>CM062642.1:17399218-17999218 GCA_025617555.3 Puccinia polysora | reverse complement strand
CAACAACACATCAACATTCCTTTTCATCTAGTATTGAACAGGCTGGTGTGTTGGAATCCTTCCCTCCTTTGTGTTCAATACTATCTTATATCTTCCTATTCTCCACCCTCTTTCATTATTACAATCACATTCATTCATATTCTATCATCATCCACCATTATCCTACAACTGCTACCAATCCATTTCAAAACCATCACCATTACCATTCCCATCACCATCATCATCCCATCCATCATGCATCACCATCATCATCATCATCACCATCACCACCACTATCATATTAGCTTTACCATTACCATTACCCTCATCATCACCATTATCATCATCATCATATCATCCTCCCCATTAAGCTAGGAAGCTATGCCTGAGGTCCTCGTTGCTCCTCTTAAAATAATAATGCTATTCTCCCATATCATGCTAGGCAACTATGCCTGAGGTCCTAGTTGCTCCTCTTAAAATAGGCTTTCATTCCCCATCTCATATGCTGACAAGGTGGTGTCTTGTCATCCTTTCTCAAATCTCATATCTCTCATTCTCATATTCTCTTCTCAATTCTCATGAATCTCTGAAATGTTGATTGGTCTCAAATTGGTTCCTAATTTTGTCAGTTAAGGTGTTGTGTTGTCTTTTTCTGTTCTTATTCTGTAACTAACAAATTTAGTTACCTTTATCTCCAACTTACCTTTTCCATTAAATAACTACTCATGTCTCAGGCCCCTTATGGGGCTCTCTAGTTGTCACTAACCTTCTGTCTTAGGCCCCTTTTGGGGGGTTCTCTAGTTGTGCTTAAATACTGGTCCTTCCCTTGAACCAGGAATGAAAACTCATCTGATTACCAGACAACTAAACCGGAGTGCCCCTTCCTCCTCTTCAGATCAGTTTCTCTTGACTATACAAGAATTATCCCCTCTCTATTGGCTCTTGGTAGCCTTATTATTCCTCCTCATCAGGCTCCTCCATAGCCTACCATTACCGTTTCATCCCTCATGGCAATATAGTCATTCTTCAACTCTTCATTATTTACTAACTAATGGTTGGGCTTTCTTTAATATGGGGCTGAATATTTAGGTCACAGAAGAACACTTATTCAAGCACCTGATGGGTGGTTTAATTGGTTAAAGATGGGTAATAACTTAATTTCTGATTTCTTTTTTTCCTTTATAACTGATTCACTACTAACATTTATCTGGGTAGGTACCACAGATGGATGGGCCAAGACGGCCTGATAGGGTGGTTGGGGATAGCTAATGGCCAGTTGGCATACTGAGATGGGTGATGATGAGTTGGGTTCTGATACAACTTGGATAGGACAGAGAGGCCCTCCTTAAATAGAGAATCCTGCTCCCACGGGTGCTCAAGGCTGCCCCTGAGGGTTCTCCCTGTTCTGGTGAGGAACAGTGAGCTACAATTACATGAGACATTCTAGCTAGTTGACAAAGGCTTGTAAAGTTACATGAGGCATTTCTGTTTGTTTGGAAAAGCTGGTACAGGGGTTTCATGCATGCACAGCCCTGCATAAACTGCTGTGAAGTGCAGATACAATGTATTCCTGTGCATTACTGATGGTTGGTCTGGTGCTACTTGATTATCCCTACATGTGCTGCTGTTCATTCACTGGTGATTTTTTTGGTGCTGCATGGTCTTGACTGCCTGCATATATTGCTGGGTAGTGCTGGGGGTTGTTGTTACTGGTGGTTTGCTGGGTATCACATGCTTCTGACTACATAAATTGCTGTGTGGTGCTGTCGTGGGTTGATACTGCATGGTTCTGACTGCCTGCATATATTTCTGGGTAGGCCTGTGGTACTTGTACTGGTAGTCTGTTTGGCATCACATGCTACTGGCTGCATAAATTGCTGTGTGGTGCTGAGGTTGTTTGGTACTGCATGGTTCTGGTTGAGCCTGGTTCCACTTCCTCCTGCATATATTGCTCCTGTATACTTTTGCACAGCCTTCTGTATGTATGTTTGCTTATTTTTTTTGGTCCTGGTTGAGACTGGTTCCACTTCCTCCTGCCTGCACTGTTCCTGTACACTTCTGCACAGCCTCCTGTATGTATATTTGCTTGCTTTCTGGGTGAGGTTATAGGAGCTGAACTAGCTGTACTTCCTCCTGTATCTGTATTGCGGTATTCTGGTTGGGGTGACAGGGTTGGTGTATGGTCCTGGTATTGAGGGTAAGCTTTTACTGGTATGTATTTGAGAGTTTAAAAAGTATGTCTTGTGTCTTCTACAGAGATGTGACACCTGGTTGGGTATGAGTTTGCCACAGTTGGAGGTTTGTTGGACTGTATCTTCTAATCCATGAGAGATAGTGGGGCACTTTGGCTGAGTGACTATGGGTTATTTGTGATGTAGAATCCAATTCTGAGGTTAATTTGAGGCATTGATGCTGTTGTTACACTAGAAAAGTGAGTCTGATGGCTATATGACAGGTTTGGACTACCACACCGCCAAGTTTTTTGACACCAAAACTGCAACCACTAATCTTTCCTACACCTTTGCAATGACCAACTCTCAACAATTGACAAAAGACAGCATAATTTTAGACTCAGGAGAATCCCAATCAATTTTCAACTCTCTTGATTTATTAAACAAACTTAAGGAGGATGACACCTCAATCCAAACCAGAAAGGAAAGTACCTTACTGACCGGGGAAGGGATTGGGACTGCCAAGATAATATCAGACAGATGCAGGGTGTTGCTCAACCAATCACTGTTTGTTCCCCAACTTGCAGTGAATCTGGTCTTGCTAGGAAAACTACTGAACAAAGGATGCTCTCTTCATCAATCAGGATACAATGACTTTGTTGTGAACTTTGAGGGCAAAACTGTTCTTTTTGGCCAAATTGAGGACAATCTTCTAGTCATCAAAGACTTTGCGCTTCCGCAATCCAAGCTGGCACACACCTTTATCAGTCTCTCAACTATCCATAAACAATTTTGACACATCAACTCTGACCAAACAAAACTTTTGTCAAAAGACTTCCCTCAAATCAAGTGGAAAGGCTCACTTTGTCAGTTGTGCGCTCTTGGAAAGATCCACCGCTTGTCCTTCAACAATCATATTAATTGGCATTCCAAACCATTTACTTGCATCCACACTGATGTGTGTGGCCCAATCAATCCCATCTCAAAATTTGGTAACTGCTACTTCCTCCTTCTCACCAATGAATACTCTTGCTTCAAAACCTGCCTCCCAATCAAGCATAAATCTGACGTCACAGATGAAGTGAAAAATTTCATCAAGCTCAACTCCAACAAATTTGGCTATCAACTTAAGCAATTCCACTTGGACAATGGCGGAGAATTCCTCAATTCAAAACTATCCACGTTCCTTGCAGATCTAGGCATTGAAAACACCACATCCAAACCGTATACCCCTCAGCATAATCCAATAGCCAAACAAGGTAATTTGACCTTGGTTGAAGCAACTAGAGCAACTCTCATAGACATGTCTATTACAAAATATCTGTGGGATGAAGTCCTAGTTGGATACACCAAAACTCTCAATCTTTTCCCCTCCAAGAAGTTGAAGTTGAGCCCATCAGAAATTTGGCATGGAGCAAAACCCAAGCTTAGCCTAATTTGCACGCTTTGCTCAAAAACAATTGTCCTTAACCTGCTTCATAGCCTTGGGAAGTTCAAAAAGAAGGTATGGGAAGGTATGCTTGTAGGCCACAATTTGCATCTCAATTCCTACCAAATGTATGTCCCTGAACTCGGCAAAACCATACTCTCTAAGAATGTCAAAGTTTTTGAAGGAGTAAAATTAACTGACTCCTCTTCCCCATCTGAATCTCCTTTTAACTGCCTCCTTGAATTTGATTCCAACCTACTCAATACCCTCTCATCTATCAACCACAAAAATGTTCCTGTGAAACCAATGAACATGATCACCTCCCCAATTCCTGAAACTCAACAGCATCAAAATGAAAACTCCAATCCCAAACCCTCAGATAACTCATCAGAATACAGACAATCATCCTCTGAGTTGGACAATAAAGATGTTTCAAACCAACTGGCTCTGTCAAACCAAAACTTGTGAGATCAATCAACTATCCAAAAACTACAACAATACGGTTTCCTATCCAGAGAAGTACCTCAAAATTTTGAAGAGATGAAACAATCACCCAACTGCAAAAATTCGATGACGGGAATAAAAAAAGAACTTGACAGCATCAAATTAATGAAGGTGTGGACCAGATGCCACTGCCTTCCTGAAGGAAAGAGGGCTCTGTTGACTGTCTGGGTCTTTTGCTTGAAAACTGAACCCAACAGAGATGGCCTCATCTTTAAGGCAAGACTTTGCATGCAAGGATTCCGGCAACAAGAATCCCTTGACTATGGTGAGACCTATGCCCCAACTGGTCAAATAACCACTCTTTGAACGGTCTTAGTATATGCTTATCATCAAAATCTCCCCATCACTCAAATGGACATAAATCCTGCCTTTATACACGCCAAACTGGATGAAGATATCTACATCAAATAACCCCTTGGCTATGAAACATTGTTTCCCTACCTCAAATTGAACAGAGATTTATACAGACTTAAACAAGCCCCAAAAAAATGGTTTGATATCCTTAAGCAATGGAGTCTCAGTAAAGGATTCAGCACCTCCTCAGCCAATCCATGTGTTTTTTTCAATCCAACGCCCCAAACATTTATCTTTTTCTATGTTGAAAATCTTGTGGTCATTGGCAATTCAGTCAACTTTTGCCAAGCACTCAAATCCCACTTCTCAATCTCACATGAAGGAACCCTATCTAAAATCCTGGGAAATTACATAGTAGATTCACCGTCTGGACCCTGCCTCTATTAACCTGCTCACATAGACACCGCCTTGTAAGAACTAGGACTCACTGAATCAAACCCCATCAACACTCCTCTTACACCTAACATCATACTCAAGCCTGCTACTGACAAAGATGCCTCCAACTTCTCTGACCTCAACATAAATTACCAATCATCTTCTGGCTATCTTGACTTCATTGCAACTAGAACCCAACTGGACCTCTTGTATTCTGTCTCCTCTATGTCTTGATTTAACACCAAGCCTGGCCTTGCTCACTGGACAGAAGCAAACCACGCCTGGAAATATGTCCAGAAAACTCGCAATCTAGGTCTCCATCTCAAAAGCTATTCCTTCAAATATTACCTTGAAGCCAGGAGCAATTCCTATGGGGGAAACAACCCAATCTCAAGGAGGAGCCACAGTGGATACATCATCCTGCTTAATGACTGCGCTGTTTTGTGGCACAGCAAACCTCAACCAGGAGTCTTACTTTTGTCAACTGAAGGCAAACTTAAGTCCCTAGTTCTGGCAACGCAAGAAAAGATTTGGATTTTCACTCTGCTAAAATACATAAACACCTTAATCTCCCTTACACACTGCTCTTGCATTTAAAAAAAAACCTTGAACAACCTTTTCAACTTAGAATCCCACCACAGCACACTTAAGCATGTTGACATCCAGCTCAAATGGCTTTGAGAGCAAAAGTCCTCAAAAATACTTGTCACGGACCTTGTGAACTCCAAAGCTCTGCTGGCTGATTCCCTAACAAAGCCAGCCATCAAACCCTCCATAACCAAAATAACATCCTCCATCATGAAATCTTTCACCTGAACACAGAAGCGTGTTGGAAGGAAATCCCTCAATTACCTTGTCATCCGTGTGAATTCCCAGTATCACACATCTTTCACAGCTCCTATCACTATTCCTCTATCTCCACGTACTTGCTCTTTGACTCATTCTGCTCCCTCCAATTCCATTCCTCCATCCCCATTTCACACTTTACTCTGCTCATTGTTGGAGTTGATGATCAGATCAGGGACTCTGACTCAACTCAGAAAGTTGAGGACCGGATTTGTAAGAAACAAAGTCGATGAGGTGAATTGCAAGGTCATGGAAAAGACCGGTTTAAATAGACAACTAGAGAGTCCCTCACAGGGGGCCTAAGTTGCTTGATGACTAATCAATCATGGCAGAAACAATAAATGACAAGGTGATCAAGTATGGAGTAAGCCAATAAGAAAGAATTGATAAATCAATAAAGGACTAGCTGGCTAGACAGGTTTGTGACATATAAATAAGAAGATTATGTGAAACTAAAGGATCAAGGCTAGCAGCATAAACACAATACTCCAACACACCCCCTTGCTGGAAGGCTTGAGACTGGGTGAGAAGATGAGAAGGTATGACAACGCAGGCTAAAAAAATGATGAAAAGGGTCAAGGACTTCTGAGGTAGCAACCTAACCTAAGTCCAGCCAAAGTGATGGAAACAGTAACAGAAGATGGAAAGTGATGTGAAGAAATGCAAAGGCAATGTCGTGAGCTAAGTTGAAGACTGGCAGCGGTGGAAGCAAGCAAGTTGAATTGGGTGAGCAAAGTTGAAGATGAGTACCAATCAGAGTTGCAATTGAAAGTGCAAGCAAGGTCATAAGCAGGGCTTGATTGAAGTCGCAAGAGGAGAAACAAGCCAGGTCGCAAATGAGGAGTGACCAAAGTCGCAACATGATAGGAGTGAGCAATGTCGCAGAGATCAGCAAGCAAAGTCGCGAGATAGATGCGTATCAAATTGCAAGAAGAGAGTTGGAAAGAGTGGCCAGGATTGCGAGGTTGATAGAGGGACGGCATCCAAAAGACAGGAAGGCGTAGGATCCATACTTGATTAATTGAACGCCCGGTGATGGAAACAGCGCAGCAAGTTGAAGAAGCGACAGGAAAAACTGGCGCGATGGGAGGATGATGAGGGAGCTTAGAGCAAATGGGATTGTAGGAGGGAGCTAGTCGGACGTAGAAATCGGACAAGGGGCGCCAACAGGATAGATGATCAAATATGATCAAAAGCTAGAAGGAGCAAGATGAGCTCATGAGTGATGGATCCATTGGCTTCAAGCCTCCAGAGGGATGTCTCGCCGGCCGTGCTGATCTCATCAAGTCCCTCCTGACTACAAACGCCGTTGAGTTGGAGTGCTTTGCAGTCTATCACCATGTTTGGAGACCCGGACACCAGCAGCAGCAGCGATGATGGCGGCAATTGTGCTGTCTTTAAAGGTGTTGAAGCCATTGCCACCGGTTCCGAGAATATCACAGAATGGGTCAAGGTGAGGATCATGGCCGCGCTTAGAAAGGAGGATAGACCATGGGGGCCGTTGGTGACAGCCAGGGTTGGGGATGCTGAGCCGGAAGGTTGGAGATGATAGTGCTGACAGAATTTGATGGTCCTTTGGAGGATCAATCATGAGGGTCATGAGGAAGGGAAACAGATAGTTTTGGAGAGAAACAGAAGGTTGAAAAGGGGGGAGTTGACAGTCTTGAGATCTAAACAAGCGATTGTTTTGATCTTTGACAAGGCTGATGGTTACAACAATGTTGAGAAAGTTAAAGGGGGAGAGTTGGTCAAAGATGAGATTGAGTGAGGGATGAGGGAATAGGGAGTCATCCCATCTCACCCCCTCGCCAAAAGAGTCAGAGGCCTGTTTGAGGGACAAGACTATTGAAGGCGGACCAGCAGAAAGAAAGATAGAAGATAGAGGGAAGGAAATATTGTGGTCAAAGTTGAGTTGATTGATTGTAGCAAGATTGTAGGGTTGATCAATCTTGAGTTGATCATTGATGGTGATGACCGGATGATTGAGAGGGACAGTTGAGAGAGCAACTGGACTGGACACTTGGCCAAGCCAAGGTGATTTGTTGGGTTAGCTGTTGTGGGTGTATTGATGGTTGTGATGGCAGGTTAGGGATGAAATGGTCAATTGATGGCGAGCGTCAATGGTGAAGACAAGGGGATGATGCCTCATCTCATCTCACCCCCTTGCCAAAAGACTAGAGTACCCGTTTTCAGGATGAGAGTTCTGAAGGCGGATTATAAATGTTGAGTGACGGCAATGAAGGGTTCCGACATGAGGTTTGAGTCGAGTTCAACAAAAATGGAAGTGGATGTAAGACCAATGAGAGCCTGAGGTAACAACGGGGTTGAAGTAAGGGTAAGTAAGACCAATGAAGATCACTAATTGAGGGTGGTCAACAGGATAGGTTGGATGGGAAGGTAGATACGGTCAGTAATAGAAAGACAGTAGTGCTACTCGGGAAGACCATAGAGGTGACTAATTGAGGTGATCAATAGGATCAGTTTGGATGAGAAGGTAGATACGGTCAGTAATAGAAAGACAGTAGAGCTACTTGGGATTGAGGGATGACCAACAAAGGTCACTGAATAAAGAGTAGATGCAATTAAAAATAGGATAATTGGAGAGCTACTACAACAAAGAGGATTTACTGTAAGCAAAGCAGAGACAGAACAATAGGACGTGCTCTGGGCTCATAACCTGTTGGAGTCGATGATCAGATCAGGGACTCTGACTCAACTCAGAAAGTTGAGGACCGGATTTGTAAGAAAAAAAGTTGATGAGGTGAATTGCAAGGTCATGGAAAAGACCGGTTTAAATGGACAACTAGAGAGTCCCTCACAGGGGGCCTAAGGTGCTTGATGACTAATCAATCATGGAAGAAACAATAAATGACAAGTTGATCAAGTATGGAGTAAGCCAATAAGAAAGAATTGATAAATCAATAAACGACTAGCTGGCTAGACAGGTTTGTGACATATAAATAAGAAGATTATGTGAAACTAAAGGATCAAGGTTAGCAGCATAAACACAATACTCCAACACTCATTCCATTCATTCTTCCCCTCCATCATCCGCTCCATCATCAACTCCATCCGCTTCATCATCAACTATGCTTCATTCCTCTTAACTCCGCTCATCATTCATGCTCTGCTCTTCTTGCTCCGCTCTTCTCAACCTGCTCCGCATTCCTAAACTTCATTGTCATCTTGTTGACATTCACCCTACTAAATTGACCAAAAATCAACCAAGTCAACCAAAAATCAACCCGTGATTTCCTTCTCCATTTATTCATCTGTGAGATTGCCTCCACCTCTAGCCATTCAAAACCAATTTCTCATGTGTCTCCATGCTCTTAGACTGTCCTTATCTTCTGTCATCTCCTTTCTTTTGTCATCCAAACTCTTCTCATCCGTAATGCCTCAGAGTGAGAAACCTATTCCTTATTCTTTCTTTCCTTTCATCACTCTACTCTTATAATTTTTTTGAAATCTTTTCTCTTCAGATCTGTTGGTTCAGGTAATTCAAAGCTTTCAACTCTTTAACAAAGTGACAGGCGTCCTGAGAAACCTAGGAGCCGCTTAAACATGCTACAAACTACACAGGAACATTCTACATATGTAATAAATGTTCCTGTGGATAGTAGATAGTCTAAAAGTAAATAAAATTATATAAAAATACTTAAATAATCTTTATACGTATTTTTTATTGAATATAATTCAAATTACCAAAAATGTAGAAAATAAGACAATGACTATTTCTAAAAATATATTGAAATACTTAAAGATACTATTATGAGAATTTCTAGACATAAAACTTTTTTTGACATACTAAGAAAACTTACAATGTAAAAAAAATTACATGAATACCCATGACTTACATTTTTAAGTGATTATTTTAGTAAATCAACTGAATTTCTAAAATAAGGAGTAAAATTAATATCATGACTTCACTCCAAATATTTAATACATAATGAGAACTCACCTGACATCAGAATTTCCGTAGGAATGTCTAGGAAATAATTATTAACTTACTGGTAACATTTAATAAGGATAATCAATTAAATAATAGATAAAAGGGACAGATTATTGTTATTTACACATCCAAACATCAATTATAAAGTAGAATAATTCCCATATCCTGTGGAATTAGATTCTACCCATGTTAAAGCACCAAGGAAACATGACAGGCTACCACTTGGTACCCTGCTAGCCTCAGTGTCTGTCCCTTTGAGCCCCTGTACCCCTCAGAAGGACAATATTGGGACTCCAAAAGCTATAAATAAAGAGCTCTTTAGAGGATATTGATACCCAGAGACCCTGTTATATTTATATCCAGACACTTTTCCAAGGTAATAAAATAATTATAAGAGACAATTAAGTGATTTATGGCTTAGTCTGATTAATAATATCCATCCTCAACCCTCTTTTTATCAAGTTAAACTGCTGAACAACCTTACAACCCCAGTATACAGGTTTAACCCATCAGTACACGTCCCAAACAGATACCCAAAGGTTTAATGATATACCAGTGAGTTTTATTATCCTTTCTCTGTTGTGGAAGCTTGGTTGCAAAGCCCTGCCACTCCACCATCTATTTTATATACATATTATCTTTGGTCAAAATATCCTTAAAACTAAAGGGCCCAAAGTAACCAGGCCTACATGTTTTCATAATGAATTCCCTGAAGAGAGTTGTTAAAGATCCTCAATATAATTGTGGCCCCTCTTTAAAGATATTTAATAATCAATTTATCTATATTGATTTATAACAATAAAACATAACCAAATCAATTAACATTGCAATAAGCTTTATCCAAATATTTTACGGATTTTTGCTGCATTTATTAAATAATATATTTATTATTTATTCTATCACGTCTGGTAGCTAAAGGATAGCAAGGGTCTTTGCATTGAGGAGGCTGAAAAGGGTGAAAATTGAGGAACAAAATTTTGCAAAAATAGACATGACCTCTAGTGGTGAGTAACATTTTATGTTACTCCGGTCTTTGGCTGATTTAATTTGATGAAGACTGAGATATGACAATGTGAATATGGCGTACCTATGACAGACACACTTTCCCCACCTCCTGTGAGAGCTTTTCCTACTAGGGAAGAGGCACAAAACTATTTTCAAACATGGGCAATGAAGCATGGTTACGCTTGAACAGCTTTCAACTCAAAGCATTATAAATATGTGGATTTAGCCTTTGATAGAAATGTTTTTTACCCTGGGAAATTGCTCACTGGAAATTCAAGGAAAACGCACACAAGGAAGGTTTGTTGTAAGTTTTTAATCTGTGCAAGTGGCACAAAGGCAGAAACCTTGTGGCAAATCTCCTACAGACATGATCAACATAACCATGAATAATCTCCACACCCCTCAGTGCATCCTCAACTGATTAGAATCTCTGGGGTAGCCTTAGACAATACAAAAGAATGCATGAAAGATGGGCTCAATAAAATTTAACTCAAAAGAAAATTGAGCATGATCAATGGTGGAAAATATTTTGATGACCAAACAATCTAAAACACTACGCGTAAGGTAAAGCTTGATTAAATAAAGGGGAAAAGTTTTATGGAGGTCCTCTTTGAACAAATTGGTATTTCAGGTTTATTTGCTCAAGAAAAATTCAGTGGAGAGGGTCACTTGGAGGACCTATTCTTGGCTCACCCAGAGTCATTAAAGCTTTGCAACAATTCCATCATATAGCTATAATGGATTGTAGTTATAAAATCAATAAGTACAACATTCCCCTATTTCATGTCATAGGAATTACAGCCAACTGTAATACTTTCATTAAAGCTCTTTTTTTATAGCAAGAGAAACATTTGAGTTCCACAGTTGGTCTTTCAATGCGCTAAAGGAGTTGCCTTATAATCCTGAGAGACTTCCCAAAGTATTTGTAATGGACTGTGAAAAATCTGTGATCCGTTCTCTAGAAAACTTTTTCCCTGAGTCAACAAGACAGTGCTGTCAATGGAACTTGTCTAAAAACATACAAGCAAACTGTAAAGTGCGCTTCAATAATGATGTTGAAGGATGTAAAAGCTTTATGTCTCTGTGGGCTAGGTATGGGGTCTCAAAAACCAAGGAGGAGGCAGAGTTCAATGATGAGGAACTTGGACTAAGTGTCAAATCACAGCCTCTACTGTTAATCTTCCTAGTTTTGGGTTGCTTACATTATGACTTTTATAAAGTGTTTCTTGGAAGACAATGATGATGTTCTCAAGTATATGGATCATAATATCTTCCTTATTAAAGATACCTTTGTAATGGCTTGGACTTGCAAAAACCCTGACTTTGGAAATAAAAAAATTTCTTGGGTTGAGGGGGCGCATGCTACTCTCAAACAATTCCTTGCAAATTCTTTTGGAAACATGTTGGATTTTTGGCAAAAGCTAGAGGGAGCGGTGTCCAATCAAATTTAATTGGTCCAGGTAGCCCTTTATAACTCTTTAATAACAATTGGAATAGTTCTTCTCTTGAATAAAGATTGGAATAGTTCTTCCTACTGAACTGTAACCATTGGGATACAAGGTTTCTTTACAGGAAATCAAACTTTTTGTGGATCAATTAGAGATATTAAATTTTAACCATGATGGGGAAGTGCGCACCAAGTGATAATTGATGACTATGGGTTTGCCCTGTTCCCACCAAATATTTGACCTAATAGCGTCAAGAGGATCTGTTGTGCCTGAGGATGTTCATCCTCAGTGGAGGTTTTATTATGAACCTTGAAGTTCCAGTTCTGTAAGTTGGTTTAAGTTGGATTGTTGGATTGTTCAAATTGCTTTGTTATTGATCCTTTTTGATTAATTCTTTTTGATAAATGCTTTTTGAATGATGATTCCTACTTGACTAGTATTTGATCCTTTTTAATTTATAAAGGTTGATGTTGATGAACTGCTCAAAAATTCTCAGTTACATGAGAAGCTCAATTCAATTATCTTGGCTCATCCTGAACAAGATTATTGCAGGCTGTTAAAGCACTTGATGAAGGAGATGGAAGATTATCAATCAAAGCCAAGACTTGAGCCTCAATTCTTGCAATCAAGCAGAGGCCATCCAAAATTGACAGATACCTGGAAATATCCTTCTATATTTGAACATTTTAAAAAGGAACTTAAGCAGGAAAAGAGAATTAGAAGGGAACCAACCAGGAAAAGACAAAGGATTTGAAGTCTTTTTTTTTTTGAAAGGTTAATTTTTTGGGTTTAATGAACTGATGGGAAGATGATCTCTAATGTGCAAGAATGGATCTTCATCTCAATCTCAAAATTCAGAGGATGAGACTGGAGAAAAACTCAAAAGGGGATCAGAAAGACCAAATATAGTAAGTCTTTCATTTTGAGCTATTATAATTTTTATGATTTAAGAAATAATGGGGTAATTATTTCTTTAGTGCAAGGATGACTCTTCATCTGAATTTCATAGGTCAGTGGAAGATACTGAAAGTTTGTTGGGTTTGGTGCCATTGGAATCAGATTCCTTTTTGAGGGATGAAGCAGACACAATGGAGGAGTCAAACAGAAGCTTTCCTTTGGTGAGTGGTGATTCAATTAATGAGATTAGAATTGTGGCTAACAAATTTTTGATTTTAGGAAGTGAATGACCTTGATCAAATACCTGAGAACTTATATAAGTTCTTGGATTGGGTTTGGGATCTGTTTAGTGATTGAGATTATGGATTTAGAGTCATTGCTAAATTAATTGGGTATGATGAGCTTGGATGGTTTCAAGTAAAAAAAGAAAGGCTTGAAACATTGAGGAAAAATAAGAATTGCTATGCTAAGATCCTTGGTGTCATTAAAGACCTTGAAAAGATAGAAAAAATACTTGATTTTAATGACATAAATAAAAAGATTCCCTATTCAAAATGGCTTTCAAACTTGAAATGGTTCAGATAATAGCAGATACTTATGGAGGACCAATATCTTTCATTTCATTGAAATCATGTTTTACTTTTACTCCTATGAAAATGGGTGTCAAAGGACAATCAGATCCTATTCTCATTTGCTTTTTTAACAATAACAATTGGGCCCAGCTTTTTTTTAAAGGGAGATGTGATTCCAATCCTGCCCACATTTTCCAAACCACGTTCCATGATTTCTAAAAAAGGAGCTTGTTGGGTTGATCACCTCAAAGATCAATGTGAGTTGTATTCTAACTTATATATTAATTTCATCATTTGGTTTTGGTTTCTGATGCTGATATTGTAATTCTATTAATATGAAGGTTTATCACATTTTGAACATCATTATGTTGAGTGTTTTGAGTTAACATCATTTTGAGGAGTTTTTTGAGTTAACATCATTATGATGAGTGTTTTGAATGAGATTTTGATGGTAAGTCAGTTCAACTTGTGTTGTGCTAATCCCATCATAAGGAGTATTTTTACTTCTTGTGATGGGATCATCTTAACACAGGTTTTACTTTTTTTTTGGTGTTTTTACTTTAGGGCTGGAAAAAAAACTTGTATTTTTTGGCACTTGTACCTTAGGGCTAGTCATAAGTTGAACTTGTATTTTTTAGAACTTTTACTTTAGGGCTTATCATGTTGAACTTGTATTTTTTTGGTATTTTTAATTTAGGGCTAGTCAAGTTAAACTTGTATTTTTTTGGGTTGGTTGTCTTCAGTTTTTTTGTTTTTGTTTTTGTTCTTTATTTCTTTTTTCTTATTTTCATGTTATTTCTTATTTTTTTAACCAAAAATCAATATTTTTCAATTTTTAGGGTGGTTTCTGTTTCCATTGTATTTTCATTTAGTTTATTATTATTATTATTATTATTATTATTATTATTATTATTATTATTATTATTATTATTATTATTATTATTATTATTATTATTATTATTATTATTATTATTATTATTATTATTATTATTATTATTATTATTATTATTATTATTATTATTATTATTATTATTATTATTATTATTATTATTATTATTATTATTATTATTATTATTATTATTATTATTATTATTATTATTATTATTATTATTATTATTATTATTATTATTATTATTATTATTATTATTATTATTATTATTATTATTATTATTATTATTATTATTATTATTATTATTATTATTATTATTATTATTATTATTATTATTATTATTATTATTATTATTATTATTATTATTATTATTATTATTATTATTATTATTATTATTATTATTATTATTATTATTATTATTATTATTATTATTATTATTATTATTATTATTATTATTATTATTATTATTATTATTATTATTATTATTATTATTATTATTATTATTATTATTATTATTATTATTATTATTATTATTATTATTATTATTATTATTATTATTATTATTATTATTATTATTATTATTATTATTATTATTATTATTATTATTATTATTATTATTATTATTATTATTATTATTATTATTATTATTATTATTATTATTATTATTATTATTATTATTATTATTATTATTATTATTATTATTATTATTATTATTATTATTATTATTATTATTATTATTATTATTATTATTATTATTATTATTGGGACCCACAAGACATGTAGTTGTGTGGCATGGCAAAAAAACTAAATTAGAGCTGTGTAGGGCCCCACATGACCTGAATGTGGTTGGGCTGTAGGCCACATGGCAACGGACCACCATGTGGGGGCCACACAACTGCACTCAAGCCGTATGGGGCCCTACACGGCTTCAATGTAGTTGTGTTGACCTGCCAAACAGCTCAAATGAGTTGTGTCCACCACTTATTTGAGTCATGAATTTATCAGTGCCCTTTTTTTTGGTAGGATAATTGGCCAGTATTTTTTATTTTTATTTTTTTCAATTTTTTTGATCATCTACCTTGATTATAACATGCCTAATGATGTTTTTTTCTTTTTTTTACTTTTTTATTTGTTTGTTTTTTTATCCCATGCAATGAAACCCCCTGTTTTACCCTTTGTTCTTTTGACACCTGCCCTTTTTTGCAACTGCCCATTCTTCTCCCACCACACTCAAAATGTCATACAACAAATTGAATCCCTTCTCAACCCTCACCCCAAGTGCAGTAGGTGCCTGGTAAGCAAAAAGATGGAAGTAGATGGTTTGAAACATAAAGATGAGGTGAAAACAGAGGGCTCTTTGGCAAAAGAGGGCTCAAATGAGAGAATGTTTTTGTTTTTATTTTTGAAATTTTTATAAAAGTGAATAGATTTACAAGCCAAGAAATTGCGCAATATTCTGTATTTACTCAACTGTTCTACTGATACTATCACATGCCATGGCTACCAATAACATTTCTTTTTTTTCCATTGCCTGTTTTTCCCTCTATTTTTCCAGTCAGTCTTCCAGTTGATCCTTCTCCTTTTCCCCTTTTTGAAACTCTGGCTCAGCCTGTTTCAATTTCCACCCAGCATCCAATTGTTTTTGATGAGCCAAAATCTTGGCTTTCTGCTTTTCAAAATGAATAGCCAGTTTAAAATCCCACATTTGCTTTTCAAATTCAATTTTTTTGGATTCAACTTTCAATTTCACTGGGTATTTTAGGGGGTTATCAATGAGCAGGATTTCAAATTCAAGGAGATTCAATCAATTCACTTACTTGAATCTTGCTTCTCCATGATATCTTTCAAGCTGGAAATATTGGAATTGTTTCTTCTCTTTTGATGGCCATTGGGGTTGATTTTTATGGAATTGGAGTCCTTTCACTTTCCCTTTGCAGAGGATGTTTGTGTGAGAACATTTTCACTCTCATTTAAAGGTGATGCGGGAGGCCCCATTGGCTTGATTGTTTGGGCATTCAGAAAATTATGAGCCTGTTTTTTTACATGCTAAATCAGTCAGGATCAAACATAAAATAAAATACATTGCTTCCTTACTTGAGCAGATGTTGATTACAATAGGAATACTGGAATATCTGGCTCCCCATTGGCCAAGGTTTGCAGTTATTCCACCTCAGGGGGGGAACAGTCAAAAGATGTGAGTGAGGGATCCAAGAAAGGTTTTGAAGGGTTTATTGATGCTGATGTGGATATGATTGGAGCTGTTTGTTTTGGAATATCCTCCTCCAAATCAGATTGGAGCCAATCAAAGGGTTTCATCATGATCATCATTGATAGTCTGAGAATCCACAGCCAATTCCTCAGCATCAACACAATCACATTTTTAGGCATCAAAATCAGCTAAGGGGGTGATGTTGGCCTTCTTTCCAAACATTTGATCCATTTGAATATAAAAAGGACAAATTGAGTCCAACTTATCAACCACCAAGTTGATTCCCTTTGCTTTTTCAAAGTCAGTGATACCAAAGCCAGTGGAGATTGGCATTGATTGGGCATTTTTGTACTTGGCTCAATAGTTCTTGAATCACTCCCTCATCTGTGTGGAGGAAAGACACAGCCTACTTTTAGTTTTATTATTTATTTAATTGGCCGTCAGGAGATAACCATTACAATTAAAGGATGGAGGTTGGCAAAATTGTGTTTCATTTTCAGATCCAAAGCAAGCATCATAGTTAGAGGGGATTTTGAGCCACTTTACTGGGATGATTTGATCAGCTCTCTTGAGCTGACTTGAGAATTTGGAAGCTGATCGGGGTTTATTTTTTGTTTTAGAGTTCCTGAGGGATTTCTGCTTTGGTGCATTGGATTTTTGTGTGGACTTTCAGAGGGAGGTTTGCTTAGGGGCCATTTAAAAAGAGTAATAGTGATTAAGTGATGAAGTGATAAAGCAATCAGAGCAATAAATTGATGGGAGTTAGGAACTTATGAGAGTGATAAGTGATGAGCGCAATAAATTAGAGCAATAAGTGATGAGATTAATAAGTAATAAGAGCAAAAATTGATGAGAGTTATAAGTGATTAGAGTTTTAAAGTGATGAGGTTTAGGAATTGATGAGAGTGGTAATTGATTAGCACAATAAATGAGAGCAATAAGTGATCAGAGTAATAAGTGATGAGAGTGATAAGTGATTAGAGGGTAAAGTGATGAGAGTGATGAAGTGATGAGAGTGATAAGTGATGAGATTGATCAAGTGATTACAGAAATAAGTGATGAGAGTGATCAAGTGATTAGAGTAATGAATCAGATTTTCCCAATTAGTTTTGAGGTAGAAGGGGGTGAGGTTGAAACCAGGGGTGGACAATGTGGACTGATGTGTGGTTGAGGCGGTGAAAGGCTTTCAATACTTTATATGACAAAACTCATTTTTTTTCAGGTAAATCTGACATGTCTGATGGGAGATAAGTGAGTTTTCTTTTGTTTTTTAATTTTGGGTTTGAAATGGTGGATTTGGGTTGAAAACCACCATTCTTTTTTGACAAAACCCACTTCTTTAATGGCCGGTTTGTGAAATACACACACCCCCAACTGGTGTGTTTCATGGAAATTGCAGATTGAAAACATCAAATCAACCATTTATGCATCATCATCCATCCACAATCCTTGGAATGCAAAACACAAATTCACACTTTCACATTTGCAAATCCTAATCAATTGCATCTCCTATGCTTCACACAAATCTCATCTCCATTGCTTCACATAACCATTGATTTGCATCTCCATTGCTTCAAACACATCCCATCATCATCTCATCAACCCAATCTGTCAGCTCTCTGATACCAGGAACCTTGCAGTCCTTTAGCTACAGAGAGTAATAAAAATACTGGAATAATAATAATTATTATTATTCCAAAAAATAAACGCTTAGAGGCTCAAATAAATAATCTAATAAGAGCAGTTGCAAGTTTTAATTGGTTCGGTAATAAAAGGTTTTCAATATGTTCATAAAAGAGGGGCCACAGTATTATACTACTGGGGGTCTTTACAGACAAAGCAACCTCTCTTCAAGGGGCCTCCTTAGGCAGTTTAAGAGCCTTGGAATGAATATGGGTGCCTTAGAAAGGGCTTATTCCACTAATGGCCAGGCATAAAAGCACAATGGCCTAGACAGGAGGGCAAACACTCACTCTGAGCACTTTACCACGAAAATCCTGCAATAATAGGAAGGGTTTCAGAGCAGATGGGGTGGATTGCCTGACTAAACTTCAAGGGTTGATTGGTTTTAAGAAATAAATAATAATACTACAGACTTGTTGATAAATCACTTGCTTAGATTCTTCATAAGCTCTTGACTCACAATGACACGGTTTTTGATTGATAATAATAATTCCTGGTAAACTGATCATGGAATAATGGAGCCAAAGAGGTCTGTATAAATACCTTTTTGGGATGATTTTGAGCTTCTCAGGGCACGTAGAGAAGGTTCTTCTCATGGGCTGAGGCTGAAAATCCATTCAGGGCAAGATTAGCATGTCCACTTGGTGCTGTCAATCAGCTGACTTTAGATCTGCTGTATATCTGTACTATTTTAGCCACAGGATCTGTTAATCTATTATGGCGTAAATTTGATCATTCTGCACTCATCCTTCATTGGTACTATTAGCATTGCTTCAAAGTGAAAAGATTTGGACGTTTACTGATTTTCCATCATTTACTGATCACGTAGATAATTTTTAATAATTTTTATGAACACTCCTTATAGTGTTTTGTGGTCTTCAAAGATCAGAGTCAATGATTTACGTGGTAATCCTTGATCTTTGATTTATTATTAAAAAATGTTCTAAACTTAATTTTTATTGATTTTATTTAAGTTTTGATCCTTTTATACTATTACTAATGCATATGTAAACTTTTTACATATGCCAGTCAACCCTAACTAGGTTGTAGCTCTTCAGAGCGGCACCTGGTTGTCAGATTAATCACAACGGATCCAGACGCGGGGATCAGTCAGTACAGATGCGCGCGGGGTAGGATCCGCTGCGTGCGTGGCAGAATTAGATGCGCGCGGGTCTCTAGTACGCGGGAAACTGCTAATACAAGTACATAGGGGTATGTAATGATGCGGGGCTGCGCGTGGGAATTGTTGCATAACACATTTCCGCGTGTAACTCCTAAAATATACACAACACCTCAATTCTGAGTGAATTTTAGGTGTAAACACTATACATGACAACATGTGTGAAATGTTAAAATGGCCAAAAGGTGCCATACTGGTGTTGTAATTTTTAGTACTTTTCTTTTTAATTATTTTAAAAATGTAAGGACTTGGATTTCAAGGGTGGGGTCAGTGAGTGACCCTACCTAATTTTGGGTGAGGAATCCATTTCTTCAATGATATTTATGGATTTCTCACTCCTTCTTTAGTTAATTTAGATATTCTTATTTTTTATAGTTTTGTGTTGCTATGACAGGTTGCTCTGTACATAGTAGCAAGCTGACACAATCACATCACTGCCTTTCTCAACATGTCCAATCAAACTTCCCAGAAGCAAGTTGAAAACACAAAAAAGCTGACTGAGCTTTTTTTATTATTTTACTCCAATACAGACTCCAATTTTCAGCTTGCTGCTATTGCAGAGCAAGCTGCAAAAGTAACTAAAATAACATAAAAATAATAATAATACAAATAACCTAAGAAGGAGTACGAAAACCATAAATATTATTACAGAAATAGATTCTCCATCAAACATTAGGTAGGGTCACTCACTGACCCCACCCTTGAAATCCAACTCCTTATATTTTTAAATAATTAAGAAAAAAAGAACCAAAATACTACGGCTCCAGTATTGAGCTTTTTGGCCAATTAAATATTTCACACACATTGTCACGTATAGGTTTCACACCTAAAATTCAGTCAGAATTGAGGTGTTGTGTATATTTTAGGAGTTACGGGCGGAAATGTGTTTTGTCACAATTCCCGCACGCAGCCGTGGCAGCCACAGCACCCGCGCGCAGCTGAGATACAGCCGTGTCGACCCGTCAGGGTTGTGTACGCAGCCCCGGGCCTCTGACAAGTACGCAGCCGCAGGACTACGGGCTGACATAGTGACAGGCGGCCCAGGTACCGCGTAAACAGGCTACAACATACACAGGAACTTGTTACATATGTAATAAAGCTTCCCGTGGATAGTAGACTGTCTAAATATACATAATATTATATAAAAATACCTAAATAATCTTTACACTTATTTTTTATTTAATATAATGCAAAGAATCAAGAATGTCAAAAATAAGACAATGAAAGCTTCAAAAAATATATTAAAATAACTTTAATATACTTTTATGAGAATTACTATACATAAACATCTTCGTGAAGTACTAAGGAAGATAATGATGTAATAATATTACATGAATTCTCATGACTTATATTTTTAAGTAATTATCTTAACAAATCAACTGGAACTTGTGGATAAAGAGTAAAAACAATATTATGACCTTTTACTCCAGCTATATGATACATAATGAGAACTTACCTGACATCAAAATGCCCGTAGAGATTTCTAATAATATAATTATTATATTACAGGGAACATATACTAAGGATAAATAATTAAATAATACATAAATAGGACAGATTAGTGTTATTCACACGTCCTAATGTCCATTATAAGGTAGAATAATTCCCATACCTTAAGGAATTAGATGCTACCCGGGCTATAGCACCAAGGGCACATGACAGGCTACCCCTGGTTACCCTGCTAGCCTTAGTGTCCGTCCCTTTGAGCATCTAGAACCCTCAGAAGGACCATATTGGGACCCCAAAAACTATAAATATAGAGCTCTTTTGAGGATGTTGTTGTGCAGAGACCCAGTAATATTCATATCCAGATGCCGTGCCAAGGTAATCAAATACTTATAAGAGATAAGTAAGTGATTTATGGCAATTTCTGATCAGTAATATCCGTCTTCAAACCTCTTTTTATCAATTAAAACTGCTGAACAACCTTATAACCCCAGTATACAGGTTTAATCCATCAGTACACGTCCCAAACAGATACCCAAAGGATTTAATAATATACCAGTGAGTCTTATTATCCTTTCTCTGTCGTGGTAGCTTGGCTACAAGGCCCTACCACTCCATTGTGTATTTTATATACATATTATCTTTGGGTATAATAATCTTTAAACTAAAGGACCCAAAGTAACCAGGACTACGTGTTTTCATACTGAAATCCCTGAAGAGAGGTGTTAAAGATCCCCAATATAATTGTGGCCCCTCTATAAATATTTAATAATCAATTTTGATTTGAAACAATAAACAATAACCAAACCATTTAACCTTGCAATAAGCTTAATCCAAGTATTCTATGGATTTTTGCTGCAATTATTAAATAATATATTTATTATTTACAATATCACCTCTGGTAGCTAAAGGATAGCAAGGGTCTTGGCATCCAGGAGGCTGACAATTGGGGGTCTGGCCGGGAAATATTCCATTTTATTATATTTAATACCTTGGACCAGACATTTTCACAAAAAAATAAAATCAAAGATAAATTTATCTGACTTTATAACCGTGATTTATTATTGAATTCCTTTGGCAGTGGATCTAAAAACCAATGCAGAATTAATAATCTATTATCTAAATCTTTTAAAGATAAGAAAAGAAGAATACATTAAAAATTATAAACCTACCGGTTGGAAAGCTTTAACTCCAGCTGAGCAACTTAATATTTCCTCTGCACGCAAACACCTAGATAAACTCCTTGAAAAAGAAGATCTTGAAAGGCATATCAACTTTCAGGCTCTATTAAGAAAACATAAAGCTTGGAAAAAATACCGCATAAATTACTTTTTGAAATATAAAAGTAAGTACACAACTTGCATCACCATTTATTTTTAAAAAAATAATATTAATATATTTTATTAAACCAATAAAATACACCTTTTTTACCAGTGAATCCTCCTGTACCAGAAACCACCGCCACTGAAGTGGATCTATTAGATCAGGAAGTCCCAGACCTCTCCGGACGCCCTGAAAATATTGATTGGACGGGTGAAGACCTCATTGGAACCCACCAAGACCCCGTAGGATTACCTACTAGAGATCAATTCAACCCCAATAAGGTCTTAGTACCTTTGAATATCAATTTAAGTGAGTTTTGAAACAAAACTTATTTTTACGGATTTTTTCTGTAAAAACACTTATAAACATATTATTCTGAAAATGATCAGACATAACACAAGAGCCTCAGGAAGAATTCCCTCCTATGGATCTTTGCCAACAGCTCTCAGTAACCGTGAGACCACCAGTAAGGACAATAATGAAGGGATTAGAACCCGTGAACCAAATGTTGATGAGCAAGGAGCAGCACCAACCACTTCTGCCCTCTCCCAACCTAGAGCCGGAGAAAGTAGCAGAATCAAGCAACCCTCCTTTACAAGAAGATTCCCTGAAGCCACCCCAGCAGAATCTGGCCAAGGAGTCCAGGATCAAAGACCTAGTCAATGAACACGTGAAATATTGGGAAGAATTCAAAGAAGACCAAGCCAAGGAGGACATGGTATCCATGAAAAAGATAATCTCCCAGGCAAAAGCCACCCAGATAGCTCTTCAGAAACTGATTCCAAGGAAAGAGGTAGAATCCTACGTAGAAAAGTGGAATTGGTGGGATCAATTAGCCCAACTGAAAGGCAAAGGATCAGGAAAGAAGAGATCCTCTTCCCATATCCAGCCAAAGGGAAAGAAAGACTGGGACCAGATAATATCACTAGCTCAAAAGTGGAAAAAGTTTTACAACAATTAGCCTCTAACTCTGATCCCAAACAGACCTCTGATGTAATTACTTCCTTTTCTAATGATATGCGTCATAACTTTAAAATATTTTGTGAAAATTTGGATGGCGTTTACACCCAAATGCATAAATTAACCTCAGTAGTAGCCAAATTAATTAATAACCAAACAAAGACGGTAGGAATGGAAGAGATTAAAGAACACACAGAGAAATTATTGGAGACAATTAATCAAGGTAGGATCAAACAAACTCAAACAATTGAGAATATGTTATCCGGAATACAAGAAGATTTTATTATGTCTTTCCACCCCTTAAAAGAAGAATTGGCAACCACCACTAACAGTTCTATTCTATCCCTTAGTGAAAAATGGGATGTGCTCAATAAAAAAGTGGACCTGCAACTTAATCTGATCAAAAATGATCTTAGAGACTTAAAAGTCTGTCTGACCAACCCCTTGGGGAGTACTACAGAGGAACCAAAGCCTCCCAGACAAACTACTACTCCTTATGCACCACCCTTATTAGGAATACATAGGAGTGAAACCTTTAGGCCTAGTCCTACTCCTGAGATGGAGCAAGCCCTCAAACTGTTAACACCTATCTCTGAATGGCCCAAGTTCTCAGGAGAAGGAGAATACAATCATATAAATTTTATTAAATTTATTGATTACCCCATTAACTCTTATGACCTCCCAGAAGCTATAGCTGTAGTACGGTTACCCAGACTATTTGAAGGAGTAGCATTGGACTGGTTTATCAGTAAGAGAGAAGAAGTAGGATCCTTACCATGGGATTCTTGGAAACTTCTGATCAAAGAAAAATTTGGTTCTAGAATGTGGAAAAGGAAAATGATGAAAAATTTCGAAAATTCCTCATTTGACCCCTCCAAGGACAAACCTCACAAATGGTGCTTGGAACAGAAGAAAATATTGGATTGCTTCTATCCAGATGCTGATAAAGAGGAAGTAAATGAAAGACTTCTCAACCTGTGTCCTGGAAATCTTAACCATAGTGTAAGATGTAGGATGAGCATGGATGCGGACTTGCCTACTCTAATCAATGTGTTAGAAGAAGTAATAGAAATGAATGTGTTTGACAAAAAAGCCCCTTCTAGACCCAAAGAGAGCTATACTCTTAAAAAAAACCAGAGAACAACCTCCTCTGATAAATGCCTCTGACAATAAGAAACCTAATGAAAATAGGGATAAAGAGAGGACGCCTTCAACTTGTTGGAATTTTAACAAAACTGGGCATATGAGACAAGACTGTCCATTACCAAGAAGGAAGATAGCAGTCTTGGAAGGAGAACAGGAGGTTGAAGAGAATCAGAACTATGAAGATATAGCTGATACTGAAGGATCTCTTTCTGAATGTGAATTGATCTTGACCAACCCTGTTAATGTTATAGAAGGGGATATAGGTACTTCTGCAGAGATCAATAACATTCATGGGGATTCTAGCCTACCCCAACAATGGGATCCTACTATCATTCCTAGACACATTATGGATGTCAAACCATTAACAGTTAAACCTATGAGTGGAAAAAATTATACCACTGGTCAAACGTGCTATGCAACTGGGTTGTATAAAAACAGACCCATAAGGTTATTTCTGGATAGTGGAGCCTTTTGTTCATGTGTCTGTGCGGAATTCTTAAACAAATGGGACCCTAATTTGAGGGAACACCTTCTACCTGTCCCAAAAGCCAAATTCAGTTCTTGCAACTCTACTATGAATGCTATTGGAGTATGGACTTCTCTTATAATATTACCTCACACTAAAGAATCATTGAGAATAGAAGTGGAGTTTGTAGTATTACTCAGCGGTCTGTGTGACTACCTGATACTGGGTGATGATGCCTTATGTCTATGTGGTATAGATGTGTTCCAGAGCAGAGGAAGATACTTCACAGTAGGAGGTAATTGGGATAAGAAGTTTAAGATATGCACTATTCAGTCTAACTTCCCCTCCTCTATTTACCAAAAGCATTTAGAAGACTTTGACCAAGAATATTTATCTCAAGAAGCTCTGAATACAAAAATTTCTGAGGAACAGAAGAAAGATATATTAAAAATCTGCTTTGAGAAGCAGAATGCTTTCTGTACTAAAGACCATCCTATTGGTGATATTAAAGGACATGATACGGTATTAACATTGACCATTAAGCCTCCTTATCCTCCTAACTTAAGAAGACCAGCCTATCCGTCTAGTCCTAAGTCTAGAAAAGCTCTTGAGGAACATATCCAAGAACTGATAGACTTACAAGTATTAAGGAAAGTAGGACATAATGAACAGGTAGATGTCACCACACCTGTAATCATAGCTTGGCATTATGACAAGTCAAGAATGGTAGGAGCCTTCAGAATGCTCAACAATTACACTCAAGCAGATTATTATCCTATACCCCGGATTGATCATGCTTTGCATAATTTGTCCAAGGCTAAGTACATCACTACTATGGATATGCTTAAAGGTTTTCACCAGATACCAATAAGTCCTGAAAGCCGGAAGTTTATGCGAATAATCTGTCATTTGGGAATATATGAATATCTCAGGATGCCTTTTGGCATAAAGAATGCTCCATCACACTTCCAGAGAACAATGGATACAGTTCTAGGTACTTACATCAGACAAGGATGGATGATGGTATACATAGATGACGTTATCATATACTCTGATGACTTGGATACTCATATGAACCAAGTAAGATTAGTACTCCAGACTATCTCCAAAGCAGGACTAAAGGTTTCCATGAAGAAATGCAATTTTGGCTACGGAGAATTGAAAGCCTTAGGACATATAGTCTCTGGTCTAACTCTAGCTGCTGATCAAAATAAGATAGCTGCTGTTATGAATAGACCTATGCCTCAAAACAAGACAGAATTACTGTCCTTCATCAGTTTCTGCAGTTATTACAGACAATATATACCAAAGTTTGCTATGCTAACTAAAAGTCTGTATGAGGTATGCAACAACAATACACTATTTGAAATGACTCATGAGAGACTAAAGAACTATGAGGAATTAAAAATAGCTATGACCTCTACTCCTCTACTTATCCAACCAGATTACTCTAAACCCTTCAAAATATACATTGACGCTTGCATGGAAGGGCTAGGATCTTCTTTACATCAGGAAAGGATAGAAGAAGACAAACCAGTATAAAAACCCGTACTCTTCATATCTAGACAGATCAAAGATACTGAGAAGAGATATGGGGCCAGTCAATTGGAATGTTTGGCACTAGTATGGGCTTTAGAGAAGCTGCACTATTACTTAGAAGGCACCGCTTTTCAAATAATCACGGACTGCAATGCTGTAAGAACTCTTCTGAACATGAAAACCCCCAGCAGACATATGCTCAGGTGGCAAATTGCTATAAAACAATATAGAGGGCAGATGACTATAGTACATAAAGCTGGAGCTAAACATCAGAATGCGGATAGTCTGAGTAGGAATGTGTTGCCTAATGACTCTAACAATCCAGCATATGACCCTGAAGATCAAGATATCTTTCCTATCTTGAATATCAATCTTTTTGCATTAAGTGCTCCAATAATGGGAATCCACTTATGTGAATTAGATACTGCTTTCTTCAACTTAGTAAGGGATAGCTACTCTCCTGAGATCAAGCTGCTGATCACCATTATGAAATGTGAACCCCCAGAAGCAGCTTTGATAAATAGCCTACCCGCTTCACTACTTAAACCCTATAAAGCAGGAAGGTTTACCTTTTGGGATAGTCTCCTTCACTATAGACACCAACATTCCAGTGTATTATTACTGAGCAACAAAGAGCATATACAACATATACTCCAGGAATGCCATGACAACTGTTCATCAGGACATTTATCCACAGAAAGAACCTTAGAAAAAGTGAAAAAAACTGCCTGGTGGATAGACTGGAAAGAAGTCACTACCAAATATGTTACCAGCTGTGAAACCTGCCAGAAATCTAATAAAAATACAGGAAAAAGGTTTGGACTCTTACAGAAGATATCTGAACCTACCACCAGGTGGGAAATTATCAAAATGGATTTTGTCACTGGCCTCCCCCCTGGAGGTACTCATTCTTATAACTCTGTCCTAGTTATAGTTGACAGATATTCCAAAAAGGCAAAATTCTTACCTAACCACAAGGAGGATAGTGATATGGATGTAGCCTTACTATTCTGGAATAGGATAATAGCTGATGTGGGTATACCCAAGATTATAATCAGTGACAGAGACCCCAAATTCACATCTGAATTTTGGAGGAATCTACATGATATACTGGGTACTACCCTAGCATTTTCTACAGCATACCATCCCCAAACTGATGGATTAGCTGAAAGGATGATACAGACCCTAGAAGAAATGCTAAGGAGGTTCTGTAGCTTTGGTCTAGAATACAGAAACTCTGATGGTTATTGCCATGATTGGGTCAGCCTACTCCCAGCCCTAGAAATGGCTTATAACAGCAGTAAAAATTCTACCACCAAGGAAGCCCCTTACATACTAGAAAGAGGATGGATTCCAAAACTCCCTAGGAATAATGGAAACTATAACTTAGCCACTATTCATCCAACATCTCTTGACTTTAAAAAGATGATAGATGTAGCAAATAACCATGCTCAGAAATGTGTGGAAGAAGCTGTTGAATACAACAAACAAAGATGGGACAAATCCCATAAAGAACCTGACTTTAAGATAGGAGACCAGATCTTGATATCTACAACTAACTTCAACAACCTGGCAGGCAACAGGAAACTGAAACCAGCCTTTGTTGGACCATTTGTTATCAAGAAGATGCATGGAAAAAATGCTGTGGAAGTAATCTTGAGTGAAGAATTATCAAGAAAACATCCGGTATTTCCTGTTAGCCTAGTCAAACACTTTAAACCAAGAGAAGGCAGCAACCTCCCTCCAGCAATAGTCCCAATAGAACCTGACCCCGTAAAAGAAAAAGGGAAAGTCAGCAGGATATTGAGAGATAAGAAAGAAAGGGTACAAGGAAAATACATCAGACTATACTTAGTAAGATACAAAGGGGAAGCTGCAGACAAAGATGAATGGTTACCAGAAAATAATATACCTGATGGACCAATACATCTCAGAAATTACAGAGCCAGTAAAAGGCACTGAAGCACCTATGCAGTTAATTTTTTTCTCCCAACTTTCTCCAGATTTTTTTCAGATATGAGCATATCTTGGAGTGGGGGAATGTCAGCTTGCTACTATTGCAGAGCCTGCAAAAGTAACTAAAATAACATAAAAATAATAATAATACAACTAACCTAAGAAGGAGTAGGAAAACCATAAATATTATTACAGAAATGGATTCTCCATCCAAAATTAGATAGGGTCACTCACTGACCCCACCCTTGAAATCCAACTCCTTATATTTTTAAATAATTAAGAAAAAAAGAACCAAAATACTACGGCTCCAGTATTGAGCTTTTTGGCCAATTAAATATTTCACACACATTGTCACGTATAGGTTTCACACCTAAAATTCAGTCAGAATTGAGGTGTTGTGTATATTTTAGGAGTTACGGGCGGAAATGTGTTTTGTCACAATTCCCGCACGCAGCCGCGGCAGCCACAGCACCCGCGCGCAGCTGAGATACAGCCGTCTCAACCCATCAGGGTTGTGTACGCAGCCCCGGGCCTCTGAAAAGTACGCAGCCGCAGGACTACGGGCTGACATAGTGACAGGCGGCCCGGGTACCGCGTAAACAGGCTACAACATACACAGGAACTTGTTACATATGTAATAAAGGTTCCAGTGGATAGTAGACTGTCTAAATATACATAATATTATATAAAAATACCTAAATAATCTTTACATGTATTTTTTATTTGATATAATGCAAAGAATCAAGAATGTCAAAAATAAGACAATGACAGCTTCAAAAAATATATTAAAATAGCTTTAATATACTTTTATGAGAATTACTATACATCAACATCTTCGTGAAGTACTAAGGAAGATAATGATGTAATAATATTACATGAATTCTCATGACTTATATTTTTAAGTAATTATCTTAAAAAATCAACTGGAACTTGTAGATAAAGAGTAAAAACAATATTATGACCTTTTACTCCAGTTATATGATACATAATGAGAACTTACCTGAAATCAAAATGTCCGTAGAGATTTCTAATAATATAATTATTATATTACAGGGAACATATACTAAGGATAAATAATTAAATAATACATAAATAGGACAGATTAGTGTTATTCACACGTCCTAATGTCCATTATAAGGTAGAATAATTCCCATACCTTAAGGAATTAGATGCTACCCGGGCTATAGCACCAAGGGCACATGACAGGCTACCCCTGGTTACCCTGCTAGCCTTAGTGTCCGTCCCTTTGAGCATCTAGAACCCTCAGAAGGACCATATTGGGACCCCAAAAACTATAAATATAGAGCTCTTTTGAGGATGTTGTTGTGCAGAGACCCAGTAATATTCATATCCAGACGCCGTGCCAAGGTAATCAAATACTTATAAGAGATAAGTAAGTGATTTATGGCAATGTCTGATCATTAATATCCGTCCTCAAACCTCTTTTTATCAATTAAAACTGCTGAACAACCTTATAACCCCAGTATACAGGTTTAACACATCAGTACACATCCCAAACAGATACCCAAAGGATTTAATAATATACCAGTGAGTCTTTTTATCCTTTCTCTGTCATGGTAGCTTGGCTACAAGGCCCTACCACTCCATTGTGTATTTTATATACATATTATCTTTGGGTATAATAATTTTTAAACTAAAGGACCCAAAGTAACCAGGACTACGTGTTTTCATACTGAAATCCCTGAAGAGAGGTGTTAAAGATCCCCAATATAATTGTGGCCCCTCTATAAATATTTAATAATCAATTTTGATTTGAAAAAATAAACAATAACCAAACCATTTAACCTTGCAATAAGCTTAATCCAAGTATTCTACGGATTTTTGCTGCAATTATTAAATAATACATTTATTATTTACAATATCACCTCTGGTAGCTAAAGGATAGCAAGGGTCTTGGCATCCAGGAGGCTGACACCAATTTGGAATAAAATTGGTTTGCTTTAAACTCTCTATTTTAAAATAAATACATGGTTCCAAGAAGACATACTCTTCACAACCCTTTGTATGAAAGGCAAAAGCTTGATCTCCTCCTCAACTGAAGCTTCCAGAAAATTTTCCAAAATTTGTTTCCTTCATTAATGAACCTTTTGGAGATGATTGAAGACCGCTACAATCCTCAATTCAATACAGCTATCCAACATGCCGTTGCTCGTTATAGATTTTTATCAAATGGAAATTGAGCTGAAATTCCTTGATTAGAAAATCTATTCTCATTTTGTTATGGAACAATTGACTTAAACACCAAAAGATTCATGATTTATATCCTATCTTTCTATTGCTCAGTCCTTTGTTGGCTAACCAAAGAAGAACAGAAGGAGATTCAAAATTAATGGATACTGCAGGCTTTCCTGGTTGCATTGGTTTTTTTGATGGAACCACTATCCCCTTGAGTCAAAACCCCAAGCTATATGGCAAACACTATTTTGATTGGAATAAAAGGCAATTGATTCATTTATTTTGCAATGTCTTTGATAAAACACTGACCAAATATTTTTTATCTGTTTGTGTAGATACTCTTTTTCACTACAACTTGTTTGTGATAACAACAAGAAGTTAATATCTCTCCATGCTGGCTATCCAGGTTCATGTCACAATCCATATGTTTTGAATTGGATGGGAATTGCCCAAGAACCTGAGAACTGCTTTGACCAAGATCAATAAATTCTGGCCAATTGAGCTTATGCTAGTGTGAAATATGTTGTTCCAGCTTATTGGAATGTTTCTTCCAACAATCTAAAAAGAACCAATTTCAACTATCATCTTGCTCAATCTTGCTTTTGGATTGAACATGCAATAGCTTTTCTGAAAGGAGTGGTCCAGCTTAAGGGAAATGCAAAAACAGCTTCAAAATTGAAATTACATGAAGATCCTCATCAACTGGATTGTCAGTTTTTCAATCTTTTACAACCTTTTGGCTGACATCAAAGATGAATGCAACAAAATACTTGAAAACAATATTCTGGATACTCCTCAAGTCATCCCTGTCTCATCTTTTCCCTCAGCTTCTGCTACAATAGAGTGGATGAAAGCCCTCAAAATTGCTTAATTTGATGGTTAAAATTTGATTTTGAAATAGGTAAAAAATTACATCACAGTTTCTTCTTTTTTTTTTTTTTTTGGTTGTTCAACCAAGAATCCTAGGCTGACTGTTGGCCTTATTAGTATTTTTTTTTTTGGTGGACTTGGACAAAACAAAAAAAAACCTCCACCTCATACATCACAACTCACCAAACCACCCATCTCTCCCTTCCACCTCATCACTCTCGGGATTAGCGATTCGGTCGGTAGAGGGTTTTAATAATAATTAATAAATTGACTGATTGGTGATAAGAAGGAGATGATGAACAATTGAAAAAAACTTGATGATGGGAGATGGATCCCTTAAATAATAATTGGAGTCCATCTAGGCCATCGGGTACAACTATTCAGCATGCTATTCAGATACAATGGGAATTGGATCCATGCTTGATGATACATGGTAGTTCAACTGATTAAATGATTAGATGCTTTCAGAAAGTAAAAGTTATAACTAATCGTAGATTTATAATTTATTTTTATCTTCTTCTTTATCTTATAATTATGATGAACTTTTTACTTATGTGAAAGTTCCATCTCTTGGCTCTGACTGTGAATAGTCCAATGACAATCCCGCGAGCCATCTTTGCCTTCTTGCTATTTGACACTTTTGAGTGCAGCTTCCTGTTGGAAGCAAAGTTCCATCTTTCTTCTTTTAAAATCAAAAGCATTTCTTTCTGTATATTATTTATGAATTTCATCCATAAGGAATAGATGTATTGCATATATTATGTTTCTTTGCTTTTCTTCATCAGAACTATCATTCCGCTCTTCAGCTTGAGCTGGGGGACTTAAACTATGTCTCTGTGACATTCCTGTATTGTATTTCACAGGAATTGATTCTTCAATAAATTCCTTGTTATTTAAAATATTTATATAATTCTTTTATCCATAATTATTAGAATTATATTCTCTATCCATTAAGGATACTCCTGATATAATCAAACTGATATCTTAAACTATACAGGTATTAAATATAATCATACCAAATGTAATTCCCCTGATGGGATTACCATTCTAACAATCACTACAACCCATCCTCACTGGTCCACTCCTTCCTCCACCTCACCAAACCACCTCACTTACAACCACCACCTTCCAAACTTCACCAATTCTCCCACCTTAATTACCTCACCCACCCACTTCCCCATTGCTCCCAACTCAAAAGATTAATTAATTGCTAATCAATCTAGTTAAGCCCTCCTCCTCCTCCTCCTCCTCCTACTTCTCCTCCTCCTCCTCCTCCTCCTCAATCAATTAATCAATCCTCCATCCTCCTCCTCCTCAATCAATCAATTGATCAATCAAAGAATTGAGGTAAGCCCCCCCCCATTCCTCCTTCCAATTGATTGATTGATCAATCCCCCCCCCTCCACCTCCTCTTTTATCCATGAGAATATTTTTTTTGTTAGGATCATTGACCAGTATATTTTTTTCTTGATGTTTTTTGATCATCCAACTTGATTATAAGATGAATACTGATGGGGTTTTTTCTCCTCTGTTTTTTTTTCTTTTTTTCTTTTTTTTCTTTTTTTCTTTTTTTTTGTAATTCTTTTTTGATTCTATGCAATGAAAGACATAATTTGACCCCTTTTTATTTCCAAACCAGTTTTCTCTGCAACACTGGTTCTTCTCTCACAACCCTCAAAAATTTAAACAATAATTTGAATCCCTTCTGGATCCTCACCTCAATCAAAGTATGTCAATGGGAGGAGATGATTTGAAAAATATACAGAGAGGTGGAAAGAATAGGGCTTTCCAGAAAAAGATGGTTCAATATAGAGATTCTGAAATCTCTTTGAAAGTAGAAAAGGAATGGATTGAAAAAAAGGTTGTGTTTTCTGGAAAAAAGATACAAACTTTGGACCTGTATTCCATCATCTTTTCCCAAAAGAAAATGGACAATCAGAATCCCTCCCTCAAAGAGTATGAACAAGCCAAGGAGAAGATTGAACAATTCTACTTCTTCAGCTCTGGAAGATTAATTAGTCTTGGTGAATTCAATCAAAAGTCTCTCCTTGCAATAATTGAGCTTTTCCCTTTGAATAAAATGTCTGAGAAAGATAAAGAGGACTTCAACTTTGTCACAACTTTACTTCACCAATCAGAATAATTCATCAACACTGTTGGTCCCTCAAGATCTTGGGGTGGAAAAATGTGGGCAATTGTATGGCAAAAAGTGATTCACCCTTCTGAATTATTAGGGAATATCAGAGTTAGCAAACCCACCATTAGAAACCCACCATTTCTTTTTACCAAACCCTCCATTTTTAATGGAGCTTTTCTGAAATACACATAAACCTTAACTGGTGTATTTCAAAATGGTGTGTTTAATGAAAATGGAAGATTTCAAACATCAAACCCACCATTTATGAACCATCATCCATCCACCATCCATCCCATGCAAAACACCCATCCACACCTCCACCTCAGCAAATCCATACCAATCCCATCTCCATTGAATCACACACATCTCATCTCCATCACTTCAAATTTCCATCACATCACACACATTCAATCATCATCTCATCACCCCATGTCATATCAACATCTTTCTCAACATTTCCAATCAAAATTCCTGGCAACAAGTTGAAAATGCAAAAAATCTGACTGAAATTTTTTAACTATTTCACTCTGATTCAGCCTCTGATTCAGATTCCAATTTGCAATCAACTTTGTTAGATTTTAATTATTTATTGGACAATCAATTCATGGTTCCAACAAGACAGACTCTCCACAACCCTATATATGAAAGTCAAAAGTTTCATCTCCTCCCCAAATTTAGCTTCGAGCAACTGTTCCAAAATTTATTTCCTTCATTCATAAAGCCTTTGGAGATGATTGATGAACAACACATCTTCCAGAAAAATTCTTCAAATCTGCAACACAATCCAGCTATCCAACTGGTTTTTGCTGTTTGTAGATTGGGATCAGATGGAAACGGGGAAGAAATCCATCAATTAGAAAATCTATTCTCAGTTGGTTATTGAACCATTGATGTATACACCAAAAGATTCATGATCGCTATCCTATCTTTCCATTTCTCAGTCCTTTTTTGGAAAAGCAAAGAGGAATGCAAGGATATATCTTAATTAATGGAGAATGAAGGCTTTCCCAGTTGCATTGGTTTTGTTGATGGAACCACTATCCCCTTGAGTCAAAAACCAAAGCTAGATAGCAACCACTATTTTGATTGGAAAAGAAGGCAATTGACTCATTCCTTTTCCAAAGCCTTTGATAAAACCTTCAATAAAACACTGAACAAATATTTTTATCTTTTTTTGTAGATACTCTGTGTCACTAAAACTTCTTTTTGATAACAACAAGAAGTTTTTAGCACTCCATGCTGGCCTTCCTGGCTCTTGTCACAATTCATATGTTTTCAATTGGATGTTTATTTCCCAACAAACAGATAACTATTTTTACCAAGATCAATACCCTCTTGCTGATTCAGCTTTTTCTAGCAGAAAATGTGTGGTTCCAGCATAACGCAATGTTTCATTCAATGATCAATCCAAAACTGATTCCAACTATCATCTTTCCCGATTGCAAGTTTGGATTGAGCATGCCATAGGAATCCTGAAAGGAATATGGGACAGCTTAAGGGAAATGAAATACAAGCTACAAAATTCCAAAGACATGAAGATCCTCATGAACTGAATTATCACTTGTGTAATCCTTCACAACCTTTCAAAGATTAATGGGAAGAAATATTTGAAGAATAAATTCCCAATCCTCCTCAAGTTATCCCAGTCTCATCTTGTACCTCATCGTCTGCCATGAGAAAGCCAATTCTACCCCTCACACTTGCTCACTTTGATGAGTAGTATTTGGTTTTTAAATAGGTGAAAGATCACAAAATATCACATCACTGAATTTTTTTGGTTTTTTTTGTTCAACCCTGAATCCTAGGCTGACTTGGTTTTTTTTTTTTTTTTTGGTGGACTTAGACATAAAAAAACCAAAACATCCAAACCACCTACCTCACCCCACCAAACCACCGGTCCACTCCTCCCTCCTCCTCACCAAACCACCTCAAAACAAGCCCCCACCTCAAAGTTCCCCTGGTCCTCCTCCTTCTTCTCCTCCTGGTTCTGCTCCCCATCCATCAACAAATCACCCTGGTAAGTCCCCCCCCTTCTCCTGATTTCTTTGATTTTGGAACTGATGGATGAATCCATCCATACTTTCCAGGTAAACCCCCAGCCCTCCAATAAAACCATTTCCATTTCCACATAAGTATGTCCTCATTCCCCTCCTCCTACCCTCCTCCTCCCCATCATGCCCCCCTCCCCTGCATCCCCCTCCTTCTTTTCAATCTATTGAAAAACAAAAGAACTTTTGTTTTCTTGCTGATGGATTGATTGATAAATTGCACATTGTGCCCTCCATCCTCCTTCTCCTCATACAGACCAATTTCTGATCAATTGGCTCCTCTCTTTAGGTCCCTCCCCCCATACCTTTAGCCAGTTGGATTGATCAATTGATCAAACAATCCTTGGCCCCACCCACCACCCTAGCTCCTCCTCCTGCTCCCAAGTTAAGCCCCCCCTCCTCCTCATTGATTGATTCCTATCACAATCAAAACATCTGACCTGATTTTTTTTTTGTGGGTTATTTTCATTGACTGGTATTTCTTTTTCTATGTTTTTTGTTCTTCCACAATGATTAAAACATGGCTGATGATTGCTTTTTCTTTTTTTTTTCTTTTTTTTCTTTTTTTGATTCCATGCAATGCAACATTTCTTTTGACCCCTTGTTCTTTTGATGCCTGCCTTTTTGCTGCATGTCCCAGGCTTCTCTCACCATCCTCAAAATTTTACACAACCAATCAAATCCCGTCTTGATCCTCACCTCAAGCAAAGCAGTTGCATGGGAGGCAACAGGATGGAAGGATATTTTTTGAAAAACATAAAGAGAGGTGGAAAATAGAGGGCTCTTTGGCAAAATAGGGCTCAAATGAGAGATTCTGAAATCTCTTTGGAAGTGGCTTAAGAGGGTTTTGATGAAAATATTCTATGGTATAGACAAAAACTGTAACCTTTGGATTTGTACCCTGCTATTGCTTCTGAAAAGAAAAAGGACAATCAAAAATCCTCCCCTGAAGATTTTGAACAGGACAAATACAAGATCAAACAGTTACATTTCTTTACTTATGGAAAATTGCGGTTCTTGACCAATCCAATTGTGACTCTATGGTTGAAAAAATTCAATTTGTCCCTTTGAATGATTTCTTTGAGCAAGATAAGAAGCACATCAACTTTTTTATGGCTCTCCTTCACCAATTGAAAAAATTTATCCACACTGTTGTTCTCTCAAGATCTTGGGGTGGAAGAATGTGGGCAATTGGATGGTGAAAATTGATGAACCCCTCTTAATTATTCAGACAATATTTGAAGAAAGCTTACATTCAATCTTCCCCTCAAGAGTATACTTTGCTCAACCTTAAGTTGGAAAAAGCCTCTCAAATCCTAGGCCAAATGTTCTGAAAATTAGCCAGACTGGCGCATAATTCCAACAGGGAAACAATGATGGACAGAAAAATCCCCTGTTTATCTTCATTGGAATTTGGATACCAGCTTGCTCTTTTTGACTGTGGCCCCCACATCACATTCACTTCAAATTCCTTCTACAATTCTCCCCAAATCAAAAAAGGTGAAACCTCTTCCTATTCCTTTCTACTTTTGGTTCCAACCAAAAACTGAAATGGCCAAATTATTGACAACAAGGACAAATACCAATTATCTGATGGCCAATTTGTTTTTCCCAACTTGTTTTTTGGAATCAACTTCAAAAAAAAAGGGATTTTAAAAATGGTTTGGGCAGCAAACAAGTACAAGCACTATACTTTTCCCATTGCAGAGACTGCCAGCCATACAAGAATGGCAATGTCAATGAAAATCAACAAAACCAGCCAAAAAACTTGCAGGGACTTGAAAAGTGGCCAAATATATTCTAGAAAAAAAAATTAGATAAAAAAAATTGTTTATCAGTGGTGTCAAAAATAGGCTCAAACATTGTGTTATTTGAAAATATATTTTTTAATTTTTAAATTTTTTTTCAGATTCAATATTTTACAAGCCAAGCAATTGAATAATTTCATTTATTTCTTCCACAGTTCTACTGCTACCAATACATTCCATGGCTGTGTTTGACCTATCTTTTTTTTCCATTGCCATTCATTCCCTCTCCTTTTCCAGTCTCTTTTCCTGTCAATCCTTCTCCTTTTCCTATTTTTGAAACTCCTGCTCTGCCTGTTTCAATTTCCACTCAGCATCCAATTTCTGTTGATGAGCCAAACTCTTGGCTTTCTGCTTTTGAAAATCAATATCCAGTTGATGATCCCACTTCTCCTTTTCAAATTGAAGTTTTTCAGATTCAATTTGTGATTTCACTTTTTTTTGGAGGGTAATAGGAATGATCTTTATTTTGAAAGTGAGGAGACTCAATCAATTCACTTACTTGAATCTTGCTTCTCCATGATATCTTCAAAGATGTTAAAATTGGAAGTGTTTCTCCTCTTTTGATGGCTATTGGGGTTGATTTTGATGGAATTGGATGCCTTTTGCTTTCCCTTTGCAGAGGAGGTTTGTGTGGGAACATCATCAATCTCATTTGACAATGATGTGAGAGGCCCCATTGGCTTGAGTGTTTGGCCATTCAGAAATGGATGTTGCTTTTTTTTAAAATCTGAATCATTCAGTATTAATGGGAATGAAAATAAAAGAACTTTCTTCCTTGATTGAAAAGATGTTGATTTTAATGGAGATAGTGAAATGCCCTGCTCCTCATTGGCCAAGTTGTTAATTTCTTCCACCCCAGGAAGAGATTCATCCAAAGAAAGAAGTGAGGGGTCCAAGGAATGGTTTGAGTCATTGATAAATGCTGATGTAGACATGATTGGAGCTGGTTGTTTTGGTGGTTAAATATCCTCCTCCACATTGGATTGGGTCCACTCATCAGTTTTTTTGGGATCATCATTGCTAGGCTGAGCATCCACAAGCAAGTCCTTGGCATCTGATGAATCCAATTTTTGGACATCAAATGCAGCTAAGGGGGTGATGTTGGCCTTCTTTCCAAAGATTCCATCTATATGAATATAAAAAGGACAAACTGAGTGCAACTTATCAAAAAAAAGCTTACCACCTTGGCATTATTGGAGTTGGTGATACCAAAGCCAGTGGAGATTGGAATTGAGTGGACTTTTTTGTACTTGGATCAATAGTTCTTGAATTGCTCCTGCATCTGTTTGGATGAAAGATCCAGCATACCTTTGGTTTTATTCTTCAGTTCATTGGCAATCAGGAGATAACCATTAATTTTAGAGGATGGAGGACAGCCAATGTGTGTTTCATTTTCAGATCCAAAGCAAGTGTCATAGTTGGAGGGAACTTTGAACCAGTTTACCATGATGATGTGATCAGCTCTCTTGAGCTGACTGGATCCTATGGAAGCTGATGGGGGAGGATTTTTCGGATTTTGAGTTCCTGGGGGATGTTTGTTTTGTTCCATTGGATTGTTTAGTGGACTTGCAACGGGAGGCTGCTGAGGGGCCATTTAAAAAGAGTAAGAGGACAAAGGGATTAATCAATGAAGCAATGAAGGGATGAAGGGATTAATCAATGAAGCAATGAAGTGATGGAGGGGTGTGATGAAAGTAGAAAGAAGCAATGAGAGTTAGGATGTGATGAAAGCAGGGATGAAGCAATGAATTGATGAGAGGATGGATGTGATGAAGGCAACAATGTGATGAGAGTGATGAAGCAATGAGAGGGCTCAAGTGGTAAGAGTGATGAAGTGATGAGGGGATGAGATTGATGAAACAATGAGGATAGGAAGAGATGAGAGAGATGAAGTGATGAGAGCAATGAATCAAAAGTGATGAATCAAATTCTTTGGATGAGGTTGGAGCTAGAATTTTTCCAATGAGGTTGGAGGTTAAAACCAGGGGTGATGATGTGGAATGATTTTTGTTTGAGTTTGTGAAAGCCTTTAAATACTTCATTTAAAAAAACCCATTTATTTTCAGGTAACTCTGACACTTCTGATGTGAGATAAGTGAGTTTTTTTATTTTTAATGGCAGATTTAGGTTGAAACCCACCATTAAAAAATGGCGGTTTTGTTTGAATCTGATAGGCCCTATTTGAAAGATACCTGAAGAAAGTGGCTATTAAACCTTCCCCTGAAGAGTTTAATTTTCTCAATCTTAAGTCTGACAAGGTCTCTCAAATTTGAGGCCAAATTTTTTGAAAATTAGTCAGACTTGCCTTTGAATCAAGCCTTGAATCAATCATGGACCTCAAAATCCCCTCCTTCTCTTCTTTGGAATTTGGATCCCAGCTTACTCCTTTTGACCCTTCCCCCAACATCACTTCCACATACAATTCCTTCTAAAACTCTGAAAATATTTACTGTGGCAATTTTTCTTTCCCTCCGTTTTACTGGTGCTTCCAAAAAACAAATCCAATCAACAAATTATTTAAAACAAGGACATATATGAAGTATCTGATGGAAAATTAGTATTTCATGACTTGGTTTTTGGTATTGATTTCAAACAAAAAGGTATTGTTAAAATGATTTGCACATCAAGGAAGTACATACACTGTACCTTTCCTGCTGTGGACACTGCCACTCATACAAGAATGGCCATGGCTATGCAAATCAACACAACAAACCAGAACACTTTCAGGGACTTGAACAGTTGCAAAATATAATCTAGGGAAAAAAATAGAACTAGAAGTAAAAAAATAAAAATAAAAAAAAGATAGGTTTATTGGTGGGGTTAAAAATAGTCTCAAACGTCATTTTAATCATCAAAAATTCTTTTTTTTTCTTTTTTGAAATTTTTATCCAATTAGATGTATTTACAAGCCCAGCAATGGAGTGATATTCTGTATTTCTTCCACTGATCTACTGCTACCAATACTTGCCATGGCTAAAGATAACCCATCTTTTTTTCCCATGGCCATTCAATCCCACTCCTCTTCCAGTCAATCTTCCAGTCAATCCTTCCATTTTTCCTCTTTTTGAAACTTAAGCTCAGCCTGTTTCAATCTCCACTTGGCATCCAATTTTGTCTGATGAGCCATACTCTCAGCTTCCTGCTCTTGACCATCAAGAGTCAGTTGATGATCCCACCTTTGCTTTTCAAATACTGGTCCTTCTGATTGGAGGGGAAAATCAATAACTTGATTTCAAAATCAAGGAGATTCAATTGATGTACTTCCTTGAATCTTGCTTCCCCATGATATCTTCAAATCCTGAAAAACTACAAGTGTTTCTCCTCCTTTGAAGACTTTTTGGGTTGATGTTGATTGGATTGGAGACCTTTTTCTTTCCAATTGCAGAGGAGGTTTGAGTTGGAACATCCTCACTCTCATTCAAAGTTGATTTGGGAGGCCTGATTGGCTTCAGATTTTGGTCATTCAGGAAACACTGAACCTATTTTTGTTTTACATTCTAAATCAGTCAGGATTGAATATAAAATACAAGAAATTTCTTCCTTACTTAAGTAGATGTTGATGGTCATGGCAATACTGGAATATCTTGCTCCCCCTTGACCATGTTGTTAAGTTCTTCCACCCCAGGAATGCAAGAATCCAAAGAAGTTATTCAGGGATCCAAGCAAGGGTTTCAATGGTTGATTGATGCTGATGTGGACTTGATTGGAGCTGGTTGCCTTGGATTATCCTCCTTGGCATAAGATTGGGGACACTCAAAGGTTTCATCAGGGTCATCATTGCTAAGCCTACCATCCACAGCCAAGTCCATCAGAATCAACAGAATCAGATTGTTGGGAATCAAAATCAGCTAAGGGGGTCATGTGGGCCTTCCTTCCAAATATTTCATCCGTTTGAATACAAAAAGGACATATTGAGTCCAATCTCTCAAAAATCAAGTTGATTCCCTTGGCTTTATCTGATTTGGTGATACCAAAGCCAGTGGAGATTTAAATTGAGTGGGCCTTTTTGTACTTGGCTTGATAGTTCTTGAATCACTCCTGCATCTGCGTGGATGAAAGATCCAGCCTACCTTTGTTTTTATTCTTTAGTTCATTGTCCATTGGGAGATAACCATTAACCTTACAGGATGGAGGTTGGCCAACTTGTGTTTCATGGTCAGATGCAGATCAAGCATCATATTTGGAGGGAATCTTGAGCCAGTTTACCATGATGATGTGATCAGCTCTCTTGTGCTGACTTGAGCCTTTGGAAGCTGATTGGGGAGGATTTTTTTTAGAGTTCTGGGGGGATTTTTTCTGTTAGCTTTCTGATACCAGGAAACTTATATTCCTTTAGCTACAGAAATCAATGGTGGTATTGGAATAATAACTTTTCCAAGAAAAATATGTAAAACACTCAAAATAATTAAATATGTTGAGATCAAGTGTAAGGTTTTTATTGGTTTGGTTAAGACATTTTTTCAATATGTTTAAAATAGGGGCCAAAGTCCACACAGAACTGGGGATCTATATATTCTAAACAACCTCTCTTCAAGGGGAAACTTTTCGCCGTTTAAAACCTTGGTATAATGGGGTCCTTTTGATTCACAAAAAGAGGTTGAACAAAGAGAATGGGGGTGACAGGCTGTGTACAGCACTTAATTCAGGAGGCAGGTAGGAGAGAACTTACTTCTTTGAGTATTGGCTCCTATAATTGCTGTAGAAATTCATGGTTGAAGGCTCTCAGATCACTTGGTGGGATTTTGACAGATTTTCTTCAATGAAATTAATGATAGGTTTAGAATGAATAATTATGCTATCAAACTTATTCCATACATCACTTTCTGATCTCTTATAAACACTTTATCACAGGCAGCAATGGTTTCTGGATTGATACTAAGAATTACTGGGGTTTAAAGTTGTTTAGATCTGAGTTTGCCTGTGTCCTGTCTCTTGCGCTCCTGCGGGGTGAGGAGACTCCAACATGAGAGTTTACTCTATATCTGGTCTCTTCTGAAGCTAATCTACTTGGTTTTTCTCTTTCTTGGCTTCTCTCATTCTTCTGGGGGATCTCCTCTTTTCCTTTCCTTTGACTTCTGTCTCTTTTATTTTCTGTTTATTTTCTTTCCTTCCTCCTCTTGACTCTCCAAACTCTCCTCTTCCAACTCATCACTGCTGTCCTTGTCAAATACATTAAAGCTCATTTCTCAATTCTCAATTTCTTCCTTGTAAGACAACTCACTGTTTACCAACTCATCACCTGGAATAACCTGACAATGTCACCTCAAATCTATGCTCCAACAGCTTGCTCCTATTCCTCATCTCAGCTCCAAATATCCTCATTCTACACCATCTGTCTGATCTCTCCTGTTCTTTATATCTTCACTGGCTGTTGGTATTCCTCTCTCCCATTCATTTCTTCAAGTTGCACCGCTGTTGTCTTTTTGTTTCTACTAACATTGAAATTCAGTCTGTTGGTTTTAGTCCTCTACTTCAAAACCTGAAATCGTTTCACGGTTAAAAGCCAAAATATCACCAAAGCACTCAAAATTGGCAAGATGAAAAAACTAACAGGAGCAACCAACTACTTCCACCAATTTACCTTAAAGGCTGCCGTCAATGCCATATCCCTTCTCAATGACAAAAACTACTCTGTATGGAGAGACAAGATGCTTATACTTTTTGATCTCAAGGATATCAAAGACGCTATTACAAGGAATACAGGACAACTATCTAATAAGCAGGACCAAGAAATTAGGGCATTTCTCCTTTCAAAGTTGGACAGCACAACACACACCAATGTGGTTAGTTCAACTAACTTGAACTCATCAAAATTACTCTGGTTCAAAATAACTTGTCAATTTTCTTTGTCCAAGACGGCCAACTGTGCTAGAATATTCAACCACTTCCTTCACATTACCTTCAACAAACACACCATTGACGGTTTTGCAACTGACACAAAGAAGGCTCTCACTAGAATGAATGATGTGGGTATAGAGCTGCCCAACAATATCCTTTCCTACCTAGTCCTTTTCAAATTTCCACCAGTCCTCGAGAAACTCAAGCAGCAAATCATGCATGTGGAGAAGTTCATAAAAATTGATGTGGTTTTTAACCACCTTGTTCAATATAATAACAAACATAAAGCTCAACAGAAAGCGTCCAAAAAAACTTCAAATATCTCTCTAGTGACAACAAGGTCCCAAACAACAAAAGAAGATAAGAAGGTGAGAGTGTAATGTAAAGAAGGCTACCACAATCTCAATGCTCCTCATCCTGAATCCTCATGTTTTCACCTACACCCTCAAATTTCTCCCAGTTGGTGGATTGAACAACAAAATGAGTGGAAGAACAAGAATAAGAAACAAAAACCAACCATCAACTATCATGCTCTCCTGACACTCTGGATCAACACAGACAACACTCCCAATCTCCTTCTGGACTCTGACACAAACATAAATGTGTTTAATGATCTCAAATACTTCACAGACATCAAAATGCAAGAGGAACATGAAGTGGATCAGAAAGGCATAATCAAAGCTAATCTCAAAATCCTTGGAACACGCATGGTAAAACTTGAATGGAAAGATTCATTTATAACCCTAGAAGAATGCATGTTCATACCCAATATTTTTGTTAACCTCATCAGTCCCAGTCTCCTTTCTAAGAAAGGTTTCTGTCTAACTCAAAATCAAGACAAATTCTCTGTGACCAAAAATGGGACAACTATTCTTAAAGGATTGGTTTGTGATAATCTCTTAGTAACTGAGAAACCCCAGACAATGGGTTTAAACAATGTAGTCAATCAAATCAACCAATCTGATATCAAACCCAAAACGGCTCAATCTCTGATGGACATCCACAAGATGTAAGGCCATGCCTAAATCTCCACTCTCAGACCTATCTTAAAGGATCTTTTCCCTATAGACAAACTAACTCAATTTCAGTGTGAGGAGTGTGCTCAAAGCAAAATCACTTGCCCTTCTTTCCCAGAATTTTCTACTCAATCCAATCTCCCACTTGAGAAAATTCATCTTGACTTGGTTGGGCCCATTACTCCCCAATCAAAGTCCGGCCATTGCTTCATGCTGACTCTGGTTGACAACTACTCTGGCTATCTTGCTGCTTTTCCTCTACACTCTAAGGATGAGACCCCCAAAAAAATCATCAATATACTCAAAGTTGAATTCAAAAGACTCAAATACTATCCCTCAGAAATCTACTCAGACAAATGCACTGAATTCAAAAACGTCACGCTTAAGGAATTTGCCAAAGCAAAACACATTAAGCTACTCACCTCTGAACCTTACCATTCTCAACATAACGGTTGAGCTGAAAGAGAAAATTTAACCATTGTGGAATCAGCTTGATCTACCTTTTCCTCATCTCAATTACCAAAAAATTACTGGCACATTGTCAAAAAAAGCTTCTGCTTCATTTTCAATCAAATACCAAGAGAAGTTAATCACCTTTCTCCCCAGGAGCTTATGTTTGGTAAGAAGCTTCCTGCTAACTACCTGAGACCTTTAGGTTCTCCTCTGGTCTACCTGGAAAACCACATCCAAAAAGGAAAAACTTTCAATGAGAAAGGATACAAGGGAATACTAGTTGGGTTCAATCCCACTTTCCAATCTTACCTTGTCCTTAACTCATTGGGTTCTGTTTTCAAAACTAAGCATGTCACCTTCCTCAAAACCCACATGACCAACTCTCCTCTTCTTGAACCATCTGGAATGGAAATTTTCTCTCAAGCTTATCAAAGCTCTAACAAATCCAATTTCTCCTTACCCAACAAACAATTCATGGCTAGAGATCCTGACAGAGAATCTCCGGAATCTGACTCTAATTGTGATGACTCTGCCTCTCTGAAATCAGACTCCTCAGACTCTCCTCAACCAGAACCTCTTTGAATCCCTTCTTGTGTGCCCATCAACCAAGAGGCCAACCATTGACCAAAACAGGAAACTCAAAGACCCCAATGTTATGGTTTCCACCACTATTACAAACCTCCATCATACAAGGCTGCTTTGAAGTTTCCAGAATGGCCCAAATGGGAGAAATCTTTGGAAGAAGAAATAGAATCTATTGAATCACAGGAAGTGTGGGAAGAGTACTATGGAACACCCAAAAATATTCTAAACACTACATGGGTCTTCAAAGTGAAAGAAAATTTTCACAGAGAACCTGTGAGATAAAAAGCTAGACTATGTGTTCAAGGGTTTAATCAAGTCCTGGGAGTCAACTACAATGAAACCTGGGTGCCTACTGGCAAACTCCTCTCACTATGTATTGCTCTTTTGTATGGTCTGAAAGAGAAGATGATGTTCACCCAGTTTGATGTCAAGGGTGCCTTCCTTCATGCCCCTCTAACTGAAACAGTTATTATCAGGACTCCTGAAGGCTTTCACAGGAAATCCCCATACCTCAAGCTGAAGAAATCTCTATATGGCCTCAAACAATCACCCAAAAACTGGTATGACACACTAACCCTTTGGATCAAATCTCAAGGATTTCAAGAATCAAGCAGCAATCCATGTCTATACATCAACACCAACTCAAAGGAGGTCCTCTACTTTCATGTAGATGATTTTATACATTTCAGAAGAAAAATGACCTTCAAGTACAATTTTCTCAATAGATTCAAGAATTCCTCCTGTCACCCTCCAAATACTATCCTTGTAATGCTGATGGACAGGAAATATTGATTGAATTCTACTTAGTCAACCTAATCACAAAGATTGCGGTTTGGATGAATCAGGTCTTTCAGATTGTTGAGACACTCACTCACCACTCACTCAAAATCTTCACCTCAAACCAGCCTTGGATGAAGACCACAAGGAGTTTTTAAAACTAAACATCAACTTTTGGTCTGTTAACGGACTCCTTAACCACCTGGCTCAGTATACTTTCCTATACATAGCGTTTTCTGTCTCAAATCTGGCAAGGTTTAATTCCAAGCCTGGCATGCACCATTGGAGGGAAGCGTGAAAGGTTTGGAAGTACCTCAAGACTACCAAGAACCTCAAACTTATCCTCAGTGATAATCCCAGGTAGGAAATGATTTCCTGCTATATTGACACTACGTGGGGAGACAATCCAACCTTGAGGAAATCGCAAACCGGTTTCATTATCTTCCACCATGGCAGTCCCATCGTCTGGAACTCCTTCAAGCAAAGGAATGTCACCTACTCTTCTACAGAATCTGAACTCAATGCTCTCCTTGACTGCTTTCTCAAACTCAAGTGGATTACCCACTTATTAAGTGAAATTTATCTATCTCCCAAGGTCAAGCCCACTATATACATCAATCAACAAAAAAGGAACGGATGACAAAATCAAACGCTTTGGGTCACACTCCAAATCTTGACATATTGACATTAAGACCAAAGGCTTAAGAGAAGCCTACAACAACTTTGTTGAGTACAATCTGTCTCTCATCTCCACTGAATAAATGGTTGCTGACTCCTTAACCAAGGAATCCAGCAGTCACTCCCTTCACCTCCTTCAAAAATCTATCTTTGCCCCCACCAGCAACCAATCAATCTCCCCCTGTTGCCTTACCAGTCATGAGGGGTGTTGAGATCTGAGTTTGCCTGTGTCCCATCTCTTGTGCTCCCATGGGGTGAGGAGACTCCAACATGAGATTTCACTCTAGATCTGGTGTCTTCTGAAGCTACTCTACTTGGTCTTTCTCTTGCTTGGCCTCTCTCATTCTTCTGGGGGATCTCCTCTTTTCCTTTCCTTTGACTTCTGTCTCTCTTATTTTCTTTCCTTCCTCCTCTTGAATGTCCAAACTCTCCTATTCCAACTCATCACTGCCATCCTTGTCAAATACATTAAAGCTCATTTCTCAATTCTTGATTTCTGCCTGTTTAGACAATGTGCTGTTTACCAACTCATCACCTGGAATAACCTGACAATGTCACCTCAAATCTATGCTCCAACAGCTTGCTCCTATTCCTTGTCTCAGCTCTGAGTATCCTCATTCTGCACCATCTGTCTGATCTCTCCTGGTCTTTCTATCTTTACTGGCTGTTGATATTCCTTGCTCCCATTTATCTCTTCAAGTCACACCGCTGTTTTCTTTGTGTTGCTTCTAACCTTGAAATTCAGTCTGTTGGTTTTAGTCCTCTACTTCAAAACCTGAAATCTTTTCAAAAGTAACCAAAAGGTACTGTATATATACCTTTTTGGGATGAAGGGGCCTTCTCAGGGCACCTAGAGAGGGTTGTGCTTGAGGGATAAGGATAGAAGGCTGGCCAGGGCTAGTTTGGAACACATTCTTAGTGCTGTCACTCAGCTTTACCTGTCTTTATCATATTTATGTGTGAAAAAATTGTCAGAACTCATTTGAATGTTAATATTTTATTTCTGTAGTTCTGACATATTTCCTAATTTTATATTAGATTCTTTTGAGTAAAGTGGTCAGAGGTGGGTATTTTCAGTTCCTCAGTCATCTTCTGATAATTTTTTTTTTTTTTTTTTTTTTTTTTTTGGGGGGGGGGGGGAGGGTAATTTTGAATAATTTCTGAGGGAACTCTTTGATATGGTTTGTGGTTCATAAAGAGTTGATCATGTTGTTTTTGTGACTACCTTTATTATTGTTTTCCTTAATTTGTCTGTTTTATGATTTGATTTTTAGACGTTTTATTTTATTTTTTGGAGGTTTCAAATCATCCTCTTTCCATCAGTCACCTGATTACATATGCATGATGCATGCATAGAGGTTGTAGCATGTTCCTGCAGTATCTAGTTGTCAGAAGTTGTGTAGGCAGTCTTGATGCACACATGCTTGACAGCTGCGGGCTGGAATCAAGGATCTGCAGGCAGAAGCATATTGCATGCAGGTTTTCTGACAGGTCCATGCAATGGTTGTCATATGGATGTGGGACTGTGCATGGGAATTGTGACAGAACACAAAACTGGCTGTAACTCCTAAACTATACACACAGCACTCCAATTCTGAGTGAAGTTGAGGTCTGAAACCTATAGTTGTCAACACACATGAAGTATTAAAATGGCCAAAAAAATCAGTTGTAGTGGTGTTTTGGCTTTTGGGCCATTTTCTTGTAAATTAGTTTAAGAATATAACAAGTTGGAATTCAAGGGGTGGGGGGGGGTGTGAGTGAGCCTACAATATGTTGGCTGAGGAATCCAAACCTCTTATAACTGTTTGAGATTTCTGACTCCTTTTGTAATTTATAATTTATTTTTGTTTTTCTTTTCTACCTTGACCGGTTGCTCTGTATAAGTAGCAAGCTGACATTTGCTTTGGTGCTTTGGATTTTTGTGTGGACTTGCAGGGGGGGGAGGCTTGCTGAGGGGCCATGAAGTGATGAGAGCAACAAAGTGATAAGAGTGACAAACCAGATTTTTCCAATGAGCTCAGAGGTGGGGAACCCAGGGCTGTGCGACACAAACAGATACGTATGCTTGAGGTTGTAAAAAGAAACCCTTCTAACTCCTTCACCTGAAAAAAAAACCCTATTTATTTACAGCTCATTCTGTCCGACTCCTCTGATGTCAAATAAGTGGGGATATTTTTTTTTTTTTTTTCCTCATCATGGCAGGTTTGAAGTCATGATGGTTTTGCTGAGACCGGGGGCGTCTTTGAAAAAACGGGGGGTGGACTAACTCTGATACACCCTACTTTTTTTTAAAAAAAAAAAAAAAAAAAAAAAAAAAAAAAAAAAAAAAATCAAAGTCGGGTTCGAACGTGTCTTATCTATCTAGTTATTTTAAGAGCAAGCCTTGGATGCGAGCGACTCGACTAAAAAAAAAAAAAAAGTCATCATCATCATCGTCATCATCGGAGATTGAGCTACGGTCGTCAAGATCAGCAGCCACCCTCTCTCACTCGCTCTAAAAATAAAAAACAGGCAACACGAGCCCTCAAGAAAACCCCAAGGTTTTTGAGGGTGAAAGTTTAGGATGAGATATGTACCGAGCCGCCAACCTACACACGTCCATCACTCCTCGCGCCGGCTCCGAAGAACGGTCGAGATTCCGAGCTAGAGAGCCTAGGCCTGGTGTGCGGTAGTGCTCTCGAGGCAGGCACGCGTCCATCCGGCCGATCCGACTGCGATCCAGACGAGGCCCTCACGCCAAGACGCCCCCGGCGAGGAGCTGAGGCCTTCCGACGACCCGGGTCCTCGCGTCGGGAACGATAATGATCATCATCATCGGTCGACTCTCAACCCTCGGACTCGTATCGACACCAGTGGTTCACGATCCCTCGGGTAGATCACGCTCCGGTATCGATTCTCCTTGCTTCGAACGTGGGTTCGTAAGGTCTCTAGAATCCTGATCCCAACCCATCGAAAACTAACAAACCGGATGATCCTTATCCTGACCGGAATCTTTCTATTTTTTTTTTATTTAAAAATAAAAGAAATATATGTATAACAAGTTGGATGTATAGAAGAAACGCTAGAGAGCCTGGGTGACATGTATTCAAGTTCGTGATACCCTCTATAAACCTACATCCGATCGAAGAACGAACCAAGATACAGACATGATGGGGCAAAAAAAAAATGAAGAACGAAGAACGAAGAGAAAGATCGTGATGATGTTTATTTATTTATTTTTTAATGAAAAAAATGGCTTGATTGTTGAACATACATACAATACGGTAGGGAGATCAAGACTACCAATAATTCAAGCCTCTAGGTTGGATGAGTAAAGATTGATAGTCTTCTAGATCGGTAGGGTCTAGGGAGCCACCAAGACTCCCTCCTCCTCCAGCTCCTTCGACCTTCGATCGCACTCGATCAACCTGAGGATGGCTCGGGTGGTGAGGATTCGACAGCAGTCGATTCCGCTCGATCTTCCACCGTTCGATCCAGGTATTCATCTTCTCCCTTTCGAATGAAGAAAAAAAAAAGACATTCCCAATCGATCGTCCGGACGACCACCATTCGATCGATAAGCAAAAAAAGGGGGACGAAGTATAACCGTCAGCGGGTCGAGCTCATCATTCTATCGATAGATGAGTACATAAAGGATAGGGTGACGTGGAAGATTCATGGGTTCATCGAGGGGAACGAGAGAACACGAGATCGGATCAAGGCTTCCAATAACAGGTCGAAAGAAAAAAGAAAAAAGAAATCGACATCGATGGATGGATAGATTGATGATTACCTCGAAGCAGGATTTCCGCAGTTCACGGTCGGAATGATTTTGAGCCAATTCATGGAGATGCAGAAACAACTCAATTCATAGAACGACTGATATTTGAATGTCGTCGTGTATCGTAAGTTCGTTCACAGGTCCATCGGACATGCGACCGCAATCCCGTTCAGTTTAATTTTCAAAGCCGAGGGTGAATTGACGATAAGTATGACGATCGATGGATTTATTTATGATAGAGAAGAGACATAGTTTCAAGTGAAAAGATGGGCTTAACTGAATGTTCAGAATAGGGGACACTAAAACATTCGACATCGGTCAGATCAAGATGACCATCATGATCGTCAATCGTCCGTCGACGATTACGGTGATCGGGAAAGATGAAAAGCTGATCGTCATCATCCTCCACCTTGGTCGGATTTCGGTCTAGGGCTGAGCTGGATGAGGATCGAGGGTCAAAGGTTTGAATGAAATCAAGCAAGTTCGATTGATTGACGAGGGTTTGAGGACTTGTTTTTTGAGATGAGGATGAGGATGGCCTGAAACTCCAACCGGTGGGCTTGATTCCTATGACTAACACACCATCAAATACCAAGGTTAGGTTTTTTGTTTCTTTTTTTTACAAAGAAAAAAAAATAGCAAGATGGGGGGCGGGATGAGGCAAACCGGATGCGAAGCGGCCCTTGAATCGATTCAAGTAAGACTTCAAGAAATTCGGATTGATGGCAAACATGTTGATGAGATGAATGTTGGCCTCGAACGGGTCCGAGCTCAGGAGTTCATCCTTCAGCAATTGAAAATCATCACCTTCTTCGATCGACCTTAGGATCGATATCTTTTTGGAATCCCCATAAATTTTCGATCCAAGTTGTTTGGCCAGTTCGATCGCTAATCTCTCCTTTCCGATACTGTAGGTTCCTATGACTATCAACGTATCTGATGCTTTGATGTTAAGTTGTTCTTTCTCCGCACTGGTTTCCTCGAATTTCATTGGTAGATCATGATCATTATCCTTATCACTCTTCTTTTATTTATTTTTAAAAAAAGACCGGCTTGTCAGTTCGCTATCTGATTCGGTTGGTTCCCTCTAATTTGAGCAATGATTTCATCTTTAAACAAACTACGAAACGAGCGAAAGGGGACAACATTGAAATCACGCACAATAGTAACAACCTTGGGGTGGAGAGTGGTAGGATGAGGCCGTCGACCTAGTTGATCAATCGGGGAGGGAGGAGGGTGAACGAGGGATGACTCGAGTCGGCCGTGGTTCTTATCTCGAGGCTCCAGCTCGTGAATCGGTTCGAGCGCCGTCTCCGTTAGATCGATCTCATCTTGCTCCAGCTTAACATCGAAGGAGAGTCGGCTAGACACGGGATGATCATCCGAGTTCTTTTTGTTGCTCGACAACCAATTCTTAAACATTTCTCTAGATTTCACTAAACTATCCCGGTCCTTCCGATGTCTGGCGTGCTTGATCGTTGCCTTGGACTCAGTGGATAGACTAGGACCATCTCGCTTAACTTGGATTCTAGAGTTGATTTTGGTTTTGACGACCCGACAACATCTTGAGATGACTTCTTCCTGTGCTGGAAAACAATACTTTGGATCTATTTGGCCCGAGATTTTTTTTTTTTTTTTTTTTTTTTGTGTGCGTGTGTTTGAATCAATGGAGTTCAAGATCAAATTGAATTGGGATGCTGATGAGTTATAGGACAAAAGAATCCCAGCAAACCTAAGTAGGTCGTGTCCAAGTAACAGATATCGATGACCTTATCCTTGATCGCTGGATGGTTTAACTGTTTTGGAGATGCTCTAAAGTCACCACAATGTAGGTATCTGAAAGGTTTTCGACCCGAATTCGTTAGTCCTTCGAACACAAACATGGCCGAACCAGGGCAGCTATAGGGTTTCAAGTGTGCAGAGTGATGTATGAATGAGTTTAGGAGGATCGTAGACGAGGACGAGATTCGTTGGAGTGTTAGTCTTCGATTGATACGGCTGGTTGGGATGGGATGAGGAATGAGATGGAGAGGAAGAAGGTACGAAACTGATTGGCATCGACCAAGGTCACTTGAACACCTTGGATGGTATAGGTTCGATCCATGTCGAGGGCGACGATCCAGTTGGGGTCGACTCTCAACTTGAGTTTGATCAGGTTGGCAGTCGTCCTGGAGCAATAGATCTTACCATGCTTCCAAGTCGAGCTCAAGCGAGTATAATGATCCGAGTGTGCATGAGTTAGAAAGTAGGCGGTGATGTGCTCGATCTTGCCGTAGTTGAAACTATCGACGGAGAAGGTGGTACCTGGGATGAGTTTGTAGAATGGGACCGGTCGATCCTTAGATTTTCTTGCTCCGATCGGTTGCTTTGGTTGGGTTGGATCGAGGGCTTGAGTTGATGATCTGGTTCGGTTGGATGGTTTGGTTTGATTTGTTCTCTTGGATGTTGATGAGAACTGATTGGATGGGATCGAAGAGGATGGAGGGATGACTGGGATGATCGCGGGATGCTGATCGATGGATTGTAGCCTGGGAGGAGTTTGACGATCGAGGCATAGGTTGACGTGACGTTGGGCTTGGATCTGATCGAGTTGGATTGAGCAGATGGGACAGGTTAAGGGTTGAGTGAGATCGATGATGGGTTGGGATGGTTGGGAATCGATGATCATGATGGGATCTATCTGATCGATGAATCGATGGACAATCAACCTTGTTGGGATCCTGGTTAGCTTCGCGAATGGCGGTCGTGGGTCGATTGAATGGGGATATTGAGTAGATCGATGAGCTGATTGATGATCTTGGGTTAGACTGAAGTGGAAGTCTGGTCTGGTCTGGTCTGGTCTGGTCTGGTCTTGACTGGTCTGGTGGTGGTTGTTGATGTTGTTGTTGTTGATGATGTTGTTGATGTTGTTGGGTTGTTGTTGTTGTTGTTGTTGTTGTTGGGTTGTTGTTGTTGTTGATGTGGTGGTTGTTGTTGTTGTTGTTGTTGTTGTTGTTATTGTTTCTTCGTTGGTCTTCTCCTCTGGTTTATCGTTTCTCTTCATGACCGTCTTCCTGCCACTCCCGCCGTCGTTCTGAGTCTCGAATCGAGTGTGACTGTCACTTGCCATTTCACATGCCACCAGATTCGATGAACAAAACTAATTGTTAGATGCCCCAAATAATAATCTGCTGATAATCCACCACCACCGGCCGTCAGCAGGGCTCGGCCATTCCGGGATCCAATCTCGATGAGGAGAGAGAGGGATCCCGGGGCAGGTGGATTCTGGCTATAAGACTATCTACAACTGCTGTGACATCTAAGGATTTGTGACATATTTATGTATTTAGGCTAGTGACATATTTGTGTCTTACCGTGTATTCCAACATCCCCTCCCACCAATATGTCACCATATACCCCTATGGCACGTGCCCCAACGGAGTGTTTGTTGGGGACCAGCGGTTTTGTCATAATGTCAGCAAGTTGTGTCTTTGAGCTAGTCCATCGCAGTTCGATGTGGTCTTTCCGGATGAAGTCATTGACAAAATAGAACACCCTGTCCAAGTATTTGGTTCTTTTCCTGGAACCATTGCTAGTGGCAACCAGGACAGCGGCCTCGTTGTCACAGTAGATAGTGGATGGGCAATCAAAGTTGATGTCGGATAAGGTCAGCCTTAGGTGAGCCAACAATTGAGATGCTTCCAAGAGGGCGATATACTCCGTGGCACAAGTAGATAATGCCACAACTGTTTGTCGTTTGGCACCCCATGCAATGGTGTTCCTGTTGTACCGGATGACATATCCACTCGTCGATCGCTCATGTTTGCCACCAAAGTTGGCATCCACCCACATACAAAGGCCGCCCAAGCTGCCGCGGTCATATCAGAGGCATTGCTGAGTAGACCCCTTTAGGTACCTGATGAGGTGATCCAACTGGAGCCAGTGGCTGACGGATGGGCTAGAGCTAAATCTTGCCAATTGATTTACCGCATAAGCTATATCCGGTCGTGTTCCGCAAGCAAGGTACATCAGCAAGCCTACAAAGTGCTGATATGCCGTCGTGTCCATGCCATCACCTGAGTTTGTCTCCATCCTCAATTTGGCCAATGGGGCGCGTTTGAGATGTGCCACCCGAGTGTAGTTGTCCACAATTTCCTGAGCCAAAAGCAATTGATCCAGTTTCATCTCATCTCCAGTAGCCTTCACCCTGATCCCCACTATCTTGTTGACCACCGATTTCCACTTAATTTTCAGCTGACTCTCAACCCGTCCCCTGAACGGCGCAAGCATTCGTTCCAAGGACGCCATCACCACCCCATCGTCAACGTGTAGCCAGACTATCACAAATTCACTACCATCCCGGCAGAGATACAGCAAATCCTCCAGTTCACTAGCTCAAAGACCCGCCTTTTTGACTACCGATTTGAAATGCTTCCACCAGCATCTTGCCACCTGCCGCGTCCCGTACATGGCCTTCTTCAATCTCATGACAAAACCCTTCCATTGCGGTCAAACCAGCACCGGCGGTTGGACGTAGAGTTCCTCTCCAATGGGTCCGTAGAGGTATGCCGCGCTCACATTGAAACTAGCGAGTGGAAATTTTCCGTGGTGCACCACGGCCAGGAGCAAGCAGAGTGTATTGAGCAAAGCTGTAGGTGTGTAGATCTTGTATACGTCCACCCCCATTGGCTGGCTGCACCCTTTGGCAACATACCGGGATTTGCGTTGTACTAACTCGCCCTCGGCATTTCTCTTGTGCGCCAGGACAAATTTGGCCCCCAGCACTTTCATTCCCGCATGCGGTCTGACCGGTTCCCATACGTCTAAATCATCAAACTGCTGGATCTCTTCTTCCCCAGATTTCATCCATTCAGCGCCTCTGGCATTGAGCTCCGGACCGCCATCTTGACCGTACGTGGTAGGGCATTCATGGCTTTCTCCTCCTCTGCCGCCATCCGTTCTGTTGCCACCTCTCCTAGACGTAGCTGATTGATGATATCCATTGTTTTGTCCTCCACAGGTTGGACCGGCAATGCTTGAAAGAATGGAGATATTGCTGAAGCCAAATGGAGCACTCTCCTCTTGTCCTCTGACCAAAACAGCCATCCTGCGCCGCCGGATGGGAAACTCAATAAGCGGCAACGCTGAGCTCTCTCCTCTAGTTTCCCCCTGCGCTCCGATGGCGTATGTACAATTGCCTCCGCCCCAAATGGGTACAGGATTGCGGGATTTGGGGCAGTCCCACAAAGCAACTCCAAGGGTGTTTTGCTACCGGTCCTCAAATTTGGTAAGCGGTTCATCATGTATCCCGCTACTTGATATGCAAAGGACCAAAATTTATGATCCATTCCACTTTCATGCAGCATCATCCTAGCAAGGTCCCCCAGCGTTTGGTTAACCCTCTCAGCCTCCCTGTTTTGCTCCGCGTGGTAAGGCAGGATAGTGGCCATCAGGATACCTAAGGGCTCAACTTTTTGCCTGAGCGGACCCGTGTATTCCGCTGCATTATTGCTGCAGATGTACTTTGGGTAGCATCCTTTGGTACGTCTGATGTTCTCCAGCCAACCCATGATCTTGCCAGGTACTTCCAATCTTGACTTCAGGATGGCGACAAAAGTGTAAGTGGTCGCGTGATCCCTGAAGGTCAGAAGCAATCTTGCTCCTATCAAATCCTCCTTGAAGGGACCTGCTACATCCGTGACGAAAAGATTGAGAGCATTCTCCCTGACTATACCAGATTCAGCACCGGGAGCTTTCTGATTGATGCTCTTAGAGATAGCACATCTCTTGCAGAAAAATGACTGCCAGGGGCCCTTAATCTTGTCGGGGTAGTGAGTTCTAAGGAACATTCTCACCACCGCCTCCAATGCATGGCCCAGGCAAACATGCCATTTATAAGGATCGAAAGAAGGCTTTGCCAAGACTTTCATTGCAGTATGCGGTATGTCACAGGTAGGAATTGACCAGCAATAGTTGCGGAAGGAAGTCTCGTAATTGTTGCCCAAAGGGTCTGTCAGCACAGCCCGTAATCCTGAGTAAGCTAGCCTCTATCCCTCAGATATCAGGCGTCCCGTTGACAGAATGATTCCGCCAACGTCTGGGCACAGGTATATGTTCCTAATTGTCATCGTCCCGTTCTTTGTTGGGATGGTTAAGCTGCCAACAGTCGAGGCGGTGACTTGGTGTTTGTCAGCGGCCAGCAAGAACATTTTTGGCTGGGGCAGATGTTGCGTTGGGGAAAAATATTGAGAGGGGCCACTCACATGCGCGCTGGCCCCGGAATCTAGAAGAATTTTGCCTCTGTCCAACTCCGGCATGTCAACAACCCTGAGACAATTGTTTTGCCTAGCTTCTCTTGCCGGACGTTGAGGAGGCAGGTACCGCAAGGTGTGATTAGCGTGGTCGGACGGCGGGGTTGGTATCTTGCCCATCCTAACATTGGCCCAGAATACCAAGCAGTCCGCGTACCAGTGGCCTTTGGCACCACAGTACCGGCATGTGCACCCGTAAGTGTCAATAAGGGTCTTGGATTTCTGCTTCCCTGCGTAGTATGCGGCGCGATCAACTGACAAATTTGATTTTCTTTGGGGCTGAACTTGCGCCCAACGCTGCGGAGGTATGTATTGGCCCCTGATGGCCTGAATCTTATCCAGTTCCATTAGGTCAACTCCCCCGACTGCCTTCAGTTGCAGTTTGCCAATAGCCCCTTGTAGGATGTTGGCAACCAACATCAAGGAACTGAGGCGTCAACTTGGTATTGTTCAGCTGTTGGGAGACTGAATATTTGTAATTCTTCAAATCAATCCCCGGCGGTGCGATTGCGACTGATTGCATCAATAACCCAACCAATTCGTTCCGCAATATGTCTAGTTTGTTTAGGTTGGCCATGATAGTGTGGAAAGAGGTTATCCAGGCCATGTCTGCTTCAGATGAGGTGAGCAGTGTCATCATCTTCTCAGCCACTGCTAGTTTATGACGTCTGTCCGATCTTTTGCAGGTATCCACAAGCATCTTGTAAATGTTCTTCCCTAGCTCCACCTGAGACGCTTTGATGATCGCAAAGAGTTCATTGTTGACGGAGTTCCTCAAAAGGTTGACAATTGCTTGGTTCTCCGTCGTGGTCAGATTCGCAAATTTTGCCGGATTGCCTAGGAAGGTAGGGTCAGAATTGAATGCCTGCCGGAGAGTACAATCAATGGCCCCTTCCCAAACGTTGAAGTTGGATCCATAAAATGTAAGTACCGGTCTCTTTGTGTTGATGTTCCAATGGAATGACATTGGATCCTTGATGAACTTCAAGCTAAGCGGGTTGCCGTTCTGTCGAGCCGGTAGGTCTCTATGTGGTGGCACGGGGTTGGCCATGGTTTCTTGTTGGGTTGAAATCCTGCTCATTGCGGCCTCAACTCGCTGGAATTGTTGGGTGAGAGTTGTTTGCAGCATCTTGAATCGAGTTTCAAATTCTCCTTTTGACACAAAATTCATAGGGGGGTTGGAGGAGTCTCCCATGGTTGGATCAGATGTGGATGTACCCGGTCTGTCGTCACTGGTATGTTTCCTTATCCAGTCTTCCTTTTTCTTGTGATAATGTTTGTCCATAAGCCTTTCCCAGGCTTTCCAAAGAGCTGACTTTTAACCTGTTAGATGCCCCAAATAATAATATGCTGATAATCCACCACCACTGGCCATCAGCAGGGCTTGGCCATTCTGGGATCCAATCTCGATTATATTGCATAACCAAATACTCACCTGATAATCCACCACCACCGGCCGTCAGCAGGGCTTGGCCATTCCGGGATCCAATCTCAATGAGGAGAGAGAGGGATCCCGGGGCAGGTGGATTCTGGCTATAAGACTATCTACAACTGCTGTGACATCTAAGGATTTGTGACATATTTATGTATTTAGGCTGGTGACATATTTGTGTCTTACCGTGTATTCCAACACTAATTAATTGGACTCAATTTGACATTCAAACCCGCGAGTCACTGTGGTGCATGATGTTTAATCATCATCTTCTCATTCCCCATTCATACTTAAACATTCACTTAGTACACACCAAACTGCTCATCATTGATTATTTCATGTTATTGTTTTGGTTTTGTCAGAGCACAAGCAGTCAATCCAGAGCTCCACTCTACCACTTCACTCACCCCTGGAGTATCCTCCCCCAAATACTGAAAGCTGTATCAGAGGAAGACTTCAAACTACCCAACCATGTCCGACTCATTTGAGTCAAACAGAACTTCAACAATCAACAGCTAGTTAAAAGAGATCATATTCCCCACTTCATCCAAAAGAAATCTCACCTGAGCAAACTCCTCATCCTGTAGTTTGAACGTACCCTTGGTATTGACCAATATGCTACCCCCAAATTTGGGGATTGGATTAAATAAAAAAGAAATCAAACCAAACAAATCGGATAAACTTTTCAAACAATTTGAACTAAGTGAGAGATTTGGGTCATGGATTTAAATGGAAATCATGACAAAAACAATAGTTCAAGTATTTCAACAAATAATCAAGTGAAACAAATTATCTATCATGAAGATATTTAGGGCTTATCAGATTTAAGCAAACCCGCAATTTTTTAATGACAGGTTTCAACCCAAATCCAGCCTTTCAAACCTGCCATTAAAAATAAAAATAAAAAAACCAATTATTTCACATTGGACATGTCAGAGTTACCTGAAAATATATGGTTTTTTTTTTCAAATAAAGTTTTTAAAGGCTTTCACTGCCTCAACCACACTTCATTCCACATCATCCCCTCCAGGTTTCAACTTCCAACCTCATTGGAAAAATCCTACCTCCAACCTCATCCAAAAAAATTGATTCATCCCTCTCATCACTTCATCACTCTCATCTCTTCATTTCTATCCTCATCACTTAATCAATCTCATTGCTTTATCACTCTCATCACTTCATCCCCTCATCACTCTTACTCTTTTCAAATGGCCCCTCAGCAAACCTCCCCCCACAAGTCCACTAAAAAATCCAATGGACCAAAGCAAACATCCCCAAGGAACTCTAAATCTAAAAATCCTCCCCCCATCAGCTTCCAAAGGCTCAAGTCAGCTCAATAGAGCTAATCACATAATCTGGGTAAACTGGCTTGAAATTCCCTCTAACTATGATGCTTGCTTTGGATTTGACCATGAAACACAAGTTGGCCAACCTCCATCCTCTAATGTTAATGGTTAACTCCTGATGTCCAATGAACTAAAGAATAAAACCAAAGTTAGGCTGGATCTACCATCCAAAAAGATGCAGGAGCAATTCAAGAACCATTTAGCCAAGTACAAAATGGCCCACTCAATGTAAATCTCAACTGGCTTTGGTATCACCAACTCTGATAAAGCCAAGGGGATCAACTTAGTGATGTCACACTCCAAGTTTAAGGTTTATTTTCTTCATCCATTTGAAATATCTTTTTCCTCAGTAACATCTACCTTGGTCCATAAGTGTGACACAAATAAAGCACAACATCAATGGTGCCTTCTGTTTACTACCCTTGGCTTGCATAAAAACCTTCCAATCTTGGTGAATCAGTATATACTTTAAAATCCTTCACAGTTAACACTAATTCAAATCAACCATCCATTCAAGATTTTCTATTCTCCTGTGGGTTTCATCAACCCTTGGACTCCCATTCCTGGTCAATCACTCACACTAGCTGTTGGGTTTCACTGGTTTCACACTCTGTGTTGTATGCTTCTCACCTGTCACTCTCATGTCACCAGTTGTGAGATATATCTGGGGCAGCTCCAAGAATGCGGAAGGATCCTTTTTCCTCATCCTTCCGCATCCATCATCTGCTGTCCCAGGTATGCACCCTCTCATTTTCTTTTCTCTTTGTTCTCTCCATCTCATTCATTACTAACACAATGAATCATCCTTCCGCATCCATCATCTGCTGTCCCAGTTGATCTCAACAGGTTATGAGCCCAGAGCTCCGCTGTGTTGATCTACTACAAACAAAAAGGATCCGTATGCTTATTGAAAAAGCAAATCCATAAACTACCACCCTGCCTTCTTGCTTTTGAAAACCTCAAAACTCTTCATCTCTAACTCTCAAGATGCTCAACATGACCTCAGACTCTCTTGGTTTGGGTTCACCCAAGCTTCCTAACGCTAAACTGCCAGTGCTGAAAACACCAGGCCCAGATTTGAATTACCTTGACTGGGAGTTTGTATTAACATCTTACTTCAAAGCAGCAGGTCTTGAATACATTATTGAGAATTCCAAACAGGAAAATCCTTCACCCACTTGGACCACTGATAACAAGATAGTCTGTTCACTCATCACCCAAGCAATTGACTCCAGAAATCTCAGTTATATCCAAGAACATCAAAGGCATGCTCATGGCATGTGGCGGGCATTAAATTTTTCTCATCAGGATCAATCCACTGACGGTAGAGTTTACTGGCTAAGAAAACTTCTCCTGACCAAGATGGAAGGAGACAATATCCTTCCCCACATTGACACCATGGCAAAATATCATGAACTCCTGAATTCACTCATTTCACCTGAAAAACCTCTTATGGCCAAAAATGTACATGTGGCAGCACTTCTCCGTTCTATACCGCAAGATTGGTTACACTGGGTCTCTTTGCTAATGAACCAGGATGATGTCAAATCAGAAACGGTAGTCACATCTCTCAAAAAAAAGTTTACTTGTTGCCGTTTGCAATCCAAGGTTGAGATTTCAGCCTCACTAGCAAAGTCAGACCTCAACAAGAAACACCATAGCTCTAGTGAAAAGGCGTCCAAACACTGCTATTTCTGTAATTGTGACGGGCATGATCTGAATAACTGCTACAATACCAAACCCGTTCTCAATGAAGTGAAGGCTAGTCAAGGGTCAAACAACAATCAAAACCAAAATTGGCCCAAGAAGTCCTCCCCAAATCCAAAAACATTGGTGGCTCAAGCTGGAAGAACAACCACCGCATCTATTTATTCCTCTGCTGATCAACCTAACAACAACAAGGACTCCAATTTTTCAGGTTCAGAACTCAAAGTCAAAGCCAGTCATGCATTGGTCTTCCAGTCCATTTTTGCCACCCGTTTGATAGAGGCAGACGCAAACATAAATTCTGGCTGTTCCATCTCAATGACACCTCACCAACAATCCATCACCTCAGTCCGCTCCAACAATGAGCCTATCAGACTAGCCAACCATTTCCTTGTCAAGGAATCTCTCCAAGGCGTGCAATAACCACCATTTGATAAGTCTAAGGGGATAACCACGTTTGTTTTACCGTCTTTACACAAGCAAATAATGTTTGTAGCAGGCCTATGCAATGCCAACTTGACAATTGTGTTCATCTCATCCAGGTGCAACATCTACTTGGCAAAGGACGTCAACATCAAAGCAAATCCTTTAGGTGTAGGATATAGGAAAGGGAACCTATAATACCTACTGTTGGAGTCTGTAAGCTCCAATTCCTCTACAACTAATCATGGATCTCTTGCAAAGGGGTCCCTGTTTGACTACCACGTCCAACTCTCACACCTAGGTCTCAAGCCTCTCAAGAAGTACCTTTGGAAAAACGGCATCAACCCTTCCCCTATGAACAAAATTGATGTCCAGCGCCGCACCATCTGTGTTCAATGCAATATGAGTCGCACCTCATTCAAATCTAGGAAGCCTTATCAATCCATTGTGCCAGGCCAAATTTTACATTCAGATGTAGGCTTGTTTGAGGTTCTTTCACGAGAAGGCTACAAGTACTATGTTACCTTTGTAGATGACTATTCTAAATTTCTTGCTGTCTTTCCAATTAAATTCAAACATGAAGTTCACCAATGCTTCAAACTTTTCCATACCATCTTTGAAGGAGACTTCAAGAATCAAATCAAGTCTCTTTGGACTGACAATGGGGGCGAATACGTCTTGGGTGACTTTGCCTCTTACTTGTCAGGACTGGGCATTGTTCATGAAATGGGTCCTCCGCACTCACCAGAAATGAACGGGGTGGCGGAAAAAAAAAATTGAACCATTGGCAACATTGTTTTGTGTGCACTTCTTCAGGAAAAGGTCCCCAAGTTCTTCTGGTCCGATGCCCTTTGTCATGCTTCCACACTTCTCAATTCTTTCCCATGTCATACCCCTGCGGGTTTTGAATGTCCCCTTACGGTCTTGGGCTGCCCAAAATTGAACCCTTTGCTAATTTATCCCTTTGGGAATCTGGCATGGTACAAGGTTCCAGAGGCAAATAGTAGAAAAATGGACATGAAAGCCAGGGACGCAATGTTTCTTTCCTATCTCCCAAATGGAAATGGATACAGACTGTGGGACCTGGAAAGGAAAGTTGTTGTGAAATCCAGGGATGTCATCTTTTACGGCAACAAGTTCCCTTACTTGTCCAAACTGAACTCCCCGCCTGAATCCATCTCAGTAGAGCTACCCTGGCCTACATTGACTAATCTTCCCAATCCAGCTTCTCCTACTACCACTCCCTCTCAACCTCCATTAGTAACCAAACCCCATCCTGTGGAGCCGCCACTGGACATCCCACTCAGGGGGGGAGTAAACCGCCGTCTCAGCGCCTCAATCCATGCTCCCTCCAACGGATACAGATTGACTTCCCCCGATGACTCGCCTGCAGACTTATCTGGAGAACCCATCCAATCAGACTCAAGAAAAGTATCTCTGCAACCCCTGGCTCCCCCACCTGACCAACCAAGTGAGGTGACCCGCATCCCACTTCCTGATCTTTCCTCATCTGATAATCTACCTCCAATACCCCCTTCGCTTCCTCCTTGCCGTTCCCTCAGGAATTGAAAAACACCTGACAGATACGGACAATGGTCTAAATCCACTCAGGTGTCAGACAAAGTAGATACCCCAAAAACCTGGAAACAACTACTTTGTTCCCCAAACAAAATGTGTTGGCTCAAGGCTGCTGAAGATGAGTTTGCCTCTCTGCTTGGAATGCACACGTGGACTCTGGTCCCTTGTCCTCAAAAGCAAAAAATCATAAAATCAAAGTGGGTCTTTAAAGTCAAGAAACGGCTTGACCACATCATACAAAAGCTAAAGGCCAGGTTAGTAGCCATGGGTTACACACAGAAACATGGTATCAATTATCACAAGGTATTCTCACCTACTCTAAGACTTGAAACACTCAGGCTGATCCTCAGCTTGCTAGCCTTGAATGACTGGGTTGGTAGGCAGGTGAACTTCAAGACAGCCTTTCTTAATGGCAAGCTAGATCATGAGGTCTTCATGGAACAACCTCTGGGATTCAAAGACAAAAATCACCCGGACTGGGTTTGCAAGCTTGATCAATCACTGTATGGCCTCAAACAATCACCCAGTCAGTGGAACATCAAGCTCCATGAGGCCCTCCTTGGTTTTGGCATGGTTAACTCAAAACTTGACCCAACTCTCTACTTCAAACTACAAAGTGGCCGGCTGATTGGAGCCCTAACCACAAATGTTGATGATCTTGCCATCGTCGGTGAATTGTCATTTGTTACTTCCATCATCTCCTCTCTTGGTCAACAGTTCAAGATTGGGGCGGAAAAAGAGCTGCATCACTTTCTTTCCCTGCAAATCACTCGCAATCATCCCTCACGTCTCCTTTACCTGAATCAAGGTCATTATATTGACAATCTCCAATCCAAATTTATTGGTACCAATCATGTGACCGTGTCAACTCCAACAGACAGTAACTTTAAAAACATCTGTTGACATAAATATCATGAACCTCCGTCCTCCGGACCCTATAACCAACTCATTGGCTTGCTTCTCTGGGTCTTGCAATGCACAAGGCCAGATGTGGCTTTTGTGGTCAATTGGCTATCCCAACATCTCCGCAACCCGTCCAAGACACCCTGGAGGGCAGCTGTGCGTGTTCTCAACTATCTGATCTGCACGAAGGACATGAAGCTCAGACTGGGAGGACAGTTGCTCATTGCAGGATACTCAGACTCTGAATGGGCTGAGGACAAGGACAACAGAAGGTCAACATCTGGGTACATCTTCTGCCTTGGCAAGGGTGCTATCACCTGGAAATCCTGGAAACAGTACACAGTATTGCTGTTGAGTACAGAGGCAGAATACAAAGACCTCTCTGACGCATGCAAGGAAGGCATCTGGCTCAGTCACATTCTTGAAGAGTTTTGTCTTTGACCTAACACCTCAATTCCCATTCATGTTGATAACAAAGGCGCAGAGGCTTTAGCAAAAAACCCTGAACACCACGCTTGTACAAAGCACATCCATGCAAGATACCACTTTATCCGGGAGTGTGTTCAAGAGCTAACAGTCAATCTCATTCAAATATCTACAAATGATATGCTAGCGGATATGCTTACAAAGCCTCTCAACCGTGTCTTACTCAAAAAACATTGAATCATGTTTGGCATGGCCCTCTGAATCTCCTGTTTCTCTCATTTCTTCTCTTCCTTTTACTTTCTTTTCTTGGTTTCTGTTCAGGTGCTCAGCAAGGGGGGGTGTTGGGTTTCACTGGTTTCACACTCTGTGTTGTATGCTTCTCACCTGTCACTCTCATGTCACCAGTTGTCAGATATATCTGGGGCAGCTCCAAGAATGCGGAAGGATCCTTTTTCCTCATCCTTCCGCATCCATCATCTGCTGTCCCAGGTATGCGCCCTCTCATTTTCTTTTATCTTTGTTCTCTCCATCACATTCATTACTAACGCAATGAATCATCCTTCCACATCCATCATCTGCTGTCCCATTTGATCTCAACACTAGCTTGCACTCATGCCTAGATAGCCACATCAACTGTATAGTTTGCAAATGGACTAGTCCCTTACCCTTCATAAGCTACATCTTCATTTTTGCATTTTCCTCACATGTCATTCCTTCCTGTCTCATCCATTACATCCTTGTATGCTCATATTCTATTGTCTTTCACCTATGCTACAACCTCAGAAACGACTATACTTTTATTTCAATTTCCCATTCTGTTCCTGTCATTCATTGCCTCATTGATCTCTAGCAGTAGTTGGCCATCTATCAGGTTGTATCTAGTCACCTTTGGATTACCTTATAAAGGCTGTGTTGCCTTCCTGAAGATTTTCTCCTCAATTAGTTAATTTCATATTTTCTTGCATTTGCTAAATCCAGTCATCAAATTGGGCTTGGGTTTAGTTCCTTTCCATTGTAAAATTTAATCCTTCTTGATTTTTTCTGAGCCATCAAATCATAAGTTTGAACTTTGCAGTTAGACTTGCTATCTTGGATTATCCCTCACACTCATTTTCTGCCTTTGCGCTCACAATCATCTAAGATTACCCTATAGTACGTGGGGTGGTTGTGTGAAAGTACATTAACTAACTCAATCCTCTATTGTAGTTTTCCAACCTGTAATAGATTTTCTTTACAATGTCATGGACTTTCTCAAACAGGAACGCTTCCAAAACCCCTTATGATGATGATATTCATTGAGTAGGGAGACCCAGCACTTCATGGGCCCAACAATCTTTAGAAACAGTCCCTTTTTTCAAATCTCCCTCAGTTGAACCTCTTGAAAATCCCCTTACTCCTCAGTGGGAAGCTCTGGTGGATCCTCTCAAGTAAATCAAAGACTACTAGCATTCCTTGGATGATACCTCAACCTGCAGTAGATCAAGGGTTTTCAATAGTGCTCCCAAGACCAAAGCTTCAACCCTTCTCTTGAATTTGATCCAGGCTCTCAATCAAAATTACTTGCAATCTGGTCCAAGCGGTCCCATCATTTGTACTCCAGGCATGAAGCAGCCTGACCACTTTACAGGGAAACACTCCCATAATCTTAGATCCTACCTACAGTCCTGTAAAATAATCTTCTCAAATTACCCCAATAATTTCCCTTCCAATAGAAATAAAGTTATGTATGCGTCTTCCTTCTTAGGGGGTAGAGCCTCACAGTGGTGTCAACCATATCTTGAACTGTTATCCAATAATATTCCCACCTGTATTCTCAACAATTAAAAAAAGTTTGAGAAGCAACTGTTCACCCTGTTAAGACACCAACAAATTCCAAAAGGACAAATAAAAACTCAATAATCTAGTTATTGAGGAGAATAGTAGGGTTTATGTTTATATCTCTCATTTAAAAACTCTGCAGTCTTTCATCCAATGGAAAAATGCAGCACTCCTATTTCATTTTTTAAAGGTTTTGACGGCATTCCTAATCAAGAAACTTGCAGTTGGGGGACATGAGACAACCTCCCTTCAGCAGTTAATTGACCAGGTGATTGAGCTTGATAATGGCTATCATGACAAGAATCACTCTTGGAAAAACAACCATGGATTTTCAACCTTGGATCCAAAGGCAGAGGACTCCTCAAAGCAAAATTTGAGGAATCTAAAACAATACAAACCAAATCCAACTTTGAACTCCAACTTGAAAGGGAAATCCATCCCCAAAACTCCAAAGTTTTATGGAAAAAGCAACCAGGATGCTTTAGAACAATGAAGGGTTCTTTATGTATTGTGGAGGAAAAAATGATGTCAAAAGTTGTGCAAAGCGGCTAGTGCATGAAGTATCTAGACAGCAAAAAATTAGCTTGTAGTTTTTCTAATACTAGCAATGAAAACTACACATTACCCAAACTACAGAAATTCAATCTTTGCCCTTGCAAGTCACTTGTTTCTCCAAGTTCAAGATTTGTCTTATTCCATTCTGACAACACTCCTTATTGTTTTTTACTTGATTCCGGCACCAATTTTTCTTTTATAAGCTCATCTTTTGCCACTTCCAAAAATCTTATGCTTTCCAAGATAGATAAGTTTCCCATCTATTTAGTAATTAGTGCGACCAAACTGTCTCATTGGGTTTCCCAAAAGGCAAAATGGACCTTTGCATTTTCTAATTTCCCCAGCTTTGAATGGGATTTCTTTGTCTTGGATATTCCTGGAATGGATGATACCATTCTAGGCCATGATTTCCTAGTCCACTGGAATCCAGATGTGAATTGGCAAGAAGAAGTAATTAAACTTCAAACCTTGTAACCCCAGGACACTAACCTTTCTTTCAAACAAGAATTAAACAGCATACCTGAAACTGTCATTGAGTTGGATGACCATTTTCTGCCAGGAGATTTTCAATATTCTGACTTTCATTCCCAAGTTCTCTCTTCATATTTAGGATTTGTTGCTTATTTGTGTGACTTACCTCTTCCTTATTTCTTTGAAGAGAAACAAGCGCCTACCAAAAGGTTTATTTTGAGCTCCCTAATCCTCTTGCATTGTGCAAGCACTTCAAATCTGGTGCTCAAATATGACAAGATTGAAGATCTAGAAATAATTTGAGGGGTGTTACATTTGGTTTATCATGACTTTGCTGACATATTTTCAGCTGTAAAAGCACATGAACTAACTCCTTCCAATTTTTATGACAACAGGATAAAAATTATTGGCCCACCTCCAGCACCCAGATCATTCTACTCTTTCTCAAAGCAAGAATAAGTTGTGCTTCAAGAATAAATTGCGCAAAATGTATCAAAAGGATTTCTTTGACCAAGAAATTTGAATAATGGCTTGCTTTTCCTATTTTTTCCAAATAAAGATGTTGGCCTTTGCCTTTGTGTCAACTACAGGAAACTGAACCAGGTAACCCAGAAGAATGCCTATCCAGTACCAACTATGTTGCACCTCCTTACTCTCTTCCACAGAGCTGCTGAATGCTTGAAGTTAGACCTTCAAGGTGCCTATAACCTAATTTTCATTGCAAAAGGTCATGATTATTTTACCATGATGAGAAACCGGTTTGGCAGTTATGAGTATACCATCAGGCCTTTCAGCCTCTGAAATTCTTCTTCCACTTTTGAAAATTTTGTCAACAACATCTTTTCTGAAATTGTAGAGAAATACATTGTGGTGTATCTCAATTATATGATTTTCTACTCAAAAACTCTTCACAATCACATTGCACATGTGCAAGAGGTGCTTCAGCAACTTTGAAAGAATAACCTGTTTGAAAAAGCCTCTAAGTTTGAATTTCATACCCATTCTCTTCAGTTTTTAGGTGTCCTATTATTGCAGCAAGGAAAATAAATGGATGCAGCCAAGGGACAATGCACATTGGAATGGACCGTACCTTCTTTGGTCAAATCTCTTCAAATTTTCCTTGGCTTTAGTAATTTTTACAGGAGGTTTATTGAGTATTACGCCAAGAAAACCATGAATATTACTACCCTTCTTCAAAAGGACACTCATTTTGTTTTTATGGAACAAGCTGCTTCAGATTTTGAAGGTCTAAAGAAAGCCATCACTACTGCTCCAATAATTTCTCATTTTAAAAAGCTAGCTTGCACTATTGTGGAAACAGACACAAGCAACTATGCAATCACAGGAGTAATCTTGCAGTTTTCTTCCTCTTCCTTTCTTTTTAATCCTGTAGCCTTCAATTCTTGAAAAGTACTTGCTTCAGAGCTTAATTAAGAGATTCATGACAAGGAACTTCTTGCAATTGTCTAATGCTTGAAGTAATGGCACTCATACCTTTTGAGTCTCATGGAACCCTTTGAGTCTTAACTGATCACAATTCTCTTAAATACTTCATGAGCTCAAAATTCATTACATGCAGACAGGAACATTGGTCCAAATAACTCTCCAATTTCAACTTGAAAATCACTTAGAACCCTGGGAAACAAGCAGTAGTCCCTGATTCTTTATCATCTTGGGACAACGTTTACCCGGGGGGGAGCACCTTTGCCAATAAAAACCCTGAAAATGTTGGGAAACTCTTCTCTAATCAGTCTTCCCAACTCATTTCAATCATCACTAACCTTTGAGACATGGCTTCCAAACTCCAAAAAGCTCAACTTGAAAAACCAAAGTGTAAAAAACTTTGCACAATTGCAAAATTATTAGATAGTGACTATACTATTGACAAAAATGACTACTTATTTTATAAAGATTGTATAGTAGTACCCAATAATCCTTGCATTCAGTTAGATATCATTGATTCTTGGAATGACTCTCCACTTGCTGGTAATCATGGGAACAATAAAACATACCAATCAATTGCACAAGACTTCTATTGGCCTGGTATGACCAAGGAAGTAAAAGACTATGTTAGCATGTGCTATGATTGCAATTGTAACAAGTCCTTGAAATAACAGAATTATGGGATGTTCCAGCCACTTCCTATTCTGCCCATTCCTTGGCACTTGTTTTAAATGGATTTTATTTTGAAATTACCTCTTTCTAGTGGTTATGATGCTATTTTAGTAGTAGTAGGTTGCTTCTCAAAGATGGATTCATTTTTTTGCAGTATTGTGACTGTCTCTTCTGAAGATATAGCCAATTTATTCATAAAATATGTATCTTCAAAAAATGGCCTCCCTGATAATATAGTTAGTGATTGTGGATCTTTTTTTGTCTCTAGCTTCTGGACCTTGCTATGCCAGCATTTGAGGATCAATTGCAATCTATCAACGGCTCACTGCCCGGAAATGGCTGGGCAAACCAAGCTATTTAATCAGATCCTTGAACGGTATCTTTGAATGTATGCTTCCTATCAACAGGAAAACTGGTTGCAATGACTCCCATTTCCAAAGTTTGAATAAAACAACTCCACTAATTTCTCCACCAAACCATTGCCCTTCCCAACTCCTTATGGTAGAAACCCAACTTTTGCTTCTATTGACGTAGCACCTTCTCAACCCGCTGCCAATTACCTTAATCATATTCAATCTCTTCAATAGCAACTCTGATCCAACCTCAAAGCAGAAAATCAGTTCTACAAGGAGCAAGCAGACAAAATTTGCACTATGGCACCAACATTTGCAGTAGAAGATCAGGTATGGCTCAATGCTCACAACATTTGAAGTACTTTCCCAAACCAAAAACTCTCTGAAAGAAAACTTGACCCCTTCAAATTCAAATCAGTCATTTCTCCCAACAATTTCAAACTTTCCTTACCTGAAAAATGAAAAGGTATCCGCCCAGTCTTTCATGTGTCTCTCCTAGGGCCAGCTTGATTCCTATAACCAGTGTGATGGTCTTTTATAGACGTGAGTTGGAATTGGCTGCATGCTGCATGCTCAGAAGTAGCGGCAGGCTCAGCAGGGGTAGCACGCTCAGAAATGGGTGTGGCTTTGCTGCAGCAAGCTGTGCTGTGGGCTCAGCAGTAGTCAAACCAGTCTCAGCATCTGGAGACCCGGGATGGATTGGATTGGATTGGACGGATTGCGTGCGGATTGCGCCTTGCAAGACTTGGATCAGATTGCCTGGATATATCTTAGATATCTGGAAAGGCGCGTTAGGCGGATGCAGACAGGCACAGGGGGCTCCAAGTTGGGAGTGGCGCAAGGGCGGCGTCATGAGAAGGAAAAACCAGGTGGACGTAATGGCAGGCGGGCAATACAGATGGATATGGGGTATGGGATATGGATTATGGGATGGGAAGGATAGGGTTGGGGCTAGGGTTCTGTGCTTAGGAGTTTTATTTCATTATTCTTGCTTGTTTCTGGTTTTAATTAGGTTAGGGTTGAGGGGGAGGTTACTTAAACCGCACCCTCAACCTGGATGGAGGATAGAGCATCAGACATTGGATCACAGAGGATCACATTGGATCATCATAGGTTTTGGAAGGATCTTTTACTCTCAATTCTCTATCTCTCAGTCAAAGTGTGAAAAGTTGCACTCAGGGTTTACAGACGCAAGGGATCAATAAATTCCAAACTTGGGAACTGTTTAAGGAGAAGTCTTCTTCTGAATTCCACATCTGGGGGTCTGGCCGGGAAGTAATCTTTTGTTCCTTGTCTCTTGAAACTAGCAAGCGCAATGTCCCAGTACCACCCATTGACTGTTGCGGGGTCATCTAACATTACCCACACTCCTCTTCCTCCTCCTCCTCCTCTGGCTTCTTGGAAGCAACCCTCACCAGGGGCAGGATACAGTTTCCCTCATTCCAACAATGGCACGGATCACAAGCCCATTTGCATCAGGCTGCGGGACTATCCTCATGACCGGATCAACACTGGGGACTTTGAGTGATTCCTTGCGCAATACAAAGAATTTTCCAATACAGAAGGTGCAACAGGTTTGGATAAGGCTTGGCTTGTTGTCCTCTTCATCACGGACAAAGAGAAGCTTTGGTATGTGGAGGAGATGGAAGGGTATGAGGAACTTGATTGGCCAAAACTGAAGGCAGAAATCTTGGCATGGTGGGGAAGGCGCAAACCTTGGTTTTGGGAGAGAAACTTTGAGCAAGCCGTGGCAGAAGCAAGTGCAAATGGTAGAGTTTTTACGCGGGCGCAATTGGGGGATTATGTAGCAATTTTCAATTGGATCTATTGTTACCTGGAAAAGAACAAGGTGATATTGGGGCAGATGGGTGAAATGAAGAGGGCATTTTTGGGAGGATTCAGTCCCAAACTCCGCAGGTGGGTACAGCGGCACTTGTACAACAACAACCTGGCAAACAGGTTGTTGGATGGGATTATTGCACTTCTTCATGAAATCCTTGTCATTTGTCAGGCGGTGGAAAGCAAGTTGGACTTTGAGGAACTGATGGAGGACACGGCAAGGTTGTTCCAAATGGGGTTAAAGAAGTCCACTTCCCACACTCCAGCAGCATCAACGCAAGCTCCGGTTGCGGGCCCCTCAAGAACAGAACGTGCCCTGGTAACATCACTGACAATGGGCTCAGAGGTTAGCAAGATGATGGAATTGATGAAGGATTTACAGATATTCCTGAGTCAAATGTCATCAGGGCCCCGCAATCTGCCTCCTCACCTTGGGGGATTGCTTCTGCCATTGAATATGCCTGCTTTGCGCTTATGCAATTACTGCGGGGACAAGGGAAATTGGCGGTTGGGGTGCAATAACATGACAAAGGACCTCAAGGCAAGATTGGTTTGACTGGTGGGGATGGGATTCATGTTCCCAACTGGCAAGTGGATCTCTGCCAAAACCTGGGAATCCAACTTTCATGGAGCAAGTGCTTGCGCAAGGACAGGAAATGGTGGTAACTGCTCAAGCTTTGCTGGGGATTGTCACTGGTCCTGGGGCATGGAAACCACCACGTGTGGAAGGGGAAGTAAGGGTACTAGCAATGGAGAAACCGGCAGCAGTGGAAAGGGTGGATGTGGATGCCAAGGAACGGGTACCACCGGCAGCTCCTAATCCAATTGCGCCCGTTCTGGAAATGCATGGACGGCTGGTGAATCCGGCGGGGAAGAAGAAGGTGGTGGAAATTGTGCTCAGGGTGATGGGGAATGAAACAAATATTCCCTTGACCTTGAAGGAGTTGGCGGCGGTGTGGCCGGTGGTAGTAGATGAGATGGTTCAAGCGCTGAAGGATTGCGGACACAATAGGATCCCTCCAATGGGGCAACGGGTGAAATTGGCTTGGGATGACACAGAGCACAAGCTAGCAGGGATGAAATTGGTTTCAACTCCACTGGCTTAAGTTCTGATGAAGATTGCTGGAAGGAAGGTGTGGGTGCTGGTGAATAGCGGTTCTATGGTGAACCTTCTTCCGTCTAGGCTGGTGGATGAAATGGGATTGGATTGGCGGAAATGCCCAATGGGGTTTTGTGCGCTCAACGGCAGGGCGTGTTGCGTGGATGGGGTTGTGGAGGAGGAAGAGGTTGAGGTTGCAAGGGTCCGTAAACCACTTTCTTTTCTATTGGTTGATTGCGGGGAGGCTATTTTAGGAAGGCCATTCATGTTTGAGTTCTGAGCGCAATTGACATTTGACCCAGGGACGGGAAAAAAGCGTTGACAGTGGAAGATTTGTCTTGTGAAAAATTCAAAACCACAATCTGCAATCAAGGGTTGGGAAAGTGGACTTGGGATTTGGAGGGAGGAGTAGGAGGACGCAGTGGAAATGGGGAAGAGGCATGGGACATGCAAGTACGGAAGGCCGCGGCTTTGCACGTGAAACAATTCTTTGCACAGGGCTCAACTTCATTTGACAAGACGGCTGGTTTGGATATCAAAGGGGACAAAAATGCAGATCCTTCTTCCAAGGACAAGCCCGCGCACACGCTTTGCGTCTGGCAGAGTAAACAACTGAAGACCGCTGGGGACAGCAGCCAAGTTGGGGGGGAACAATGGATGAATAGGGGATATGATTGGATTTGGTGAGGGGGTGTTCTAGCCGGTTCACAGCTAGAATAACTAGACACCCAAGAATGTTTTTTTTCTTATTTTATTCTCTCTGGATTGGCTTTTGGGATTATTTCTGGCTAGGGATGGTTTCTTTGAGGTATGGGCACGGCACAAAGCTGGGTACACCAATGCAAGTACAAGCCCCAAATTCCAGAAGCAAACACGCAAACAATCTCCAACAGATGATTCAGGGAACTAGGAAAGCACATGGCGTGGAACGCATGTGGGTCAAAGGGCAAAGGCGTGGGCTTGGCAATGGGTCAGTGCTTAGAAAAAAAATCTTTTTAAGTTTTCTTTGGTTACCTTATAGATGGAAGGTGTGGATGGGTTGGGCGGATACTTTTTTTCTTTCTCCCTCTCAAGCATATGCGCACCCGGCTGGTTTTCTTTGTAATCTCTCTGTTCTGTAGATGGGTACGGGGAACTTTGTGGCAGTTTTTCTGGGGTGTTCCAGGTACATTTAGCGGATACTCTCGGTGGCGCCAATGTTCTCACTCTCAGCGGTTACCCTCAGTGGCGCGGATTCTTCTCACTCTTGCGGGTTGCTCTCAAAGCGCGGCTCTTATTTCTCTCAAGGTTCTCACAAGGCCTGAAGGCTACTCAGCATGGCACGGCAAAAGTCCTTATCTTTTCAAATAGACGCGGGGATGAAAACAAGATGAAAGAAAGGAAGAAAAGGGGAGGTGATCCGCCTACCTAGGCCAAGTCCTCATCACTTCATCTGTGTCTGCGCAAGCTGCTGTGGCTGGGGATCAGAAAGCCTCCAAAACCTTGCGTTGCGCATTGGCGGTGTGCGCGTAGGGGACCGCTAGAAAACGCCGGAGTAGTTTGTCCGCGTCATTCACCATTGTGTTGAACCTTGCCAAGGGAAGTGCCAGAATGAGGGGAATCTCCAGGATCTTGGGAGTGGTGGCCAGAGGGGTTGCAGCGGCCATGGGCTCCAGTGACAACTTGATCACCATGGGAGACGGTGCTTGCGCGGGCTCCAGTGATGACCTGGGAACCGGCAATGGGGATGGCGGCAGAGGAGTTGAAACCAGAGGAGCTGGTCTTGGAGGAGTGGGGGGACGCGGTGGTGGCGGGGGAGGAGCAGGTCTTGGTGGTGGTGGGGGAGGTGTGGTGTAATGACCAATCCGGGACACCTCACGGATTATGGAAATTTTTGATTTTTTTTACATCCCCTTACCCATCAATACATCTAGAAAAAAAAAAGAAAAGAAAATTCTTGTGCCTCTATGGGTACCCACTCATTTCAAATTTTCCCAGCTCTTCCCTGTCATTGCAGTCTAGGCAGGCCCTCCTTGGTCATCCAATTCCTGCCTCCTCTGTTCAAATCCCCCCCTTGCATGCGCTTTACCCTGATTTTTTTGGCCAAGCGCATGCAGGCAGCCATTGCATCCTCAACTTATCACCCCCATCCTCCTCTGAGGATCTCTCAATCTCATCAACCCTTGATTGGTCAATCCATTCTTGCCGCCATCAACCAATGACTGCAAGCATTGCTTGCAGTCATCAAAGACCTCATGACCAGCCCCCATCATCTGTGATCACCTGCGTGAGATTGGTCATGGGAACAATCCGCTTCACCTGACCCAATTCGTCATTCCCATGACGGATCTCACCCCCATCCTTGCGATTGGTGACCTTGCATCAACCCAACATTGATTTTGGCACTGATGAAGCCATCACTTGTTGCAACGGCCGTCATCCACCTTGTTCTACCTTTGCTTCAACCAATCAGCCCCAACAAACTGGACCAATTGGATCCGCCCAATCCCTCTCTGAAACCTGCAAACCAACATTGTTGTTTGCGGCCCTCAGAACCTTTGCACCACCACCGACCAATGACCACAAGCGTTGCTTGCAGCTGTTGGAAACTTTGCATCCAGCCTTCAGCAGTTGCACGCAAGCCTCTCCGTCTTGCGCATGACCAACAGACCTCCCTTGACCAACTGCAGCCGGTTGCAACCCATCATCCACTGCCGCCATTTTCTTTGACATGGGCAGGTTTCCATCTTACTCTTCACCTTTTCTTTTTCTTTTTTTCCCAATGTCAGGCAGTTCCTGTTTCCAATCTTCATTTTTTTTTTAAAAAAAAAGAAAAACTTTCTGCACTCATTTGTAAGTATCTCTTGTAAATAGTCTACAGAACTCTTGTCTATAAAAGGAGTGGCTCTCCCCTGCCTTTTTGCATCATCATCTCATATCTGATCCATCTCATATAGAAATCAATAATCTAATCATTCCGGAGGGGCTCTTTCCCTTCATCTGCAACTTGTGTGCTGGGTATATCTTTTGATTTCCCCTTGATCCTTTGAGCCTCCATACTCAAACCTTTATCCATTTATCTGTGACCTTGATATTTATCACCAACCATAGCCTTGCTGGTTGAATAGAATTCTGTCTGCTGGAATTCTTGAGTGTGTTATACCACTCTTGATCCCTTTTTCCAACCATACTGGTCTGATCTTTCCCTGATTGTCTTTCCAGATCCAGTCACATTTGACTGAGAGGTTTCTTTAATCCTGAAACCTGGAGTGTTAGACCTCCCTTTATTCTTTAAAAGTTGAATTCTGCCACGCTACTCTTGAGTTCCTTGAGAAGTGTTGGTTCATTCTTGTTTGAATCTGTTATTGCTTTGCTTCTAGAGCTTCATAAAAAAATTGCTTTTGTTTTGTTCAGCCACCCCAAGTTATCTGGTACCCTTCAAGCGCTTGATTGCAGAGAGTCAGGCAGGTTCATTGAGAATCTGGAGGTTGGTTGGGATTGAGTTGATCTTTCCTAATCTTCTTCCAATGACCAGAGTTATTAGCTTGTGGGCGTTTTTACTTACAACTGCCTTGCTCCATTGAACTCTGAACAAAACTTTGACTTATTTTTTTCAAGTCTTTCCCTGCACCATCTTGCCTCAGATAGTGTTGATTCCATTGCTACCAACTATTCCCAAACTCATCCCTTACATTGATTCCTTATTTACAAGTTCCTGGAACTTGATTCTGGTTACATTTAAATATTATTTTAACTCTTAGGATTGCAGCCTAAACAGCAACTTTCCCCTCCACAGAACTGCCTGCAGCTTAGCACCGTTTGGAGTCTTAAATTTGGTCCCCCGTGCCAGGATCAAACCAGCAACCTTGGGATTTACAGTCCCATCAACAACATTTGGAATCAAAATTCAAAATCTGATCTTTTTCCTTTTCCTTTTTTCTCTATTATCTTTCTTCTCAGATCTGATTTGTGGAGGAAAATTATCCTAGAAGTAAGTCCTCCCAATTTGTGCACCATCTGGGCAAGGTACTTGTTGTTTTTTTGTGAAACCCTACTCCTGCCACACTTGTGAGCTACTTTGGAAATCTACTCTTTGGATCCTCTAGGAATTCTGTTATTCAAAATGGCATCTACTAGTACCCCAACCACCTCTGCTTGACAAAAGATGGTCAAGATCAAACCTCAGAACAAGAACTTAGGGTTCAATGGGGTAAATGTTGAACAGTTCTTGGACTCTTACAAAATGGCTGCTGAAGTGGATGGTGCAAGCAAATACAATATGGCCTATCAGTTACAATAATTTATCTCCTCTAATGAAGTTATGGAAGTACTTGAGTTGTTCAAAGTATTTGAATCCCATGACTTGACACTTCTGAGGGAGGCAATGTTGGCATTTTGGGGTAAAATAGATGTAGCTTGGTTTACTTTGCAGGATTTGGACGCTTTTGTCTCCCAATAAATCTCAAATGGTGGCTTCTCTTCATCCTCTGAATACCAGTTTTTTAGGAAGTCTTGGGATCCTATCCAAAACTATCTTATCCAAAAAAATCAAATTGATTCAGTGGAAAAAGCTCAAGCACAATTCTTCCAATCTTTTTTGTTGGCTGTGCAGGAAAGGATTAAAGAAAAATTGGTCAAATCTGGATCTATGATAACCACCAGGGATAGTTGATTCAAGCTCCCTGTTTTCCTTATCCTTAGGAGTACTGTGGATGAAGTCATGAAAGGTCAAACTGCTTTAACTTTTGAAAAACCTAGAACCACTGCACCAGTCCATGCTCCTTCTTTTAAAGAATCCAATGATATTATGAATAAGATGATGGCAGATAAAAGACCTAAAGCAGATCCTAATTTTACCCAACAACCTACTACTCTAGACAAAATCACTAAGATACTTTGAGCCTTTGAGAACAATATAGATCAAAATATTTCTTCTCTTGCTACTCCTAAACCCTCTACTTCTGTCCCCAAATCTACCCTGGTCTGTTACTACTGTCATAGGGAAGGCCATGGAACTGGACAATGATTGGAACTACAGAAGGATATAAAGGAAAAGTTGGTAGAGCAGAAGGGGAATAATTTGTTTCTTCCTAATGGTTCTCTGATCCCTTTTGATTCATCTTGCCCTGTTTGACATGTGGTGGCCTCTTATCAGCCTCCACCTCCAATGAAAGCATCCCTTGCTTCCTTCAATTTCCAATCTTCCTGTGATATTCTTCAATCTTGGTACCCTCCAGCTATCTCTTCCTCCAGTCTTTCTGGGACTACTTATCAATCTGATCCAGCCAGGAAATGACATGAGGAACCTAAACCCCACAAAGCACCTTCCTTTCCAACTTCAATTCTTTGAAAACCAGTCAAACGTCAATCCTCACCTGAGCCTCCTTTCTCTGATGTGGAAGACATGGAGATGGAAAAGGAGCCACTCATGGAAAGGTTTCCAGATCAATCAGATCCTCCTCCTTCATTCAAGTCACCTCAACCTTCCAATCCCATCTTAGCTCTGCTTCACCTGAACTTCCTCCCTCCACCCAGCCCTATGTTTGATTTGAAAGGGGAATCTCAAAGGACCACCCCAATGCTGTGGAAGGAGTATTGAAGAAAATTTCTGATCTCAAAATTTCTGATCTATCTGTGGCTGAACTCCTATTGATCTCTCCATCTGTTGCTGAAGGAATGAATAAATTGGTCTCTTGTTGACTTGTGGAGATTTGTCCTGAAGAAATAAAGGTCTCCTCTGGAACTTTGATAGAGGACTCTGGGGGAACTCTTCCTTCTTCAGATTACAGCCTTTAATCCTGTCCTCTTGGTTTCCTCCCCTGTTATCTTGGTGACTCAGCTAAAACTGTTTCTCCTCTTGTGGACTCTGGATCTCAGCTCAACTTAATTTTGGATGCTATGGCCTGCAAACTCAAATGCAGTCCTAGGGTCAGCTTCAATTCTGCATTCTATTGGATAGTTAATCAATCTTGTGAATTTGTTGGTATTGCTGAAGATGTTTCATTCAGTATTGGTTGAAATATTTTTGGAACCTGTCATTTTTGGATCACTTGTTTGGAAGGACCTATGATCTTGGGACAACCTTTCTTGATGGATTTTGGTGCTACTCTGATGTTTTATGATTGATTTGGGGAGAGAATTCTTCTCCCTGATTCTGATGGTAGAATGATTGAAGTTCCTCTCTGTTCTTTGGATTCTGGTTTTTGGGGAAAGATTTTCCTTTTCATCCTTCTAAATCATCTTTAAAGTGGAAGCAGAAGGATAATTCCAATTCTTCTCATTTTTATGGGAATAGTTGATCCTACTAATAGTTTTAGTTCTTTTCAGCCTCAGACTTCAAATCAAGGATCAAATCTCATACCTCAGGCTTATTTCTCATTCTTTTGATCTTTTTTGTCTAAAATAGAAAATATCAAAAACCAAAAACATTTCAAAATAGAAAAATCCAAAAATATTTCTTTTCCTTCTTTCTCTGGATCTATTGTGTATTCTTTTCCTTGTATTCTTAGGTCTGATAAATCTTCTCTCAGTTCCAGTTCAAATCTCTGTAATGATTCTAAATTAGATCCTGATCTCAATTCTATTCTTGGTGGTTTTGGTATGGAGGAATATGGGCTTCAGTGGAGGCAATTTGGGGTACAAGTAAGTCCTGCCAATTGTGCACTGCCAGGGCAACCTTCGACCATCATCTTCAAAACCCTACCTTGGGCCACACATGTGAGAAACGTATTATCTCCTGGTTCTTCCTTTATGGAAAATGCAACCTTTGAGGATATTGCAGAACATTGGACGTGGAAAATTTTGGAACTTGGACTCAGTTTTTGTAATCAAGTTTCACTGGTCAACTCTTGGAGGAAACAAGAACTTCTATCCTTTGCCACCAAGTGTAAGCAATTTGTCAAGAAGGTCCAACCAGTCAACCAGCCTATGCCTCTCAGCCTCAATCCTCCTCTTATGCTTCCTCCCTTATCTTGTGCTCCTTACTGTGGTCTTTCCCAATCTCTTACTTCTCCTTTTTTGCCCAATGGTTGGGTCACTGAAGAAAGTCTGAAGGTGGTCAACTTTGGTCCAGATGGATGGCTTCTTCCTGATGAGTTGAATTTGATCAAAAATTTCTTATCTCTAAGGGAAAAATCTATTGCTTTCTGTGAAGAAGAGAGAGGTTTCTTGAAAGAATCCTACGGCATCCCTTATATCATCCCTGTAGTTGAACATGATCCTTGGCAAAAGAAGAAGATCTCTATCCCTGCTGCTAAAGTTGACAAATTTATCAAGTTGGTCCAAGAACAAGTTTTTACTGGCTTATATGAGCAGTCAACCTCTAGTTATTCCAGCCCTGTCTTCTGTGTCCTCAAGAGTAATGGTAAACTTAGAATAGTTCATGATCTCCAACCTCTTAATAAATTTACTATTAAAGACTCTGGTATTCCTCCTGCTACTGAATAATTTTTTGAATCTTTCTCTGGTAGAGCTTGCTATGGTCTAGGGGACATGATGGGTGGCTATGAAAAAAGATCCTTAAATCCTCTTTCTTGCCCTCTCACTACCTTTGATACTCCTCTTGGTTGATTTCAGATTACTCAATTGCCTCAAGGTGCCACCAATTTGGTTTCAGTCTATCAGGCTCAGATGATGTGGATCCTCAAGGATGAAATCCCTGATCCTGCTGGTATATTTATTGACAATGGTGGAATTAAAGGTCCATTTTCTGACTATGATAATGAGATCTTACCTTGGAATTCAGGAATTTGTTGTTTTATCTGGGAATATGCTACTACTTTGGAAAGGATTATGTTTTGAATTGAGGAATCTGGCCTTACTGTCTCTGGATTCAAACTGGCTGCTTGTGTCCCTGCTCTGGAAATTGTTGGTCATGTGGTCTGCAAGGAGGGAAGAAGGATGGCACCAGCCAAAGTCAACAAGATCATCTCTTGGCCTATTCCAATCAATCTCACTGAAGTTAGGGGCTTCCTAGGTGTTGTCACTTATGTTAGAATCTTTATCCCATCCTTATCCAAAATATGTGCACCCTTACATTGTCTAAACAGGAAAGATGCTGAATGGATTTGGACCCAAGATTGTGAACATTCCTTTCATTTTCTCAAAATGATGGTGGTTCAAGACATAGTCTTGAAAAAGATCTCCTATGGACCTGGGGCTGGCAATATCAAGCTGGCTGTTGATTCTGCTTATCAATCCATTGGGGCTGTTCTTACCCAGGAAGATGAAAATGGTTGGGACCATCCTGCTCTTTATGAATCCTTGCTATTTTCAGATGTAGATTCTAGGTACTCTCAGCCCAAATTGGAACTTTGTGGTGTGGCTTGAATGATGAAGAAACTTCAAAACGTTCTCTGGGGTAAACATTTAAAACTACAAGTTGATGCTTGATCCATCATTGAAATGATCAATGCTCCCAGCCTCCCCAATGCTCCTATGACCTGTTGAGTGGCCTTTATCCAGCTTTTTCTTTTTATATTGTTCACAGGCCTGGGAAATATTTCAATATTCCTGATGGTTTATCTGGACAACCTCTTGGAGACAATGAATCTGATGTTGGAACTGATTTCAATGAAGAAGAACCTTTTATCCAACCTGTCTTCTCTTTCTCTTCTCAAGATTATTCTGGCTTAAATTAGATAAGTACCTTTCAACTCTGCAAAAAACTCCTGATCTCTCTGCTGAAGAATTTTGATCTCTTAAAAGAAAGTCCTCTAGTTTCTTTTTCCAAGGCTCTAGGATTATGAAAAGAGGAAATACTTGTGCTCTTATTGTTGTTAATATCCCTTCTAAACAAGATTCTATCCTTGAAAGTCTCCATGAAGGTCTTGGTCATTGTGGGGAAACCAAAACTTATTGAAAATTATCCAAACAATTCTGGTGGATATCTGAAGAAATCTGTATCTCAATGGTGCAAGAGTTGTGAAGTTTTTCAAAAACATGATCTTAGGCGTCCAGCTGAAATTCTTTATCCCACTGGGGAGTCCACTGTCTTTGGAAGGATTGCTATGGATGTGGTTTATATTAAGGCAGGTGGTGCTAAGTAACTCATTGTGGCTAGAGATGATTTTTCTGGATGGGTTGAAGCAAAATTTCTTAAGAATCTTAGCTTGGAATCAGTGGCAGCTTTCCTCTATGAGACCTGGACAATGCGTTATGGCCTGGCTCAATCTTACTCTACTGATGGTGGCTATGAATTTGGTGGAAAACTTGCTGAAATGATCCAATCTCTTCCTGGACAACATAGAGTTACTACTCCTTACTATCATGAAGGCCAAGGAATGGTGGAACAAGGCCATGCTCCTTTAAAGGCTGCACTTGTTAAGCTTGCTGGTGAAAGTGGCAACAATTGTTGCAAATTCCTTCCTCTTGTTCTCTTCTCTGATTAGATCTTAACCAAAAGAACTAATGGCTACTCACCTTATGAAATCATCTTTTTTCAAAGAGAATTTCTTCCTTTGGATCTGGAAATGGAATCTTTCTTGGGTATCCCTTGGGAAAAGGCATCCTCAACTACTGATCTATTAGTTGCTAGATCCAAGAAACTGGAGAAAAGTAAAGATGTCTGGGATGAAGCTTATCAGAAGATGATGGAGTCCAGAGCAAAATCAGTCCAGTATTGGGAGGACTAGCACTCCAATCAAATCAGGGACTCCTTGAACCCTGGTGATCTAGTTTTAGCTTATAATCAATCTTTGGAGACCCAGTGGGGCAAGCTTTTCTCAAATTGTTGGAATGGTCCTTATTGGGTGGTTCACCAAGTTAGAGGTGGATCTTATGTTTTGGAGGAGCTGGATGATACTCAACTGGCCAGAAGGTTTTCTGCTGATCAAGTTAAGAAGTTTCATTGTTGTGGAGGCAACTTATCTGGGAAGTAAGACCTCTCAATTGTGCATGGCCAGGGTTATTTTCTGCATTTTTGTTGTAAACTCTACTGTATGCCACATACGGGAGCACCTGGGACGTCTCCTGTGTTTATCCCTACCCCTTCTAAGGCTCTTTTGGATGGATCAAGATATTTTCCAACTCTTCAATCCCTCTCAAGATCAAGAAATGGCCAATTTTTGATTCAATTCCCTTGTATTTCTCCTTCTCTTTAAATCTTCAAGTTCAAGATGCAGACTAGAGACAGTCTGTAAAATGGGGAGAGATTTGGTGACCAATCCAGGACACCTCACAAATTATGGAAATTTTTGAATTTTTTTTTACATCCCCTTTTCCATCAATAAATCTAGAAAAAAAAAATTCTTGTGCCTCTATGGGTACCCACTCATTTCCCATTTTCCCAGCCCTTCCCTGTCCTTGCGTTCTAGGCAGGCCCTCCTTGGTCATCCAATGCCTGCCTCCTCTGTTCAAATCCCCCCCTTGCATGCGCTTTACCCTGATTTTTTTGGCCAAGCGTGCGCAGGCCGCCATCCCCTCCTCAAATTATCACCCCCATCATCCTCTGAGGATCTCTCAATCTCATCAACCCTTGATTGGTCAATCCATCCTTGCTGCCATTGACCGATGACCGCAAGCATTGCTTGCAGTTGTCAGAGACCTCATGACCAGCCCCCATAATCTCTGATCACCTGCATGATATTAGTCACAGGAATGATCCGTGTCACCTGACCCAATCGGTCATTCCCATGACCAATCTCACCCCCATCCTTGCATCAACCCAACATTGATGTTGAAACCAATGACAACTTTGCTTTTTGCAACGGCCATCATCCACCTTGTTCTACCTTCACTTCAACCAATCAGCCCCAACAAACTGGACCAATTGGCTCTGCCCAATCCCTCTCTGACACCCGCAAACCAACATTGTTGTTTGCAGCCGTCAGAACCTTTGCACAGCCACTGACCAATGACCGCAAGCATTGCTTGCGGCCATTGGAAACTTTGCATCCAGCCTTCAGCGGTTGCGCGCAACCATCTCTGTCTTGGGCGTGACCAACCGGGGCCGGTCGCAACCCATCATCCACTGCCACCATTGTCTTTGACTCAGGCAGGTTTCCATCTTCCTCTTCAAATTTTCTTTTTCTTTTTTTTCCCATATCAGGCGGTTCCTGTTGCCAATCTTTATTAAAAAAAACAAATTATGCATTCATTTGTAAGTATCTCTTGTAAATAGTCTACAGAAATCTTGTCTATAACAGAAGGGGCTCTCCCCTTCCTTTTGCATCATCATCTCATATCTGATCCATCTCATATAGCAATCAATAATCTAATCATTCCGGAGGGGCTCTTTCCCTTCATCTGCAACTTGTGTGCTGGGTATATCTTTTGATTTCCCCTTGATCCTTTGAGCCTCCATACTCAAACCTTGATCCGTCCATCTGTGACCTTGATCCTTATCACCAACCATAGCCTTTCTGGTTGAAGAGAATTCTGTCTGCTGGAATTCTTGAGTGTGTTATACCACTCTTGATCCCTTTTTCCAACCATACTGGTCTGATCTTTCCCTGATTTTCTTTCCAGATCCAGTCACATTTGACTGAGAGGTTTCTTTAATCCTGAAACCAGGAGTGTTAGACCTCCCTTTATTATTTAAAAGTTGAATTCTGCCATGCTACTCTTGAGTTCCTTGAGAATTGTTGGGTCATTCTTGTTCAAATCTGTTATTGTTTTGCTTCTAGAGCTTCATAAACAAATTGCTTTTGTTTTGTTCAGCCACCCACAATTATCTGGTACCCTTCAAGCGCTTGATTGTGGAGAGCTGGGCAGGTTCATTGAGAACCTGGAGGTTGATTGGGATTGAGTTGATCTTTCCTAATCTTCTGCCAATGACCAGAGTTATTAGATTGTGGGAATTTTTACTTACAACTGCCTTGTTCCATTGAACTCTTAACAAAACTTTGACTTATTTTGTTCAAGTCTTTCCCTGCACCATCTTGCCTCAGATAGTGTTGATTCCATTGCTACCAACTATTCCCAAACTCGTCCCTTACATTGATTCCTTATTTACAAGTTCCTGGACCTTGATTCTGGTTAAATTTAAATATTATTGTAACTCTTAGGATGGAAGCCTTAACAGCACCTTTCCCCTCCACAGAACTGCCTGCGGCTTATAACCGTTTGGAGTCTTACAGCAGCTGGAAAGTTGGGGATTCTTGGGTCCATCGCTGGTATGTTCATTTCTAACTGCGCGGCCTACTTATGGGCGGCATTCCGCAAGGCCTCAAAGTCCAGAAAGTCCTGGCGCCTCAGAGGTCCAGCCTGGCGGAACAGTGAACCTGAGTTGTGACTCTTGCGCAATGGAGGATTTTGGGCGGCGCGTTGCGGACAGTTGCAAGGTGATCCAGACGGGGTCCAGTTTTTGGTCAAAACCTCCTTGTCACTTAAGACCACAAAGGATTTGCGCCGGGTCCTCTTGCGCGGGCAACCTTGAGGGCGGTTGCAAGGCATGCCCTCCAATACGGATCAGCAGCTGTGTTTGGCTTGGCATGGAACACAGGCATGCCGGCCTGGAAGGACATGGCAAGAAAGGCCGTTATGGCTGCAATACGTGCAGGACATGTCTAGTGCAGAGGGGATGATGGGGTGTTTTCTTTTCTTTGGCGTGATGGAACGGTGCAAAGGGGAGGTGGAAAACTATGGTATAGACGGGGGTAGGTGAGATACTGGTGGATCTCTGGGGACAGAACTCAAGTTGGGGGGGGATGTGGTGGTCTTTTATAGACGCAAGTTGGAATTGGCTGCGCGCTGCGTGCTCAGCAGGGGTAGCAAGCTCAGCAATGGGTGCGGTTTTGCCACAGCAAGCCGCACTGCGGGCTCAGCAGTAGTTGAACTGGGCTCAGCATCTTGAGATGCGGGATGGATTGGATTGGATTGGATGGATTGCGCTTGCAAGACACGGATTGGATTGCGCCAATATATCTTGGATATCTGGAAAGGCGCATTGGGAAAATGCAGAAATGCGCAGGGGGCTCCAAGTTGGGCGTGGCGCAAGGGCCGCTTCATGAGAAGGAAAAACCCAGTGGATGTAATGGCAGGCAGGCAATACAGATGGATATGGGGTATGGGATAAGAAGGATAGGGTTGGGGCTAGGGTTCTGTGCTTAGGGGTTGTATTTAATTATCCTTGCTTGTTTCTGGTTGTACTTGGGTTAGGGTTGAGGGGGAGTTTACTTAAAGAGAACCCTCAACCCAAATGGAGGATAGAGAATCAGAAATTGGATCACAGAGGATCACATTGGATCATCATAGGTTTTGGAAGGATCTTTTACTCTAAATTCTCTATCTCTCAGTCAAAGTGTGAAAAGTTGCACTCAGGGTTTACAGACGCAAGGGATCAATAAATTCCAAACTTGGGAACAGTTTAAGGAGAATTCTTCTTCTGAATTCCACACTGGGCAAGACTCATCCCCCTCCTGAAATAGTAAATGTCCAACATCATCTAGAATGGGAATTAAGCTGTATTCTGGATTCCACCTTACACAAAGGAAAGCTTCAATCTCTCATTGAATGGACTGGATTCCAGTCCAAAAAAGATTGCACCTTGTGGGAACCAGCCCATCACCTTTGCAACTGTCCCAACCTGATCCAAGAATTCAATGCAAATTATCCTTGCAAACCTTTTCAAGCTTAACTCCATCCCATACAATCCCATTTTGCATTTCCAGCCTATCCAATTGTGTCCAAATCCCATTGCATTTCCCATTCCACCTCATTCTATCTTATTTTCATTTCTTAGACTTTTTTCTTTTCATTTTCAACCTTGATTTTCTACATTTATCTTTAAATCCTTTTATTTCTTAAATAACTAAAGATAATGATAAAATAATAATCATAAAAATCAATAAAATACATTATTAATTTTCCTTTAATTCAATTTCCACCTCTTCCAAGTTTTCTTTCAACTCCATTACCATTGCTTTAAATTAATCAGAATCCTGATCATTAATCAATCTTGAAATCCATGTCAAAACAAGAACTTGGGCAACCAATGCCTTCTTGAAGATCTCCTTGCACTTTGAAGTCTGTCAGCTTGCTACTATGTACAGAGCAACCTGTCAATAGCAATACAAAACTATGAAAAATAAGAATATCTCAATTAACAAAAGAAGGAGTGAGAAATCCATAAATATTATTGAAGGAATAGATTCCTCACCCAAAATTAGGTAGGGTCACTCACTGACCCCACCCTTGAATTCCAAGTTCTTACATTTTTAAAATAATTAAAAAGAAAAATACTGAAAATTTAAACACCAGTATGGCACCTTCTGGCCATTTCACACGTATTTTCAGGTATTGGGTTTACAACTAAAATTCACTCAGAATTGAGGCGTTTTGTATATTTTAGGAGTTACACATGGAAAGGTGTTATGTCACAATTCCCGCGCGCAGCCCCGCATCATTACATATCCCTACGTACTTGTAGTAGCAGATTCGCGCGTACTAGAGACCCGCGCGCGGCTAATTCTGCCACACACGCAGCAGATCCTACCCTGCGCGCATCTGTGCTAACTGATCCCCGCGTCTGGATCAGTCGTGACTAATCTGACAACCAGGTACCGCTCAGAAGAGCTACAACCTGGTTAGAGTTGCCTAGCATATGTAAAAAATTGACATATGCATGACTAATAATCTAAAAAGATCAAAACTTAAATAAAATTAATGAAAATTAAGTTTAGAACATTTTTTAATAATAAATCAAAGATCAAGGATTACCACGTAAATCACTGACCCTGATCTTTGAAGACCACAAAACACTACAAGGAATGTTCATAAAAAGTATTAAAAATTATCTACGTGATCAGAAAACAATGGAAAATCAGTAAAAATCCACATCTGCCTGCTTCAAAGCAATACCAATAGTACAAATGAAGGATGATTACAGAATGATCAAATTTAAGCCATAACAGATTAACAGATCCTGTGGCTAAAATAGTACAGAAATCCAGCAGATCTAAGGTCAGCTGATTGACAGCACTAAGTGGACGTGCTAATCTTGCCCTGACTGGCTTGCCAGCCTGAGCCCACAAGCAGAACCCTCTCTACATGCCCTGAGAAACTCAAAATCACCCCAAAAAGGTATTTGTACAGACCTCTTTGGATCCATTATTCCAGAATCAGTTAATCAGTTTACCAGGAATTATTATTATCAATCAGACACCGTTTCATTGTTAATCAAGTGCTTATATGAAGATAATCAAGTGATTTATGACTTAGTCTGTAGTAGTATTATTTATTCTTATTAACCAATCAAACCTTGAATTTTAGTCAAGCAATCCACCCCATCTGCTCTGAAAACCTTCCAATTATCTCAGGATTATCGTGGTAAAGTGCTCAGAGTGAGTGTTTCCCTTCCTGTCTTGGCCATTGGTGCTGTTAAGCCCGGCCATTAGTGGAATAAGTCCTTTCTAAGGCACCCATCTTCATTCCAAGGTTCTTAAACTGCCTAAGGAGGCCCCTTGAAGAGAGGTTGCTAGTCGGTAAAGATCCCCAGTAGTATAAACCTGTGGCCCCTCTTTACATTATATTGAAAACTATTTATTACCAAACCAATTAAACCTTGTAACTGCTCTTATTATATCATTTATTTGAGCTTCTAAGTGTTTATTTTTGGAATAATAATAATTATTATTCCAGTATTTTTATCACTCTCTGTAGCTAAAGGACTGCAAGGTTCCTGGTATCAGAGAGCTGACAACTGGGGGTCTGGCCGGGAAATATCCTTAAATAATTAATTTTTAATTATTTATTCCTTGGACCAGTATATTTATTTTTTTTTTTAAAAAAAAAATTTAACATACTTATAACATATATTTTTGATCATTTGTTTCTCTAGTGGATCTTAAGACCAACGGAGAATTGACAAATTATTATTTGAACCTTCTTAAAAAGAAAAAAGAAGAAAAACTCTGTAAATTTGTCCCTGTTCTGATAACTCCTGAGCAACAACAGGAGAAATTGCTTTATTATAAACAGAAAGTTAAAAAAGACAAAGAACTTGAGCTTGAGAGAATCATCAATTTTAATTCTTTATTAAGGCAACATAAAGAGTGGAAAATTTATCAAAGGAAGCTTTATATTTATAAACTGAATAATCCTGAAGATAAAGAAAAATCCAAAATTAATAAAAGGGATTTTTTTTTCTAAAAATATCACCTTAACACGTAAAAATACAAAAAAATATTAAACTTATATTTTTTGTTTTTATCCATCTCAGAGGATTTTTTTTGGTGATTTCATTGACCAGGACCTCCTAGAGGACATCCCAGACAGTGTACCCTTGGACTTACCCTTGGATTTATCCCAGGATCTGATTGGAACTCACTCAGACCCCATAGGAATACCCCCCAAGGACAGTTGTGATCCCAACCAAGTGTTGGTACCCTTGCTTTTAGCTTTAAGTGAGTTAAAATATATATAAAAAAAATTATTAAAAATATAAAACACACAAAAAATATTATTTTTTATATTTTTTTTAAGTCTTTTTTCAAAAGTTTTGACAAAAGACTTACTCATTTTTTTTTGGTGCTATGTATAAAAATAGACGCAACACCTGCGCAACAGGTAGAGCCCCATTGTATGGATCTCTTCCCGGAGGAACTTGTACGCGCAAGGACTCCAGTCGCAAGCGTAATGAAGGGGCTCAAACCCGTGACCATAGCCTCACGCAGGATGACAATGGCAACGACCGCGGCCGCCAACTCAATCAGCAGTCTGTTGGAGAACCACCTGTTGCCCAACAGGTTATCCCAGGAGGGTACAGGTCCTCCTATGCCACCCCATCTGGACTCAACCAAGGAGGAAAGAGTCAAGGTATTAGTGAAAGAACACGTGAGCTATTGGGAACAATTCAAATTGGCTCAGACCCAGGAGGATCAACCAGGCATGAGAAAAGCTCTTTCTCCGGCAAAGAAATCTCAGATTTCTCTGCAAAGGTTGATCCCAAAGAAAGAAGTAGAAGGCTACGTGCAGAACTGGAATCCTTGGGATCAGTTAACTTCCTTAAAGGGAAAGGACCCCAAAAAGAAGAGGTCCTCAGCCCATCAGAAGTTAAGGAACCCAAAGGATTGGGACAGCATAATATCCCTAGCACAGAAGTGGAGAAATGTGTACCACAATTAGATGTAGAAGCTCTTAATAGCTTTTCTGTAAATGTGTCTCACAATTTTACTATTATTAGCCAGTGCTTTGACAATGTTTATCAACAATTGGACAAATTGAGTCTGAGTATTTTCAGAGTGATTGATACCCAGTCTCAGATTATGAGAATTGATGAGTTGGAAATATAACAAATCAAGGATAGTATAAAATCTAGTAAGTTGGACCTGATGAAACATATTGATGATAACCAATCAATTCTTCAGGAAGATATTCTTGCAACCATGGACCAGCTTAAGGAAGAAGTTAAGAAAACTAGTCCTACTCATTCAGCTCATCTGATTAACCAAATTGACTTATTAGGCAATAAACTTGATTTGGAGTTAGGTATGATTCAGAATGATCTCAGAGATCTTAAGGTCAATTCTACTAACTCTCCGGTCATTGACCTAGAAGAAACTAGACCTGCTAGGTTCACTAGTACTCCTAGTGTTCCTCTCAGAACCAGGATAACTAGGAATGAGTCTTTCAGACCCAGTCCTACTCCTGAAGTGGAGCAGGATTTGAAGTTACTTCCTCCCATTACTGAATGGCCTAAATTCTCTGGAGAAGGAGAATACAACCATGTTAGTTTCATTAAATTTATTGACTATACTCTTTCTTCTTATGAGCTCCCCGATGCAATAGCTGTGGTAAGATTGCCCAGACTATTTGAAGGAGTAGCTCTTGATTGGTTCATCAATAAAATAGAAGAAGTTGGATCTTTACCCTGGAGTTCTTGGAAAGAATTGATCAAAAAAAAATTTGATACTAGGATTTGGAAAAGAAAGATGATGAAAACTTTTTAAACCTCCCAGTTTGATCCATCCAAGGACAAACCTCATAAGTGGTGCTTAGACCAGAAAAAGAGGTTAGACTGTTTCTACCTGGATGCTGATAAAGAATAAGTCAATGAAATACTCCTCAACTTATGTCCTGGACATATCAACCAAAGTGTAAGGTGCAGGATGCCTATGGATTCAGATCTTTCTACCTTAATAGGTGTGTTGGAAGAGACTATTGATATAAATGGTCTTGATAAAAGAGTCAACAGACTCCCCAGGGAACAAAATACTAGGAACAGGGAAGAATATACTGCCAAAACTAAGGAATCCCCTGCTACTAATCCAACTACCTTGGAAGTCAAGAAGACTCCAGAATCAAAGGAAAAAGTATGTTTGAACTGTAACCAAACAGGAAACATAAAACATGATTGTCCTCTACCTAGGAAAAGGATTAATCTTATTGAAGGAGAAGAGTATGACAATCCTGACCCTCACCTTGATGATACTGATGTATCACTCTCTGATTGTGACTTAATGATCACTAACCCCATCAATGTTATTGAAGGAAGTATTGAGTCTTCTCTGGACATAAATTCCGTCAATGAGGATTCTAACTTACCTCAAAAATGGAATCCCAACATGAAGATTCACCACATCTCTGAGGCTAAGGCCTTGACTCTAAAACCTTCTGCAGTTAAAAGTTACACTTCAGGAAAAACATGCTATGCTAATGGTTTAATCCAAGGTTCCCCTGTTAAGTTACTTCTAGACAGTGGAGCCTTTTTCTCTTGTGTTGGTTCAACTTATCTGGAGAAAAAAGACCCAAAATGGAAACTGAACTTACTACCAGTACCTCAGGCTAAGTTCAGCAGTTGTAATTCTGCTCTCAATGCTGTTGGAGTATGGTTTTCTGATATCATACTCCCTCACTCTAAAGGATCACTCAAACTGAACATTGAATTTGTAGTGCTCCAAAACGGAGTATGTGATTACTTTATCCTTGGAAATGATTCTCTTTGCTTATATGGTATAGATGTATTCCAAAGCAAGGGTAGATACTTCAATATAGGTGGAGACTGGAATAAGAAGTTCCAAATATGCCATTTCAATGCTCAAACTTCTGATTCAACTTATGAAAAACACTTAGAGAGTTTCAATCAGGAATACTTCTCTCAAGCAGCTTAGAATTCCCTGCTCAATGAAGAACAGAAACGGGATATCCTACAAGTATGCTTTGAAAATCAGAATGCTTTCTGTACCAAGGATCACCCCATTGGTAACATCAAAGGACATGATATGATCCTAACTCTGACCATTAAGCCTCCTTACCCACCTAACCTCAGGAGACCTGCTTACCCTTCTAGTCCAAAATCTAGAGCTGCTCTGGAAACTCATATTCAAGAGTTGGTTGACTTACAAGTCTTAAGGAAAGTAGGACACAAGAACAAGTGGATATCACTACCCCAGTAATTATAGCTTGGCATAATGATAAGTCAAGAATGGTTTGAGATCTCAGAATGCTAAAAAACTACACCCAAGCTGATTTTTATCCAATTCCAAGGATTGACCATGCTCTGCATAACCTTTCCAAAGCTAAGTACATCACTACCATGGACATGCTGAAAGGTTTTCACCAAATACCAATCAGCCCTGATAGCCGGAAATTCATGAGAATTATCTTTCATTGGGAATTTATGAGTATCTTAGGATGCCTTTTGGTATAAAAAATGCTCCTTCTCATTTTCAAAGGATGATGGATATTGTCCTAGGATTATTCATCAGACAGGGATGGATGATGGTATACATTGATGATGTTATCATTTACTCTGATCATTGGGATACTCACATGGAGAAATTAAGGCTAGTCCTCAAAACCATCTCTGCCGTGGGATTAAAAGTATCAATGAAAAAGTGTAACTTTGGCTATGGGTAACTCAAGGCCTTAGGACACATTGTCTCTGGACTAACCTTAGCTTCTGACCAAAACAAGATAGCAGCAGTAATGAATATGCCTATGCCTCAGAATAAAACTGAACTCCTATCCTTTATCAGCTTCTGCAGCTACTATAGAAAGTACTTACCAAAGTTTGCTCTTCTAACCAAATGCCTGTATGAGATCTGCAACAACACCACCATGTTTAAAATGAATCATGACAGAGTCAAGAACTATGAGGAACTCAAGATGGCAATGAACTCAGCTCCAGTACTGATCCAGCCAGATTATTCTAAACCTTTCAAACTCTACATAGATTCCAGCATGGAAGGGCTAGGAGCTTCTTTACACCAAGAAGTCATAGAGGATGGAAAACCAGTGGAAAAACCTATACTATTCATATCCAGACAAATTGAAGACACTGAGAAAAGGTACGGTGCAAGTCAAGTGGAATGTCTTGCCTTAGTATGGGCTCTAGAGAAACTCCATTATTACTTAGAATGCACCAATTTCAATGTGATTACTGACTTCAATGCTGTCAGGACATTGATGAACATGAAGACCCCTAGTAGGCACATGTTAAGATGGCAGATATCCATACAACAGTACAGAGGTCAGATGACAATAGTTCATCAAGCTGGGACTAAACACCAGAATGCTGATAGTTTGAGCAGGAATGCTTTACACAATGATCCAAGTAACCCTGCTTATGATCCAGAGGATAATGATATATTCCCTATCCTTAACATTAAAAGGTTGAACATTGAAGCTCCTATAATGGGAATCCACATTTGTGAATTGAATGAATCATTGTTCAACTCAATCAAAGAATCTTACAATTCTGGCATGAAAACTCTGATCACTATTATGGAAAGTACTTCTCCACCATCTGAATTGATCAATAGCCTACCTGATCCTCTTTTGAAACCATACAAAGCTGGAAGGTTCACCATATGGGATGGTCTGGTATACTATATGTATCAACATTCAAGTGTTATAGTCTTAACTAAGGATGACCATATCAAACATGTCTTGGCTGAGTTCCATGATAACTGCTCATCTGGTCATTTATCTGCTGATAGAACCTTAGATAAGGTTAAACAAACTGCTTGGTGGATTAATTGGAGAGACTCCACTATACGGTATGTTACCAGTTGTGAAACTTGTCAGAAGTCCAACAGGACCACTGGGAAATGGTTTGGTCTACTGCAAAAGATTTCGGAACCCAAGAAAAGATGGGAGATCATCAACATGGACTTTTTAACTGGACTACCACCAGTAGCAGCCTATTCCCACAACTCAGTATTAGTCATTGTGGATAGGTTCTCCAAGAAAGCAAAGTTTCTACCTAATCACAAGGAAGACACTGCTATGGAAGTTGCCCTGTTATTTTGGAACAGACTCATTGCTGATGTTGGAGTTCCCAAGATTGTTATCAGTGACAGAGATCCTAAATTCACCTCTGAGTTCTTCAGAAATCTTCATGATATGCTTGGAACCACCTTAGCTTTCTCTACAGCTTATCACCCTCAGAAGGATGGCTAAGCTTAAAGAATGATTCAGACCCTGGAAGAAATGCTCAGGAGATTCTGTGGCTTTTGACTAGAATACAAGAATTCTGATGGTTATGGCCACAATTGGGTTAGCCTTTTACCTGCACTGGAGATGGCCTACAACAGTAGCAAGCACTCTACTACTAAGGAAGCACCCTACATACTAGAAAGAGGATGGATTCCTAAATTACCCAAGGATAACCTTAACCACCAGCTAACAAATATTCACCCTACATCACTTGATTTCAAAAACATGATAGATGTAGCTAACAAACATGCTTTTAAGTGTGTCCAGGATGCTGTGGAGTATAACCAGCAAAGGTGGGATAAAACCCATAAGGAACCTGATTTCAAGATTGGTGATCAAGTCTTGATCTCTACCACCAACTTTACCAACTTAGCTGGAAATAGAAAGCTTAGACCAGCTTTTGTTGGACCTTTCACCATTAATAAACTTCATGGTAAAAATGCTGTGCAAGTAATCCTTAGTGATGAGCTTTCTAGAAAACATCCAGACTTCCCATTAAGTCTTATCAAACACTACCACCCAAGGAATGGAGAACATACTCCTTCACTTGAAATACCTGTTACAGAAGAGCCTGAAAAGGACAAAGGGAAAATTAGCAAGATCCTTAAAGATAAAAAAGATAGGATCAATGGAAAAGATGTCAGACTCTACCTAGTTAGATACAAGGGAAAATCAGCTGATAAAGATGAATGGTTGCCTGAACATAATATCCCTGACGGGCCCATACACCTAAGGAACTACAGAGCCAACAGAAGGCATTAACCCAAAATTTTTTTTTCAGATATAGACATATCTTGGAGTGGGGGAATGTCAGCTTTCTACTATGTAAAGAGCAACCTGTCAATAGCAATACAAAACTATGAAAAATAAGAATATCTCAATTAACAAAAGAAGGAGTGATAAATACATAAATATTATTGAAGGAATGAATTCCTCACCCAAAATTAGGTAGGGTCACTCACTGACCCCACCCTTGAATTCCAAGTCCTTACATTTTTAAAATAATTAAAAAGAAAATTACTGAAAATTACAACACCAGTATGGCACCTTCTGGCCATTTCACACGTGTTTTCACGTATAGGGTTTACACCTAAAATTCACTCAGAAATGAGGTGTTGTGTATATTTTAGGAGTTACATGCGGAAATGTGTTATGTCACAATTCCCGCACGCAGCCCCGCATCATTACATATCCCTACGTACTTTTAGTAGCAGATTCCCGCGTACTAGAGACCCGCGCGCAGCTAATTCTGCCACGCACGCAGCGGATCCTACCCCGCGCGCATCTGTACTAACTGATCCCCGCGTCTGGATCAGTTGTGACTAATCTGACAACCAGGTACCGCTCAGAAGAGCTACAACTTAGTGAGAGTTGCCTAGCATATGTAACAAATTGACATATGCATTGCTAATAATTTAAAAAGATCAAAACTTAAATAAAATTAATGAAAATTAAGTTTATAACATTTTTTAATAATAAATCAAAGATCAAGGATTACCACGTAAATCACTGACCCTGATCTTTGAAGACCACAAAACACTACAAGGAGTGTTTATAAAAATTATTGAAAATTATCTATGTGATCAGCAAAGAATGGAAAATCAGTAAAAATCCACATCTGCCTGCTTCAAAGCAATACCAATAGTACAAATGAAGGATGAGTACAGAATGATCAAATTTAAGCCATAACAGATTAACAGATCCTGTGGCTAAAATAGTACAGAAATCCAGCAGATCTAAGGTCAGCTGATTGACAGCACTAAGTGGACGTGCTAATCTTGCCCTGACTGGCTTGCCAGCCTCAGCCCACGAGCAGAACCCTCTCTACGTGCCCTGAGAAACTCAAAATCACCCCAAAAAGGTATTTATACAGACCTCTTTGTATCCATTATTCCAGAATCAATTAATCAGTTTACCAGGAATTATTATTATCAATCAGACACCGTGTCATTGTTAATCAAGTGCTTATATGAAGATAAGCAAGTGATTTATGACTTAGTCTGTAGTAGTATTATTTATTCTTATTAACCAATCAAAACTTGAATTTTAGTCAAGCAATCCACCCCATCTGCTCTGAAACCCTTCCAATTATCTCAGGATTCTTGGGGTAAACTTCTCAGAGTGAGTGTTTCCCTTCCTGTTTTGTCCATTGGTGATTTTACGCCCAGCCATTAGTGGAATACGTCCTTTCTAAGGCACCCATCTTCATTCCAAGGTTCTTAAACTGCCTAAGGAGGCCCCTTGAAGAGAGGTTGCTAGTCTGTAAAGATCCCCAGTAGTATAATACTGTGGCCCCTCTTTATATTATATTGAAAACCATTTATTACCAAACCAATTAAACCTTGCAACTGCTCTTATTATATCATTTATTTGAGCTTCTAAGTGTTTATTTTTGGAATAATAATAATTATTATTATTATTCCAGTATTTTTATCACTCTCTGTAGCTAAAGTACTGCAAGGTTCCTGGTATCAGAGAGCTGACAAAGTCCAAGCTCTCTTTGGCCAAGCATTCCCCTCATCTTCTTCCAAGAGCTCTTCATAAACTCTCCAAATTTTACCTTCAAATGAGCCTTCCCCAAAATTTCCAGTTAGCCGCCTTGCATCAGTATTGAATGGAACCACAACTTGCACTTGGTTCCCCTTGCCTTGGTCTTCCATCCTATGTCCTTCCTTTCCATCTCTTTCCGTTCCAACCCTTTCCCCTGACCCCATACTGCTTCTTTCCCCCTCTCCATTGCTTCCATTCCATTCATTTCCTCCTTCTGTTTCATTCTGTTCTTCTCTTGCTCCCTTGGTTATTACCGCAAACAGTTCTTCACCTTGAATGTCACTTCACACCATGTAATTCATCTGGCTTGTTTGGAACTCAGCCAATGGTCCAAAATATGGTGGTGGTGGTGGTGGTGGTGGTGGTGTATTAGTTGTGTATCTACAGAAATTTGGCAATACTACAAAGCACAAAAATTAAATCATATTAGTTTTATCTTGTTCATTCAGTCAGTCTCTAGCCTTCATCAGGGCCAAATTGGGGTCTCTGGCTGACCACTGAAATGAAGTCACTTTTGTGACCAATTTTGTCTCAAATAAGTATCAAAAGTTTCACCATGAAAACACAATGGTGGATTCTGTGATTCAACTTAAAATATTTAGGTTTTATTGTGTATTTCACCTTGATGGATAATAAAAGTTGACTGGTTTTCACCTTGGTTGAAAATCAAAGTCATTCTGTTTCACTTTTGTGGAAAATGAAATTCAAACTGATTTACAATCAGGGCCAAAATGGAATCACGTGCTGACCAGTGAATTAATTGGAACATAAAAATAAAACATCTAAATAAAGCATTACCACAATATGGCCCAAAAATGAATATGGTGTGACGTAACTTAAACATATTAATTTACAGACAAACAAGAATGTCAATGCCACGTCAAACAGAGACAGTGCAACAATCACTGATCAATAAATCATCCAAGGCTGGGATCAACCTAGTCACATGAAAAAAAATCAAGAAAAATTAATACTCTGGGACATGCAATCCTAATGTTGCACTTGTTTTCAATCAGGTAAATACTCCTTAAAGGGTTCATGATCATTTTAAATCCCATCTTCATCAAATTACTTACATGTGTGCCACATATGAGTGTATTGCCAATGGCATGCAAAAATTGGGTCTCTACGGCCCATTTGAAAATCACACGGACCATACGGTCCTGTGTGGATGTCACTGATTTGGGGAAACTGGCCTCAAAACACGCTATTTGAGACATGGGCCCTCACAGGCCTGGGGGGTGGAGGGGCCATCCCAAAAACATGGTTCAGGGGAAATAATTGAGCCCATTTAGTATTATGGACTTACTTAGCCAGCCCGATTGACCCACCAAAGTAGTCATTTTTTCATTTTGGGCTTGGACGGCCTGTTGGGACTGTTGCCTGTGTTGTGGACCACTTGGGGCTGCAGTTCCCTGTCTCTGGACCACTTTGGGGCCCAATGGCCTGCATGTGACCAGCATAGGGAGTAGAGGGACCCATTTGGAGTCCCCCCACCCTGGCCGGTTGTTGCAGTGGCTGGGGGGGGCAACAATTGCTCCCCGCATCCCCTCACCTCAGTTGCCGCAAGGGGGAGGGGGACAGAAGGAGTGGGCCGGTTGCATCAAAGCGACTGGTGGGGGGGGCCAAAAATTGCTCCCCCCATCCCCTGACCTCCATTTCCACAAAGGAGGGGACAAAAGGAGCGGGCCGGTTGCATCAAAGTGACCATTGGTGGGGCGGACCTTACCACCCTCCAACCTACAGGGGCTGTCTCCCCCCCCCTTACTGAGGGGGAGGAAGGATGGGCAAGGTTCTTTGCACTAAAATGCTTGTGTTTGGATGTATGCCTCCAAACACAAGCATTTTGGTGCAATGGGTGGTTTTTTTTTTTTTTTGGATTAATCCCGCTGGAAGAAAATAAAAAATAATAAAATAAAATAAAAACAGGGCATTATTATTCTCACACATCCTACCCTTTATTTCACGCATTTTGACATTCCTGTGGGCTTGAGCTTCTCAGTTGCATTCTGTTTCTTATCTCAAGAGAAAAAACAGAACTATGATTGGCCCTGACTCAAGTTCAGTAAATATTTAACAATAAAAAACCTAGTGTGATTGTTACAGAAAAGGAACAAGCACTTATTAGCTCAATTCGATCAGTTTCCCCTTCCTCTCATCATCTTCTTTGTGTCTGGCGAATTTTCAAGAATATTCAAAATCATTTCAGGAAGAAGTTTAAATCTGAAGATGAATGGAAGCTATTCCAGAAACAATGGCATCATTTTGTCTATTCAAAATCTGAATCAAGCTATCAAAAAAAACTTCCCAAAACTTTTTCTGGTATAGAATCCTCCCACTTCTGACTACCTTCTTGAAAACTGGATTCCTCTAAAAAGAAAATTTGTCTCCAATTTGGCAAAACCAAGTATCAATTGAAGAGGTGAGTATTATCTTTATTCCATATTTTCTGTTATCAAAAATTCTTATTTTTTGGTTTTAGTTCCAATACAAAGATTTCATTTCCCCAAGAACAGCCATTCCACATATCTCCCATGTTCAAGATGTCATAGGGGATGGGAATTGTGGCTTTAGAGCAGGAGCCATATGCTTGGTGAGGATCTCAGAAGACTGGATTGAAGTAAGGAGAATAATGGTGAAAGATATTGATTCAAACCCAATCTTGAAGGACACAAGATTACTGTGTGATATCTGGGGTGAAACTTCCCAAGAATCAAGAAGGCAACTGAACCACCTTTATGGCCAGCTCCCATAAATATGTGGATGCAATTTCCATGCCATAGTTTCCTTCTGGCTAAAAATATGAGTGTCCAGTGGTTCTGTTTTCTTCTTTAATGCCTTGCACTTGTCTTCCTCTGAATTCCCCTCCCACCCCAAATTCCAAAACTTCTCCTATTTGCTTCATTATTTTAGAAGAATTCAAACATATAGTATCATTCAAGTTCAAGTCTGATCATTTGCCAGCTACCAGGTTAGATCCACTTTGGAAAAGCTTTGTGACAAAGGATTCCAAATCTTGGAAAACCATTGTTCAGAGAAATTTGGATCTTGGTAATGAGTTTTTGTTCCCTCCAAAAAAATCAAGTAGAAAAAAACCCAATCATAGTTGAATAAATTTTAATATTTGTATCCATATTTGTTCTTTATTTTTAATTTTTTGAATGAAGCTTGTAAGGTGTATGCAAGAATGCAGATGATCTTCAAAAATTATTAATGAACTTTTTTTTGGTTTTTTTTACCATTCAACATTCTGAAAGCTTGAATAAATCAAAAAACAATTATATAGGCCAACAAAAGGATTCAAAAATCCAGTGAGAAAAGTGAATTTTTCAAATTTTTGGTTTTTTCATGGAATTTTTAAAGGTCAAAAATGACATCCAAAAATTGTGGAAAATATTTTGAAAAGCTCTTGAATAGTTATTTTACGATTTTCAAAGCTTGAAACACCAAAAAAATAAGTCAAAATGGCAAAAATATGGATCCAACAGTCAAATGAGAAAATTGAATTTTTTGAATTTTTTGCTTTTTTGAAGGAACTTTTTAAGGTAAAATAATAGATCCAAAAAATCTGAAAAATATATTTTAATGCTCTTTGATTTTATTTTGAAATTTTTGATAGCTTGAATTACTCAAAAAAATGAAATAAAAAGGAAAATAAAAGGATTGAAATGTCCAAAGAGAAATTTGATTTTTTTGATTTTTTGTGTTTTTTGAAGGAATTTTTTAAGGTGAAAGGATAAATCCAAAAAATATGAACAAAATTGAAGAATCTATAAATATTGGTTGGAATTTATGGCAGTTGAAATAACCAAAAAAAGAAAAAAATTAAAATAGCCAAAATGATGATCCAAAAACCCATGGAAAAATGTGTCTTTACAGAATTTTTTCATTTTTTTGATTGCATTTTTGAAGGGCTTCTAATGGCTACAAAATTACAAAAGATTTTGGTCAGGGTTCCAATAGCCCCTGCTATGGGGCTGCGCAGTCAGAATTCAATAAAAATGAATTCTTGAAAGTTGTGTGAAATAAAGTATTTTTGCATGAAATACCAAAGGGGCGCGACTGCGCGCCAATGTTGAAATACGTGAAATAAAGGGTTGGAAGCGTGAGAGAAATAATACCCTAAAAATAAACAAATAGGATAAATAAATAAAAATAAATTAAATTAATGAAAATAAAATAAAAATGAAATAAAAAAATAAAAATAAATAAAAAATAAAAATAAATAAAATAAAATAAAATAAAAATAATAATAAAAATAAAAATAAAAATAAAAATAAAAATAAAAATAAAAATAAAAATAAAAATAAAAATAAAAATAAAAATAAAAATAAAAATAAAAATAAAAATAAAAATAAAAATAAAAATAAAAATAAAAATAAAAATAAAAATAAAAATAAAAATAAAAATAAAAATAAAAATAAAAATAAAAATAAAAATAAAAATAAAAATAAAAATAAAAATAAAAATAAAAATAAAAATAAAAATAAAAATAAAAATAAAAATAAAAATAAAAATAAAAATAAAAATAAAAATAAAAATAAAAATAAAAATAAAAATAAAAATAAAAATAAAAATAAAAATAAAAATAAAAATAAAAATAAAAATAAAAATAAAAATAAAAATAAAAATAAAAATAAAAATAAAAATAAAAATAAAAATAAAAATAAAAATAAAAATAAAAATAAAAATAAAAATAAAAATAAAAATAAAAATAAAAATAAAAATAAAAATAAAAATAAAAATAAAAATAAAAATAAAAATAAAAATAAAAATAAAAATAAAAATAAAAATAAAAATAAAAATAAAAATAAAAATAAAAATAAAAATAAAAATAAAAATAAAAATAAAAATAAAAATAAAAATAAAAATAAAAATAAAAATAAAAATAAAAATAAAAATAAAAATAAAAATAAAAATAAAAATAAAAATAAAAATAAAAATAAAAATAAAAATAAAAATAAAAATAAAAATAAAAATAAAAATAAAAATAAAAATAAAAATAAAAATAAAAATAAAAATAAAAATAAAAATAAAAATAAAAATAAAAATAAAAATAAAAATAAAAATAAAAATAAAAATAAAAATAAAAATAAAAATAAAAATAAAAATAAAAATAAAAATAAAAATAAAAATAAAAATAAAAATAAAAATTAAAATTAAAATTAAAATTAAACTAAAAATAAAAATAAAAATAAAAATAAAAGTAAAAATAAAAATAAAAATAAAAATAAAAATAAAATTAAAATTAAAATTAAAAATAAAAATAAAAATAAAATTAAAAATAAAAATAAAAATAAAAATAAAATTAAAATTAAAATTAAAATTAAAAATAAAAATAAAATAAAAATAAAATTAAATTAAAATTAAAATTAAAATTAAAATTAAAATCAAAATTAAAATAAATTAAAATTAAAATTAAAAAATTAAAAAAACCATTGCACCAAAATCTTTCAGGATTACATTGGCAAAGGTTTCTAATGTAGGATTTGTGTTGTTGCTGAAAAGCCAAATATTTATCACTGGCTGCAGCTAGTGAACTAGTGTTTGAAAGCCTAGAAATCAGGCTGTTTCAATGAATGAAGCCTTACACACCTCCAAAGCCCCTCAAGCCATCAACACCCAGCTCCCCAGATACTAATTCACGTTCAGTGTCCATCTCTTTTTCAGCAGCCACAAAACACAAATTTGAAACCAGGGTGGAAGGCAGGAAACACCCTGGTGAAATACAAACAACATACCTTCACAATTTGAAAAACAGCAATGTGAATGTATTGATGAAATATTACAGTTGTTTTCATAAATCTTCATGTTCATCTGACTTGAGCTGTGTGCTTATTTTGTTGAAATTTTCAAAATTTCACTTTTCACTATTTTTTTGAATTTTTGATCACCAGTTTTATGGCTGGGTTATTCCAGTAAACAATGTTTTAATTTGGTATGTTTGGTATGCTATTAATTCCAAGGTAAATTCCAGTGAGTTTCAGTTTCATTAATGTGAATTCTCAAGTGAATTCCAGTTTCTTCTTTTAGGAATTACCAGTGACATCAATTTCCCACCACAATGAATAACGTGTTAATCCTATCTTTTTTTTCAATGTAAAATTTGGTGAATTCAAGATTCTTCATTGGTGAATATATTTTTCCTGTAAATGGATTAAATGGGCCAGAAAATGGGACTGGATGGTTACATGGAGTCACTGGCCATCCAGAGACCCAAATTTGGCCCTGGTGCTTACTCAGCTGGATGCCATATTCCTAGGAATTAAATCTCTTGCAGGGGTGGGATGTGATAATTCATGGGTGGAGCAGACCTTTGACTTTAAAATTTAATTGTGGATTCTCCTGGGGTATTGACCAATGGCTTTCTATTTAAGCAAAACATACATGCAACTTTTGAAAGCCAATTTTGCTTGCACTTGCCTTGGAGACCACAGGTAGCAGTACTAGGGACACATCTTTCATTTTGAGAAATTCATTTTTCACAACAACAAGACAAGGGTGAAAAAATAGTGAGTTCCAAAATTTTATTCAAGCAATGAATTACAGTATTATTCTAAGGGTATACAGTAGGTAACCAATTTTGGAATTGATGGGAAAATAATCTAAAATGCTTGCAGGAGCTTGTGGCTTTATACCAAGGCAACTGTCACACTCCAAGTTTAAGGATTATTGTCTTCATCCATTTTACATATCCTTTTCCTCAGTACCATCTACATCAGTCCATAAGTGTGACACAAATAAAGCACAAAATAAATGGTGCCTTCTTCTTACTACCTTTGGATTGGTTAAAAACCTTCCAATCTTTGCAACTCAGTATATACTGGCAAATACTTTGCAGTCAATACTAATACCAATCAACCATCCATTCTAGCTTTGCTCTTCTACCATGGGTATCATCAACCCTTGGACTCCCATTCCTGTTCACTCACTAACACTAGCTGCACTCATTCCTAGATAGCCACATCAACTGTATAGTTTGCAATTGGAATAGTACCTTACCCTGCATAAGCTACATCTTCATATTTGCATTTTCCTCACATGTGATTCCTGTCTGTCTCATCCATTACGTCCTTGTATGCTCATATTCTATTGCCTTGAACCTATGCTACAACCTCAGAAAAATCACTGTATTGTTATATCATTTTCCCATTATGTTCCTGTCATTCATTGCCTCATTGCTCTCTAGCAGTAGTAGGCCATCTATAAGGTTGTATCTAGGCACCTTTGGATTACCTTATTAAGGCTATTTTTCCTGCCTGAAGATTTTCTCCTCATTTAGTTAATTTCATGTTTTCTTGCATTTGCTAAATCCATTCATCACATTGGGCTTGGGTTTAGTTCCCTTTCATTGGAACATTTAATCCCTTTTGCTGTTTGCTGAGCCATTGAATCATAAGTCCCCAATTTGCAGTTATCCCGCTATTTTGCATTATCCTTTGCACTCGGTTTCTCCCTTTGCGCTCACAATCATTTAAGATTACCCTTTAGTATGTGGGGTGGTTGTGTGACAGGTGGTTGATAAATTGGGATTTATTTGTCCTTTTTATATTCATATGGATGAAATATCTGGAAAGAAGTTCAAAATCACCCCTTTAGCTGCTTTTGATGCCCAAAAATCTGATGAATTTGATGCTGAGGACTTGGCTGTGGATGCTCAGCCTAGCAATAATGATTCCAGAAAAACGTAAAAGTGGCCCCAATCAGATGTGGAGGAGGATATTCCAACAAAAGCACCTCTGATCATGTCTACATCAGCATTGATAAATGATTCAAACACTTCCTTGGACCCATAAATTCCTTCTTTTTATTGCTCTCTTCCTTTCCTGGAGTGGAGACCTCAACACCTTGGCTAATGAGGAGGAAGTTATTCCACTATCTCCATTACAATCAACATCTGTTCAAGCATGGAAGCAGGTTTTTTTCTTTTCTGTCCGTTTAATCCTGACAGATTTAGATTTTGAAAAAACAGAAAAATCAATTTCTGAATGGCCAAACACTCAAGCAATGGGGCCTCCCACATCCACTTCAAATGAGAGTTACAATGTTCCTGCACAAACCTCCTTGGCAAAGGGAAAGCAAAAGGCCTCCAATTCAATCAAAATCAATCCCAATAGCCATGAAAAGAGGAGAAAAATTTCCAATCTTTTGGGCTTTGAAGATATCATGGAGAAGCAAGATTCAAGTAAGTGCATTTATTTATTCTACTTTCTTTCAAAATCAAGCCCATTTGTACTCCCCACCAAATAGCGGTGAAATCAAAAACTGCATTGGAAAAACTTCAATTTGAAAAGAAGATGTGGGATCATTAACCTGCTATTGATATTCAAAAGCAGAAAGCTGAGAGTTTGGCTCATCAACAAAATTTGGATGCTGAGTGGTGAATGAAACAGGCTGAGCAGGAGTTTCAAAAAGAGGAAAACAAGAAGGATCAACAGGAAGAAAAACTGGAAAAGGAGAGGGAAAGACTAGCTATGGAAAAAAAAGATAGTTTATCAGTTGCCATGGTATGTATTGGTAGCATTAGAATAGTGGAAGAAATAAAGGAAATTAATCAATTGCTTGACTTGTAAATATATTTACTTTGATAAAAAAATTTTTTAAAAAAAAAAATGATTAAAAAAAAGTTTGAGACTATTTTTAACTCCACTAATAAACCAATTGTTCTTATCTTTCTTTAAATTTTTTTCTAGAATATATTTTTCCACTTTTCAAGTCCCTGCAAGTGTTTTGAGTGCTTTTGTTTATTTGCATTAACATTGCCATCCTTGTATGATAGGCAGTCTCCACAGCGGGAAAGGTACCATGCTTGTACTTATTTGCTGTCCAAACCATTTTGAAAATTCCTTTTTTTTAAAAGTCAATGCCAAAACCCAAGGCAGGAAAAACAAATTGGCCATCAGATACTTGATATTCATCCTTGTTGCTGATAATTCATCCATTTGATTTTTTGGTTGGAACAACCAGTAAAAAAGAATAGGAATAGAACCGCTGTCAATTTGGGGAGAATTGTAGAAGTAATCTGAAGTAAAAGTGATATGTGGAAAAAATTCAAATGGAGTAGCTGGGATCCAAATCCCCACAAAAAGAAGGAGGGGATATTGTTGTCCAGAATTGTTTGAGGGTTGGAATCATGTACCAATCTGGCTAATTTTTGGAACATGTGGCCTAGAATTTGAGAGACTTTGTTGGACCTAAGGTTCAAAGAATAAAACTCCTGAGGGGGAAATTTTACTGCAGCTTTCTTCAAATATCTTTCAAATATTTCAGATGGATGCATTGATTTTTTCCATCCAATTGCCCGCATTTTTCCACCCCAAGATCTTGAGGGACCCACAGTGTTGACAAATTCTTTTTATGGGTGAAGGAAATTGGTGACTGATTTGATTTCCTTCTTCTCTTGCTCAGAGAGTTTATTCAAAGGCAACTTGAAGTGACACAATCAATTAGTTAAATGGCATCAAGATAGTGGTTTTTTAAGTTTGGGAGGAAAATTATTGTTTTATCTGTCTCTAGAGCATAATCTTCATTATTCCCAGGAATAAAAATTCTTTTAAGCATAATTCCTCTATTTCAAACCTTTTTTAAATTTAAGACCATCGCCAAAATCATTTCTTTTAAAAAAAAATGATAATCAGGATCACCTGCAACACAGATATTTGAATCAAGGTGAAAGGACTTGAAAATAACTCAAGAATTTAGAATTTACCAAACTTATGCCAAACGTTTGAGGTTGTGTAAATACCCTTTTGAAGAACATGTAGAAATTTGCCTAAATTTGCCACCAAGAACCATTAATTTTCTTCAAAGAAATGGTAAATTAGAATACATTGAACCTTGAAAAATTCTATCAACCAAGTCAAGAGCATGCTTTTGAGTCACAGGTGCTTCATCTAACCCACCAGTGTCATCAATAAATAAATAATAAGATATGAGAAGAATAGCATATATTTACTATGAGGCCAAATATATTCTTCTGTCTAATATTAAGAGGATGAATGTTTTGAAAATCTGATTCATTCATAGAAGAATTTGGTTCTTCTTCAAGGATTGATTTCCTTTTGATTCTTATAACCTCCACTGTTTCATCAAATCTTGGAAAATATGGAAAAAAATTTTCAATAGTCATTCCAAAGTTTTGAAATCTAATTGCAGTGATTAATTTTCATGTTTCATATTTTTTTCAGGACAGTTTTATTGGTGATCCCAGAATGAATAAAAGCTTCATCAATGAGGTTTAAGCAAGGATTTCATAGGAAAATTGGGCTTTTTCTGGATGACAGAGTGGCAATATCATTCCAATCAAACTTCTGACTTCAAAAGGGTGAATCACCTCATCAGCTTCTTGGATTTTAGCTTACAAATGATTATCATCCTCAGGTGGACCCTTGACCAGAGATCCATCTCTCAAATGTTCATAAGAAATTCCATTGACTACTTGATTAAGCTTATTAAAGGAAATACAATCAACTGAATTCTTCAAATAAAACAATTTGGGAAACTACATTTCAGAATCTGAAGGATGAAAATTTTAAATACTCAAAATTTAGTAACCAATCTGAAATTTCCTGCATTCTTTTTTGAAGGGGTGGAATGTGAGATATTCTGAAAATTTTGAATATTTCCTTGTCCTTGCAAAACTATCAATCACATTTCTTTTGAAATCTTCCGTGAAATCATTTTTTAACTTGAGTTGATCTTTGAATAACTTCATCCAGGCCTCCATCTGGTTGAAAAAAAAAGTTGTTGGCCAGGAGGAAGATGAATTTTGAGCCTTATCAAAGAACTTGAAATACAAGATGATTTGAATGAAAATAAACTCCCTGAGATGCCTCTGGAGGAGCTACCCATCTTGAATCTCTAAAATAGTCCATCTCATCCAAATCTACACCAACATTAAAATTAAAAAAAAACATGGCCCTTATGAATATATTTTAAATGGAATTTTCCAGCCAAGATACCTGCACATATCTTAAAATTAATGTGGCATTGGTCCTTTGCCACAAGGTAACAATTTTAATGAACAACCCAGGAACTATCAATGAGTTTGGGGTATTTATTCTTGAATCTTGAATTATCAATGCAAGGTAATTCCATTTTTAAATTAACACATGGGAAAGGTATCATGTTTCTTTCAAATTTTTGAAAAAATCTTCAGAGATACCTGATTGATTCACAAAGCCAATCATGTTTATTTCTTCAATTTTTTATGTGAGAATGAGGAAGAACCCTCTTCTGGAATTCTATAGACTGATTTATAATTACATGCATGGTTTTTGATTTGAGAGCTGTGTTACTATATTTGGATATTGTATGAAACAGGTAGGACATTTAATTGATGCAATGGGTGATTGGTTCATTACTGAGAATGTGTGGACCTGACATTCTTTATCACTGAATTATTTCTTCTATGTTGAGAATTTTTGGAAACAGGATATTTTCTGGATGATGATTAACCCATATCCAAGTTCTGATTTTGGGTTTAGGAAATAGTTGATGATCAAGATCAGGATGAACATATTTAGTTGGATCTCTAAAGTGATGGTAGTGAGTTCATGCGGATGTGAGTGGTGTGATTCATTTTGAACCACCACAAAAGGAGTTGAAGAGGTTCTTCCATGTAAATTTGGAAAGTCACTTGTGGCTGTTTTATGCAGAGGAATCAAGAATATCAAGAATCAATCTAAAATGTAGCTTGTGGTGTGGGGAGATGAGGAAATACAATAGGAGATGGTATTCATGTTGAAAATATTTAACCCAAATTTTTGCTTGCTATTATCCTCTGCTAAATTTCTTCCAGCTCCTTGATGTTTTTCTGAACATTTCTCCTTGGTTAAATCACCCTGTTATGTTGAAGGTTTTCTTGTTACAGTTGTGCACCAGATGGGGGGGGGCAAAATTTGTCTGAATGATTTGGTTTTTTTTGTTACTGTTTTTGGTTCTTTTCTTTTTTTTAAAAAAATAATAAATTAAGTTTTTTTTTCCGTTATTTAAATAGAAATGAATTTGTTGATTTGATAAAAACTAAGTTTTTTTAAAAAATGAGAAAATCCAGAATTGTATCACACCTTTTCTGTCTGAGGATTTAAAAAAAAGAAAGAAAGAAAGAAAGAAAGAAAGAAAGAAAGAAATAAATAAAGAAACAAACAAACAAAAAAATGGAATGATCACAATTTTTGATACTTGGTAGGTATTCATAGGGGATAATGATACAAAGGGAAATTATACAAAAACTGAAAAAAGAAATTTCTAAAATTTAGTAGAATCACCATGAGCTTTAACAACTGCCTTTGTTTCTTGAAGCATAATTTCAATGAGATGTATGGTTTTCTTCTTTGGAAAATTATCCCAGAAAATCTTGAGGGCCTTTGACATCTCTTTCAGGGAATTTTGTTTGTATCATTTCTTTATATTAATATTTAATGTATGCCAAACATTCTCAATGGTTTTGAGGTCTGTTGATTGAGCTGGCCATTCTAGCTTTTTCATGCCTTTATAAATTTGCCACTTTTTGCAAATTTTGGCCTTGTGAACTGCAGTAACATCCTTCATCAGGATTGAATCTTGATGTTTGATGGTTGAAAGCCATTGCCCTAAATCACCTTAATCAAAATTTCCAATGAAATCTTTTGCCAACCTTTTTTTTTTGGAAAGATTAAAGCAATTAGAGAGGTGCTTTTACCCATGGAAGCACCCAATATCATCATTTTTTTTGACCACTCTTAAATGTGGTTGAAAAATAGATCACTTCAAGCTTATCATGAGGGGTCACAACATGTTGAATTCCTGGATATTCTTACACACTTCAAAGGTGTATGAATTGCTCCAGATAAACTTCATCCAATATTTGATTTTACAATGAAGATTTTACTGAGAAAAATAAATTTTCCAAGTCTTGTGGGGGCCATTCAAGAATAGTTTTCTTGCAGGAACTTGGATTTTATAGACCAGTTGATGTGCATATGGAGGATTTTTCTTTTTGATTTTTTTTAAAAATGAAATTGGCAATCTCATTCAATTTGGAACATCTTGTAAGTCTCAAGACACAGACAACCTGTCAAACATCCTGTTTCATCAGTTTTGATGGATAAACTAATTGATTTTGTTTTGCAATTGTGCCTTTTACTTTATATTTTTGTTAGAAGGCTAGTGATTTTGAATTTGTTGAGCTCCCATTTCTCACTGATCTTGTTACCCAAATTCCACCCTTTTACATCCCCAAAGCATGTGCCTTGAGTTTATACAATATTTCTTTCTTTCTCTCTTTTTCTTCTTTGAATTTTTTCAAAATTGATCTTTCAAAAATTTGGAATTGGATGATAAATGCAAAATTTATTTGAATAAAACAAAAGAAAACCTAAGAATTTTTTTAAAGAAGAGTTTGAAATGAGAGGAAAATAAAACTTACCTTATTGGATAGACCAAATTCAAAATGGTAATGAGCCCAAAGATAAGACAAGGATTGAGGTTCAGTGCCAAGAAATTTTGCCAATACCACACTTCAAATTTGGGAGTTTTGGAAATAAGGCTCATTTTGAAACATTGTGACAAATTTTACCCCACCCCTTGTACAGTATCAAACTGGAAAATTTATGTATTTGCATGGGCTTTTTCAATAATTGTAAAAAAAGACAGACTCAGACCATTTGTTGTAAAATTCAATGCAGATCATGTAAATGGATTTGTATTATATATTGGCGTAAAAAAGCAGACACAAATATACAAAGCAGATGTTTATATATGTATGGTGAATCTAGTGAGTTTGGTTGGGTGGTGAACTCCCACTGGTCATGTAACAAGCCACGGTTGATGGTCAGACAAGATTGGTTGATGGGGCAATAGCCAAGGGGGTCCAATGTTGTTGTTTCATCAACCCAGAGAAAAAAGAAGGTATTTTTATGCTGTTGTGATCCTCATGACCATTACAACCAATAAGGTGTCCTTCGGTTGATGCCAAAAACTTGGTGGCTTTGGCTGAAAGCTTCCATGCCAAGTTGATGGCACACCCCCATTGGTTTACAATCTGAAAAGCGGTGGTTGATAAACAACCATGCAGCTTTGAGCACCTGCCAGCCCTGTTTTTAAAAATAAACAAACAGGTTTAAAAAAAATTCAAACTCAGTGGATACACCATATGTAAAGTGGGTAGACAAGAGTTGTGCAACTTTTTGTCACAGCAACCACACCCAGGTACTTCAGAAAATGTAGATGAAGCCCAGGATGTCTCAATCTTGGTGTTGACCAACCTATCTTTGGGCTCCCAATTGAGTTTACCAATTGCCAGATTTCCTCCAACTCAGTTCTTTGATTTTGATTTCTGACTACTCAATCAATTCAAAAAGTAAATATGGTAAGTAATTTTTTGAAAATATTATTATTCATATTTGATTCTGATTCATGTTTCTTTTTTTTATATTTAGTCTTCTTTTGTAAGTTTTTTGTTTCAGATTTTCAAGATGTTCCAACCATTGGAAGAGAGTATGATTGCAATGTTTGGATTCATGTTTAGAAAAATGAGAACCACCTCCACTCCAATTCAATCCTAAGCCAATATAACCTGAAGCATTTTAAGGCACTTCAAAGTGCAAAAATTGCAGAGAACTTAAACAATATGAATATCATACATATCAATAGCTTGAATGAATGTTTTTTAGAAGTTCCCATGACTTGCAACAATCTCTTTCAAAATTATCATCACCAGCTTACCAAAGAACTGAAAAATCAACATCAATTAAAATTGGTTTGAATTGTCATTAGGAACCTTCAATATTAATGTTTATTTGGTGAAAACTATTTTTTCCAATCCTCACCCACACTCTCATCAAGAAGGAAAAATATTGATGGTACAGAATTTTTGTATTTCTTTTTCCTCCAACAAGTTTTTTAGTTTTTTGTGCTTTTAAGATTTCTTTTTTATAATCATAATTTGATGTTTTTCAAAATTAAAACAGTTGTATGATTAAATTACAGATAATCAAATATCTAAAACCATGATTGAATGTTAATAATTCCTTTTTTGAAAAATGGATTTAGCTTGAAAAACAGGGCTGAAAATAAGTTGATGGTTTTAGGTCAATCAGTCCCATTCCCAAAAAAAAGTTGAAATGAAAAAAAAGTTTACATTCAAAAAAAAAATTGAAATTCAGATGCATGAATTTCATCCTCAAGGTTTTGAATTTGAATGGTTCATGTGCAAAAAATTCAAACAATGCCATTTTCTGATGAGTGTGTAGGACCCACTATCTTGATTATAGTAGATATAATGGGCTTGTTTGTATGCACTCAAGTTGATTTCCCCCATACTGGATTTTTTTTACTCAATTATTTGGGTGATATATCAGAGAAGGGTGATGATAAATTCACAAATCCCAGTTTTGTGGGAGTTGTGTGGGGCCCTACATGGCCCAATGGACGTGTGGGGGCCCATACACCTGTCCAAAGTGTGCATGTGGTGTGGAATTCAGAAGAGGACTTCTCCTTAAATGGTTCACAAGTTTGGAAGTTATTGATCCCTTGCGTCTGTAAACCCTGGGTGCAACTGTTCACCCTTTGGCTGAGAGATAGAGAGATGACAGTAAAGAGTCCTTCCTACCACCTATGATGATCCAATGATGTTCTCCCCTTCTACATCCCGGATGAGGGTGTGGTTTAAGTAGCCTTCCCCTCAACCCTAACCTAGGTACAACCGCAAGAAAACAAGAATAATGAAATAAAAACCCTAAAGACAGAACCCTAGCCCAACTCTATCCTTCCAACCCCATCCCATGACCCATATCTCATACCCCATATCACATCTGTATTACCCGCCTGCCATTACATCCACCCGGTTTTTCCTTCTCATGATGCCACCCTTGCGCCGCGCCCAACTCAGAGCCCCCTGCGCTTGTCCACATTGGCCTAACCTTCCATTCCAGATATCCAAGGTACATCTGCGCGTCTTGCAAAGTGCATTCTGCGCATCTTTCAACGTGCAATCCGCATGTCTTGCAATGTGCAATCTGCGCAATCTGTCCTGTGTCTCCAGATGCTGAGCCCAATTTGACTGCTGCTGAGCCTGCAGCACGGCTTGCTGCGGCATTTCCGCACCCATTGCTGAGCCCGCCACTACTGCTGAACGCGCAGCGCGCAGCCAATTCCAACTTGCGTCTATAAAAGACCACCAAAGCAGGCCAAAACACGCGTCTACACGCGTCCAAGGGGTTTTCTCAAACATGTGCAACACCCAGGGGGCCGTATACCCACTGTAAATGGCATTTTTGGGTTTTTTACCCCTGTTCACGGTGCTTTTGATGTGTGGCTGGGGGTATACAACCCCCTGGGGGTTTGTGCCAAAATTTTTGGCACCCCCTGGACCACATGTGGGTTCCATCAACCCAAATTTGGGATCAACACATACTATGTTGGACTGTTGGACCACACCTAGCAATCATAAAGTCACACTAAAGTGAATTTAAAGTGAAATAAAGTGAAATCAAGTAAAATTTGATTGAAATGAAAGTGAGAATTCAGGAAACTGCAAAAAAACGTCCCACAAAAATGATCTTCCTTAACCTTGAAAGTGAGAAAACTTGGTAGTTGTTCGATTGAAAGTTGGATTGAATACTGAAGTAGGATTGCATTTTGTTTTGCATTATGGGAACAGTGGAAAGCCCTCCTGTTTGTAACATGGCTGCATTGAAGGACTACACTGATAGTGCCATGAACAAAGCTGAGGAGAAAAAGGATTTGGTTAAACAAACATTGGAAGCCCCAATCGCATCCTCATCATGGTGACAATTTAGGAAGAAAATTTTTCAAAAATAGACATGACCTCTGGTAGTGAGTAACATTTTATTTTACTCCTCTCTTTGGCTGATTTAATTTGATGGAAACTAAACTATGACATTGTGAATATGGTTTACCTATGACAGACCCACTTTCCCCACCTCCTGTAAGAGATTTTTTTAATAGGGAAGAGGCACAAAACTATTGTCAAACATGGGCAATGAAGCATTGTTACGCTTCAACAGTTTTCAAATCAAAGCATGATAAATATGTGGATTTAGGCTGTGATAGACATGGTACCTACTCTAGGAAATTGCTCACTGGACAGTAAAGGCAAACTCACACAACAAAGGTTGGATGCAAGTTTTTCATCTGTGCAAGTCACACAAAGGCAGACCCCATGTGGAAAATCTCCTACAGAAATGATCAACATAACCATGAAACATCTCCACACCCTTCAGTGCATCCTCACCTGAGGAGAATCTCTGGGGTATCCTTAGAAAATCTCAAAGAAGGCATGAAAGATGGGCTCAATACAATTCAACTCAAAAGAAAATTGACCAAGATTGATGGTGGCAAATGTGTTGACGAACAAACAATCTAAAGAACTAAGAGCAAGGTAACACCTGAAGAACTAAAGGGGAAAGGTTTTATTGAGGTCCTCTTTGAACAACTTGGCAATTCAGGTTGGGTTCATCAAGAAAAATTCATTCAAGAGGGTCACTTGGATGCCCTATTATTTGCTCACCCAGAGTCATTAAAGCTTTTCAGAAATTCCATCATATTGCTATGATGGATTTTACCTATTAAAAAACAAGTAAAAAATACCCCTATTGCATGTCATAGAAATTGCAGCCAACTGTAAATCTTTCACAAAAGATCTTGTTTTTATAAAAAGAGAAATTTTTGAGTTCTACAGTTGGTCTGTTGAGGCACTTGGGGAGTTGGCTTATGATCCTGAGTGAATTACCAAAGTCTTTGAGAAGGACTGTGAAAAAGCTGTGATCCATGCTCTAAAACAAATTTTCACTGCTTCTACAAGACAATGTTGTCAATGGCAATTTTCTAAAAAAATACAAGCAAACTGTAAAAAGCGCTTTAATAATGAAGTTGAAGGGTGGCAAAGCTATATTTCTCTGTGGGCTAAGTATGGGGCCTCAAAAACCAAGGAGGAGGCAGAGTTCAATGACACAGAGCTTGGAGGAAGTGCCAAATCACAGCCTCTACTGTTAATCTTCCTAGTTTTAGGTTGCCTACATTATGACTTGTATAAAGTGTTTCTTGGCAGACCGTGAGGATGTTCTCAAGGATATGTATCATAATATCTTCCGTATCAAAGAGAATTTTGTAACAGCTTGGACTTGAGAAAACCCTGAATTTGGAAATAAAAAAACATCTTGAGTTGAAGAGACCCATGCTACTCTCAAACAATTCCTTGCAAATTCTTTGGGAAAAAAATTGGATGCTTGGCAATACCTAGAGGGAACGGTGTCCAATCAAATTAAATTGGTTCAGGCGGCCCTTTAAAAATCTCAAAAAAAGATTGAAATGGTTCTTCCTACTGAACTGTTATAATTGGGATAAAAGGTGTCTTTAAAGGCAATCAAACCTTTTGTGGATCAATTAGAGATATTCAAGCAGAAACATGATGGGGAAGTGTGCACCAAGTCATACTTGATGACTATGGGTTTGCCCTGTTCCCACCAAATAGGCAACCTACTAGCTTCAAGAGGATCCATTGTGCCTGAGGATGTTCATCCTCCATGGAGTTTGGATTATGACCCTTGCAGTTCAATTTCTTTAAGTTGTTTCAAGTTGGATTATTGGATTTTTTGGATCAGTTTGTTATTAATGCTTTTTGATTATTTCTTTTTGATAAATGATTTTTGAATGATGATTCCTACTTGACTAATATTTGATCCTTTTCAATTCTTAAGTGTCAATGTTGATGAACTTCTCAACAATTCTCACTTACATGAGAAGCTTGATTCAATGATCTTGACTCATCCTGAAAAAGCTTATTTCAGGGCTGTTGAAGCACTTGAAGAAGGAGACAGAAAACTATAAATCAAAGCCAAGAATTGAACCTAGAGTCTTGAAATCAAGCAGAGGCTGCCCAAAATTGACAGATACCTGGTCAGATCCTTCTTTATTTGAAATCTTGAAAAGGAATTTAAGCGGGGAAAAGAGAATTAGAAGGTCATCAAAGAAGAAAAGACAAGAGATTGTAATTCTTTTCTTTTGTGAAAGGTTCATTTTTTGGGTTTAATGAACTGATGTTAAATGATTTCTGATGTGAAAAGATTTCACTTCATCTGAATCTTGTAGCTCAGAAGATGATACTGAAGAAAAACTTAAAAGGGGGTCAGAAAGACCAAAGATAGTAAGTTTTTGATTTTGAGAAATATTCATTTTTATGGTTTAATGAATAAATGGGGTAATTATATCTGTAGTGCAAGGATGGCTCTTCATCTGAATTTCATAGTTCAGTGGAAGAGACTGAAAATTCATTGGGTTTGGTGCCGTTGGAATCAGATTCCTTTTCAAAGGATGAAGCAGATGCAATGTAGTAGTCAAACAGAAGCTCATCTTTGGTGAGTGGTTATTCCTATAATGAGATTATAATTGTGTCTAACTATGTATGATGAGCTTGGATTGTTTCAATTAAGAAAATAAATGCTTTAAACATTGAGGAAAAATAAGATGTTCTATGCTAAGATCCTTGGTGGCATTAAAGACATTGAAAAGATAGAAAAAAGACTTTATGTTAATGACATTGATGAAAAGGTTCCCTCTTCAAAATTGGTTTCAAAGCTTAAAATGGGTCAAAGAGTTACAGATACTTATGGAAGATCAATATGTTTCATTTCATTGGATTCATGTTTTACTTTTACTCCTATGAAAATGGGTGTAAAAGAACAATCAGATCCTATGTTTTTTTGCTTTGTTAAAAATAACAATTGGGTCCAGCTTTTTCTTAAGGGAGATTTGATTCAAATCCTTCCCAAATTTTCCAAACCACGTTCCATGATTTCTAAAAAAGGAGCTTGTTGCATTGATCACCTCAAAGATCAATGTGTGTTGTATTCTAACTTATAGATTAATTTCATCATTTGGGTTTTCATTCTGATGCTGATATTGTAATTCTATTAATATAAAGGTTTATCACATTTTGAAAATCATTATGTTGAGTGTTTTGAGTTAACATCATTATGATCAGTGTTTTGAATGAGATTTTAATGATAAGTCAGTTAAACTTGTGTTGGGCTGATCCCATAATAAGGAGTATTTTTACTTCTTGTGATGAGATCAGCTTGACACAACTTGAACTTTTTTTTTGGTTTTTTTACTTCAGGACTGGAAAAAAAACTTCTATTTTTTGGCACTTTTACTTTAGGGCTAGTCACAAGTTGAACTGGTATTTTTTGGCACTTTGACTTTAGGGCTAGTCATGTTGAACTTGTATTTTTTTGGTGTTTTTACTTTGGGGCTAGTCAAGTTGAACTTGTATTTTTTGGGTTGTTTGTCTTCAGTTTTTTATTTATTTTTATTTTATTTCTTATTTTTTGGTTTTTTTCACCAAAAAATCAATATTTCTCAATTTTTAGGGTGATTTCTGTTTTTATTGTATTTTTATTTAGTCAATTATTATTATTATACTTTTTTTTTGGGGGGGCCCACAAAACTTGTAGTTGTGTTGCACAGAAACACAACTACATGAGAGCTGTCTAGGGCCCCACAAAACCCAAATGTGATTGCACTGTAGCCCACACAGCAGTGGACCACTTTTTGGGGGCTGCACAACTACACTCAAGTTGTGTGGGGCCCTACATGGCTCCAATTTTTTCTTGTTGCCATGCCACATGGCTCAAATGAGTCATGTACATGACTCATTTGATTTGTGAATTTATCATTTCCCATCAGAGAAATAAAAATTGAAGACAACTTATTTGATTATTTAAATGAGTCCATTCCATGTTTCCATTAAGGAAACTTCCTTTTGATTTATAAATTAATGCAACCCATAATACTAATCTCAATATCATTTATAAAGAAAGAATGTGTGTGATTTTAAGGGCTCTTCATTAGGAAAGCTCACTGAGAATTTTAAAAATTTAGAGTCCCAGGCTGAATTCATGTTAAATAAAATTCTAAAATCATACAAATTTTTAAAATTGGTCTGATTTTATATTTTATTTTCTAAAGATCAAACCAAAAGGCATCATTGGCCTGATCATAGAGGACCTTTTACTATAATCACTCCAATTGTCATGATTTCTCAACCCAGGAAGATGTCCAGCCTTGAAAAAGCATCATGAGGGCGTATCAGAGTTAAGAAAACCCTCCGTTCTTCAATGGCAGGTTTCAAACCTGCCATTAAAAATCAAAAAAAGCCAATTATTTCACATCAGACGTGTCAGAGTTACCTGGAAATAAGTGGGTTTTTTCAAGTAAATTATATTAAGGCTTCCACCACCTGTCCCATTCATTCACCACTTGTTTTCCACCTCCAAACTCCAAAAAATTCTACCTCCAACCTCATCTGAAAAAAAAAATTGATTCATTGCTTTTCATCGCTTCATCACTATCCTCATCACTTCATCACTCTCATCACTTTATCACTTTCATCACATCCAGCTAACTCTCTTTGCATTACAATCCTCATAAATTTATCACTCTCATCCCTTTATTTCTTTCATCACATCCAGCTAGCTCTCATTGCATCACTACCCTTGTCACTTTATTGCTTTCATCACATCCTAACTCTCATTGCTTTATACCTCTTTTCAATTCATCACTCTCATCTCTTCCTATCCTCTTTGATTCATCACTCTCATCCTCTCATCACTTCATCACTCTCACCACTTAAATGCTCTCATAGCCCTTCATCCCTTCATCCCTCTTACTCTTTTTAAATGGCCCCTCAGTGATCCTCCCCCCGCAATTCCACTAAAAAATCCAATGGACCAAACCAAACCTTTCCCGGGAATCCAACATATGAATATACTCCCCCATCAGCTTCCAAAGTCTCAAGTCAGCTCAAGAGAGCTGATAACATCATCCTGGTAAACTGGCTCAAAATTCCATCCAACTACAATTCTTCCTTTGGATACAACAATGAAACAAGTGTTGGCAACCTCTCTCCTCTGAGGTCAATGTTTATCTCCTGATGGCCAATGAACTCAAGAATAAAACCAAAGGTAGGCTGGATCTGTCATCCAAACGGATGAGGGAGAAATTCAAGAATTATTGAGCCCAAGTAAAAAAAGGCACACTCCATTTCAATCTCCACTGGCTTTGGTATCACCAATGGCAAGAAAGCCAAGGAAATCAACTTGGTGTTTGATAAGTTAGACTCCATTTTTCCTTTTTATATTCAAATGGATGAAATATTTGGAAAGAAGGCCAACATCACCCCTCTATCTGCTTTTCACTCCCAACAATCTGATTCAGTTGATGCCAAGGACTTGGTTGGGGATGCTCAGCCTAGCAATGAGGACCTTGATGAAACCTTTACCTTTGAGTGGCCCCCATTCAATGCCAAGGAGGATATTTGAACACAATCAGCTCCAATCACATCTACTTCCGCATTGATTGATGAGACAAACCCAACCTTGGACACCTCACTTACTTCTTTCAATTGCTCTCTCCCTGGGGTGGAAGAAATGGAGAACTTGGTTGATGAAGAGGATGTCATTCCTGTATCACCATTGCCATCAAGATCTGCTCAAGTAAGGAACCAAGTTCTTTTCTCTTCTGTCTGGTAATCCTTACTGATTTAGATTGTAAAAAAACAGGCTCATCCATTCCTGAATGGCTGAAAACTCAAGTGCCTCCCACATCCCCTTCAAATGAGAGCAATGATGTTCCCACACAAACCTCCTCTGGGAAGGGAAAGAAAAAGGCCTCCAATTCCATCAACATCAACCCCAATAGTATTCAAAAGAGGAGAAACACTTCAAATTTTTTGGTCATTGAGGATATTGTGGAGAAGCAAGATTCAAGTAAGCCAATTGGATTCTTCTCGCTTTCAAAATCAAGCTCATTTTTTTTCCCCTCTGAAAAACAGTGAAATTTCAAATTGAATCTGAAAAACTTCAGTTTGAAAAGGAGAAGTGGGATTTTCAACTGGCTATTGATTTTCAAAAGCAGAAAGCCAAGAGTTTTGCTCATCAACAAAAATGGGATGCTGAGTGGAGGTTGAAAAAGGCTGAGCTAGAATTTTAAAAAGAGGAAAAGGGGAAGGATTGACCGCAAGCACAACTGGAAATGGACAGGGAACCACTGGCAACATAAAAAAAAGGATAAGTGGTCAATGGCTGGGGCATACATTGTTATCAGTAGAACAGTTGATGAATTAAAGCAGATTACTCAAATGCTGGACCTTTAAATATATTTCCTTTGATGAAAAACTCAAAAAGAAAAAAAATCATTTTTGATTCCAAAAATGCTTAGCACTATTTTTAAGCAAACCAATAAAAAAATATTCATATTTTTTTCCTAGAGTATATTTTCCCACTTCCCAAGTCGCTGCAAGTGTTTTGAGTGGTTTCTTTGATTTGAATTGAAATTGCCATTCTTTTATTAGTGGCACTCTCCACAGCAGGAAAAGTAAAGTGCTTGTACTTATTGGCTGCCCAAACCTTTTTTACTAAACCTTTTTGCTTGAAATCAATTCCAAATCCCAGCTCAGGAAAAAAAATTGGCCATCTGATACTTGATATTCATCCGTAGGTTCAATAATTTGTCCATTATATTTCTGGGTTGGAACTGCAAGTAAAAAGGAATACTTGGAGATGTCAGGTTTGTCAATGTGAGGTGAGTTGTAAAAAGAGTTGGATGTGAAAGTGACATGGGGAGAGCAGTCAAAGGGAGTAGGCCAAGAACCAAATTTTAGTGAAGACAAGGAGGGGATGGGGTTGTCCTTCATTATTTCATGGTTTGATTCATGCAGAAGTCTGGCCAATTTGCAAAAACTTTTTCCTAAAATTCAAGAGGCTTTTTCTGCCTTAAAATTTAGAAAAGCATACTCTTGAGGGGAAGATTGAATAGATGATTTTTTCAAATAGTGTCCAAATAACTCAAAGGGGTGCATCAATTTTTGCCATCCAATTGCCCAAATTTTCCACCCCAAGATCTTGAGGGACCAACAGTGTTGACAATTTTTTTTGACTGGTGAATGAAAGTTGTCACAAAGTTGATGTCCTTCTTGTCTTGGTCAGAAATTTCATCCAATGGGACAATTTCAATTATTTCAACAAGACCCTTGTCACCCAAATTATTGAGAACAATTACTTTGCCATGGCTGAAGAAATGGAATCACTTGATTGTCTGCTTGGAATTTTAAAACTCAGCAGGTGAGGGTTTATGATTGTTATTTTTGTTTTCAGCAGTGATGGCAGGATACAGATCCAAAGGTTGTAGTTTCCATCAAGACCATACAAACTTTTTTTTGATGCCCCCCTCTGAAAGTTCCAAAGAGATTTCCAATGCCCTCATTTTGTCCCTCTTTCACTTCAAAGTCCTCTGCTTGCCACCTCTCTTTATGTTTGTCACCTCATCTCCTTCCATGTTGTTCCCTCCCAGGCAAATGCTGTCCTTGGGGTGAGGATCAAGAAGGAATTCAATATAGAGTATAAATTGTGAGTGTGGTGGGAGAAGCAATGGAATTGAAGGAAAAACCATCAAAAAAGGATTAAAAAAAATGTTGGTCACGTGATCACAAAAAAAAAATTACTGGGAGTGAAAAAATTGGGTTGGGCTTATTACCAAAAAAAATCAGTTAAATCATCACAAAAAAAAACAAAAAAAAATACCTGGGTGTGAAGAAATTGGGCTATGGGGGCCAAGGAGGATGTGGCCTGGCGGCAAGGGAGGGGGGGTGTCTTTTTTGGCTGGGCATGAGGGCGTTGGGGGGGGGCCTGGTAGCAACCAAGAGGGAGGGATGGGGCTGGCAGTGACCAAGAGGGAGGGAAGGGGCCGGCCCCAACCTGGGGCGGAGTGGAAAGCTGGCACGGGCGCGGGGGCAGAAAGAGCAAACAAAGCAGGGGCAGGGCCAGAGCCAAGGGGGTGGGGGGCTGGCAATTGAGGGGGGGGCAGGGCCGGTGCAGCAAAGGGGGGGGGCGGGGCCAGAGCAGCAAAGGGGGGGAAGGGCCAGCAGTTGGGAGCAAGCAAAGGGGGGTGGCAAGGTAGCAGAGGGGCCGGGAAAGCAAGGGAGCAGTGGGGGGTGGGGGGGTGGGGCTGGAGAGATCAAGGGAGGGGGGGCAAACAAGGGGGGGAGAAAACAAGGGGGGTGGTGGGGCTGGCAAACCAAACAAAGTGGTGGGGCTGGCAATCAAAGGGGGAAGAAAGCAAGCAGAGGGGCCAGGCAAGAAAGGGAGAAGGGGGGCGGGAGAGAAAGGGAGAAAGGGGGGGTATGGTGAGGGAGCAAGCAAGAGGGAGAGGAGGTGAGGGAGCAAGAAACAGGGAGAAGAGGTCAGCAATGATGGAGGGAAGAGGAGGATAAGGAGTAGGGGGGGAACTTACCTGAGGAAAGAAGAAGTAAGGAGGTGTGGGGGTGCTAAGGTGGATGGATCAAAGTATCAGTATCCTTTGATGGTGATAAATGAGGAGGAGGAGGAGGGGGAGGGGGGGGGGAGCTTACCAGGGGTGCCAACCAAAGGAGGAGGGGAGGTGGTGGGTGAGGTGGTGATGGCGGGTGAGGCAGATGAGGTGGGTGAGGTGGAGGGGTGAGGTGGAGGTGGTTGGTGAGGATGAGGAAGGAGTGGACCAACCAGTGGTTTGTTGCAGTGAGGTGGGTGGTTTGGATGTCTTTAGTCTGTTTTGTCTAATTCCGCCCCACCAAAAGAGAAAAAAAACCAACTCAGCCTAGGAATCTTGGGTGAACAACCAAAACCAAAAAAATACGGTGAAGGGATTTTTTACCTAATTCAGAATCAAACATTACTCATCAAAGCAAGCAAGGGTGAGAGGAAGAATCCATTCTCTCATAGAAGAAGATGAGGGAAAAGATGAGACAGGGATGACTTGAGGCGTATCTGGAATATCATCTTCAAATATTTTGTCCCATTCATCTTTGATGTTGGCCAAAAGATTGTGAAGGATTACACAAGTGATAATCCAGTTGATGAGGAACTTCATGTCTTTGGGGTTTTGAAGCGGTTTTTGCATTTCCCTTAAGCTTTCCCATCTTCCTTTCAGGACTACTATTGCATGCTCAAATCAAACTTGTGATTGGGCAAGATGATAGTTGAAATTGGTTTTTCCTAGATCATTGGACAAAACATTTTGGTATGCTGGAATCACATATTTCCCAATAGCATAAGCTGAATTGGCCAGATGTTATTGATCTTGGTCAAAGTAGTTCTCTGGTTGTTGGGAAATCTGTATCCAATTGAAAAAATATGAATTGTGACAAGAAGCTGGAAGGCCAGCAGGGAGGGATATGAACTTCTTGTTTTTTTCACAAACAAGTTGTAGGGCCACAGATTACCTAAATAAAAAGATGAAACATATTTGGTCAGTGTGTGATCAAAATTTTTATAAAAGTCATTGGAAAAGAAATGAATCATTTGCCTCTTTTTCCAATCAATATAGTGGTTGCTATCTAGCTTGGATTTTTGACTCAAGGGGATGGTGGTTCTGTCAACAAAACCAATGCAACCAGGAAAGCCTTCAGTCTCCATTGATTGAGATATCTCCTTGTGTTCTTCTTTGGTTGGCCAAGACAAGACTGAGGGATGGAAAGATAGGATAGAAATCATGACTCTTTTGGTGTATGAGTCAATGGTTCCATAACTGACTCAGAATAGATTTTTTAATCAATGAATTGCTGCTCCGTTTCCATTTGATCCCAATCTACAAAAGATCAATGGCCAGTTGGATAGCTGGATTGTGTTGAGGATTCCAAGAATTTTTCTGGAAGATGTGGTGGTCTTCAATCATCTGCAAAAGTTTTATGAATGAAGGCAATAGAGTTTGGAACAGTTTCTGGAAGCCTAAGTCAGGGAGGAGATGAATCTTTTGCCTTTCATACATAGATTTGTGGAGAGTTTTTCTTCTTGGAACCATGTATTGCTTTTTCAATAGAGAGTTAAAAGCCAACCCAGTTGATTCTAAATCAGAGTCTGAATTGGAGTCTCAATGGCAGTCAAATACTACAAAATTTCAGTCAGCTTTTTTGCATTTTCAACATGCTGCCAGGAAGTTTCATGGTACATGTTGAGAAAGATGGTGATTTTATGTGGGTAGACAATATGATGATAGGATTTGTGTGAAGATGGAGATGTGAAGCAATAGAGATGTGAAGCAATGGAGATGTGAAGCAATGTAGATGAGATGTGTGTGATGCAATGGATTTGGGATTGGTATGGATTTACTGAGGTGGAGGTGTGGATGGGTGTTTTGGATGTGATGGATGTTGGATGGATGATGATGCATAAATGGTGGGTTTAATGGATTGTTTGATGTTCTAAATCTGCCATTTTCATGAAACCCTCCATTTTGAAATACACCAATTAGGGGTATGTACATTTCAGAAACCCACCATTAAAAATGGCGGGTTTGGTCAAAAAAAATGGTGGGTTTCTAATGGTGGGTTTGCTAACTCTGATACCCCCTATTGGTGTGATTATATTAATTGGTTTGCTATAATCATGACAATTGCTGTGCTTTCCCATTCCAGGAAGTAATGCAGCCTTTTCAAGATTTGAAATAGTGCCTGGGGTGGTAGAACACACTATTTTATGGATTTCGGGGACTCCAAAGGCCTTAAAACATTAATTCAGGCCCTTGGGGCTGAATTAAGGCCTCAGAACCACTAGTGGAGTGTGTCCGGGGTAGAATTGTTGGGATAATTGAAAAATAGACATCAGTTGAGTAAAAATAATATTTAAGAATGCTATAAATATCAATTTCCTTTCTCTTCATTTTCTTCCCTTTGCTCCGGTTCCACCTCCCTTTCAGTCATTGTTCCTTCTTCTCTTGCCTCTTCAACTGTCTCTGTTTCCTCAGCTTGCACTTCAAACCCAATTTACCCAGTATATGGCAGTGGCAGCCGAGTTGTATTAGTGATATATTGCCAAAATTGTGGCAGTACTAAAAACAACAAAGATTATATTAGTTCCATTTCCTTTCTTTTATTTTTTTGCTTATTGTTAGTCTCTAAGCCTTGACTTACCAGGTTTCCAAATACCTAAGAACTCCAATCTCCGGCACTGGTGGTATTTGGTAGTTGACTTGCGGTGCGGACCTTTGACTTTGAATCTCCCTTCCAGAAGCTGCTGGAACATCCACAACCAGCTTGCTACTTATAGGGAACGTGCAAGAAACCTTGCACAAACAAAATTGTTTTCACTTGCCTTGGATACCTTGCGGGCAGTACTAGGGATGCATTGCTTGTTTTGTCAAATTCAGTTTTTTCAATGGCCAAATGATGATGAAAAAATAATTAATTATGAATCTATTTAAATAAAAAGAAGTAATGATAATGGGTATACAGTATTTGTAACAACTTTGGAATTGATGATAAAATTGTCTTAACACGTGCAGGAGCTTGCATCTTTATACCTGGGCAAATTTCATGCTTTGAGATTAAGGATTATTGTCCTCCCACTTTGACATACCCTTTTCCTCAAGGCCATCTACCTCAGTTCATAAGCGTGACAAAATAGAAGCACAACATCAATTGTGTCTTCTGCTTACCAACTCTGGCTTGCATAATGACCTTCCATCCTTGGAAACTGACTCAGCACCCACTTGCAAACCTTGCAGTTAACTCTACCTCAGTCAACCATCCATTTGGGCTCCGCTCCTTCACCCTGGGTATCATTAACCCTTGGGTTCCCATTCCCGGTCACACACTCTTGCTATTCAAGCCACCTCAACTGTATAGTTTGCAAATAGACTAGTCCCTTACCCTGCATGAACTACACCTTCATATTTGCATTGCTTCTGATGTCACTCCCTCATGTCTCAACCGTTACACCCCAATACATTTTTCCTCTATTTTCTTGCACTTACGCTAAGACCTTGGAAACGTTCATACTGTTATTTCATTTTGTACTCCTTTCATGTCATTCATTGCCTCATCACTTGTAACTTTAGTTGACCTTCCATCAGGTTGTATCTAGTCATTTTGGATTAACTTATAAAGGCTACGTTGCTTTCCTGGGTAGTGTTTCCTCAGTTAGTTAATTTCATACATTCTTGCATTTGCTGAATCCAGTCATTACATTGGGCTTGGGCTTGGTTCCCTTCCATTGGAACATTCATCCCTCTTGCTGTGTGACAAGTTACTCCATCATAAGTTTGCACTTTGCAGTTAGCCCTTGCTACCTTTCACTTGCCCTTGCACTTGGCCTCTCCTTTGTGCTCACAATCATCTAAAATTGCCCTATAGTATGTGGGGTGGTTGTGTGACACTGTATACTGACACCTAACCCAGTATAACCTCAGAAAACCCAGTCTAATCCTCAGGCCTAATTTACTTTCCAAGGCAATTCAACCTCAGGGCTCAGGAGACTGATATCAATATATCCCCAGTAACTATATATCCTCAGGCTCTTCATGAAGCACATATTTACATATATTGTGACCTCATAAAATATGCAGAAAGACTCCATAGGCTTGCACATACTTAATCCCCCAGGTCTGCAAATCCTCTAACCTTTTTAACTCTGTCTAACCCATACTCTGTCATGGTTTATCCTTTGGGAATACTTATGTACATCCTCTTGCAGATTGTATCCTATACTCTCTCTACTTATTACATAGTGCCATGACCTTCATGTAAACTGTACCTCCTTCAACTGTACTCTCTCAACTTAGATAGATCATACCTGTAGCCTTAACCCAATGTAGTAGCATAACTGATCAGCCCTCACTGTTACTTATACTACTCCCTTGTCATGACATATGCAGTCTGAGCCCCAACCAACTGTACCTCTGTTGTGTTTCCAGCCCTTGTCTATTTAAACTGGCCTCCTCTTCCTCCTTCTTGATTGTTCCCCAAGAAATCAGTTTATTAATTATTACTAGGAATTCATCCCAGCAATTGTCATCAGCACCTTATCTTCAATCCATACCTAATCTGCTCCTTGTAGCCTCCTCCAGTACCTTACCCCCAAGCCTACTGAGAGTAGAGTCCCCTTTGTGCCAAGCCCTCCTTGCATGTCAGCAGCCCTTGTGACAGGTGAATTTTTTGTAGATACTCAATATTCCCACAAGCTTACCATTCAACACTACTCCCCAAAGCTTTATCTTTGCCCAAAAGATCTTGGCAACATCATTCATTGGAAACCAATCTCCTTAAATTTTCAATAAAATTATTGTGGCAAATGATTCAAGTGAAAAAAACTCACACAAACCTGATATAACCTAATATCCTGCAATTTTAAACCAAGTTTTCCTGAAATCCTGCTGCTTGACTTCTTTTAAATTCCGGATTTATGATAGTTAATCATTAGCCTTCCTGGAAAAAATAGAAAATTTTCTCACCTCTGATGCCAAATGATATCTGAGCCACCCTCCATCTGCATGGGTTTTTTTGGAAAAATTGCAGGTCTGGAGTAGCAGTTTTCCTTGAACAATTCCTTTTTTTTCAAAAAATTAAAAGAAAAAGAAAAAATAACATGCTAATTTATGTAGCTCTGATACCTCAGAATTTTTAAATAGTTTCTGTGAATTGAGTTTTCTACTTCACTTCTCTTGTCAAAACATTGCAGGGTTTTTTTTTTCAGGAAAAAATCACTAAATACTATATCACAATCCACTTGGATCCTGAGTAGTGGTAAACCATCAGCCAAATCAAACAGTTTCTTCTTGACTAACTAAAGAACCATTGCTTAGATTGCATGCAACTTTATTTTTTTTTCAATACCCTTCTGGACCTGAATTATACTTTTCAAGTTATTTCAACTGGCTTCAACCTCCACTTACCCCTGATGCTTTGTTCCTTCACTGTAGTTAGATATTTTATCCATGTAATGCCTGGCTAGTAGCACAATTCCATTCTCCAACAAATGAAATTCTGCCTTTGTGAATTTTTCATCCAGCCCTATGTAGTTCCTTTTTAAAAAAGATAAACTCATCCTATGGTTCAACAGCCTTCATATGTACATACCTTTCCTCAGCCACTTGCCCCATTTGTTCTTCACACTCCATAGTGCCTTACTTGGATGATCCTGGGGAATCTTTTTGTCGGTTGTGATTTTTTAGAGTGTCCAAGTTGATTGAAAATGGAGATATGAGAGAAAATCTTGATTTTGAACTTCTGAAGCATGAATTTATGACAGTATTTTAGGTTCCCTGGTGATAGATAAATGGTATTTTCTCATTGGTCCTTAGCATATTGATAAATTTTGAGTTGAGAGTTTCCAGGAGAAGAAGTGTCACACTCCAAGGTTAAGCTTTATTGTCTTCCTCACTTTGACATATTCTTTTCCTCAGTACCATCTACCTCAGTCCATAAGTGTGACACAAATAAAGCACAACATCAATGGTGACTTCTGCTTACTACCTCTGGCTTGTGTAACAACCTTCCAATCTTGGCAACTCAGTATCTGCTTGCAAATCTTGCAGTTGGCTCTAAATACCAGTCAACCATCCATTCAAACTTTTCCCTTCTACCCTGGATATCATCAATCCTTGGAATCCCATTCTTGGTCACACACTAACACTAGTTTACACTCATGCCTAGAAAGCCGCATCAACTGTATAGTTTGCAAATGTACTAGTCCCTTACCCTGCATAAACTACATCTTCATATTTTCATTGTCTTCTCATGTCATTACATCCTTGTACGCTCAGATTCTATTGTCTTGCACCTATGCTACAACCTCAGAAACAACTGTACTGTTATTTCATTTCCCATTCTGTCCCTGTCATTTATTGCCTTACCGCTCTCTAGCTGTAGTTGATCATCCATTGGGTTGTATCTAGTAATCTTTGGATTATCTTATAAAGGCTGTGTTGCCTGCCTGAAAATTGACTCCTCAGTTAGTTAATTTCATACATTCTTGCATTTGCTAAATCCAGTCATCACATTGGGCTTGGCTTAAGTTCCTTACGATTGGAACACTTCCCCCACTCTTGCTATTTGTTGAGCCATTAAATCATAAGTTTGCACTTTGAAGTTAGCCTCACTATCTTGCATTTTCCCTTGCACTCAGCTTCTCCCTTTGTGCTCACAATCATCTAAGATTGCCCTATAGTACATGGGGTGGTTTTGTGACAAGAAGGTTGATTCCAGAATTGGATGATGAGGCTAATAGAATTCTTGGAGAGTGGGTATTCCAGTTTTTCAAGTCCCCAAAGGATTGTTTTTTATCCAGATTAAGAGCAAAGGAATGAAATCAGTTAATGAAAGTAGATTCAAGATCATTTCATCCTACGGTCCAAAGGTGATTGATGATTTTCAATTTTTCTTCATTACAAATTGTTGTGCTGGGGGCACATTGAATGTTAGCTCATTCTCTGGCATTAAACTCAAGCAATAACATGGTTTTTGTCAGGTTTTGAGTGAAAGACTCAATTTCAAATACTACATTGCTAACTGTCTCAATACTTTTCAGGCCTGTCATATGTTCTCTGGAAATTTCTTTTGGGATGAATTGGCAGTGGTCATTGAGGTTGATTTAAATTTCATCTTGTGAGTATTGGTACAAAAGGAGCTGGTTCAAATTTTACATCCTTCTTTTTGATTGGTTTTCTCTTATACTTGCAATGAAACTGGTATGACTGAGGGATAAATTATATCATGCTCTTCTTCATTTGTACCCAATCACCACCCTCTTATCGGGAGGGATGTAAACAACTATTCCAGATCCCCAAACCAGCCCCAAGAATCCAACTTTGCATGGCCCCCCCCCCTGCCTTTTTTTCCTCTCTTTCTCTTCTCCTCATTTTCGATCTCTTAGTTCCGTCTATCCTTCACCTCTTCCCATGCGTTTGACTTCTTCCCCTTCTTAATCATCTCACAGCTAAAAATTTCATAGATTCTTTTCTGAGGTTGTCTAATGTGTCTTTCGGTGTTTTAAATAATTTTCTCCTCTTTCGCGACACCGACCGCCATAGCTAGCCTCACAGCTACATTTCTCTTCTCACCACGGAGGGGGGAACAACTCCCTCCGCCGTCTTACAACCAACATATCACTCGTGATTGACCCGCTCGATTACGCCCCAGCAGGCCACACCTAACATCGTGTGTTAATACCATCGAGACGGCATACATCTTTATAGATTTAAATCAATGAAAATTTCCAAGACGATTGAAAAATAGCGACTCGCAGACTTCCAGGCATACCAGATTGTTCTCAACACCAGACCAGAAAACAAATATGTACAAAAAAACATCGTTCGTCTTTTCTTTACCGTTTGTAGTGGTTTATCAAACGAAAAGGTACAAGGGCATACTTTGGCATATGGACTTATTCAATGAAAACTATAAATACTGTACAACGAGGTTTCGATCCGGAAGGCATCAAATGTTGCAATCTTAATTTTAGCAGAAACGGAACGCTTAATGCGACGGTACGAGCGCCTCGCGTTCGATCGATTTTCATTTACGAATATATGAGGTATAGTAGCTTAATTGATCGGAGATAACGGTCAAATAGGGAAGGCAGGGTCAAGACTTGAACCCGGGAGTGAACGATGGAACATGAACTAAAATTTAAGGAGCAAGGTGCTCGCCGGCAGGGGAATCCAGCATTATCTTGCGATTCGGGAGCTGCTGATGATTTGTGCCAAGGGGTTCAAACACCCGGACGTAGCTCATAATACCAGGTCCTAATTCGGGGTGTTCACAAACTTGCCTTGGGGGTGGTGAACCCAGTGGGTTGGAAGGCCTGGGTTGAGCGGGAAAGGAAGAGGCTGGAAGGCTAGGATCTGTTTGTCGTTTGGGCGTTTCAGCCATGTGCTCCAATAGGGCATTGGTTAAAAGATCCACGTTGGTGTGTTTGAGCATCTCATAGAAATGTGCCTCCTGGAATCCAATCCTAATATCGTCTGCCTCTTTTTGACCTTTTGTTCTTGTGGTTTCTTCTATTAACGCTTCCACCTTCCGAGCACGTTCCTCCCGGCCAGAATTGGGTTCGAGCATGCTGATAACGGCACCCATGATGTAGTTGGTCAGTCGGTTAGCGTCAGTTTGTTGATTCAAGCCTGAAACAACAAGCAAAAGATGCGCGACAGGTTAGCTACATCACTGCCATTGATGTCAAGTTAATAGGGAGGAAAAAGATATGTGATTTGGAACGAATTGTTACCGGTAGAAGCACTATAGACAGAATAACCCGATTCATCGCGCGAGTCCTGAATTTTATGAGCGTTCCTGGCTTGACCACCACGACTTCCAACGGAAACACGACGAGGGTACGGGCCAGGACGGAATGTACCCTTAGCAGTTCGCATGACACCGGCGCGTTCTTCTTCCCAATGATCTACGTGGATTTCTTTTGCTTTACCCTTGCCTGCATCGCCATTATCCCGCCGATGAAGGTTGGCTTCTGTCAATGGATGAGCAAATACACCTGGCAAAGGAACATCACTGAGCCGTCGAGATGATAAAGGCTCCAAATGAGGATTGACAGATTCGGAGCAATCGTTGGCTCGGCCAAACGTCCATCCACCAAAAGGTTTGGAATCTCCAGACATCATCCGATCAGGTGACTCAGCTGGATCGATTGGGCCCGGTGAAACAGATGCCTGGCAATAGGTTTGCCGTTGACGTGCACCACGGGCCTTGCGTTCTCGTTTGGCTTTCTTACTATTGATCAGAATGCGAGCCGTGACATCAGTAGCATGCTTGGTAGCATGGATAAATTTGTCGATCAAGCCGCCATTGAAAAGACTTGTGGGTGCTCCTTTGACAGCGGAATCGTATCGTTCTATCAATGCAGGGGGTAGTTTCCGACGCATATCAGGATCGCTTAGCATCCCACCGAGGATAGAAGCATATTCGGATTCTGCCACTCCGTGCCCGTTCATGCGAGCCATGACAGCCGTAGCGGCTTTACCGATAGCATCGCTTCTTCCGACTGCTTGTGCAGAGATGGCTTCCGAGCCGATGCTGCCATGCGGATACATGGTTGGATGAACTTCGGGATTGGTACAGGGATGCTACAAGACATTGGAGATCAGATCGATGATCAGTCGAGCACTCTGGGCTCGAAAGTCGATATGGGAATAACTACCTCGAAGAGTTTGGTTTCGGGCATCGGTAGGGGCGCACCAGACTCGAAATGTATCTGATAAAAGCAGAGAAAAAGTGTCAGGAACAGCACAGTCTAGTTGGGTGGGCGCCCGTAACAGAGTCGAAGGCAAGCTAATCACCAAACTCTCAGCAGGCTTGAAGATTGGCGCAGGCGGAATAGGTGGAGGGGTATCGTGAGGGACGCCAAACCACCTTATCTGATAAATTCAGTGATTAGAGCAGGGACTCGATCAAACGCGATGCGATAGATCATGAGCTTGCTCACGGATGTGCCAGGTTGATTTGGCTCGATTGATGCGTCCTTGCGTGGTGGGTCTATCGTGTATATGGCAGATTCGCTGCGTGAGCCGGGGGACTCCTGTTAGTAGAAACCATCCACCAGTGAGTGAATCAGAGACGCAAGTGATGGAATCGGGTGACGAGTGAACAGAGAAAAGTCCAACTACGGATGGCCATAGCGCACCTCCTGAGCCGGCATCGGCATAGTGGGCGTGAACTTTTGGGGTTCGGTTCCGTCAATCATGATATCGTTGTCAAGCGGCGGGGCGCGAGTAACCTCGACATCGGATTTCGAAGAAGGCGAACGCCGCTGACGACCGGTTCGTTTCCGGGCCGGCTCCGGATTGAGCAGCTCGTTCTCGGCGGTACGAGCGCGCCGTTCCCGCCTTAGAGCTCGGGCAGCCGGGATGGTTGCGGCCGCAATAGCCGACCTTCGCGTAAGGACCATGAGTGATTCGCGTTTGAAATCGTATCGATAAATACAGCAGAAGAATAAGTTATGTTCCGAGCGATGTAGTTAGCGGACAGCTAATCAAGAGCTGAGAGCGTGAATAACCACCAGTGTAAAATGGATTGATAGTTGACGGTCCGTCGGCTCTGCTCTGAGAGGCTGTTGAGCTCAACAAATTCAAATCACCCACGAGGTCGTCGCTAATGCGAGGAAGGATGTAAAATAAAGTTGCTTGGATAGATTGTTTATTGGCACAACAGATACCCAACAATCTCGAGTGTCAATCGACGGGTACTACCAACCCAACAAAGGACGATGAACGAAGTTCGAATGACGTTTGAAGGTTTCCATGACATGATATAGCTGCCTACGGCCTTCGACATAAAGGTCAGGTATGATCAATGAGCTGGGCGTTTGATTGGTAACAAGGGGGAGCCGCAGGATCCTTCCTCAGAGTCTCAGAGCCAAAGCGAGGCAACGCCAAGGTTTGATAAGGGAGTTTGATGAGATTTGCCGGCCTCTGGCACATCCTTTCAACGGGACAAACACATGTTCCCATCAGGATGTACTTATGTTCTTGAGCACCACCAAACCCACCACCACCACCACGTAATCATCATCATAAAATATGTAATATCTATGGAGAGACATCTATGCGGATCCCTCCACTCTAATTGAAACGGTCACATCTCTGCGCATCTTCGCGTCAGTCAACCTGATCAAGATCCCTCATCCACGCCTTGGGCCGGCGGGCCAGTGGGCTTGGTGCTTGGGAAGCCTGGTGATGGGCACATGGCCAGCCGCGAGCGAATGAAAGGAATGCAATTTGCGCCTCAAACTCGTTGCAAGGTACATAAATACATATTTATGCATCCGCCGGTGGGCATGCCGTCCGTTGGCGCGGGGGACGTCTACCGGACCCCCGGCTCCTGGTGGCTAGCCCCCAGCAGAGTCTGAAGTGTCCGAAGTATCCTGCGGAACAACTCCCTCAGACGACTCGTTGGGTTACTTCCCTTCGCTGTGACGCGGCACTTACTGGTGATTGAGAAGATTTGCGGGAGAAAGAACACTTGTGCTGCTTTATACTGTGAATATGAGCGGGAAGGAAAAAAATACCGAGAGGCGGTTTTGCAGCGTGATGAAGCATTTGTATAGCATCTAAGAAGTGTTATGGACCCAAGTATGTACATATTGTGCACCGGGGAGTACAGGGGGGGGAGGGGGGGGGGGAAGTAATTCCTCCCACTGATTGACCAGGATCAGTTGTTTGATTTTTAGACACATTTTCAAGGCCAAATTTTCCAGTCCCAAAAAATCATAAATTTATTTTAAATTGTATGATAATTTATTTTAGCATCTGTTCTTTAAGGTGGAAATCAATTGATGAGTCAAATAATGCAACTATCACTTTTTGAAAAAAAATACAAAAAGGTACAAAATAACCCAAAATAGAAGTTTCAGAAAGAGAAAAAATGACACCATTCTTTTGCAGTTAATGTTATTTTTAACATATTTTATTTTAGGGAAGAATCAAAATAGCACTATAACAAACAAAAATAATGAAGTTTAATTTTTCCATTCATGGGAAAAGCAAATTAGGCTAATGTGATTTTTTTGTGAGCTTGATGATACTGTGATTTGATAATCAAGATGGGTATCTGAGAACTTATAAAGTTCAAACAGAAAATATTTCTGATACTATTTTAGTTCTGTGGTATGATTTGATTTGAATATTTCCCTTTTTTAGAGCTTCCAGAATTTGGTGAAAATTTTTGGTTTGGTTAATTTTGAGGATGGGCTCATCCCATTGCTTGAAAACCAATTAAAATTGTCAAATGAAATGAAATAATTTGGTCAATAAATCATCTTGATCTGATGAATGATTTTAAAACTTAAAAAGAAAAGAAAAATACAATGAAATGAAATATCAATTTTTGAAAATGATTGAGAAAAAAATCCAAAAAACCTCTGAGCATAATTTTTTTTTTGATTTTTCAGGCAGAGATTCATCCATATCAAAAAATGAAGGGCATAAAATTGTCAATCTTTTGCATATTTATATTGATTCAAAACGGTTTGAGTTCAATTAAACTCATTCATTTTCATATTATTTTTCAAAAACAAAAAAATTTCCTGGTTTTCTCATTTCACACATCAGTGTGAAGACTTACTCCCCCCTCTGTACAGCAGGTAGACAAAAATGATGGGACTGATTGACCTAAAACAGTCAATTTATTTTCAGGCATGCCTTTCAATCTAAATCCATTGTTCAAAAAAAGGCATGTATTTACTTTTATTCATGGTAATAGAAATTTCTGCATCTGTACTTTTATTATACATATTGAAATTGGAAAAATATCAAATTAAAATTTAAAAAAAATCTTAAAAAGCAAAAAACACTCAAAAAAAAGGCTGGAGAGAAAAAAAGACAAAAAATCCTGTACCATTGATATTTTTCTTCTTGATGAGGGTGTGAGTGATGTTCAAAAGGAATTATTTTCATGAAGGAAACATTAATTTTGAGGTTTTCTAAAGATAATTCAAACCAATCTTGATTGATGTTGATTTTTCAGTGCCTTGGTAAGATGGTGATGATAATTTTGAGATAGGTTGGTTGGAATTCATGGAAACCACTTAGGAATGCTTATTCAAGCTCTGTGGGCATCTGCTGTTAATATTGTTCAATTCTTCTACTCTATTTCAGCTTTGAGGTGCCTTGAGATGCTTGAGTTTTTATTGACCTGAGGTTAGATTTTGGTTGGGCTGATTCAAATTGCTCTGGAATTGATTACAACCATTGTAATTATACCATCCTCTGTTGGTTTAATCATCTTGATTCTCTGAAACAACCCATTGCACAAAGAAGACCATATATGATAAGGAGAGCCCATGAATGAGGATCAAAGATCAATCATAAGATTGAAAAACTACCTACCATGCTTATTTTTTCAATTGATTGAGTATTCAGACATTAAAATAAAAAAAAGATTCAGTGGCAATGTGCCAATTGGTCAACTGGAGTGGGATCCCAAAGATGGGTTGGTCAAAATCAATATTGAGACACTCCAGGCTTCATCTAGATTGTTTGAAGTACCGGGTGTGGTTGCTTTGACAAACAGTCCCACAACTTTTGTCTAACCACTGTACACATCCTGACTAAGATGGCCTATCAGCAAGTAGCAGCAGTGTGGAAAAAAAATCATCTTTAACACATCATTAACAATCCAACCCCCCAAAAAACCTAGTTTTTGCTTTCCTCCAAACCATCAAATTATTTTTTAATTCACTAACCCACTTTCTTTTGGCCTTATGGACCCAGTCCCCCCCAAACTCATATATTTTCAAGAAAGAATTCTCTTCCAAGCAATGGATCACAACAGTTACAACCATAAAACCACCCCCTGGTACTGCCAAATGAGAAACCCAATGCTACTAAAGTGTAAATTTTGATAAGATGATGGAGAAAACTCTCAATAAACCAAGAAATAAATTCAGTAAGAATGTTATGACCATTAATGCAGATATGGAGGTCCTAATCTGCAAAGTCTTGAATCTGGAAAAACACCAAAGGCAAAAGGATAACCAGATTCAATGACTGAAAAAAAATCCTTTGAGACTCTCAAAAAAAACCTCCAGGAGAAAATAAGACTTCAGAGGCAAATGGATATAAGATTGAAAGGGATTGAAAATCTGGGCCCAACTCCAAATGCAAAAGCAGCAGGCAAGGTACAATTGGTATCATGCACTTATGCAGGCAGAGCCCAGGAAGGCACCCCTGTCCAGAGAGGATATGCAAATTATATCATGAAATCTATCATTCATTCCAAACCAGAAAACATCCAGGTTTCCAAATTCCCAAAGGAACTGTTGGTCCAGCATATAAATGAAGTTCTGGGTAGAATGAATGCAATGGTGTCCAGAAATTTGGTGGCAGTGAAATCATAACATGTACTCAGATCTAGTGATGTACTGTTTTATTCAAAGAATAAGATTAACCAGAAGTGGCTGATTGACCACAGCCATTTATGGCCTAAGGAGTTACATTTCAAACTAGAGGTCACACGAAGTGCATATACTATCATGGCACATGGTTTCCCTAAGCATTTTTACCTGCAATACTACTGAGTGTATCAAAATTGGCAATAGGTATTGAATTTGAGGACAAGGACCTTTTTGGGATACTCTGGCTGCCCAAAAACAGCAATAAAAAAATGGGACCCATAGTGATGTCCTTTACAGACAAGTAATGGAAAACAGGGCTGAGAAAACTGGAATCTTAATGGATTAAAATTATCAAAGATTAATTCAGGATAATACAACACCATCAAAGTGTTTTAAGTTTCTGAAAATGGGCCATTATGGAAAGTGGTTCTGGGAAGTGCCAAAAATGGGGAAAGTATGGTTCCAACCACATCATAAGATAATTCCTAGAGAGATTAAATAGAATAATAAAATGTGTACTTTTCAAAAAGGTTAAGAAAAATAGAGGGTAAATTATGACTTAAATCAATCATAAATTTTTCAATAAAACTTTCCATTCGAAGAATCCCTGTCTGATAGCTCAAAGTTATGTAGTTTCATGATAGAAAATAATACCAAAACTGCACCAGATCAAGAGGAAAATACCTCACATAATAAAAACTGCTCAAATTATTTAATCTATACATATTGTAAATCTTCAGAAGAAAGGCCTACTTTTGGGATGCAAATCTCATTCAACTAAAATTTCAGGTGAAAAGGGACACTATTCTCACAATGCTGCACAAAAATCACAATTTTGACATTTTTCTCTTACAGTAAGTGTGGGTCAAACTGCAACTTTTAACTGATCCAAAACATACAGAGTGGCATTGTTTCACAGGCTTTGAAAACAGCCAAAAAAAATTGAAAAACATAAAATGGGTGTGCATCTATATCAGAAGCACATATATGATGACGTAAATCTGAAAACTACCAGAAAAAATCTTTTTACTCATGAGTGTGGACCTGCAAGCTATCCCAACCAAAAAAATCAAATTTTAAAATTTTAAAACCCTCCTGGACATTTCTTAGGACCAAAATGATTTGCTAGATGGTTTGGAATGATTAAAACATGGTAAATTCCAAATATACTAACCTTTTTACCAATTTTTCACCACAAAACATGGAAACACAAAGTGTATTTGTTCCAAAAAAAAAGCAGGAAGCCTCTTTAGTAAGCATGTGTTACATTCACCCCCAGACTTTTGCACTGATTAGGGCTTACCAAAGTTGAAATTTTCAAAAAATTAAATGGCTGATTCCAGGGCTATCCATTTTTTTTTCAAAATTTTATTTTTTTTCAGTTAAAACCATTGATTCATTTTTTCTTTTGATAATATTTTTTTTTAAAAAAATTGATATTTTTCCTGAAATAAGCTTTTTAAATTTTCCAAAATTTTGACTCTGATACTTCCTATTATGTAGTCCAAAGAAAAGGTTCAAAATTTGATCTGTAATGTAAAAAATATCTAGCAGATAAAATTGCAAGCAGAATTGGGGTACATGAAAAAATATAGAGCTTGGATTGCCAAGCACTGGTAGGGGGAGTATTATTCATTCCAAAAACGCTGTTGAATTCAGAAGAGGACTTCTCCTAGAATGGTTCCCAAGTTTGGAAGTTATTGATCCCTTGCGTCTGTAAACCCTGAGTGAAATTGTTCACCCTTTGACTGAGAGATAGAGAAAATGAGAGTAAAGATTCTTCCAAAACCTATGATGATCCAATGGTATGATCCTCTGTGATGATGTGATCCCCCCAGGTTGAGGGTGCGGTTTAAGTAACCTTCCCCTCAACCCTAACATAGGTACAACCGCAAGCAAAAAAGAATAATGAAATACAACCCCTAAGTACAGAACCCTAAACCAACTCTATCCTTCCAACCCCATCCCATGATCCACATCCCATACCCCATATCCATCTGTATTACCCGCCTGTTATTACATCCACCCAGTTGGTCCTTCTCATGATTCAGCCCTTGCTCTGCGCCCAACTTGAAGCCTCCCGCACATGTCTGCATCTGCCCAACACGCCGTTCCAGATATCCAAGATACATCTTCGCGTTGCAAGATGTGCGATCCAATCCAATCCACCCCACGTCTCCAGATGCTGAGCCCAATTCAACTGCTGCTGAGCCCGCAGCACAACTTACTGCGGCAAAGCCACATAAATTTCTGAGCCCTCCGCTACTGCTGAGCGCGCAGCGTGCAGCCAATTCCAACTTGCATCTATAAAAGACCACCACATCCCCCCCAACTTGAGTTCTGTCCCCAGAGATCCACAACTATCTCATCTACCCCCAACTTTACCATAGTCACCCCACCTCCCTCTTTGCACTGCTACATCAAATCACGGAAAATAAAAGAAAAACACCATCCACCCTACCTTACCCAAAATTTCCTGCACGTTCTGCAGCCAGAACGGCCTATCCTGTCAAATCCTCTGTGCCGGCGCACCTGTGTTCCATGCCAAGCTGGCCACTTCCACTGCTCCCTATCCAAAGGTATGCCTTGCAACTTTCCACAAGGTTTTCCGCGCAAGAGGACCCAGCGCAACTCTTTTGTGGTCTCAAGTGACAAGGAGGTTTCAACCAAAAAGTGGACCCCGCCCGGCTCACCTTGCAACCAGCCGCAACGCGCCGCTCAAAAACCTCCGTCCCGCAAGATCCATGAATTGGGCTCACCATTCTATTGGGCTGGACCACCGCGGCTCCAGGACTTCCCGGACTTCATGGCTTATTGGAAAGCCGCCAAAGAGTGGGCTGCACGGGTACAAATGAACGTGCCAGCAATGGACCCAAGAATCTTTAATCTTCTGGCCGTGCCTCCCCCACCGCCACCGCGTCCTCCTACTCCACCAAGACCTTCTCCTCCTCTGCCACCACCTCATCCCCCTACTCCAACAAGACCTGCTCCTCCAGCCCCAACTCCTCCACCGCCGTCTCCATCACCAGAACCTGCAGCCACTGCAAACCCACTGGCTGCCACTGCCAAGATCCCGCAGATCCCCCTGATTCCGGCACTTCCACTGGCAAGGTTTGATGCAATGGTGAACAACCCCAACAAGCTCCTCCAGTGTTTCCTAGCGGTCCCCCACGCGCAAACCACCAATGCGCAATGCAAAGTTTGGGAGGCTTTCCAAACCCTAGCAATGGTGGCTCGTGCGGACGCGGAGGAGGTGATGAGGACTCTGCTGATGTAGGAGGATTGCCCCCCTTCTATTATTTCTTCCTTGTATCTATCCTGCGCATATCTTGCAAAGAAAAAAAGGACTTTTGACGCGCCAACCTAAGAAGCCTTTGGGACTGTGAGAACCTTGAGAGAAATAATAGACGCGCGCAAGATCCATGCTTTGAGAGCAATCTGAAAGAGTGAGAAGAATCGGCGCCACTGAGAGTATCCTCTGCAAGTGAGAAAAATACGTGCCACTGAGAGTATTCTGCTAAAGGTACCTGGACCACCCCAGACAAACTTCCACACAGTTCCCTGTACCAATCTACAGAACAGAGAGAGCAAAACAAAAACCAGCCTTGCGCACACATCCTTGAGAGAGAGAAAAATAAAAAGTATCTGCCCAAACCCATCCATACCTTCTGTCCATAAGATAACCAAAGAAAACTTAAAGATTTTTTTTTTTGAGCACCAACCCGTTGCCAAGCCTGCGCCTTGCTCTTTGACCCACATCTGTTCCTTGCCACGCGCTTTCCTAGTTCCCTGAATCATCCATTGGATATTGTTCATGCATTTGTTTCCAGAATGCGGGGCTTTTACTCGCGTCTGCGGAAGCAGCTTTGGACCGTGCCTGTACCTAAAAGAAACCATAGCCTAGCCAGAAAAAATCCCAAAAAGCTAATCCAGAGTTAAGAAAATAAGAAAAAAAACATTCTGGGGTGTCTAGTTGTTCTGGCTGTGAACCAGCTAGAGCACACCCTTACCAAATCCAATCATATCCCCTATTCATCCATTGTTCCCCCCCACCTTGGCTACTGTCCCCAGCGGTCTGCAATTGTTTACTCTGCTGGACGCAAAGCGTGTGCCCAGGCTTGTCCTTGGAAGAAGGATCCATTTTTTCATCCCCCTTGCTATCCAAACCCAGCCTTAAGTCTTCCAGCAACCGCTTGTCCCATGCTTCTTCCCTACTTCCCACCTGCTTCTTCCCTACTTCCCAACTGCTTCTTCCCTACTTCCCACCTGCTCCTTGCTAGTCCACCGCCCACACAAAACCAGAGCCTGTCCCGCGTGGTAACCTTGGCCGACTAATCAAAATCCACCTCCAGCCCACCCTTGCAAACCAACTCTGCGCCGGGGTCCTCCTCTTCTCCTCTTGCCAGATCCCACGCCCAATTACCCAACCCTTGATTGCAGATTGTGGTTTCAAATTGCCTGCCAACCAAATCTCCCACCATCAAGGCTTCTGTCCCCACCCCAGGATCAAACGTCATTTGTGCTTGGAACCCAAACATGAATGGCCCTCCTAAAATAGCCTCCCCACAATCAACCAATAGAAAAGAAAGTGGTTTATAGACCCTTGAAAACTCAACCTCTTCCTCCTCCTTAACCCCATCCATGCAACATGCCCCGCTGTTAAGCGTGCAAATCCCCATTGCACATTTCCACAAAACCAATCCCAATTCATCAACAAATCTAGATGGAAGGAGGTTCACCATAGAACCGCTATCCACCAGCGCCCACACCTTCCTTCCAGAAATATTCATTGGAACATAAGCCAGTGGAGTTGAAACCAATTTCATCCCTTCTAGCTTGCGCTCTGCATCATTCCAAGCCAAGTTCACCCGTTGCACCATTGGAGGGATCCTATTGTGTCCACAATCCTTCAGCGCTTGAACCATCTCATCCTTCACCACCGGCAACACCGCTGCCAACTCCTTCAAGGTCAAGGGAATAGTTTTTTTGTTCCCCATCACTCTGCGCACAATCTCCACTGCCTTCTTCTTCCCTACCAGATTTGCTGGCCACCCGTCTATTTCCGGAACGCGCGCAACTGGCTTAGGAGCTACTGGTAGTACCCGCTCTTTAGCATCCACATCCATCCTTTCCACAAACGCCGGGACCTCCGTTGCTAGTACCCTTACTTCTGCCTCCATGCAAGGCGGCTGCCATACCCTGGGACCAGTGACAATCCCAAGCAAAGCTTGAGCAGTTACCCCCAAATCCTGACCTTGCGCGCGCACTTGCTCCATGAAGGTTGGATTCCCAGGTTCAGTGGAGATCCACTTTCCCGTTGGGAACATGAATCCCATTCCCACCAGCCTAACAAATCCTGCCTGGAGGTCCCTTGTCATGTCATTGCACCTTGTCCCCGCAGTAATTGCATGACTTTGGCGTGGGAAGGTTTGACAGCAGAAGAGGTCCCCCAATGTGATAGGTGGATTGCGCAGCACCAACGTCATTTGACTCAGGAAGATCCGTAAATCCTTCATCAATTCTGTCATCTTGCTAATCTCTGGACCAGTTGTCAGTGATTTTGCCAGAGCGCGTTTGGTTTTTGAGGGGCCTGCAACCAGAGTCTGCCTTGGTGCTGCCAGAGTGTGGGAAGCGGAATTCTTTGACCCCATTGGGAACAACCTCTCCATGTCTTCCATCAGTTCCTCCAAGTCCAACTTGCTTTCCACGGCCCAACAGATGATAAGGATGTCCAGAAGAAGCGCCATACTCCCATCCAACAACCTCTTTACCAGGTTATTGTTGTACAAGTGCCTCTGCACCCACCCGCGGGGTTGGGGACAAAGTCCTTCCAAAAATGCCCGTATGCCCCAATATTACATTGTTCTTTTCCAGGTAACAGTAGATCCGGTCAAAAATTGCTATATACTCCCCCAATTGCGCCTGCGTCTGGACTCCACAATTTGGGCTTGCTTCCGCCATGGCTTGCTTGAAGTCGCTTTCCCAGAACCGAGTTTTGCGCCTTTTCCACCGCGCCAAGATTTCCACCTTCAATTTCAGCCAATTGAGTTCCACATATCCTTCCATCTCTTACACATCCCAAAGATTCTCTTTTTACATGATGAAAAGGACAAAAAGACAAGCCTTATCCAATCCCATCACACCTTCTGCGTTGGAAATTCCTTTGTATTGCGCAAGGAATCACTCAATGTCCTCAGTGTTGAACCAAATGTACGGATAGTCCCGCGGCCTGATGCAAACAGGCTTGTGATTGGCGCCGTTGTCAGAGCAAGGGAAACTGTATCCCGCCCCTGATGGAGGTTGCTTTGGAGAAGCCAGAGGATGAGGAGTAAGAGGAGTGGGGGTAACGTTAGACAATCCTGCAATGGTTGATGGGTTGTACTGGGACATTGCACTTGTTGGTTTCAAGAGACAAGGAACAAAAGGTCACTTCCCAGCCAGACCCCCAGATGTGGAATTCAGAAGAGGACTTCTCATATAATGGCTCCCAAGTTTAAAAGTTATTGATCCCTTGCATCTGTAAAACCTGAGTGCAATTTTTCACCCTCAGACTGAGAGATAGAGAAAATGAGAGTAAAGATTCTTCCAAAACCTATGATGATCCAATGGTATGATCCCCCTGGGTTGAGGGTGAGGTTTAAGTTAACTTCCCCTCAACCCTAACCTAGGTAAAACCAAAAGCAAACAAGAATAATGAAATAAAACCCCTAAGTACAGAACCCTAGCTCAACTCTTTCCTTCCAACCCCATCCCATACCCCATATCCATCTGTATTACCCGCCTGCCATTACCTCCACCCAGTTTGTCCTTCTCATGATGCATCCCTTGCGCCGTGCCCAACTTGGGACCCCCCGCGCATGTCTGCATCCACCTGACGCGCCGTTCCAGATATCAAAGATACATCCTTGCATCTTTCAACATGCAATCCACCCCGCGTCTCCAGATGCTGAGCCCGATTTGACTGCTTCTGAGCCCGCAGCACAACTTACTGGGGCAAAGACACATAAATTGCTGAGCCCGCCGCTACTGCTGAGTGCGCAGTGCACAGCCAATTCCAACTTGCGTCTATAAAAGACCACCAAAATGCTCATAATGAATCAGGTCTGGAAAAAATGAGATTGAATCCCAGCTGATAAAATATGAGTTTTTTTTCAAGCTATGATACAGATCAGGGAAATACCTGTGACTTCAATTATTGCTAATTGTTAGTATTGACCATAAAATAGAACAGCTGACAAAATATCTGCAAAAGATACATCAAAGATTTGCTTTATTGGTATTGTATGACCCAATACAAAGAAAGGGATGTTGGGACTCTGATTCCCTTAACCCAATATTAAAGACAAGGAACAGGGACTATATATGGATAATTTTGATGTTTAATCCCTAAGAACAGGCTTGTCACAAGAAATGGAATATTGAATTCATATAAAGTTTAGGTGAGATAAAAATGTATTAATGCAAGCATAAGCATAGTCAGAAAAACAAAACAACACCTTCAAGGTATCCATCAATACAGGGGAAAGGACAGGGGGGGTGACTTGAGCAGGGTTTTAAGCACTGTAAATTTATAATAATTTAAAATCTCAGTTGTTTTTTGAAGGCCAGTCTGTATTAAGCCCCCCAATAGGACTTGCCAATGTTGCTCATAATTTTGTCATGGAGGTGGTTTCCTTCAAAAAGATCAGCAAGAAGGAGGGAGAAGGAGCACTGGCTGTGATGGAAGGAAGCAATTCACTGAGGAAAGAGGGTATATAAAAAAAATCCTAAACTTCCTTGCTCTATTTTCAGAAAAAATGCTGGGAAGTATGTTCACAGTGATGGTGAAGTCTTGATAATTCCCCATAGAGTGGAAAAGAACAATTAATTTGATTGTTTCCCACAAAATGGTGAAACCAGATTTAACTGACCAAGGCACTCACATAACAATTGGGTTTAATGGTCTTCTTGAAAACTTCTTGGTATTTATTTTGACTCAGAAAATTGCAACCTGAACCAAAGAGTTTGGGAAAACCTATTTTTCACTACAAATAGAAAAGAGGATCAGGAACTGAGGAGTTAATTTTTCACATGGATAGGCGGGTCTGAGAAAAATGGGGGAATGAAATGGATTTTTAGAAGTTTTGGAAATATTCATTAGGTTGTATCAAAGTTAGCAAACCCACCATTAGGAACCCGCCATTTCTATTGGCTGAACCCACTATTTTTAATGGCGGGTTTCTGAAATACACATACCCCCTAACTGGTGAATTTCAAAATGGAATGTTTCAAACATCAAACCAGCCATTATCATCCATCCACCATCTATCACATGAAAAACACCCATTCACACCTCCACCTCCCCAAATCCATACCAACCCCATCTCCATCACATCACACACATCTCATCTCCATTGCTTCACATCTCCATCACATCACACACATTCCATCATCATCTCATCACCCCACATCACATCACCATCTTTCTCAACATGTCCAATAAAACTTCCCAGCAGCAAATTGAAAACACAAAAAAGCTGATTGAAATTTCTTTACTATTTTAATCTGATTCAGGCTCCAATTTGTAATCAACTTGGTAAGATTTGATGTCTCTATTCCAAAAGTAATACATGGTTCCAAGAAGACACACTCTTCACAACCCTATGTATGAAAGGCAAAAGCTTCATCTCCTCCCCAACTTAAGCTTCCAGAAACTGTTCCAAACTATATTGACTTCATTCATGAAACTCTTGGAGATGATTGAAGACCACCAAATCTTCCAGAACCATTCTTGGAATCCTCAACGCAATCCAGCTATCCAACTGTCCGTTGCTCTTTTTAGATTGGGATCAAATTTAAATGTAGCAGAAATTGATTGATCAGAAAATCTATTCTTGTTCAGTTATGGATCCATTGAATTATACACCAAAAGGGTCATGATTGCTATCCTATCTTTCTGTTGCTTGGTCCTTTGTTAGACAACCAAAGAAGAATGCAAGGAGATATCTCAAGTAATGGAGACTGAAGGCTTTCCTGGTTGCATTGGTTTTGTTGATGGAACCACTATGCCCTTGATTAAAAACCCAAGCTAGATGGAAACCACTATTTTGATTGAAAAAAAGGCAATCAATTCATTTCATTTCCAAAGCCTTTGATAAAACCTTTGATAAAAAACTGAAAAAATATGTTTTATCAGCTTGTATAGATACTCTGTGTCACTACAAATTTTTTGTGATAAAAAAAAGAATTTCATATCCCTCTATGCTGGCCTTCCAGGTTCTTGTCATGATTCATATTTTTTCAATTGGATGTGAATTGCCCACAACCAGATAACTACTTTGACCAAAATCAATACATTCTGGCCAATTGAGCTTATGCTAGTGGGAAATATGTGGTTCCAGTATACCACAATGTTTCATCCAATGATCAAGCCAAAACTGATTTCAACTATCATCTTGCCCAATTGCAAGTTTCAATTGAGCATGCCATATTTATCCTGAAAGTAAGATGGGCCAGCTTAAGGGAAATGCTAAACCAGCTACAAAATTCTAAAAAAATGAAGATCCTCATCAACTGGATTATCAATTGTGTAATCCTTCACAACCTTCTGGCCAACATCAAAGATGAATGGGACAAAATATTTGACAAAGATATTTCCAATGCTCCTCAAGGCATCCCAGTCTCATTTTATACCTCATCTTTGGCCATGAGAGAGCGGATTCTACCCCTCACACTTGCTCACTTTGATGAGTAGCATTTGGTTTTTGAATAGGTGAAATATCACATCACAGAATTCTTTTAGTTTTGGTTGTTCAACCAAGAATCCTAGGCTGACTCTGATTTTTTTTTGATGGAATTGGGCAAAAAGAAGAACAAAAAACTTCCAAACCACCCACCTCACCCCACCAAACCACCAGTCCACTCCTTGCTCCCCCTCAACAAACCACTTTAACCACCATTGTTCCACTCCTCCCCCCTCCTCACCAAACCACCTCAACCACCACCACCACCTCCAAGTTCACCAGGTCATCCTTCTCCTTATCTAGGTCCCCATATTCCTTGTTCTTTGCTCAGCTCCTCAGGTAAGCTCCCTTCCCCCCTCCTCCTCAATGGATTGGTGCTGACCTTCCCCTCTCCTCATTTTAGATCATTTTTTCTTGCTTGTTCCTTGGTTGGCACATCTGGTAAGCACCCCCCTCATCCTTTTCCCTTCATCATAGTACTCCTCTCCTTAAACCCCCTGCTCCTCCATTTCAATCAATTGGAAAGAAAATTTTGTTTTCCTGATGTTTTTTTTGATCAAAAAAATGGAAAAAATAAAATGTTTGCTCACAGTTCAATTGACTAATTGATTGCTTGCTGTTTGATCAATTGTTTGCTAATCATTTGGAAATTGATCAATCTGCAATGCCGCCACCTCCCCTGCCCCCCTGTCCTCCTCCTCCTCCTCCTCCTCCTGCCTCATTATTAACAAGGGGAATTATTGTATTTTTTATTTATTTATTTTCAGGACAATTCACTGGTAATGTTTAATTATTTTATATGTTTGCTGATCATCTATGTTTATTATACTAGACTAATGAATGTTTTCATTTTATTTTATTTTTATTTTTCTTTTTTTGATTCCATGGAATGAAACCCATAATTCCACCCCTTTGATGTTCCATTCTTCTTCCAAAAAACTCAAAATGTTAGAAAACAAATTGATTTCCATCTTGATCCTCACCCCAATCAAAGTATACATTTGGGAGGGAAAAAGATGGAAGGAGATAGTTTCAAAAAAATACATAGAGATGGGAAGAAAGGGGCTTTCCAGAGAAGGGGGGCTCAAATTGGGGATTAAGAAATTTTATTGGAAGTGTCTGAGGAAACAATTAAAAAAATTTTTTTGTGGTCTTCATGCAAACTAAATCCTTTGGATCTGTATTCTTCCATTGTTAGGAACAGTCCAAAACTTTCCCCTGAAGATTTTGAACAGGTCAAACAGATAATCAAACATTTCCATATCGTCAGCTCTGGAAAAGTATATGTTCACAATTGATTGGATCATGAGGCTATGGTTGCAATCATGAAATTTTTCCCTTTGAATAAACTCTCCAAGCAAGAGAAGAAGGACATCAAATCATTCACAAAATTCCTTCAAAAATCCAAAAGGTTCTTCAAAACCATTGGTCCCTCAAGATCTTGGGGTGGGAAAATATGGGCAATTGGATGGGAAAAATTGATGCACCCTTTTGAACTATTTGGACAATATTTGAAGAAAGATGCTATCAAATCCTCCCCTCAATAGTATTATTTTTTTAACATTATATCTGACAAGGTCTTCCAGATATTAGGCCAGATGCTTCAAAAAATGGCCAAACTTGCATTTGATTCCAATGGTGAAACTATGATGGAAAAATTTATCCCTTCCTTCTCCTTATTGGAATTTGGATCTGGCCTCTCTCCTTTTGACTGCTCCCCTCACATCACCTTCACCTCACACTTCTTCTACAACTCTCCCCATATTGAAAAAGGTGATTTATCCTCCTATTCCTTTTTACTGGTGGTTCCAACCAAGAAATCAAATGAAAAAATTACCATCAATGAGGATGAATATCAAGTATCCAACAGCCAATTTGTGTTTCCCAACCTGGGTTTTGGGATTGATGTAAAAAAAAAGTATTGTGAAAATTTTTTGGGCAGAAAACAAGTACAAGAACTGCAATTTTTCTGCTGTGGAGTCTGCCATGCTCTTCCTGTCAATCCTTCTCTTTTTCTCTTTTTGAAACTGGAGCTCAGCCTGCTTCAGTTTCCACTCAGCATCCAAATTTTTTTGGTGAGTCAAACTCTCATCCTTCTGCTTTTGAAAATCCATAGCAAGTTGACAATCCCACTTCTCCTTTTCAAATTGAAGTTTTTTGGATTCAATTTGTGATTTCACTGTTTTTTGGAGGAGGGTAATACAAATGAGCTTGATTTTGAAAGCAAGGAGAATAAATCAATTTACTTACTTGAATCTTGCTTCTCCATGATATCCTCAAAGCCAGAAAAATTTGAAGTGTTTTTCCGTTTTTGGCGGCTATTAGGGTTGAGTTTGATGGATTTGAAGGCCTTTCTATTTCCCTTTGCAGAGGAGTTTTTTCTGGAAACATTTTCACTCTCATTTGAAGGCAATGTGGGAGGCCCCATTGGCTTGAGTTTTTTGCCAATCAGGAAAGGATGAGGCTGTTTTTTTACAATCTAAATCAGCCAGGATTAAACAAACAGAATAGAAGAGAAATTGGTTCCTTACTTGAGCAGATTTTTATGGAAATGGAGACACAGGAATAAGATGCTCCTCATTGGCCAAGTTTCCCAGTTCTTCCACCCCAGGAAGAGAGAAATTGCAAGAATGAAGTGAGGGCTCCAAGGGTGGGTTTGTAAATGCTGATGTAGACATGATTGGAGCTGGTTGTGTTGGAATTTCCTCCTCCACATCCAATTGGGACCACTCATAGGTTTTTCTGGGATCATAATTTCTAGGCTGAGAATCCACAACCAAGTCCTCAGCTTCAACAGATTCAAATTGTTGGGTGTCAAAAGCTTCTAATGGGGGGATGTTGGCCTTATTTCCAAAGATTTCATCCATATGAATATAAAAACAACAAATGGAGTCCACTGTATCAACACCAAGGTGATTCCTTTGTATTTATTGGATTTGATGATGCCAAAGCCAGTGGAGATTGACATGGAGTGGGATTTTTTGTACTTGTCTCAATAGTTGTTGAATTGCTCCTGCATTTGTTTGGATGAAATATCAAGCCTATATTTGGTTTTATTCTTGAGTTCATTGTCCATCAGGAGATAACCATTAACCTTAGAGGATGAAGGTTGGCCAACTTGTGTTTCATTGTTGGATCCAAAGCAAGCATCATAGTTTGACAGAATTTGGAGCCAGTTTACCAGGATGATGTGATCAGCTCTCTTGAGCTGACTTGAGGTTTTGGAAGCTGATGGGGGGGATTGTTGGATATTGAGCTCCTGAGAGATGTTTGCTTTGGTTGAGTGCACTGGGGGGGGGGGGGATTTTTGCTGAGGGGGTATTTAAAAAGAGTAAGAGGGATGAAGGGATGAAGCAAGAAAGTGATGAAGCAATTTGATGAAAGCAGTGATGAAGTGATGAAGCAATGAAGCAATGAGAGGATGAATGTGATGAAAGTGATAAAGTGATGAGAGTGATGAAGCAAGGTGAGAGTGATGAAGTGATTATTGGATGAGAGAAATGAAGTGAAGATGATATAAAGATATGAGAGTGATGAAGTGATGAGAGCAATGAAAATCAAATTTTTCCAATGAGTTTGGAGGTAGAACTTTTCCAATGAGGTTGGAGGTTAGACCAGGGGTGATGAGGTGGAATATGACATGTGGTGGAGGTGGTGAAAGCGTTTAAATACTTTATCTGAAAAAACAAATTTATTTTCAGGTAACTTTGAAATGTCTGATGTGAAATTGGTGGATTTTTTTGATTTTGAATGGAAGATTTGGTTTGAAAACTGCCATTAAAACATGGCAGGTTTGGTTAATTTTGATGCAATCTATTGGAATCAATTTTGAAATTGTACCAATTCCTCCAGAAAGATTAGTTCCTCCATATTTATTTTTTTATCTCAACAAAGATAAAATAAACTTAGATAGTTGCCTTTGTGCAACCATGTTTCCAGACCACAAACTCCAATTTGAATTTATCCAAATTGGAATAAATTGTGGTATTTGCTTCTGCAACTGCATACAATTTATCACAATTGGGATAAAATTTTAAGTTTTTCTGCAACTTGTGTGCACCATAGCCATCTTTTGAGCTAATTCCCAGCTATTCCAATTGGGATAATTTGTGGTGTTACTTTTCCACAAATAAAGCCACAATTGCCTTAAGTCCTGACTTGGAATCTCACCAACAAGAAATCCCAAACTAACAATTATGACAATCTGAAAAAATGAGAAAAAAACCAAAATAAGTTCCTCTGCAACCTGGCAAAAGGAAAGAAGGTAGAATTCAGTCAAAACCTTGAGACCAGTATTTGAACATCCTACAAGGTAGAAGACAGAAAATCAAAGAATTTCACCTTCCCCTTAGAAAACAAGGCTTTCTTGAAGCAGACCATGACTGGATTCCAGGACCCAGCCAAATCCAGTAAGACATAAATCCTCAATTAGGCTCCTTGAACATAGGCCCTGCTTGGAGCTCAAAATTCTCACCAGGCCTGGTAAGACCTTTTTTTATTTAACAAATTTTCTTTTCATTGACACAAAGACCTCTTCTGAGTGCACTCAACCTGCAAATTTGAATTTTGATCTATTTTTCCTCTCATATGTAAGTAGAGTAGATCAGACCAAGCTTAACTGCTTCTGGTTTTAGAAAGAGTAAAAAAAATCACAGATTGTATCCCTCAAAACCAAATCTCATCAATCACTATGCATAATAATTGGGAGCTAGTCAAAAATTTTAATTTTCTTTTCCAGCTGAGCAATAAAGTTGTCTTTTATGAGAATTTAATTCAATTTTATCCCAGTAGCAGAAGTTGGATTCTTTGTATTTGAAATTTGAATATGTTTTTTATTATCCCTAGAGATTTGCTCATTGATTCTCCTTCTTTTTAAAGTTAAAGAGTCGTGGAGGCCCGGAGAAACAAATTAAATAGACAATGAAATCTACATTGGATTATTTCAAAAGCAAAAGTAGGCAGAAAGAGCTAATAAAAAGCATGGAAATGGCCAAAGTTGTGAGCAAAAGCTCTTAGAGTAAATAAATAGATAGTTGAAAAAAATATAAACAGCTAGTTGATGACAGCAAGCAAAAAATACTGAGAAAGGCTCTAAGATTAGAATTTGGATGGAAAAAGGCACATAGATCAGTTTAATTCACAATAAGAAGAGTTGGAAACAATGGTATGATTTCCAAAGGAAATAGTATGGATTAAGTAGATTAATTACTAGGAGTGCATATAGTGGTTGATGAGTTGTATTTAATTTGGATAATGATAAAATCAAACAGTTTTATTTTATGAAATTTCAAACTAATAACAGAGAAATAAAGAGCATGTGGAAGGCAAGTAAATCTGATTTTCACTCAAGTGTAGTGAAAATTAAAAATTGACTAAAATTCCAAACCTTCTCTTCTACCTGGATTCAACCAAAACCACTGCCATTTAACCCATGAATTCTCTCCATGCATCATTTTCTGCCTAATCTATCTGTTTCCATCCTTTTTTGGCCATTTCCATAAAACTCAAATAGATATTTATTTCAATTAATCAAGCACTTTCTTATTAATTAGCCATTTCTACTTTCTCATCAAGGCTTTTCTTCCATTCAAACAAATTTTGAAATCTATCATCAAGATATTTATCCTTCATTCATTAATGTTACAGGTTCTTCTGCCATTTTTAAAATTGAAATGGTTAAATTCCAGAATCTCTTGACTTCAGCAATCAAACTTCTCCATCACAATTCATTAATTATCAAATAAATTAGAAAATTTCATAATCTATTATAAATCACTCCTACAACCCATAAGACTTGTATCATAATTCTACTTCATTGATTTATCAAGGAAATAATCTTCCACCAACTATCTAATGACTTCTCTAAAAATTGCCTTAAATAACAATTAAATCTGAAATTGACCCAAAAATTCAACTCATTCAACCCATTTCCATCTTTTGAATATTTTCACATGGTGGTATGTGGCACCATAAAACCTGAAAATGGACTGGTTGTTTAGCCAGTCCCATAGCCTTTTGGCTAGGCCTTGCCTTTCAATTGGTTTCAAAATCCTGAGGTATGAAATCTGTCATATTTAATGGACCACCTTGATCCATATTCTCAATCCTTCTGTTACAACCTCATGAAGATGAAAATATGTCTCATCAGCCATAAATTACAATTCATGCACAAAATAATCTCCAATAAATTCCATTAAAACACAGCCAACCCAGATCAGCATCACTGAGCAGCACTCAAGACTCTACTTAAAATGAGTAAAGTCACTTGAAAAATGACTCAAAAATTAAGAACTAGTAATTAAAAACTCTTGAATTAAAATCTATCATCAGAAATAAAAAACTCCCTCCTCATAATTATTTTTCAAATTATAAACTCAAAATTATTTTCAAATAGGTACAACTGAATACAAAAATCAGAAAATTTCAATAAAAATACTCTATTCCATAGATATATCTTTTTAACTGAAACAATTCTGTTGAAATTAGAGTGAGATGCTCCGGAGAAGTTGCAGGAGGAAATAAGGAATGGACTCTTATTGCACTAAGAGGAGTGGATCCAGGAGTCAAGTGGGGGCACTAAGGTTCAATGTAAGTTAGAATGGATGATGATCATTTGGCTGGACTAGAATAAGGTTTTAAATATTCTAGATAAAAGCCAAACAGTAAAGAACCAACTTGTGGTTTTGATAATAACAATATAATGAATAATGAATGAGAAACAACCAAAGAACTGTCACATAATCAGTGAAAGACAGTATGCAAGAAGGCAGAGACACAACAGGCCATAAGCCAGGACATAGAAGCTATCAAAAGAAGAGTGTCAAGTACAATAAAACTGAGGTTTTAATTCAAGCTGATTCAGTGGTTCAGAAAACATTAGAATTAAGAAAGATCAAGATAAGAAAGGAGGTTCTTAGCGATAAGAATTCCATCAAAACAGCAAGTGAATCAGGGTTCTGTGACTGCAAGAGTTTGATCAGTAATTGAAAATCAGACTACTTGAAATAGAATTCTTTCTGACTTAATCATGACTTAATCTTGAAACAATCAACCAATAAGAGGGCAAACTGATTAGAGAGATGAGAGATCATTTTTAATCATAACATACTACTTTTATGAGGCCCATAATACCGGAGGATAACTTAGATTAAAAATGAGTGCAATTTTTTTTAAAAAAAGGAACTTAAGTGTGAGCAGAACATAGCTGAATTCCAACACATTCTCATGAGTGATTTATAGCCTCTATCATATTGATTAATTATCTATAAAAATATAAGATTAGAAAATAAACTTGATTTAAAAAAACATGCACATTTGAAAATTCCAAAAGAAAAAATCTGCCCAATTTGCATAAATGTTTCTCTGGATTCAACAGCTACTGAATATGCTTCATTGAATTATTCACCTGAATTCAACTCTTTTGCTACTTCACCTGAATCAGCATTTTATAAAAAGAATGAAATTTCTGGGGCTATTTGAATTATGGCTAAATCCCATTAACTTTTATTCCTACTATATTTTACAATTAAAAATAGTAAAGATGAAACTACCAGGGTCATAAATCTAGGTAATAAAAAAAAAATTGGGATTTTAAGGAACTTCCAGAAAAACAGAAAAAATGATTTGAGTATTGAATTAAATAGTTATTTTTAGAAAGAAAAGAGGATTTTGAAATTGAAAATTTGATTTGAAGATTATATCCTGAAGAACACGCAGTTCATATAAGTTTCTAGGTGCCTTAATAGGGCGTATCAGAGTTGAGAAAACTCACCATTTTTTAATGGCGGGTTTCAAACCAAATATGCCATTTCAAACCTGCCATTAAATATCAAAAAAAACCACTTATTTCACATCAGACGTGTCAGAGTTACCCGGAAATAAGTGGTTTTTTTCAAATAAAGTCTTTAAAGGCTTCCACCACCTGTCCACATCATCCCCCCGGGCTTCCCACCTCCTTCTAACTCCAACCTCATTGGAAAAAATTTGATTCATTTCTCTTCATCTCTTCATCACTATCCTCATCACTTCATTGGTCTCATCACTTTATCACTTTCATCAAATCCAGCTAACCCTCATTGAATCACTATCCTGATCAGCTCATCACTCTCATCCGTTTATTGCTTTCATCACATCCAGCTAACTCTCATTGGATCACTTTCCTCATCACTTCATCACTCTCATCACTTTATTGCTTTCATAACATCCTAACTATCATTTCTTTATCCCTCTTTTCACCTCATCACCTCATCACTCTCATCTCTTCCTATTCTATTTGGTTCATCACTCTCATCCTCTCATCACATCATCACTCTCACCACTTAAACACTCTCATAGCCTTTCATCCCTTCATCCCTCTTACTATTTTTAAATGGCCTCTCAGCAATCCTCCACCCGCAAGTCCACTAAACAATCAAATGGACCAAAGAAAACATCCCCAAGTAACTCAAAATCCAACAATCCTCCCCCATCAGCTTTCAAAGGCTCAAGTCAGCTCAAGAGAGCTGATCACATCATCCTGGTAAACTGGCTCAAAATTCCATCCAACTACAATGCTTGCTTTGGATTGGACAATGAAACATGCGTTGGCCAACCTCCATCCTCTAAGGTCAATGGTTATCTCCTGATGGCCAATGAACTCAAGAAAAAAACAAAAGTTAGGCTGGATCTGTCATCCAAACAGATGAGGGAGCAATTCAAGAATTATTGAGCCAAGTACAAAAAGGCCCACTCCATGTCAATCTCCACCGGCTTTGGTATCACCAACTCTGACAAAGGCAAGGGAATAAACTTGGTGGTTGAAAAGTCGGACTCCATTTGTCCTTTTTATATTCAGATGGATAAAATCTTTGGAAAGAAGGCCAACATCACCCCTTTAGCCGCTTTTGATTCCCAAAAATCCAATTCAGTCCAGGCTGAGGACTTGGCTGGGGATGCTCAGCCTAGAAATGGTGATCCTGAAGAAACATTTTCCTTTGAGTGGCCCATATCCAATGCCAAGGAGGATATTCAAACACAATCAGCTCCAATCACATCTACTTCTGTGTTGATTGGGGAGTAAAACCAAACCTTGGACTCCTCCCCTCCTTCTTTCAATTGCTCTCTTCCTGGGGTGGAAGAACTGGAGAACTTGGCCAATGAGGAGGATGTCATTCCTGTATCACCATTGCAATAAACATTTGCTCAAGTAAGGAACCAAGTTCTTTTCTCTTCTGTCCAGTTAATCCTGAATGATTTAGATTCAAAAGAAACTGGCTCATACATTCCTGAATGGCCAAAAACTCAAGCCAATGGGGCATTCAAATTCCCCTTTAAACCAGAGCAATGATGTTCCCACACAAACCCCCTCTGCAAAGGGAAAGAAAAAGGCCTCCAATTCAATCAACATCAACCCCAATAGAATTTAAAAGAGGAGAAACAATTCAAATTTTTTGGGCTTTGAGGAGATCATGGAGAAGCGGGATTCAAGTAAACCCATTGGATTCTCCTTGCTGTCAAAATCTAGCTCATTCCTATTCCCCTCTGAAACAGTGAAATTGCAAAAGAAATCTGAAAAACTTCAGTTTGAAAAGGAGAAGTGTGATTGTCAACTGGCTATTGATTTTCAAAAGCAGAAATCCAAGATTTTGGCTCATAAGAAAAAATGGGATGCTGAGTGGAAGTTGAAACAGGCTGAGCTAGAATTTCAAAAAGAGGAAAAGGAGAAGTTTTGACAGCAAGTGCAATTGCAAATGGAGAGGGAAAAACTGGCAACAGAAAAAAAGGATAAGTGGTCAGTAGCCACGGCATGCATTGTTAGCAGTATAACAGTAGATGAATTAAAGCAGATTACTCAAATGCTGGGCTTGTAAATATATTTGCTTTGATGAAAAACTTAAAAAGAAAGAAAAAATCATTTTTGATTAAAACAATGATTAAGACTATTTTTGACCCCACCAATATAAAAAATATTTTTTCTTTTTATTTATATTTTTTTCTCCTGGAGTATATTTTCCCACTCCCCAAGTCCCTGAAGAGTTTCTAGTTGTTTTGTTGATTTGCATTGACATTGACATCCTTTTATGAGTGGCAGTCTCCACAGCAGGAAAAGTACAGTGCTTGTACTTATTTCCTGCCTAAAACATTTTCACTACACCTTTTTGATTGAAATCAATTCCAAACCCCAGGTCAGGAAAAACAAAATGGCCGTCTGATACTCCATATTCATCCATAGTTTCAATAAGTTGTCCATTAGATTTCTTGGTTGGAGCTGCAAGTGAAAAGGAATACTCAGAGATGTCACCTTTGTCAATGTGAGGCAAGTTGTAAAAGGAGTTGGATGTGAAGGTGAAATGCGGAGAGCAGTCAAAGGGAGTAGGCCAAGAACCCAATTTAAGTGATGAGAAGGAGGGGATGCAATTGTCCTTTGTTATTTTGCAGTTTGATTCAAAGGTAAGTCTTGCCAAATTGCAAAATGTTTGCCCTAAAATTTGAGAGACCTTTTCTGCCTTAAGATTGAGAAAAGCATATGCTTGAGGGGAAGATTGAATGGATGATTTCTTCACATAGCTTCCAAATAACTCAAAGGGGTGCATTGATTTTTGCCACCCAATTGCCCACATTTTTCCACCACAAGATCTTGAGGGACCAAAAGTGTTGACAAATCTTTTTTACTGGTGAAGGAAAGTTGTCACAAAGTTGATGTCCTTCTTGGCTTGATCAGAAAGTTTATCCAATTGGACAAATTCACTTATTGCCACAAGACTGTTGTGATCAGACTTATTGAGAACAATTACTTTTTCACGGTAGAAGAAATGGAATTGCTTGATTGTCTGCTTGGCAAGTTCAAACTCAGCTAGTGAGGGTTTTCAATTGTTCTTTTTGTTTTCAGTGGTAATGGCAGGATAAAGATACAAAGGCCTTAGTTTCCGTTCAGACCATACAACCTTTTCATTGATTCCACCCTCTGAAAGTTTCAAAGAGATTTTGGAGGCCCTCATTTGATGCCTCTTTTGCTTCAAAGCCCTCTGCTTTCCACCTCTCTTTATGTTTTTTACTTCATCTCCTTCCATGTTGTTCCCTCTGAGGCAAATTCTCCGCTTGGGGTGAGGATCAAAAAGGGATTCAATTTGGAGTATAACATTGTGAGTACAGTGGGAGAAGGGATGGCATTGAAGGGAAATGGGTCAAAGAAGGGTTACAAAAAAAAATGTCAGTCACGTGATCACCAAAAAACAAACAAAAACCAATAAAAAAAATTACTGGGCATGGGTGTGGACTAATTGGGCAGGGCTTATCAAAAAAAAAAAAGTAAGTTACATCATCAAAAAAAAAAAAAAAGAAAAAGAAAAATGATTGGGGGCAAACCAATTGGGTTGGGCCTTGGGTTGGGCTGAGTCAGCAAGGGGTGGCAGGTGCCCTGTGGCAAGGCAAGGGATGGAGGAGGGCTTGTTGGCAGCGGGAGGCCGGCAAGGAGAGCAAGGGGGGGGGGGCTGGTGGCCAAGCAAGCAAGGGGGGGGGACAGGCGTTGGTTGGCACCCAAGCAAGCAAGGGGGGGGGTCGGCCGCCAAGCAAGGGAGGGGGGGGCAGTGGCCGACTGAGTGAGGGGGGGGGCCACTGGGTGTTGGTTGGCGGCCAAGCAAGCAAGGGGGGGCTGGGCATTGGCCTGCAGCCAAGCAAGCAAGGGGGGGGGGCCGGCAGCCAACTGAGCAAGGGGGGGGAAAGGCGTTGGTTGGCGGCCAAGCAAGCAAGGGGGGGCTGGCGGCCAACTGAGTGAGGGGGGGGCTGCTGGGTGTCCATTGGCAGCCAAGCAAGGGTGGGGGGGCGGCGGCGGACTGAGCAAGGGGGGGGGGCTTCTGGGTGTTGTTCAGCGGCCAAGAGAGCAAGGGGGGGCTGGGTTTTGGTTGGCGGCGAAGCAAGCAAGGGGGGGGGGCCGGCAGCCAGCTGAGTGAGGGGGGGGCTTCTGGGTGTTGGTTGGTGGTCAAGCAAGCAAGGGGGGGGGGCGCGCGTCAGTTGGCGGCCAAGCAAGCAAGAGCTGGGTGTTGGTTGGCGGCCAAGCAACCAAGGGGGGGGCTGGCTGGGTGTCAGTCCGTGGCCAAGCAAGTGAGGGGGGGCGGCGGCCAAGCAAGCAAGACGGGGGCCGGCTGGGTTGGCCAAGCAAGCAAGGGGGGGTGGGGCTGGCGTGCCAAGTGAGATGGGAGGGGGGAGAGGGGGGGTGTTGGTGAGTGAGTGGGAGGGAGTGAGAGGGGGTGAGAGGGAGGGAAAAGCGGAATGAGGAGGAGGGAGGGGGGAGCTTACCTGGGGAACCAACCAAGGGGGTGGGGGGGCCTGAAAGGGGATGGAGGTGGATGAATCAACCTATGAGCATTGGATGATGGGGAGGATGAGGAGGAGGGGGTGGAAGCTTGCCAGGGGAGCCAACCAAAGGAGGAGGGGAGGTGATGGGTGAGGTGGAGGTGGTTTGTGAGGAGGAGGAAGGAGTGGACTGACCCTGAACGGTGGTTTGGTGGGGTGAGGTGGGTGGTTTGTCTGGTGGTTTGGTGTGGTGAGGTGGGGGGTTTGGAAGTTTTGAGTCTGTTTTGTCTAAGACCACCCCACCAAATGAGAAAAAAAAATACTAACTCAGCCTAGGAATCTTGGATGAAAAACCAAAACCATTTGTCTAAGTCCACCCCACCAAATGAGAAAAAAAAAGTGAGTCAGCCAATGAATCTTGGGTGAACAACCAAAACCAAAAGAATTTGGTGAAGGGATTTTTTACCTAATTCATAATCAAACATTACTCATCCAAGCAAGCAAGGGTAAGAGGAAGAATCTGTTCTCTGATAGAAGAAGATGAGGGAAAAGATGAGACAGGGATGAATTGAGGCAGATCTGGAATATCATCTTCAAATATTTTGTCCCATTCATCTTTGATGTTGGCCAAAAGATTGTGAAGGATTACACAAGTGATAATCCAGTTTATGAGGAACTTCATGCCTTTGGGATTTTGAAGCTGGTTTTGTATTTCCCTTAAGCTGGCCCATCTTCCTTTCAGGACCCCTATGGAATGCTCAATCCAAACTTTTGATCGGGAAAGATGATAGTTGAAATTGGTTTTTCCTTGATTGTTGGACACTAAATTCTGGTATGCTGGAACCACATATTTCCCACTAGCATAAGCTGAATTGGCCAGAAGGTATTGATTGTGGTCAATTTAGTTCTCTGGTTGTTGGGAAAGGCACATCCAATTGGACATGTATGAATCATGACAAGAACCTGGAAGGCCAGCATGGAGGGATATGAACTTCTTGTTGTTATTGCAAACAAGTTGTAGTGCCACAGAGTATCTAAACAAAAAGACAAAACATATTTGGTCAGTGTGTGATCAAAGGTGTTATCAAAGAAATTGGAAAAGATGTGAATCAATTGCCTTTTTTTCCAATCAAAATTGTGGTTACCATCTAGCTTGGGTTTTTGACTCAAGGGGATGGTGGTTCCATCAACAAAACCAATGCAACCAGGAAATCATTTGGTTTCCATTACTTGAGATATCTCCTTGCATTCTTCTTTTTTTGGCCAAGAAAGGACTGAGCAATGGAAAGATAGGATAGCAACCATGACTCTTTTGGTGTATGAGTCAATGGTTCCATATCCGACTGAGAAGAGATTTTCTAATCAATGAATTGCTGCTCCATTTCCATTTGATCTCAATCTACAAAGATCAAAAGCCAGTTGGATAGCTGGATTGAATTGAGGATTTGGAGAATTGTTCTGGAAGATTTGGTGGTCTTCAATCATCTCCAAAAGTTTTATGAATGAAGGAAATAGAGTTTGGAACAGTTTCTGGAAGCTTAGGTTGGGGAGGAGATGAAGCTTTTGCCTTTCATACATAGGGTTGTGGAGAGTTTGTCTTCTTGGAACCATGTATTTCTTTTGTAATAGAGCATTCAAAGCCAAACAAGTTGATTCCAAATTGGAGTCTGAATCGGAGTGTGAATGGCAGTCAAATACTAACAAAAGGTCAGTCAGCTTTTTTGCATTTTCAACTTGCTGCCAAGAATTTTGATGGGACATGTTGAGAAAGATGGTGATTTGATGTGGGGAGATGAGATGATGATGGTATTTGTGTGAAGATTTAGATTTGAAGCAATAGAGATGTGAAGAAATAGAGATGTGAAGCAATAGAGATGTGAAGTGATGTAGATGTGAAGCAAAGGAGATGAGATGTGTGTGATGTGATGGAGATAGGACCAATACAGATTTGCTGATGTGGATGGGTGTTTTAGATGTGATGGATGGTGGATGGATGATGATGCATAAATGGTGGGTTTAATGGCAGGTTTGATGTTTCAAATCCACCATTTTCATGAAACCTGCCATTTTGAAATACACCAGTTAGGGGGTATGTGTATTTAAGAAACCCGCCATTAAAAATGGAGGGTTTGGTAAAAAAAATGGCGGTTTTCTAATGGCGGGTTTTCTAACTCTTATATGCCCTAATAAGAGGTAGAAAACCCTTCAAAAAAAGCTGGATATAAAAAAAATGAAAAATATCAATTCTATCATCTTACCCTCTCCTTAATGGCAATTTTAAATGAGCAACCTTGAAACCCCCATTAATTACCTAAAAGGGGTTGCGTGGCGCAATTTAAAGCCCAAAATGGGTTTCAAAAGGCCATTTGCGGCCCATGTGAGTTGCAAACGGCCATTTGAAACTCAGGTGGATTGTGAATGGCAGTTTGCAAACTGCGCCACGCAATCAATTTTGGTTTTTGAATGGCAAAAAAAACAATTATATTTTTATTTTGAATCTAATTACTTTGATTATTTTTTATATATTGATTATTTTTTCATTTATTTCATTTTTTATTCTATTTTTTTATGTTTTTTTATATTTATATTTTCAATTGAATTAGTTAATTTATTTATTTATGTATGTATTTATGTATTTATTTATTTATTTATGTATTTATGTATTTATTTATGTATTTATTAATTTATTTATTTATGTATTTATTTATTTATTTCATTTTATTTATTTATATTTTTTTTAATATTTATATTTTTTTCAATATTTATGGTTTTTTAATATTAATATTTTTAGTTTAATTGATTAATTTATATTTCATTTGTTTTTTTATTTTTTATTTTTTTATTAAAATAAAAAGAATGAATAATAACAGATAAAAAAAGTGAAAAATAAAATAAAGTATATATATATATATATCAAGGTCCCATATGTAAAATAAAAAAAGGTTGCAAGCAACCATTTGAAACTCAAATGTGTTGAAAATGGCCATTTTCAACTCAAATGTGTTGCAAATGGCCATTTTCAACTCAAATGTGTTGCAAATGGCCATTTTCAACTCAAATGTGTTGCAAATGGCCATTTTCAACTCAGATGGGTTGCAAACAGCATTTTTCGCCTGCTTGCAACCACAGGATTGCAAATTTAAAATTTCCCTTTCCGTAAACTTTCCATCAAAATTGCGGTAAAATATAAAATAAATAACTTAAATCATTTATTTTTTTTTCTTGATTTGAAATCATATCTTGAAGCTTTCATCTGAGATCTTGAAAAATATTAATTTTAATACAAATTCAGCACTTCAAATTTGAATATCAAGTGATCATTTATTTTACATCCTGGCTCAATCAAAATGGTTGGAATTTTCCCCATTATTTTCCTTTGTTTATTTTAAATTTCAAATCAATATCCGCCGCCCCCATTAAATGTGTCAAACAATAAAATCTGGAACCCCTTCCCCCCTACCCCCAGCTGTTTATTGAGACAGCCAACAGCACTTCCAGCCATAAAAAAGGGTCCTTTCCCCCCTGCTGCCAATCAACTGACCACCAAGGGGAGCCCCCACCTTCTTCCTCATTGGCGTATCAGAGTTAGCAAACCCGCCATTAGAAACCCACCTTTTTTTGACAAAACCCGCCATTTTTAATGGCGGGTTTCTGAAATAAACATACGTCCTAACTGGTGTATTTCAAAATGGCAGTTTTCATGAAAATTGCGGGTTTCAAATATAAAAACTGCCATTTTCATCCATCCACCATCCATTGCATGCAAAACACCCATCCACACCTCAACCTCAGCAAATACATACCAATACCATCTCCATTGCTTCACATCTCCATTCACATCTCCATTTGTTCACATCTCTTGCTTCACATCTCCATCTTCACACAAATCCCATAATCATTGTCCATTGATCAAGGAAAAACCAATTTCAACTATCATCTTGCCCAATCACAAGTTTGTCTTGAGAATGCCATAGGAATCCTGAAAGGAAGATGGGCCAGCTTACTGGAGATGCAAAGACAGCTTCAAAATTCAAAGTACATGAAGATCCTCATCAACTGGATTATCACTTGTGTAATCATTCACAACCTTCTGGCGGACATCAAGGCTGAATGGGAAGAAATATTTGAAGAAGATATTCCTGATCCTCCTCAAGTCATCCCGATCTCATCTTGCACCTCATCTTTGGCCATGAGAGAGAGGATTCTACCCCTCACACTTGCTCACTTTGATGTGTAGCATTTGGTTTTGAATTAGGTGAAATATCTTTTTTGGTTTTGGTTGTTCAACCAAGCATCCAAGGCTGACTTGGAATTTTTTTTTTTGGTGGACTTAGAGACAAAAACAGAATCAAAACTTCCAAACCACCCACATCACCCCACCAAACCACCGGTCCACTCTCCTCCTCACCCACCACCGGTCCACTCTCCACCTCACCCTCCACCTCCACCTCACCCATTGCTTCCACCTCACCCACCACTCCCCTCCGGTAAGCTCCCGCCCCTCCTCCTCATACTCCCCATCATCAGATGCTGATCCAACTCTCCACCCACCTTTAGGTCCCCCCCACCTCCTTGCATCTTTCCTCAGGTAACCTCCCTCCCCCCTCCTGCTCATCACCCTTTCCCCACCCCCTCTCCCTTACTCCCCACTAATGCCCCTCCCCTCTCCCCCCCCAACACCCTTGCTTGGCGGCCCACCCCTCCACCTTCCTCTGCCTGCCTGGCCCCCCCACCATCCTTGCTTAGCGGCCCACACCCCCACCTCCCTCCGCCGGCCCAGCCCCTCCCACCCCCCACCTCCCTTGCTTGCTCAGCAGCCAGCCCCCTCTTGCTTGCTTGGCCAACTGCACCCCCCCTCCCCTCCTTTGGCCAACCAACAACCCGTTGGCTGACAAAAGCCCCCCCCTTCCCTCCTTCAGCCAACCAACCAAAGCACCCCCTTCCCTTCTTCAGGCAACCAACGCCTCCCCCTCCCCTCCTTTGGCCAACCTGCTGGCTGACCAATGACCCGCCCTGCCTCCTTTGGCGGACCAGCCCCCCCCCTCCATTGGCCAACCCGCCCAGCAGACCCAACCACCCCCCCTCCATTGGCTGACCAACCCGCCACCCTCCCCTTCTTATCCAGGTGACCAATGTGGAAATCAATAGGGGGATACTCCCATAGTTATCCTTGAGTTCCAGTATCAATGGTCCTAGCATCTGTAAGGATAAAGATGCTCCAGTAAAGAGATAGAGAGAGAGATAAAGAGATGAATTTCCTTTCCTTTCCGTATCCTTTCATCCATCCATCCCTCAATCCATCCTCTCTCCTCTTTTCCTTTCCTTGTCACAAGATCCAATAGGATAAGATAAGATAATATAGGATAATCCCCCCAGAGCTGGGATTGAGAGTGCGGAATTTGTGCGCACCCTCTCAACCCTAACCTAAGTACAAGCGCAATAACAGCTCAACAGCAAATGTAAAAGAAACCCTAGCCTAAAACTAACCCATTCCCTGCCCGCTTACCATTACTTACATCCAGTTTGTCCTTCTCATGACGCGGCCCTCTGCGGTGCCCTACTTGGAGCCCCCTGCTTGTCTGTATCCGCCTTGTGCACCGCGTAATTTCCTGCCCTGCCGGTTGGCCCACGCTCATAGCCCCAATTGCCCTGCCCTACCTCCCCAAACTAGCTGCCCGCAAAGCTGGTTGGGCCAGCTCCATTCCTGGGTCTGTAATGTGCAAGCGGGCCATGGCCCACCACATCTGATCAAGCCCGACCCATGCCCAGTATGCCAAGCCCCTCTGTGCCTACTGCTGAGCCCAATGCGGCTTTTGCTGAGCCCGCAGGGGCCACTACTGATACCAGGTGCATCCCAGTGCTGAGCGCCCCTACTGCAGTGTGGTTCCCAATCCAAGACTATATAACAACACCACATCCCCCCAAACTTGAGTTCCGTCCCCAGAGGTCTTCCAATTGCTAACTCAAATGTTCCCCTGCTCCCTTTCCACAACCACCACCTTTTCTCGCAAGCTCTCCTCTCCTCCCACCACCCTTCCTCCGTCACCACCATGATACCCTGCAATTTCTGCGCTTGAAACAGGCACATGTGCTTGATTGTCCCTGGTTGCTGCGCGTGCAATGCCTGTTTTTGCGGACACCGCCACTGTTCTCTTAGCAAAGGAATGCCCTGGGCCCCTCCTCAATCTGGTTCTTGCCCCTGGCTGTGCAAGAGGGCTTGTCCAGATCCATTTGTGGTTTTGCATGAAAATATGATTTTGGAGGATTTGTGGACTCCGCCCGCCTTGCCTTGCCGCCGTGCTCCTCCAAGCAAGGACAGAAACTCTGCCTTGCCACTCTGCTGAGCGGGACCGCCCCAGAAAGAGGCTTTCCCAACTTTTGCGGCATACCGGGCCACTCTTCAATACTGGGTGGATTGCGTCCGGTTCACCCAAGGCACAAGGGATACGCACATCAAGGAAATCTTTAGGCCATGCACAACCTCCCCTCCAGCCCCCACTCCAACTCCTGCTCCTGCTCCTGATTCCCGGAATTTGTCAGAATTGGAAGAAAGGCCCGCAACTCCGTGTGTCACTCCTCTGACCCCACCATCCCCCGTAGTCATTGCCTTGTTGCCTCCTCTTGGATCAAGCCCTCCAAGTGGTCCTTCCAAAGCGCCTTCGTTGCCGCTGGCCTCCCCTTTGCCAAGCCTGCCCAAGATCCTGGAGATCCCCAACATGATGGCCCTCTTGGCGGCCAACTTTGACAGCTTTTCCAAACAGTCAACCTCAATGCTTCAAGCTTTCCTTGCGGCTCCTTGCATGCAATCCTTGGCTTCCCAACGCAAGCTCCTGGTGAAATTCTGGGCATTACTGGCGTTTTCACGGGCAGAAATGGAGGAGATGATGAGAATGGGGTAGACGCGTTTCCCCCCTTTTTTTTCTTCTTCATTACATGTATCTGCGCCTTCCTTAGTTCTACAGAAATACATGCTTCCCGTGTGCGCCTTCCCTTCCAAGCTAGTCATCCTGTGAGAACAAGCCATGACCTGAGCAAGTGAGTGAGAGAAAGATCCATGTCCGTGTGCCGCAAATGAGAGTGAGAGAAAAATCCGCGTCTGCGCCTCCTGAGTTGCCAATGTTCCCCAGAAGGTACCTGGAATGCCCCAGAAGAACTGCCACACAGCTCCCCGAGCCCTTAATACAAAAGATAAACAAAAAATCCGCCAGCGCGCGCGTAAAACTATCCAAGAGAGAGAGATAATAAGGAAAAAAAAATTCTGGGGTGCCTAGTTATTCTGGCTGTGAACCGTCTAGGACACCCTCTCACCAAGTCAAGATTGCCCACCATACTACCTCCCCATTAGGCCCATCTGTAGAAATAGAAACAGATAGAGAGAAACACACACACACACACACACACACACACACACACACATATATATATATATATATATTTGCAGCGCTCCTTGTCCTGCTTCCTCCTCCTGCTTTATGCTCCTCCTTTTTTTTCCTCTGCAGGGATTGTCCTCGCGTATATGGACCCATAATTGCGACACGCCTGTGTTCCTGAAATTTTACAACCCAAAGCCAGTACCAATCCAAGAACCCAATAAAATAGAAGAAATAAGAAAAAAAACATTCTGGGGTTTCTAGTTTTTCTGGCTGTGAACTGGCTAGAGCACCCCCTCACCAAATCAGGCTTCCCCTTCTTTCCTAGCGCCCCCCCAACTTGGCAGCTGTCCCCAGCGGTTTGCAACCTTCCACTCTGCCAAGAGAGAGAGAGACACACAGCCTCATCCAATCCCACGTGGGTGGTGTACACTGGCTGTTTTCCCAACCTTCTGTCCAGGTGCGCCTTCTGTTGCCAAAGCCCTTTCAACCCCAACTTCCTTCTCACCAGTTATTTTGCTGAAGCCCAGTCCCTTCCCATTCCGCACCTGAAGCCCCGCCGCGTGTTTCTGTTGCAGAAATTCAAAAATCTCTTCTAGCCGTGATGGCAACGGGCCTGCCATTGGCCCAGCCATTTGGAATTCCCTGCGCTCCACGTCCATCCTCCCCGCCGCCAAAGGGGTCCAAGTCCGGCTGCAATCCTCCAACACCTGGCCCGCTCCTATCCTCTCTGCAAGACCCATTTTCTGTTCATTGGTCCCCAAGCCGCGTGCAATATCTACTCCCATCCCCTTCTCCGCAAGACTCGCCTTCCACCCATTGGTTCCCAAGCCACGCGTAATATCTGCTTCCTGTTCCCTTGTCCTTGCTTGCTTCATAGCCACTTGCTGATCCAACTCGGCCAAGACCCGCTTTCACAACACGTATCCTGTCTCCGCTGGGGAAACCAATCCCGCATTTGAATCCATTGTCTGGTTCTCCCTTCCTGAACGCCAATAGCCGCTATTGTCACCATAAAAGTACACCTGGGGCGTGGGTGCACTAGGGAGCTGAAGGCCCTTCCAATAGTTCTGAGATCCCTTTCCCAATTGGCAAGTTCACTAACCCAAGGGATGGTTGCTGGTGGCGGGGCCGGAGCACACACTGCCTTGTCATCCAATCCCGCTTGCAACTGGACCCCGCCGCGTGCGCCTGCTTTGTAATCAAATTCCGCTTTCAACCAGACCCTGCTGCGGGCGCCTGCTTTGTAATCCAATTCTGCTTGCAACCAGACCCCGCCGCGCACGCCTGCTTTGTAGTCAAATTCTGCTTGCAACTGGACCCTGCCGCGCGCGCCTGCTCCTTAATCAAATTCTGCTTGCAACCGGACCCCACCGCGTGTGCCTTCCTCTACCATGGATTGTTTAAAATTGCCTTACCAAAAACAAGGATTGTGCTTCTGCCATCTTGCCAACATATTCCCCTTCAGCTTTGGCCAATCCAGGTTCTGGTAGCCTTCCATCTCTTCCAAGTCCCAAAGCTCCTCCGCGTCCATGATGAACAGGAGAACATGGCGCGCCTTGTTGGGATCCAATGCGCCTTTGGAGTCCGCAATCACTTCACATTGTGAGATGAATTGCCCCACATCCGTGGTGTTGAATCAAATGTGAGGTTAATCCTTTGGGTCAATCAGGAGAGGGCGGGAGGAGGAAGAAGAAGGAGATGCAACTGCTGGTAGCATCTTGAGTACCTTCAAGAGACTTGAGACAAAAGAAGAGTTCCCGGCCAGACCCCCAGATGTGGAAACCAAGGGGGGGATACTCCCCTAGTTATCCTCAAGTTCTGGTATCAATGATCCTAGCATCTGTAAGGATAAAGATTCTCCATTAAAGAGATGAATTTTGTTTCCTTTCCATATCCTTTCATCCATCCTCTCTCCTCTTTTCCTTTCCCTTTTCTTGTCCCAAGATCCAATATGATAAGATAATATAAGATAAGATAATCCCCCTAGAGCTGGGATTGAGAGTGCGGACTTTATGCCCACCCTCTCAACCCTAACCTAAGTACAAGTGCAATAACAGCCCAACAACAAATGTAAAATAAAACCTAAGCCCAGAACCCTAGCCTAAACCTAACCCATTCCCTGCCCACTTACTGTTACTTACATCCAGTTTTTCCTTCTCATGACGCAGCCCTCCGCCGCCCCCTACTTGGAGCCCCCCGCTTGTCTGTATCTGCCTTGCGCGCTGCATGATTTCCTGCCCTGCGGGTTGGCCTGCGCTTGCGCGCGCCCATAGCTCTAATTGCCCTGCCCTACCTCCCCAAACTATCTGCCTGCAAACCTTGTTGGGCCAGCTCCATTCCTGGGTCTGTAATGTCCAAGCAGGCCGCGGCCCACCACATCCAATCAATCCTGACCCATGCCCAGTATGCCAAGCCCCGCGGTGCCTACTGCTGAGCCCGCAGAAGCCACTGCTGAGACCATGCGCATCCAAGTGCTGAGCCTGACCTAACAAATGCTGAGCACGCCAACTGCAGCCCGGTCCCCAATCCAAGACTATATAGTGACACCACACCAACCAACTGACCCCCCCTCCTTGGCCGCCCAACCAACTGACCCAGGGCCCTACCCCCCTCTTTGGCTGACCAACTGAACCCCACCCTGCCTTGCTGGTTCCCAAGGTGAGCCCCGTGACCCCCTTCTCATTTTTCTCCTTCCACTCATTGATTGATCAATGACTCGGACTGACCTTTTTTTTGGGGGGGGGCTATCATCATTGACAGACCAGCATTTATTTTTCTGTTTTTTTTTTTTTTTTTTTTTTTTTTTTTTTTCATCTTCCACAATGATTGAAACATGGCTGATGATTTTTTTTTTTGGATTCCCCTCAATGCAATATCCCTTTTGGACCCCGTTTCTTTCCATGCCTGCCCTTTTTCTGCATGATCCATGCTTCTCCTGCCATGCTCCCAATTTTATAAAACAAATCAAATCCTGTCTTGATCCTCACCCCAAGCAAAGCAGTTTCATTGGAGGGAACAAGATGGAAGGAGATGTTTTGAAAAAGGTGAAGAGAGGTGGAAAGCAGAGGGATGACCCTTGCTTCTCCTGCCATGCTCCAAATGTTATAAAAAATCCTGTCTTGATCCTCATCCCAAGCAAAGAAGTTGCATGGGAGGGAACAATATGGAAGAAGATGTGTTGAAAAAAATCAAGAGAGGTGTAAAGCAGAGGGCTCTTTGGCAAAAGAGGGCCAAAATGAGAGAATCCAAAATCTCTTTGGAAGTGGCTGAAAAAGGGTTTTTGAAAAAGATTCTATGGTCTAGAAAAAAAATGAAACCTTTGGATTTGTACCCTTTTTTTATTTTTAAAATTTTTAAATTAAATATATTTACAAGCCAAGAAAAATGTCTTTTTTTTATTTTTAAAATTTTTAAAGTAAATATATTTACAAGCCCCGCAATAAAGTGATTTCCTTGATTTCATCCACAGTTCTACTGCTACCAATACATGCCATGAATACAGATAACATATCTTTTTTTTCTGTTGCTAGCTTTTCCCTCTCCTTTTGGAGTCAGAATTCCACTTGATCCTTCTCCTTTTCCTCTTTTTGAAACTCCAGCTCAGCCTGTTTAATTTGCCACTCAGCATCCAACTTTTGTTGATGAGCCAAACTCTCAGCTTTTTGCTTTTTGACAATCCATAGCCAGTTGAAAATCCCACTTCCCTTTTTGAACTGAAGTTTTTCAGATTCAATTTGCAATTTCACTGTTTTTCAGAGGGGAATAAGAATGAGCTGTATTTTGAAAGCAAGGAGAATCCAACATGCTTACTTGAATCCTGCTTCTCCATGATATCCTCAAAGCCAGAAAAGCTTGAAGTATTTCTCCTCTTTTGACAGCTATTTTGGTTGATGTTGATGGAATATGAGGCCTTTTGCTTTCCCTTTTCAGAGGAGGTTTGTGTTGGAATGGTTTTGCTCTCATTTGAAGGGGATGTGGGAGGCCCCATTGGCTTGAGGTTTTGGCCAATCAGGAATGGATGAGCCTTTTTTTTTACAATCTAAATCAGTCAGGATGAACCAGACAGAAGAGAAAAGAACTTGGGTGCTTACTTGAGCAGATGTTGATGGTATTGGCCATAAAGGAATAGCATCCTCCTCATTGGTCAAGTTCTCCAGTTCTTCCACCCCAGGAAGAGAGCAATCAAAAGAAGGAAATGAGGGGTCCAAGTTCCTGTTTGACTCATCAATCGATTCTGAAGTAGATGCAATTAGAGCTGACTGTGTTGGAATATCCTCCTCAGCATTGGCTGGGGGCCACTCCAAGGCAAAGGTCTCATCAGGGGCCTCATTTCTAGGATGAGCATCCCCAGACAAGTCCTTGGCATCATCTGAATCAGATTTTTGGGCATCAAAAGCAGCAAGAGGGGTGATGTCTAACTTCTTTTGAAAGCTTTCATCCATTTGGATATAAAAAGGACAAATGGAGTCCAACTTATCAACCACGGAGTTGATTCCTTTGGCTTTGTTGGATTTGGTGATACCAAAGCCAGTGGAGATTGACATGGAGCAGGAATTTTTGTACTTGGCTCAATAATTATTGAATCTCTCCCTCATCTGTTTGGATGACCAATCCAGCCTACCTTTTTTTTTATTCTTGAGTTTGTTTTCCATCAGGAGATAACCATTGAACTTGGAGGATGGAGGTTGGCCAACACATGTTTCATTGTTGGATCCAAAGCAAGAATTGTAGTTGGAGGGAATTTTGAGCCAGTTTACCAGGATGATGTGATCAGCTCTCTTGAGCTGACTTGAGCCTTTGGAAGCTGATGGGGGAGGATTGTTGGATGTTGAGTTCCTGGGGGATGTTTGCTTTGGTCCATTGGTTTGTTTAGTGGACTTGCAGGGGAGGATTGTGAAGGGGCCATTTAAAAAGAGTAAGAGGGATGAAGGGATGAAGCAATGAAGTGATGAAGCAATGAAGTGATGAAGGGATATGATGAAAGCAGGGAAGAGGGATGAAGCAATAAAGTGATGAAGCAATGAAGTGATAAAGGGATGTGATGAAAGCAGGGATTAAGCAATGAAGCAATGAGAGGATGGATGTGATGAAAGCAATAAAGTGATGAGAGTGATGAAGCAAGGTGAGAGTGATGAGGTGATGAGGGGATGAGAGGATGAAAATCAAATTTTTTGGATGAGGTTGGCAGTAGAATTTTTTCAATGGGGCCAGAGGTTGAAACCAGGGGTGATGATGTGGAATGACACGGCTGAACTGGTGAAAGCCTTTATATAATTTATTTGAAAAAACCCATTTATTTCCAGGTAAATCTGACACTTCTGATATGAAATTAGTGGAGTTTTTTTTTTATTTTTATTGCCAGTTTTGGAATGGAAGATTTGGGTTGAAACCCGCCATTAAAAAATGGTGGGTTTGCTTAAATCTGATACAACCTATTTTAATTTGGAATTGGATGAACAAAAAGAAAGGGGAATTCTTCAACCCCCTGCCATTGGAAATCCAAAAATAAAGGTAACCCAAAGTCCAGTGGATTTTCCATGCTAAAAACCCCCCAAAATTAATTGAATGACAACCAATCCCCCCCCATTTCCCCCCCCCCTCAGCCAGAAAGTAAAGCCCCCCCCCACAAACATACAGCTTCCTCATGATGGTCAACAGGGGTAGCCCCCTCCTCAAATTCCAAACAAGGGGAAGATCCCCTTCTAAAGCATAAAAATTGTGAAGGAGGGAGGCGCCCCCCAAGCCATCAAAGTTAAAACAAAAAAGGGTGACCCCCTTCCGCCAAATTTAAAAAAATAAACCAGCCCTCCACTCCAACTATTCCTGCTAACGGAAAAAAATAGGTAGATTTATATGCATCCCCAGTAAGCCTTGGCAGTCTCAAATTGGTTTAAAGCTTGAGATCCCTGAGTTAATTTATTCCTTTTTGGTGTTTACTTTATTATGAAGTAAAGCTCATGAAAATCTTGATGAATTAAATAAAATGAAATATTTAATTTGGTTCCAAAAGCCATGACATCAACTCAATGGTTTTAAAGCATATTACTGGTCTTTTCTAGTCTTTTAATCATGGCAAGCTACATATTAATTTCATCCCACTCCAATTTTTTAGAGCTCTTTATGGTTATTTTTAAAAAAAATCAAAAAAATTTAGCACAGTAGCTCAATAATTTGAAAAAATAGGATAACCAAGTGGACAGAAAGAAAAATTATCACCATGGTATTCCCAAAAAATTTTAAATCTAGACAAAAACTGACTAGAGCATAGATTTTAGGATTATAGTATTTTCTTCTAGGTCAAGCCGCAAGGCTGTTACCATTCAAAAGGAAATAATATTTTGGGTGTACCTTAGAGATAATCAGAATCAAGATCAATGTTGTTTTACCCCAATTAAAATTACCACATTGACCTCCGATGGGTATTGAAAGTGATTACCATAGCTGGGCCTGGAATATTTGGAAAAATGCTTAAACATTAAAACAGCAACATTTGAAAAAGAGCTATTCTGTACCAAGGGACATATGGTTCAAATAAAATTGAAAATTCCAGGGAAGTTTATCCTGTTTCATAAAAACAAAAAGAATAGGTATATTCAATGGTTTGAGTATATTGAAAAGATAACATGAAGTACAGAATTTCATCATTATATGTAGAATTGATTTTTTCAATTTTATTCTTCAGAAGAATGGAATTTTTATTCCCCGTTGATTATTAAGTTATTTAAATCAAAATAAACTAAAATAAAGCATATTATTCAAAAAATCCATTGGTCATCAAACGCAAATCTTGGTTTCAATTTTATTAATTTTGATGGTGAGTAATAAAGCTACCAGAATTTCAATGGATTTCCTTTGAGTTATGAATTTATTCCTGCAGCATTCTTGCCATGGACTTTGTAAAATTGAGTATTGCTAAACTGAGCTCTTCCTCATAATTTTTTTTTTACATCCTCAATTTATCTATCAAATTTAAAAGTAGCAAGTGTTTGAGAAATCTCTAATTAAGTCAAACAGGATAAAATTTTTGTGCAACCAGATTCTGAAAGAAAATTTCAATAATTCTGTAATACCACTCCCTCCTAATTGCTGCAGTTTGTGATTAAAAATTCTGGAGGTTTCATTGCAATAAAATCATAAAATATAAGCCATAAATTTGAAAAAAACACCATTCAAACAGATTTAGCAATGTGTAAAAATCCCAAAGAAAATTGAGGATGGAATCTCCAAAAAATTATTCCATACTCAAACAACCAAGAAACAAATGATTCTTTTTTTAATCAAAGTAAGATTGAAGTGAATTTAGAATTTTTTGAATATTTCAATTGCTTGGGTACAGAATTCAGCTTTCTCAAAGATGAATAGCAGAATAAAAAATCAGAAATTTTTTTATAACACTTAAAAAGAGTTATTTTATCAAAATATATTGGAAAATTACAAGAAAAATTTGGCATAAGCTATATGAAACCAAATAATGATAATTAGTGTCTATTATATATTGAATATATTATGATTAAGTTGGGTTTGAATTAAAACTCATTTCAAGCATTATTCAAATTTGATTCTATCTGGATTCTGAAAGAGTTTGGTAGACCAGTTTTTCTTCAGTTATTTTTGATTTGTGGGAATGGGTAGCATCAAAAATGACACATTTCCAACATATTTATCAGGCAAGTTCAGAATTTCATAAAGGGGGTCACCTGCTAGAATATGCCTTCCATTTCCCCCTGGTGATTGATTTCATATTGGAATTTATATTTTCTTTGATATAATAGCTGGAAGAATGAAAATAAACTCCACATCTAAATAAGATCTTGTTTTGCATTATTTTGAGAAAAAAATCACTTAAAATTGATAAAATGTATTTAAAATTTAAAATTCTCATCAAAAATAAAAATAAATAATAGTAAAATGAAAAAGGAATGATAATAATAGATAAAATTCTTATCATGATAAATTTTATAGAAGTAAATTTTCACATAAAGAAATATTTTTTTATATTTCCTGGAATTCTTCAGGTTCTTTAAATAGCCTCAAATTTCAGCAATTCTCCTTATTAATGATCATAAAATATTCATCAAGGTGTGCAATTTGATCTTCATAAATTATTCAAAAATTATCAATAAACTTATCAATATCTTCACATCATTTTTTGATCCCAATAGAACAATTTTAAGAGTTTTATAAAGGATTCAATGTTTCAGAATTCATAATAATTCACTTATAACTCCAGTTACTAAGCCTCCAAATCTAATATCAATCTTTAATTTAAATAAAATTCAAAATATTTCTAAGCACTTCTGCTGTATGGAAAATCCCCTCTTCTGTATTCTCAAGACCCTGATCCCTATCCATTTCCTTAATTAACAATGTTTTGAAACAGATAAAATTGAAAAACTTCATTCAAAGAGGTATATTTAATTTATGACAGGTAAACAATTTATTTATTTATTATAAGAAATAAATTGAATTCCTAATGAATAATAGGTTGGAAATTTCCAGATTCATAAAATATAAGTACTCCCTGAGATTATTCCAATTAAATAATTAAAAAAACATAACAAAAAGGAGTGTATAATGTTATTTTAAAATTTGAGCTATTAATTCATAATTAATACACCAGAAGATTTTGCATGTTTCTTGCAAGAAATTGTAATCAAGAAAGCTCTATTTGAAGGTTTCTCCATTGTTTAGTTGAATCTATCTTCATTCTTGAATCAAAGAGTTGCTTTGACTTCACTGTGGAAAATGCACAGTGACTTTGCAGTGGAACTTGGTCAAATCTTGATCTTAGATTTCTTAAAGCTTTACCTAAGCTAGGTCATAGGTTGGACCTGATCTCCAGGATGATGCTTGCTAGCAAGCAATTTTGAATTTTCTGCAATTATACACTAGGGGAAAAATGGAGGCACCTGTTAGCATGTGCCACCCTGCAAAAATATTTCAACTTGTTTAAAACTGGTTTGTAACTTTTTCCTAAGGGTAATGTTAAATTCACGGCTACAGAGCTGTGTACACGGCTCTGTGAACGGCTCTTTGGGCCATGTACACCGCTCAATGGGCCATGTGGCACCCTACACAACTCAAATGAGCCAGGTGGCATGCTAAATAGCTCAAATGGGCTGTGTGGCATGCTACACAGCTCAAATGGGCCGTGTGGCATGCTACACGGCTCAAATGGGCCGTGTGGCATTCTACACGGCTCAAATGGGCTGTGTGGCATGCTACACGTCCCATTTGAGTTGTATGGCACGCTAAACAACCAAAATCAAGTTATGTAGCCTCCACTAAATCATAAATAATGAATAATAAATTATAAATTATAAATAATAAATAATAAATCATAAATAATAAATAATAAATTATATATAATAAATAATAAATAATAAATAATAAATAATAAATAATAAATAATAAATAATAAATAATAAATAATAAATAATAAATAATAAATAATAAATAATAAATAATAAATAATAAATAATAAATAATAAATAATAAATAATAAATAATAAATAATAAATAATAAATAATAAATAATAAATAATAAATAATAAATAATAAATAATAAATAATAAATAATAAATAATAAATAATAAATAATAAATAATAAATAATAAATAATAAATAATAAATAATAAATAATAAATAATAAATAATAAATAATAAATAATAAATAATAAATAATAAATAATAAATAATAAATAATAAATAATAAATAATAAATAATAAATAATAAATAATAAATAATAAATAATAAATAATAAATAATAAATAATAAATAATAAATAATAAATAATAAATAATAAATAATAAATAATAAATAATAAATAATAAATAATAAATAATAAATAATAAATAATAAATAATAAATAATAAATAATAAATAATAAATAATAAATAATAAATAATAAATAATAAATAAATAATAAATAATAAATAATAAATAATAAATAATAAATAATAAATAATAAATAATAAATAATAAATAATAAATAATAAATAATAAATAATAAATAATAAATAATAAATAATAAATAATAAATAATAAATAATAAATAATAAATAATAAATTATAAATAATAAATAATAAATAATAAATAATAAATAATAAATAATAAATAATAAATAATAAATAATAAATAATAAATAATAAATAATAAATAATAAATAATAAATAATAAATAATAAATAATAAATAATAAATAATAAATAATAAATAATAAATAATAAATAATAAATAATAAATAATAAATAATAAATAATAAATAATAAATAATAAATAATAAATAATAAATAATAAATAATAAATAATAAATAATAAATAATAAATAATAAATAATAAATAATAAATAATAAATAATAAATAATAAATAATAAATAATAAATAATAAATAATAAATAATAAATAATAAATAATAAATAATAAATAATAAATAATAAATAATAAATAATAAATAATAAATAATAAATAATAAATAATAAATAATAAATAATAAATAATAAATAATAAATAATAAATAATAAATAATAAATAATAAATAATAAATAATAAATAATAAATAATAAATAATAAATAATAAATAATAAATAATAAATAATAAATAACAAATAATAAATAACAAATAATAAATAATAAATAATAAATAATAAATAATAAATAATAAATAATAAATAATAAATAATAAATAATAAATAATAAATAATAAATAATAAATAATAAATAATAAATAATAAATAATAAATAATAAATAATAAATAATAAATAATAAATAATAAATAATAAATAATAAATAATAAATAATAAATAATAAATAATAAATAATAAATAATAAATAATAAATAATAAATAATAAATAATAAATAATAAATAATAAATAATAAATAATAAATAATAAATAATAAATAATAAATAATAAATAATAAATAATAAATAATAAATAATAAATAATAAATAATAAATAATAAATAATAAATAATAAATAATAAATAATAAATAATAAATAATAAATAATAAATAATAAATAATAAATAATAAATAATAAATAATAAATAATAAATAATAAATAATAAATAATAAATAATAAATAATAAATAATAAATAATAAATAATAAATAATAAATAATAAATAATAAATAATAAATAATAAATAATAAATAATAAATAATAAATAATAAATAATAAATAATAAATAATAAATAATAAATAATAAATAATAAATAATAAATAATAAATAATAAATAATAAATAATAAATAATAAATAATAAATAATAAATAATAAATAATAAATAATAAATAATAAATAATAAATAATAAATAATAAATAATAAATAATAAATAATAAATAATAAATAATAAATAATAAATAATAAATAATAAATAATAAATAATAAATAATAAATAATAAATAATAAATAATAAATAATAAATAATAAATAATAAATAATAAATAATAAATAATAAATAATAAATAATAAATAATAAATAATAAATAATAAATAATAAATAATAAATAATAAATAATAAATAATAAATAATAAATAATAAATAATAAATAATAAATAATAAATAATAAATAATAAATAATAAATAATAAATAATAAATAATAAATAATAAATAATAAATAATAAATAATAAATAATAAATAATAAATAATAAATAATAAATAATAAATAATAAATAATAAATAATAAATAATAAATAATAAATAATAAATAATAAATAATAAATAATAAATAATAAATAATAAATAATAAATAATAAATAATAAATAATAAATAATAAATAATAAATAATAAATAATAAATAATAAATAATAAATAATAAATAATAAATAATTATAAATTATAAATTATATGGAGTAGTGTATGGGCCCCCACGCATTGAGGGGCCCCACATGACTCCCACACGACTGGAGCCTTGCATTTAGCATCACCCTTTTCATAATTCAGGCAATGTATCCAAATAACTCCCAAGTAACTACACCAAAACCTCTGCTAAAATATTTTATAACCAATGTGCAATCAAATATTATTCATTCTTGAAAGGAGGTTCAATTTTAACTTAATGTTTCTTCAAAATTGCTAATATATTTTTGTGATTTATGGTCAAAAAATCATTTGATGTAGATTATGCCAATTTTGGTTTTTTATTTTTTTTTGTACTTGGAAATTATTTATAAAAATTGAAGTATTTTCCCAAAAAACAAAAATTCAAAGTTAAATAAATCAATCAATTTTGGGAGTATGTGACTTCTGCAAATCTGAACCTTGAAATTGGGAAAACCACCCCACTCCAGCTGGATCCTTATTCATTTCAAAAAGAAAATTCTATCCTGTTTTGAAAAATGTTCTTTGACCTAATATACTCACAAGGATGCGCCTTTGTATCCATCACAACTTTGATAAAAACCCATTATTGCAAGAATATTTACTGAAGGTTGAAAGATTCTCTCAAAAGCTTATTATTTGGCTAATGTTAAATTCGCAACCTTGGGGTTTCAAACAGGCATAAATTTCCGCTCACAACCCAGATGGGTTGCAAACAGCAATTCACAGCCCAATAAGTAGATAGGAAAGTTTCTCACAACTTGTGCATCCCTCTGGGGTTTGCAAACCCCCAATTGCAACCAGGGAATAATGACCTAGAAAGGGTTGCAATTGGGGTTTGCAACCCCCCTGGGGGATGGGTGAGTTGTGAGTGGGGGTTGCACCTGTTTTCCTGGCCCATTTGGGGCAAAATATCCCCAAATGGGCCATTTGAGGGGGGATTAGGGGTACCTAGGTCCCCCTGGAACACATATGAGTGCTTTCTGTTATAATTATGGCAAGAAATTAGCTTAGGAAAATGAGCAGTATTTAAAGCAAAAGAAATGCTGGACACCTTGTGTCAATAATTGCTTGATGGGCTCTCACAAATGGGGCAACATGTTGGATGATATTTTTGATGAATTCGATTGGCTGATGAATGAATGATGGAAAACATCTGGGAGAAGAGCTCCTTAAGTAAAAAAGATTGGCCTCTTGTGAGCCCATGATACAACAAGCCAAAAAGCAAATTTTCCGCCCCAAAAGAGTTTTAAAGGCTCTACAGGCCTTGTTACTTGGTTTGGGCTACATCAGCCCACATGGCATCAGTCCCTGTACCCTTACAACCAGCCTATTCCGGTTGTTTCTGGTGTTTCCACCTCAATGGGGCTGAACCAGCCCCTGTGCTGTTCAATCTCTGGCTGGTTGTCCGTTACAACCAGCATTGTTACTTATCTTAGCACTTTTACATCCCTGGCCCCTCATATGGGCCAGGTGGGACCCAGGACTCACCTGAGTCCAACCAAAATCTCACCTGGGGGGGGGTGTAACCAGTGAACATGCCCCCCCCTTCTTTCTCTCAAATCCCTGGAGGGGGCGATCAAATCCCCCTACCAGGGGGCCTGGGGGTTGATACACCCAGGGTGTTGCTATGGTAAGTGGGCTGGGGGGTGGTCAGGCCCCATCCAGCATGTTGCTCCTCCCCCTTGGTAAAGGGGGGGGGGGGAGAGTGCCCCTTCAATGGTGGGGGGGTGGTCAATTCCCCCCCACCACCAGTTGCCTCAATGCAAAAGGCCTGGCCACCTCTTTGGGTGGGGGGGTGATCAAGTCCCCCCCACCATGACTGGTCGCCCCTTGCGACCGGTTGCTGGCTGGTTACAACCAGCCAGCCCTCCCCCTCCCCCTCGCAATGACAAGCAAGGGGAGGGGGAGGATCCGGGACCACCAGCCCCGCGGCAGCCGCAACGATGGCCCGCGCAGGCGGTTGGGCCCCATATACAGGCCAAAGGCAAAAACAGCGGCCCCCAGCAGGCCATGACACAAGCAGCGGCCCCCAGCAGGCGGCAAGACGGGTAGCGGCCCCAAGCGGGCCACAACACGGGCCGTGACACAGGCAGCGGCCTCAAGCAGGCTGCGACGCAGGCGGCAGCCCCAACCGGGCTGCAACACGGACGGCGGCCCCAATAGGCCGCCCCAAGCCCAAAAACTAAGTAAAACATACTTTGACGGGCCAGCCCGTCTGGCCAAGTATGTCCAAAATAAACCTTGGGCCCAATTACGCCCATACAAGCCCATCTGGCTGTACTTGCCCATATCCCCCACCGGGCCTGTTAGGGCCCGTGTACCAACCAGCCTGTTCCACGCGTTTTGAGGCCAGTTTCCCCAAATCAGTGACCTCCACACAGGCCTGTATGGTCTGTGTGGGTGTCCAATGGGCCAGAGAGGCCCATATTTGCATCCCATTTGGAATACACTTATACATAGCACACGCGTAAGTGCATACATATTTTAACACTGTCAACCCAAATTTGGGGATCTGGATTACTATGTGGGACTATTATTGGAATATAAAAATAAAATTGAACTTTGGAATCAAACACTCTGCCTATTGACACAGCGTACACACACAACACATGTCCATTGGATAAATTTATTTTTCTCAACCCAAAAGTGAGCAAACTTTTGGAGTTGTTTGATTGAAAATTGAATTGAATACTAAATTTCCCTTGAATTTTGTTGGTTTATGGGAACAGTGGAAAGCCCAAGCCCTCCCGTTTTAAACATTGCTACGTGAAGGGACTTAATTAAAAGTGTGCTTAACAAAGCTTTGGTGGAATCTAGGGATTTGGGTGGGGAGTTGCAAAAGAAAACATGGAATAGGGAGCTGGAAAAGAAAACATTGGAAGCCCCAATGGCATCCTCATCTAGGTTTCCAATTGAGGAACAAGATAATTTTTCACAACAGGAATTACAAGATTTTTCTTCACAACTGGAATTGATTAGAGGTAGTGGGTCACATTGCATTGTCATTTGAATGAGAAGGATTTGGCTTCAAAGATACTAATTTCACTAAGGGGTGCCAGACCCGCTTGACCCTCCTCCTGTGAGAGACTTTGATAGTAGGAAAGAAGCCGAGCTTTATATTCAAAAATGGGCAGCCATGAATGGCTACGCATTTACAACATTAAATTCAAAGAAGGATAAATACTTAGAGCTAGAATATGACAGATTTGGGGTATATGAAGGGCCATGCCTCACCAAATGGCAAAGGCAAACTCACACAAGGCAGGTTGGGTGTCAATTCATGATATGTGCAAGTTGGAAAGTATCAGATCCCACGTGGAATCTCTCCATTAGAAATGTCCTACACAATCATCAACCATCTGAAAGCCCTTCAGTGCATCCTCAACTGAGGAGAATCTGTGGTCAAGCCTTGAAAAAACTTAAAGAAGGCATTAAAGATGGGCTCAATAAAATTAAACTCAAAAGGAAATTGAGCAAGATTGAGGATGAAGAATACATTGATGATAGGAAAATCTATAACACTAAGCGGAAGGTACAGATAGCAGAACATATTGACAGCAATTATAGGATTGACAGATTAATTATTGATTATTTTCTGGCTTTTGGAAAGATTGAAACAGATCCAGTGCTTGAAGAATCCCAATTGTTCAACAAGTTGAATTCCATGCTTATGGGACAACCTCAACATGCTAGATTGGAGATTTTAAAGTCCATGTTCAATTATACAGCAACTTTGACTGCCAAGCCAAGGCTTGAGCCAAAGGTGTTAAGGTTCAGCCGTGGTCAACCAAAATTGAAATCAAATTAGTGGGAACTGTCAAAATTTGTAAAAGTTGAAAGAGACATTAAGATGGAAAAAAGGGTTAAAAGGGGACCAAAATGACCAAAGATAGTAAGTCTTTTATTTTGAGAAATGTTAATTTTTGGGGTTTAATGAACTGATGGGAAAATAATTTCTGTAGTGAAATGAAGGCTCTTTATCTGAATTTCATAGTTCAGAGTAAGAGACTGAAAGTGAATTAGGTTCTTTTCATTTGGAATCAGAATCCTTCTCTGAGGAAGAAGAAGAAATGGCCAAGTCAAACAGAAGCTCATCCTTGGTGAGTGTTGTTTCCTTTAATGAGATTAGAATCTTGAATAAGTAATTTTTGATTGTAGGAACCAAAAGTGAATTATCTCAATCAAATACCTGAGAAAATACATAAGTTCTTGGGGGAGGTTTGGGATCTGGTTGGTGATAGAAATTGTGGATTTAGAGTCATTTCTAAATCAATTTGGTATGATAAGCATGGATTGTTTGAAGTATGGAAGAAATTGATTGAAAAATTTGGAAAAAATAATACATTCTATTGTAAGATCCTTGGTGGCAGTAAAGACTTTAAAATGATAGAACAAAGACTTGATTTTAATGACATCAATGAAAAGATTCCCTCTTCAAAATGGCTTTCAAAGTTGGATATGGGTCAAATAATATCTGATACTTATCAAAGACCAATCTGTTTCATTTCACTGGATTCATGGTTTACTTATACTCCCATGAAAACGGGAGTAAAAGAAAAATAAGATCCTATCTTCATTTTCTCTGTTAACAATAATAACTGGGTTCATCTTCTGTTTGAGGGAGAAATGATTCCAATCCTGCCCATTTTTTCCAAATCTGCTTCTGTGAATTCTGAAAAAACGCTTCTGTTTGGGTTGACCATTCAAAAGAACAACTTAGGTTGTATTCCAATTTAGAAAAATAAGTTTAATTTCATCATTTTTGTTTGGGTTCTAATGCTGATATTTTAATTATATTGATATAAAAGTTTATCAAATTTTGAACATTATTATGTTGAGTGTTTTGAATGAGATTTATGGGTAATTCAGTTCAAATTTTTTTTATTGGGCTAATCCCATCATAAGGAGTATTTTTACTTCTTGTGATGGGATCAGCTTATCACAAGTTGAAATCATTTTTTTGAGGGGTTTTACTTTAGGGCTAGTCAATTTGAAATTACTTGTATTTTTTCATTTTTTTCCTTTTTGGTGTTTTTGTTAATAAATTAAAACATTGATTTTTTTTTATTTTTTTTATTAATTTATTTATTTTTATTTACTTATTTTTATTTACTTATTTTTATTTACTTATTTTTATTTATTTTTATTTTAATTTATTTATTTTATTTTCAATTTATTTTCTTTTTTTTCTGAAAATGGGTTGTGAATGGCCGTTCACAACCCCAAAATGGGTTTTGAGCAGCCTTTCATGGCTAAAATGAGTTTTGAAAAGCCGTTCAAAACTGAAATGGGTTGTGAGTATCCATTCACAACTGAAACCAGTTGCAAACCGCGCCACACAACCCTTTTTAGGTTGTGAACGGAGGTTGTGAGGTCAAAATTTTAAGATTTCCCTTATCATTTACACCAAAAAATGATATTGAGAGTGTAATTAGATATTTTTTCATACTTAAAGAATATTCTTCAAATTTTTCAGGAAATATTTACCCATGCTTTTGATTGATATTGAATAAAGCCATCACTCTTGTGTCTGATTTTCCATCATGGTCAGGACTATACACATTGAATTTCTGAACAATTTATTAAAGAAGGTCATGATTGAACTAAAAGATAAAATCATTATTTTAGCTGCACTTCTTAAAAAAGCAAAAAAATTTTGAATTAAAAAAGATTCTTTTGTTGATTACTCTTGTTGGCTTATTATGCAAAGGTGGATCATCAACTTCAAAAAACCCAAAACAGAAGTGGACAAAAATAATCAGTGATTTGTTAAGATAAATCCAATCTATAATTTCTTTTAAATTTTTTTTCCCCTTGCTAATATTGAAGTTGGGTGATTCCATGGTAGAAAATCAATTTATTAGGAGAATTTGAAAGCTTTTATTATGTAACTGGCCTCCTGATTTCCCCACAGCTTTCTTGGTTAGATATATTCTAATGATAGAGTTCAATCTGTTGTTGGGTTTTTTCATTGAATCCACAGCATCTGCTGTGTACTGAACCAATTTTAAAATTTCTTGCACAGGGTGTTTTTAGACTAAAGTATTGCTAAATTTGTCCAATATCATTTTTAAACATTAAAATATTCAAACATTCAGGCTGTTACCCTTCAACAAACCTTGGCCAATCTCCTTCCAACTGATGAATGGTCTAGAATTTTTTATTATTCAAATCTGGTTTTTTATTATGCACCTATCACTTTTATTGAAATTTCTCTTAAATATTTTACAGGTAGATATAATTCAGACAAGAAAATTTCAGATTTGTTCTCAAGAAAGGGGGGATATACATTCAAAGTATCTAAAATTATGGAAATTGAGCTTCAGTGCCTTCATGATATAATTAAAACCCCGGGTTGATGTAGTTATCCATGTTGAAAATATGGGATTAGGTGTTTAATCTTCTGCTTAAAATATACCCAATATCAATTGATTCAACAAATATTTTAACATAGACACAGATATTTTCCCTAGAACTTTTCCCAAAGATCTGGGAGACACTGTATACTTTTAGGATTGAAAAGAAAAAATTGCATGTATGTGCACACTGTCCTTGTGCATGGATCCGACACATTCTTCCAAATTGGATTTTATTTTTTTCCCGCCAATAAATCATACTCTGGTTCAATCAAAATTATTTGGAAAGACTGTGAAAGCCATAAAACCAAGAAATTTTCCTGAAAAACTTACTATTAAAAAATCCTGAATCTGAATTTTTTTTGGTTGGTAGTATCCTGAATGAATTCAAGTTTTTTTGAAAACTTAAGCTGTCATTTGTGTTCAATTTTTTCACATTAAAATTTGTCCTTGATCTGGTTGAGTAAATTTATTAAATAAATTAAATTCTAAATATCCCGAAAATTTTTGATCAGCATTAATAATAACTAAGATTTATTGTTTCCAACAACAACTCCAAATAAATTTGATTTCTTGTTTTGGGAAAGAAAATTAATCCAACAGTCTTTTTGGTTGGTTTGATTCAAGCTGGGGTCCTGCTATCATTTTTTATTGTTTTATGAAGCCTTGGAACACACAAACCTAGATTTAAAGAGATCAATGAATGATTTTATACATTGTTTAAGAGAAAAATGAAAGAAAAAATAGCTGGGAAAAAAAATAAAATACCAAATAGTCTTGGGATAAAACTTCAAGTGTATTGAGGCTGTACAAGCATTGAACAAGCATTCCACTGTTTGAAAGTTACTTTTTTTTTCTTTTGGATTTTTCCTGTCAATATTTTTTAAGGTTGATAAAATTTTTAATAATTGAGACAGTTAAAATCAATTTCTGAATGTTTTAAGCTGGAAGATATTTTGATAAATTATAGGTTCCATGAATAATTTTTAATAGAGAATTTCAAAATAATCTTCCTTTCTCAATTAAAGAAGTCCATTGATGACCCAATCCAGTCTTGTCAATGCCAAAATTGAGTACTTGGTAAGTAAATCCAAAGATGAGGATAAATTCAAAAACCAATTAAATTCTTTTGGCATGGTAAAATGACTTCAAGGCCCTTTTATGGACACAACCAAAATGATTAGTTTTCATAATTATGCTTCATTTTTTATCATCTGAATTGTAAATAGATTTAATTTAATTGCCTTGATATTTGAAGCTAATGTCCTTTGTTAAACCTGGGATGAATTTAGATTGTATCAGAATTAGAAATGAATTTTATGTTGGTTGGGAAAGAGTTACATGTTTTTTATTTTGGATATATTGTTTTCTTAACCTCTATTTACACAAGATTAATTTGTTTCAGTAACACCAAAATTACAGGGAGGAACATTCAAGCATGTGCCTCCATTTTCCCCCTGGTGATATACTCCTTATTTTTAGATTTGGTAAAAATATTGATCCCTGAAATTATTCAAAATATAATACAAAAATTGTTAAGAAAATGAATACCAAAATTAGTCCCATATAAAGAGCCTCATGCTGAAGCAACCATTTATAGCTTGATAAACATAATTTTCAAACCCCAAAGAAATTAAAAGAATATATAAATTCAAAAACTGTAAGATTATTTGGCCCTAATGATAAATTCATTAAAGTTTTAAGAAATTAGTCCAAGGATTATTGTGAGTTTTGAAGCATCTTGAATACAAAAAATAAAAGAAATTTCATTTAATTTTATTTTGTTATTATCTTGAAGCTATGAAAATTTTAATTGGTTCAAGTCAGGCATCCTCAAATTTTTTTCATTTACATTGGAGCTCTATGGCTTTAAAGTACTGAAATAAACCTAATTAAATTTATTTATTAAAATAAATTGTCAAAACCATCAGCTCTCCTTGGACCTCATTTGCCAATTCATTTATTTTAGAATTCTCTCTGACTTAAGAACAAAGCGCAAATTTAAAATATTGGCTGGGCTGGCCAGATAAAATATATATTGGATCTAAGCAGCTGGAAGATAGATTGAAAAATAGAGAAATCATCAGGGAAATATCAATCAAAAGAAAATTAGAAGTGGGAGGTAATTTCAGTAATAATTTAACTCCAATATTTCAAAAAAAAAATACAAATAAGTTCACTGGGAACTGGATTCATTCATAAATTATTCCACAAAATTGGACATTTTGATAGATATTTTTTCTTCTACTTCCTCCTTATATTTGAAAATAAGATTGAATAATTCATTCAATATTGATGGTATATCAAAGATAAACTTCTTCACTTTATAACTCTTAAATTTTTTGGAAATGGAACAAAAATACAAGTTATAAATTGATTTTTATTTATTTATTTTTGAATCAAAGTGATTTTATTCAGTTGGAATCTCCATTAAATTAGCTACTTGCATTGGTTCAATCTTTGAGTGGTGTTGTTGGATGATTCATCTGGAGAAGGGTGGTGATTTTGATGGCCATTTGGGTGAGTGAGTTTGAGAGAAAGGAGTGATTTGATGAATAGTTTGGTTGGAATATCTGGTCACAGATGATATATGTGTACCATATTGAAAAAAAACCACTCATTTTCCGGAAAATCTGACAATTCTGATTTAAAACAAGTGGGGTTTTTTGATTTTTGATGGTATGTTTGAAATTGGGGTATTTTTTTGAAACTTTTTTTCAAGGCTTAATATCTTTTCATTAAAATGAAATTCCAAATTAATTTTAAAAAAGGTGATGATAAATTCACAGCCCAAATGAGCCATGTACACAACTCATTTGGGCCATGTGGCATGCTACACAACTGCAATTTGGTTGTGTAGTCTCCCCATGACTTGACTGTAGTTGTTCCACCTCCACACAGAAGCCCAGGTCATTTGGCACCACACCCAACTAAATATGAGTTGTTTGAGGCTTTAAACAATTCAAATGTAGTTTTTTTCCGTGCCAAACGACTAAAAGTGTTGTGGGCCAAAAAAAACTAAAATAAACTAAACTAAATAAAATAAAAAAAATAGAAATCAATCAAAAGATCAAAAAATGTTGATTTTTTGGTTAAAAAAGAAAAATAAAATAAAAAATAAAAGAAAAACAAGTAAAAATAAATAAATAAATAAATAAAAAATAAATAAATAAAAAATAAATAAATAAAAAATAAATAAATAAAAAATAAAAAAACAAAAAAAAAATACAGAAGAAAACCAAGACACTAAAAATCAAATAAACAATGAAAGAGTCCATGGAGAAGCCCTAAATTATAGGTGCCAAAAAATAAAGTTTCAACTTGACTGCCCTAAAGTAAAAATTCCAAAGAAATACAAGTTCAACTTGAAACTCCCTAAAGTAAAAAAACCAAAAAAAAGACAAGTAAATTGACAAGCCCTAAAGTAAAAACACCAAAAAAACAAGTTCAACTTGTGTTAATCTGATCCCATCACAAGAAGTAAAAATACTCTTTATGATGGGATCAGCCCAATGCAAGTTGAACCAACTTACCAATAAAATCTCATTCAAAACACTCATCATAATGATTTTAACTCAAAACAATCAACATAATGATGTTCCAAATGTGATAACCCTTTATATTAATATAATTCCAAGATCAGAATCAGAACCCAAACCCAAATGTTCAAATTGAAATGATGCCTATAAATTAGAATACAACACAAGCTGATCTTTGAGGTGATCAACCCAACAAGAGGCTCTTTTTGAAATCATGGAAGGTGGTTTGGAAAATATGGGTAGGATTGGAATCACATCTGCCTTAAGTACAAGCTGGACCCCATGGCTATTATTAAGAAATGAAATGAATATTGGGTATGATGCCTCTTTTACCCCCACTTTCATAGGAGTATAATTACAGCATGAATCCAATGAAATGAAACAAATTGGTCTTCCATAAGTATCAGCTATTATTTGACCCAGATCTAACTTTGAAATTCATGTTGAAGATGGAATATTTCCATTTATTTCATTAACATCAAGTCTTTGTTCTATCATTTTAAAGTCTTTACTGCCACAAAGGATCCCATAATAGGATGTATCATTTTTCCTCAATTTTTCAATCAATTTATTTCATACTTTAAACCATCCATGCTCATCATACCAAATTTATTTAGCAATGACTCTAAATCCACAATTTCCATCACCAAAGGGATCCCAAACCTCTCCCAAGAACATATGTAAGTTCTCAGGTATTTGATTCATGTAATTCACTTCCTACAATCAAAAATTAGTTAGCCAAAATTGTAATCTCATTAAAGGAAACAACACTCACAAAAAATGATCTTCTGTTTGACTCCTCCATTTTTTCATCTTCCTCCTTGCAAAAGGAATCTGATTCCAACAGAACGGATGCTAATGAACTTTCAGTATCTTTGACTGAGCTATGAAATTCAGATGACAAGCCTTCCTTGAACTACAGAAATTATTTTCCCATCAGTTCATTAAACCAAACTAATGAACTTTTCTCAAAATAAAAGACTTAAAATCTTTTGTCTTTTCTTATTTGGTGCCCTTCTAATTCTTTTTTACCACTTAAGTTTATTCTCAATGTTTTCAATGTGAGAAGGATCTCTCCATTTATCTGTCAATTTTGGCCAGCCTCTGCTTGATTGCAAGACTTTAGTTTCAAGTCTTGGCTTTGGTCAATATTTTGTGGTTTTTTTGATCAAGTACTTCAGCAGCCCTCAATGATCTTGTTTGGGATATCCCAAGGTTTTTTCGTTGAGATTCTCATGTAACTGAGAATTGTTGAGCATTGAATCAACATCAACCTTTCAAAATTCAAAAGGATAAAATATCAGTAAAGTAGGAATCATCATTCAAAAAGCATTTATCAAAAGGCATTAATCCCATTAAACCAACTTAAAGAACTAGAAATGCAAGTTCAAAATCCAACCTCCACTGAGGATGAACATCCTCAGGAAAAACAGATCCTTGGAATGCTAGTAGGTCACCTATCTGGTGGGAAAATGGAAAACCCATAGTCTTGGAGTATTACTTGGTGCACACTTCCCCATCATGGTTCAACTTCAACCTCTCTAATTTTTCCACAACAAGTGTAATTTCCTCTAAAGAAAACTTGTATCCCAATGGTAACAGTTGAGTAGGAAGAACTATTCCAATCTTTATTGGAGAGTTGTAAAGGGCAGCCTGAACCAATTTAATTTGATTGGAAAATGTTCCCTCTAGGTTCCGCCAAACATCCAACATGTTTCCCAAAGAATTTGCAAGGAATTTTTCAAGAATACCATGGGACCCCTCAACCCAAGAGGTGGTTTTATTTCCAAAGTCAGGGTTTTTGCAATTCCAAGGCGTTACAAATGTCTCTTTGATACAGAAGATATCATGACTCATATACTTGAGCACATCCTCACGTTCTGCCAAGAAACACTTTATAAAAGTCATAATGTAAGCAAACAAAAACTAGGAAGATTAATAGTAGAGGCAGTCATTTGGCACTTACCATAAGTTTAGTATTGTTGACCTCTGCCTCCTCCTTTTTTTTTGAGTCCCCATACTTAACCCACAGAGACATAAAGCTTTGCCATCCTTCAAAGTCATTATTAAAGCACACTTTACACTTTGCTTGTATGTTTTTAGACAAGTGCCACTGAGAAAACTGTCTTGTTGACTCAGGTAAACATTGTTCTATAGCACAAAGCAGAGCTTTTTCATGGTCCATCACAAAGACTTTTGGAAGTCTCTCAGGATCATAAGACAGCTACTTTTGTGCATTTAAAGATCAACTGTAGAACTCAGAAGTTTCTCTTGTTATGAAAACAAGAGATTTTGTGAAAGTTCTTTGGTTGCCTGTAATTCCTAAAACATGCAATAGGGGGATTTTGTACTTATTTTTTTTTATAAGTACAATCAAACATAGCAATATGATTGAATTGTTTTGAGAGCTTTAATGACTTGGGATGGGCCAAGAATAGGGCTTCCAAGTGACCCTCTCCACTGAATTTTTCTTGATGAACCCAACCTGAATGACCAAGTATTTCAAAGGGGACCTCAATAACAATTTTTACCTTTAGTTCTTCAAGCACTAAATTACAATTGGTGTTATAGATTTTTTGGTCATCAAAATATTCCCTGCCATCAATCTTGCTCAATTTTCTTTCCAGTTGAATAGTATTGAGCCCATCATTCATGCCTTCTTTTAAATTCACTAAGGCCATCCCAGAGATTCTCATCAGGTGAGGATGCACTGAGGGGTGTGGAGATGGTTGATGGTTATGTTGATCATTTCTGTAGGAGATTTGCCAAAAGGGGTCTTCCTTTGTTCCACTTGCACAGATTCAAAACTTTCCTCCAAACTCCCTTGTGTGAGTTTCCCTTGATTGTTTGGTGAAAAATTTCCAAGATTAGGAACCATTTCTATCACAGTCTAAATCCACATATTCATCATGCTTTAAGTTGAAAACTGTTAAAGCCTAACCATGCTTCATTTCCCGTGTTTGAAAATAGTTTTGTGCCTCTTCCCTATTAGGAAAAGCTCTCACAGGAGGTGGGTGAAGTGTATCTGTCATAGTTACATAGTCATAGTTACATAGTCATATTTCAGTTTCCATCAAATTAAATGATGCAAAGACAAGATTAACATAAAATTTTACTCACCACCAGAGGTCATGTCAATTTGTGAAAAATTTGGTTCCACAATTGTCACCCTAGATGAGAATGCAATGGGGGATTCCAATGATTAATTACCCATTTACTTCTTTTCTGCAGCTTTTTTAATGGAGCAATCAATGTAGTATTTCAATGCAGCCATTTCACAAAAAGGAGGGCTTGAAACTGCTCCTATAATGCAAAAAAATGCAATGTTACTTCAGTATTCAATCCAACTTTCAAGTGAACAACTACAAAGTTTGCTTGCTTTCAAGTTGAGAAAGATCAAGTTTGATGGGACAATTGTTTGCAGTTTCACTTTAGTTTCACTTTAGTTTCAATGATTTGGTACAAAGTTTCACTTTATTTCACTTTTGATTCACTTTAGTTTCACTTTGGGACTGCTAGTTGTGGTTTAACAGTCCCACATGGTATGTGCTGTGGAGGTCTTTTATAAATGCAAGTTGGAATGGTCTGCGCACTGCGCGCTTGGAAGGGGAAGCACGCTCAGCCATGGGTGCGGCTTTGCCGCAGCAAGTCGCTCTGTGGCCTCAGCAGCAGTTGAACTGGGCTCAGAATCTGGAGAAGCAGGATGGGCAGATTGGATTGGATGGACGGATTGGATCGGATGGACGGATTGGATTGGATTTGACGGATTTTGCGTTGCAAGACGCGGATCCGGATTGCGCAGATATATCTTGGATATCTGGAATGGCGCGTTGGGCGGATACGGACTTGCACGGGGGGCTCTGAGTTGTGCGTGACGCAAGGCCACATCATGAGAAGGACAAAACAGGTGGGCGTAATGGCAGGCAAGTAATACGGATGGATGTGGGACATGGGACATGGGATATGGGTTGTGGATTATGGGATGGGAAAGATAGGGTTGAGGCTAGGGTTCTGTGCTTAGGGGTTGTATTTCATTATTCTTGCTTGTTCCTGGTTGTACTTAGGTTAGGTTTGAAGGGTAGGCTACTTAAGCCACACCCTCAAACTGGATATCATGGAGCATTGGATCATGGAGGATCATTGGTTGACATAGGGTTTTGGAAGGATCTTTACTCTCAATTCTCTATCTCTCAGTCAAAGGGAAAACAGTTGCACTCAGGGTTTACAGAGGCAAGGGATCAATAACTTCAAAACTTGGAACTATTAAAGGAGAAGTCCTCTTCTGAATTCCACATCTGGGGGTCTGGCCGGGAAGTAATCTTTTTTTCCTTGTCTCTTGAAACTAGCAAGTGCAATGTCCCAGTACCACCCATTGACCATTGCAGTGTCATCTAATGTTACCCCCACTCCTCTTCCTCCTCCTCCTCCTCCGGCTTCTTGGAAGCAAGCCTCATCAGGGGTGGGATATGATTTCCCTTGTTCCAACAATGGCGCCAACCACAAGCCAGTTTGCATCAGGCCGCATGACTATCCTCACATCCGGTTCAACACGGAGGACGTTGAGAGATTCCTTGCGCAATACAAAGGAATTGCCAATGCGGAAGGTCCAATGGGTTTGGATAAGGCTCAGCTTGTCATCCTCTTCATCGCAGACAAAGAGAAGCTTTGGGATGTGGAGGAGATGGAGGGGTATGAGGAACTTGATTGTCCAAAACTGAAGGCGGAAATCTTGGCGCAGTGGGGAAGGCGCAAACCTTGGTTTTGGGAAAGAAACTTTGAGTGAGCTGCGGCAGAAGCAAGCACAAATGGCGGAGTACGGATGCAGGCACAATTGGGGGATTATGTAGCAATGTTTGATTGGATCTATTGCTACCTGGAAAAGAATGAGGTAATATTGGGACAGATGGGCGCAAAGAAGAGGGTGTTTTTGGGAGGACTCAGTCCCCCACTCCGCGGGTGGGTGCAGGGGCACCTGTACAACAATAAATTGGTGAAGAGGTTGTTGGATGGGAGTATTGTGCTTCTTCCGGATATCCTTTTCCTTTGTTGCGCAGTGGAGAGAAATCTGTGCTTGGAGGAACTGATGGAGGAAATGGAAAGGTTGTTCCCAACAGGGCCTAAGAATTCCGCTTCCCACACTCTGGCAGCACTGACGCAAGCTCCATCTGCGTGCCCCTTGAAAACAGAATGCGCTCAGGCAAACCTACCAACAACCAGCCCGGAGGTTAGCAAGATGATGGAATTGATGAAGGATTTATGGATCTTTCTGAGTTGAATGTTGTCCGGGTTGTGCAATCCGCCTCCTCACCTTGGGAGAGCCCTTCCGTTTTCAAATCCTCCCGCGTTGCAGTTATGCAATTACTGCAGGGACAAGGGGCATTGGCGGTTGGGGTGCAATAACATGACAAAAGACCTCAAGGCCAGATTGTTTTGACCAGTGGGAATGGGATTCATGTTCCCAACGGGCAAGCCAATCTCCTCCAAACCTGGGAATCCAAATTTCATGGAGCAAGTGCATGCGCAAGGACAGGAATCGGCGGTAACTGCTCAAGCTTTGCTGGGGATTGTCACCGGTCCTGGGGTATGGCAACCACTGCGCGTGGAAGCAGAGGTGAGGGTGTTAGCAACGGAGGAGTTGGCGGCAGTGGAAAGGATGGACATGGATGCCAAGGAAAGGGTAACTCCGGCAGCTCCTAAGCCAGTTGCGTGCGTTTGGGAAACGGATGGATGGCCGGTAAATCTGGCAGGGAAGAAGAAGGCAGTGGAAATTGTGCGCAGGGTGATGGGGAATGTAACAACTATTCCCTTGACCTTGAAGGAGTTGGTGGCGGTGTTGCCGGTTGTGGTAGACAAGATGGTTCAAGCGCTGAAGGATTGTGGGCACAACAGGATCCCTCCAACAGTGAAACGGGTTAAATTGGCTTGGGATGGCACAGAGGGCAAGCCAGCGGGGATGAAATCAGTTGCAACCCCACTGGCTTAAGTTTTGATGAAGATTGCTGGAAGGAAGTTGTGGGCACTGGTGGATAGCGGTTCTATGTTGAACCTCCTCCCGTCTAGATTGGTTGATGAAATTGGATTGGTTTGGCGGAAACACACAATGATGCTTTGCGGGATTAATGGCGGGGTGTGTCGCGTGGATGGGGTTGTGAAGGAGGAAGAGGTTGAGTTCACAAGGGTCCGTAAACCACTCTCTTTTCTATTGGTTAATTGCAGGGAGGCTATTTTAGGACGGCCATTCATGTTTGGCTTCCAAGAGCGAATGATGTTTGATCCGGGGACGGGGAGGGAAGCATTGGCGGTGGAATATTTTTCTGGTGGGCAATTTGAAACCACAATCTGAAATCAAGGGTTGGGGGAGTGGACGTGGGACTCCGCGGGAGGAGTAGGAGGACGCGGTGGAAGTGGGGAAGAGGTGCAGAAATTTCAAGTTTGGAAGGCGGCAGCTTTGCACATCAAACAATTCTTTGCACGGGGCTTGACTTCATTCAACAAGACGGCTGGTTCAGATAGCAAAGGGGACAAAAACACGGATTCTTCCTCCAAGGATGAGCCCAAGCGCGTTCCTTTTGTCTGTAGGAATAAATTACTGCAGACTGCTGGGGACAGCAGCCAATTTGGGGGGGGGAAGGTTGGATTATTAGGGGATATGATTGGATTTGGTGAGGGTGTTCTCTAGCCGGTTCATACCCAGAATAACTAGACACCCCAGAAGGTTTTTTTTCTTGTTTTCTTCTCTCTGGATTGGCTTCTGGGATTATTGCTGGCTATGGATTGTTTCTTTCAGGTGCAAGCACGGCGCAAAGCTGGGTCCACGGACGCAAGAACAAGCCCCGCATCCAGATGCAAACACATGGGCAATTTCCAACAGATGATTCAGGAACTAGGAAAGCGCGTTGCGTGGTACGGATGTGGGTCAAAGAGCAAATGCGCGGGCTTGGCAATGGGTCATTTTTTTATAAAAAAAAAATATTCTTAAGTTTTCTTGGTTATCTTATAGATGGAAGGTGAAAATGGGCTTGGTTGAATTCTTTTTCTTTCTATCTCTCATGGATGTGCGCGCGCAGCTGGTTTTCTTTGTACTCTCTCTATTCTGTAGATGGGTAAGGGGAACTGTGTGGCAGTTTGTCTGTGGCTGTCTAGGTACCTTGAGCGGATAATTCTCACTCTCACAGATCCCTCACTCTTGCAGGCTGCTCTCAAAAGCGCAGATCTCGCGCGCAGATGTTCTTTTGTACTCTCACTGGATACTCTCAGTGGCGGGGATCCTTCTCACTCTTGCGTATTTCGTGTGTGGCTCTTATTTCTCTCACGGTTCTCACAAAGCCCAAAGGCTACTCAAGATGGCGCGGTAAAAGTCCATATCTTTGCAAATGGGTACGGGGATGAATACAAGATGGAATGAAGGGAAGAAGGAAGAAAGGGGGATGATCCACCTATGCCAGCCAATTCCTCATCACATCCTCTGCGTCTGCACAAGCTGCCAGGGCTAGGGATTGGAAAGCCGCCAGGACCTTGCATTGCGCATCAGCGGTGTGTGCATAAGGAACCAATAGGAATTGCCAGAGGAGTTTTTCTGTGTTGTTTACCATTGCGTCAAACCTTGCCAAGGGGAGAGCTGGAACCAGAGGGATCTCCAGGATTTTGGGAGTCGTGGCCAGAGGAGTTGCAGTGGCCATGGGTTCCAGTGACAAATCAATCACCATGGGAGATTGCACACGCGCGGGCTCTGGTGATGACCTGGGAGTGGGTGATGGCAATGGTGGCGGTGGAGATGATGCCAGAGGAGGAGTTGGTCTTGGAGGAGTGGGAGGACCCAGAGGTGGCGGAGGTGGAGCTGGCCTTGGTGGGAATGGAGGAGGCACGGCCAGACGGTTTGGAATCCTTGGGTCCATTGCTGGTACATTCATCCAAACCCACACGGCCCACTTGTGGGCAGCATTCCAAAAGTCCGCAAAGTTTGCAAAATCCTGGCCCCTTGGAGGTTCAGCCTGGCGGAACGGCAAGCCCAAGTTGAGGCTCTTGGGCAACGGAGGATTGTGAGGGGCGCGTTGCGGTAAGTTGCAAGGCAAGCCAGGCGGAGTCCACCCATTTGTTGAGATCTCCTTGTCGCTCAAGATCACAAAGGAGTTGCCATGGGTCCTCTTGCATGGGCAACCTTGTGGACGGTCGCGCGGCATGCCCTCTGACAAGGAGCAGCGGTGGTGTCTGGCTTGGCATGGGAAAAAGGGGCACCGTCCCAGAAGAATTTGGAACGGAAGGCCGTTCCGGCTGCAGTAGGTACAGGACATATTTTTTGAGGGGCATTTGAGGGTGTTTTTCTTTTTCTGTCTTTGGTCTGATGAAGGGGGTGCGGTTGGAAGTGGTATAGCTGGGGTATGGTGGGAGGCAGGTGAGATAGTGGTGGATCTCTGCGGACAGAACTCAAGTTGGGGGAGATGTGGAGGTCTTTTATAGATGCAAGTTGGAATGGGCTGCGCGCTGCGCACTCAGCAGCAGTGGCGGGCTCAGCAGGGGAAGCATGCTCAGCAATGGGTGCGGCTTTGCCACAGCCAGTCGCGCGGGGGGCTCAGCAGCAGTTGAATTGGGCTCAGCCTTTGGAGAAGCGGGATGGATGGATTGCGCATGGATTGCGCTTTGCAAGACGTGGATCCGGATTGCGCAGATATATCTTGGATATCTGGAATGGCACTTCAGGTGGATAAAGAAATGCGCGGGGGGCTCCAAGTTGGGCCCAGCGCAAGGCTGCGTCATGAGAAGGAAAAACCAGGTTGATGTAATGGCAGGCTGGTAATATGGATGGATATGGGATATGGGATATGGGATATGGGTTGTGTATTATGGGATGGGAAGGATAGGGTTGAGGCTAGGGTTCTGTGCTTAGGGGTTGTATTTCATTATTCTTGCTTGTTTATGGTTGTACTTAGGTTAGGGTTGAGGGGTAGGCTACTTAAGCCACACCCTCAACTCTCATGGAGCATTGGATCACGGAGGATCATCAGTTGTTATAGGGTTTTGGAAGGATCTTTACTCTCAATTCCCTATCTCTCAGTTGAAGGGCAAACAGTTGCACTCATGATTTACAGATGCAAGGGATCAATAACTTCCAAACTTGGAACTATTAAAGGAGAAGTCCTCTTCTGAATTCCACAGCGCTGATCCCAAATTTGGGTTGATGGAACCCAAATGTGGTCCAGGGGGTCCCAAAAATTCTGGCACAACCCCCGGGGGGTTGTATACTCCCAAAAACGCATCAAAAAGGCCATGTATGGGGGTAGACAACCCAAAAATACCGTTTGCGGGGGGTATAAAACCCACAGGGTTTGCGCATGTTTGAAAAGACCTTTTGGATGGATGTATCCATTGGGCCGTTTAAGGCCTTACACAAATCCCACACAACTGGGAGTTGTGAAGTTATCATCACCCTTTTAAAAATTACTTATATTTGAGCCTTATCAATCAAGTTTAGGAGGAATGAGTTGAGAGACCTACATAAGAAATAACCACAAATTCAGCATTTTTCTTTCAAGAATTTAGGTGATTTTGATTTTGATTTATTTTGATTTTTTATTTTTAGGGCATTAATTTTCTCACGCCCCCAATCATTTACTTTGTGGAGGATGATTTCTGCCCGCCATTGCCCCTCCTTGATGCTACACAGACAGATACTTTATTTCACATTAATTTCAATGATTTTTTTATTTTTGATGCAGCAGTGCCATAGCCAAGGTTCACAAATTCCCAAAAAGATTTTTTTGGTAATTTTGGAAGCATTAGAACCCCTCCAAAAATTGAATCAAAAAATAAGAAAATTTTGCAAAAACCAATTTTTCCAGGAGGTTTTGGATCCTTATTATGGCTATTTGAATTATTGTTTTTTATTAATTTTAGCTACCAAATATTTCAAGCAACATTGAAAGAAATTTACAATATTTTTTTCATATTTTTTGGATGTATCCTTTTACCTTAAAGAATTCCTTCAAAAAACCAAAATATTCAAAATATTTAAATTTCTCATTGGACATTTCCATCCTGTTATCTTCCTTTTGATTTCATTTTTGTGGTAACTCAAGCAATCAAAAATTTTAAAAAAAAAACTCAAAGAGAATTTAAATGTTTTTCCCAAATTTTTGGATGTTTTATATAACTTTAAAGAATTCCTTCAAAAAAGCACACAATTCAAAAATTTTGATTTTCTCATTAGAATTTTAGATCCATTTGTTTGCCTTTTTTTTATTTTTTTTTTGGTGCTTCAAGCTGTTAGAAATTTGATAAAAATATTCAAGAGCTTTTTAATATTCTTTTTAAAATTTTTGGATGTATCTTGGGCCTCCAAAAATACAATCCAATGTAAAAACACTTCAAATCAACAAATCTATTTCAATGTTTTTGTTTTACATCTGGCATCAAAATTTCTACAAATTTTTTTGAAAAAAACTTTAGAATAGAATCCAAAAAGTATTGAAGTCAGGAAAGAGATTTTGAAAGAGCTATATTCAAACCCAATCTTCAAATACCCAACATTACTGCATGAAGTCTGCAGTGAAAATTTCCAATAAGCAAGAAGGCAACCAGAGCACCTTTTTTGCCCAGCTACCATAAATATGTGGATCAAATTTCCATGCCATGCTTTCTTTCTGGCTGAAAAATATAATTGACCAGTGATTTGGTTCCCTTCTCTGATGCATTGCACTTATATTCCTCTGAATTCCCCTCACACTCCAAATTCCAAATATTCTCCTATTTGCTTCATTCTTTTAGAAGATTTCAAACATATGGTCTCATTCAAGTCCAAGTCTGATAATTTTCCAGCTTGCAGGGTAGATCCACTTTGGAGAAGCTTTGCAACCAAGGATTTCAAATCTTGGAAAACCATTATTGATAAAAATTTAGAGCTTTTTAATGAGCTTTTGTTCCCTCAAAGAAAATCAAGTAGAAACAAAAAAAAATCATGGTGGAATAAATTTTGATATTTGTATCCATTTTTGTTCTTTATTCTTGATTTTTTGAATGAAGCTTGAACTTTTTATGAATAAATCCAAAAAATCTGTATTAAGAATCTATTTTTTTATTTTTTTGAATTTCTGAAATCTTGAATACCCCACAAAAAGGATTTCAAAAGGCAAACAAAAGGATCTAAAAATCCAATGAGAAAATTCAATTTTTTTGAATTGTTTGGTTTTTTGAAGGAAATTTTTAAGGTAAAAAAAGAAATCCAGAAATTCTAAAAATAATATTAAAAAGCGCTTCAATAGCTTTTTTAAATTTATGAAAGCTTGAAACAACCAAAAAAATAATCAAAAAGGCAAACAAAAGTATCCAAAAGTTTAATGAGAACACTGAATTTTTCAAGTTTTTTGCTTTTTTCAAGAAATGTTTTAAGGTAACATAATACATTCAAAAAAACTTGGAAAATATTTAAATGCTCTTTGAATGTTGGTTTAATCTTTCAATAGATTGAATCACCAAAAAGAATGAAAACAAAAGGAAAATAACAAGATGAAAATGTCCAATGAGAAATTTATTTTTTTTGTTTTTTGTTTTTAGTTTTTTGATGGAATTTTTTAAGGTAAATCTATACATCCACAAAATTTTAAATAAATATTGGAAAAAAATTTGAATGTTTTTTAGAAATATTCTGTAGCTGAAATAACCAAAAAAAAAAAAAATAGCCAAAATAAGGAACCAAAAACCCATGGAAAAATTGGCTTTTCCTGAATTTTTCACTTTTTTGATTCCACTTTTGGAGGGGTTCTAATGCCTCCAAAATTAACAAAGTTTTCTCTGGGGGTTTATGAACCCCAGCTTTGGGACTGCAGTGTCAAAAATAAAAAATAAAATAAAAATGCTTGAAAGTACTTTGAAATAAAGTATATGTCTGTGTAGCAACAAAGGCCGTAAGATAATTTTCCATCAAATAAAGGATTGGGCCAGTGATAAAATTAATGCCCTATTTGTATTTGCATTTTTATTTTTATTTTGATTTTGATTTTATTTTTATTTTTATTTTTATTTTTATTTTTTTTATTTTTATTTTTAAAGGAGAATGACTTTTTCCGAATTATCTGTACTTGAGATTTAAACAATAAAGCCTTATCCAGATACAAAAGAGTATACATATCTGAGGATATTTGCAACCAATTTATTGACTTTTTTAAATAAATTTAGTTGGTGGATTTGAGGACCATTGAGGGCCTTCAAAGCAGTCAAATTGGACTTTTGGAGCCAGTGGGAGAGCCCTATGTCACCCCCACCCACCCTTTAAAACACCAAATTGAGGGGGAATGAATTTCCTCCAAGTAAAAAAAAGTTTTGAAAAACTTGTTTTGATAGAAGTAAGGTTTTCACAAATCTATTTTATTTCAAATTGCTTCCTTGGGTGGTAAAAAAGTCAACAAGGCAGAAATCAATGCAAAAAGACCTGAATCTATCTTTTTTGGATAAATTCATGCCTTTGTGGAAAAATTCACAACATAAAAGGTTGTTTTTCTCCTTTTTTTTCTTTTCTTTTTTTTTAAAAAAAACAAATAAGATATAGGTGGATTTATTGAACCTCAAAGGGCTGGATTTATTTTGCACCTATTTCACATATAGGACTTATTTATTTTTAATTTCTTGCAAAGTTTTTCTCATATTTTTTCAATCAATTTATCATGAGGCCATCATGTAGCAAACCAAAATTTTGGCATGCTATTCATTCTGAAAACCCTGTTTTTTCAGATTTCCGATTTCTTATGTGAATTGGAAAATCAGTTGAGAAGATAGTCCTTTTATATATTGAAACATCTTTATTCAAGATTCTTTGGTAAATTTTCTATTTTGATATCCATTGGTACATTTATGTTTTTTGGTAACTTTCATCTTGGATGGAAGAACAAGGACCAATTAAGACAGATTTAAGGTCAATTGAATTTTCATTTTGATACATTTTTGATTTGAGAAAGATGATCAAAAGAAATTCACAGTGGGGTTTTTGCGGGGAATCAAAATCTTGAAAAAAAGATGCAGAAGACTGGATGGAGCTTTGAAGAGTATGAGGTATGATAGGGAATTTTCAGGATTGAGAATTATGCTAACATCACTCACCTCATTTCAGCAGGCATTTTCTTTGCGATTAAGGAATGATTGGCATTGGTTTCAAATGCTTGAAATATGAATGAATTCAATATTGTGTTCAATTTTAGATTTGAGAGGAGGAAAATATTCATTTGATTGAATCCCAAATGAATCTAGAGTAGTTTTGCTTTGAGAGATTGCCATTTCTTTGGAATTTATTAAATACATTTTTAGAAAGAATAATCACCCAAATATCCTTTTTTTTTTGCTAGTTTTTTTTTAGATGTTTCTTGTGGACCCAGAGATATTTCTCAAATAATTGGTTTTGCAGAAAAATAGAGAACTTGTTTCCCCCTATTGAGCATTTTTCTTCAGTGAGAATAGGATTAAATTTTGGTGGATAAATTTTTCACAAGTTCTGGGAATAATTGTTTTTGATCCTGATCTCTCTCTAGGGTCTTGGTCAGGCATTGCTAGTTTTAGATCTTAGCTGTTTTTCATGGAATATCAAAATGTGAATGTGTAAGAATTGAACCAAGTGTTATAAAATAAAAATAAATCTATCAAATAAATTAAAACTAAAATCAGTTCAATTTATTGTTATGAAACCAACACATAAGACATAGGACTTGATTAGATTGACCAAAGGCTCTTCAAAGATGGATCAAGGTGTCAAAGAAGGGCTGAAAATGGTTAAAGATTGATTTAATGTATGGTAAAGAATTAGTGAAGATTGGTATAATTTTCTTTCCATTCAGCTTGAAGAGAGCAACATCAGAAAAGCAAAATGATAAAGTAGACAAATAAAGAAAAATATAACAAAAGAAGACCCAATGATTTTCTGGTTTGGTTCAGAGGATGAATTTTCAGTTCAAAAGAGAGAGCAAGGCAATATGAGTGAAAAGGGTTGACATCTCAAACAGAATGGGAATTTGATCCCTTGGTCTGTGGGGAGTACAGTGTGGTGGCTGAAAATCCTAGGATGTTTGATGTTAAAGATTAGGACGATTCAAAGTGGAAGAAAATTGAAAAAAAAAAAAAAACAAGACAGAAGAAAGAAGAACATAAGAAAGATAAGAAAAAACTAGAAAAGAGAGTCAAGTTAGACAACCACATCAAAACAAAGAGGCTGTAGAACATCTTTGTCAAAGTTTCTACATCCTTGAACTTTCCTTAGCTCCACTGTGGAGAATTCCATCTGGGAGCATGATCAGACAGGCCACCGTTCATACTTTCAACCGAAACGGGAAAGGTGTGATTTGGAAGTCAATCATGGGAGTGTTTTTTGTTTTTGTTTTTTGAGGGCATCACCATTGAACCTGGTGGTCACGTACATTGGCTTTAGAGACTGAGGCTCTCAAGTGACAAGATGCATACACAAGTCCCCTAAGGCGTTTTGAGCTCGGAATATGGAAGGAGAGCTTCCCTTCTGGGATTTGAAAATTGAACAAGTCGAGCATGCTTCTGTAAACATTGCGATGGTTTAGGTAGCCAAAAACCACACCCTGCTTCATCCCATGGTATCTGCACACTAATTTTTATGAATTAAAAGGAATATGACCTTCTCTGGCATCCGTCAGACTTCCTTTAGAAACTCTTCATTTATGCATACACAAAGGCATCATATGCGTTAAATCAAACCACTTGCTAATCTCGCTTTTCAAAGTCATCCTTCGTTTGGCTGCTATTCATATGTGATGTGCCAGAACCTCATCTTATTAAAAAAAAAGAAGTTGATAGTGCAAATATGACCCACAATGTCAACCGAATTGCTGCTGCTTATTAAAGTCAATGCAGAGTGTCAATGCCAGAAGACTGCGTGAAGCCAAGAAAAATAAACAAACGAATTTTGATCTGAGAGTAAAAGCTAGATATTTTGGTGAACGAATGCAATGATGATGTTTTTAAAAAAAGTTACTCAGGGTATCGTTGCAAGCAGCCTCCACCACACCTGGTTTTGAAAATCAAAAACAAGGTTGGTCTACTCCAACATCCTCCCGTTGATAAAAATCGACACGATTCATATCAGCCGTTTAGTGTGACGATTACCCCTTTCAGCCTCTGAGCGGGTGCGCAGGGACAGCAGAAGGACTTCCAAAAGGCCAAACCTTAAGAAGACTTTTCTTGCAGCTAAAAACGAGCCCAGTTTCATAGGTTCTGTCGAATCTTTCTACTTTCCTCGTGAACAGCTTCCAGGAAAACTTTCATACAATCTGGGTCGACACCAGGTGTGATACCATGGCCCAAGTTGGCAATGTGAGGCAAATCGGCATGAAAGCCACCCAAATCTTTTTTGAACATGATTCGGACGTACTTCTTGATCGACTGGGGATCGGAATGCAAGATTGCTGGATCGAGGTTTCCCTGTAAGGCGATTTGAGATGCTTGAGAACCAAGGGATTGGATAGCCACTGACGGTTCAACCTTCCAATCCAGTCCGATCGTAGAGTAACCCGATTCGGACAAAAGTTTAAGTTGGTTGGGTGAATTGATGCCCTTGGCAAAGACGATCAGAGGTACCGGTTGGAGACCCGCTTGGTGTAGATCATCTTTTACCAAGCTTGAAACCTTGCGAAGATAGGGTAAGCTGAACTGATTGAAATCATAAGCGCTCAGTTCACCAGCCCAAGAGTCAAAGACTTGACCGAGTCGACAACCGGCCTTGATTTGGTTCGAAAGATGGGCAGCACAGACGAAGGCGAGTTTATCTAGCAAACGAGCCGAAATCTCGGGTTTCTCGAATAGCCATTTTTTGGCAGTATCAAAACTGGTTGCCTTGCTTGCGTTTAGACCGGAGTTGCCAGCCCCTCCACCCCCGCTGGTCATATATGCAAACAATGTCCAAGGTGCTCCGACGAAACCGATCAAGGGTATTTCGTCCTCAAGCGCTTTGATGGTGAGTTCGATCGAGTCGTACACATAGTTCAGTTGGTTCTTTAAGTCACCCGGTGTCATGGGTTGGTCGATCAATCGAACCATCTCTTCTTCGGTCTTGATGGGATTCGGAAAGACTGGACCAGGATTCATGATGACTTCCATACCTAAGGCTTGTGGGATGACGAGGATATCTGAAAATATGATGGCACCATCAAGCAAACCGCTGTATCGCTTAATCGGCTGCATGGTGATTTCCATAGCTAGTTGAGGGGTCCTGCAAATATCAAAAAACCCATGGGATTCCCGGACCTGTTGAACCAGGTAACAAGGTGGTTTGGTTCGGAGGTGGGAGGATGATGAGAGGGCAAATCAAGTTTAGTGACCGGTCTCCCGTTAAGATCTGTGAAAAGTGACTTACTTTGCGGAATTCAGGCAAATATCTGCCAGCTTGCCTCATGACCCATACGGGTGATCGCTCGGTACTTTGCCCGCTTGCAGCTCTGATTAAGAGATCATTCTTTATCCTGTTCCTCTTCGGAAGATGTGCTGGATCATGCTGGATGGCCATCTTGAATGTTTTGTTGGAATGAAGACTGTCGTCGCGGTCTTCGCCGGTCTGCAGCACATCTTCATGGCCCTCTGGATCAGGGTTGGCGGCGACAGGTTGGAGAAAATGGCGCGCCTCCCCCCGCCCTGGCGCGCCATTTGAAGGTGGCGACAGTGGCGCGCCATTTTTTTTTTTTTCTCAAGTGATTTTTTTTTTTTTTTTTTTTTTTCTCTCTCTCTCTCTCTCTCTCTATGGCACAGAAAAGAGAAGAAGAGGATCATCGAGCGCCATGTCCTCTGGAGGGCTTGAACGATTTTGTGGTGCTTAACTGAGAGGTGCGATCGGCTGGTGGGCAAGTGCTCACTGTTGAAGCTGGGGGTAACTTGGCGAAGCTGATGGCCAGTGTCCTGGCCATTCCCAGTCCCATCGTTACTTTCCTCGCCCAAGTCCAACTCCAACCCCAACCCCTTGCGACGGTCGGGGTTGCTTCCCCACCTGCTCATTCAGACCGACGACCTTGTACTTCTCCAGTCTAATTCGGTACGCACCCCCACACTCGTTTCTCCATCTCAATCGACCTCCCGTCTTATTCCTCCTTGATACAACCCCCCACACCCCCACACTTAAGGTACATACACCTTTGGCGCGCCATGGGGGGTTTTGTGACATTGCTGGCGCGCCCTGGCGACGCCATTTACCGCGCCACATTTGGCGCGCCAAAATTGTTGCGCCGCCAACCTTACTCTGGATGCCCCCGCCTGTTGGTCCAGTCGGGTGCAGCCGGCCACACTCTGCCCATTCGGGGGCCCCAGGGGCTGCCGGTGTGAACAGGATAGCGGACACTGCGTAACATGCCGATGACATCCGAGTGCCAAACGCAGCTAGCTCCCTCTTGGTGTTCCCCGGAAACCCCCCGTAGGCACCCAGCTCCCGCTGAGGGCTGCCGAGAGCGCTCCCGGACTGGGTTGGGCCAATGGGCAAGACAACGACGACGACGACGACGACGACGACGACGACGACGGCGACGGCGACGGCAAATTCAAACATCACACCATCTATCTACTCACCGTCACTTGCTTTCACCCGGCATATCAACTTGATCGGGCACTCAGGAAATCCAAAGAAATGTCGGAAATCGGGTTCGCTTCCCAGGAGGATATGAAGAAAGCTCGCCTGCCCTTGGGGTGAGCCGACAACCTTCTCCCAATTCTCTCTCATTTTCCGGCTGATCGTCCAGATCGACGCAGCTCTTGAGCAATGTGTTTGAATTCGGTTTAAAATTCATCTTCAAAGGAGTGCACAATCAATCTTGATCGATACTGACCCTTGATGTTGTTGGTCCCTTTCTAGATACCGCGACTCTTGCGCCAAGTCAGCCCATGTCACTTACGCCTACCAAATCTCGAGCCAAAGCAATTTAAGCTAATCTATTACCTTCGGTTTTCTCTCTCCAACAACCATTCAAACGAAAAAAAAAAAAAAAACTTACATTCGGGATCCCGGATATCTCGATGCAGTTTTCTAATCACTCTGAATAAATGCAGGCACAAAGGCAATTTCATGCCATGGCGGTGCGGTGATGAACGGTGAGTAAAGTCTTCTTTGGTTGATCTCCTCCATCAATGCTTTCGATCATCTTGCTTTACATTTTTCTCAACCAAGAAACTTGATTAAAATCTTCAACAGCCATGCATACGAGCACTGTCAGTACAAAGAGTACGTCCTCACCCCTCCAACTCCTTATCCATGATCTCATCCTTTGAATTCATCTCTCGTACCTGCACTGAGAAAATTGCGCTGGATCTCTTGATGACCTTCAATATCTTCCCAACCATGAACCGATCGGACAGTTACGTCAGGCGGATGAAGCAAATGCAACAACAAGTTCAAGCCTCTAAAGAAGAATCTTCTTAGGCCCTTGTTGGGAACGATGTTAAAAGATCTCATTCGTGTACTTGACCTCGATCGATTCCACTTGATCCATGTTGCTATATTCGCCCGATTCGAGTAACCTATTTCCCTTCGATTGCGATTACCCATCGGGTCATCTTCTTCCCGCAATCAAATATCGGCCGATAGCAACAATGAGCGCGCGAACTCACAGGCAGAAACCAGCCAGCCGAAAGCAGGTAATACATCTATGTCAGAATTGATCGGCCGTGGCGATATCGAGGCTGTTTTGACTATCCATGGTTAGTTGCAATCACGATTGGAAGCATGTTTATTCAAGGCCGAACTCCCGCCGAGAATCTTATCCATGAAACATCCCCCTACATGATATTTATTGCAAGTATTTGGTTGTTCTTCCTTTCCCAAAAATTCGCTGAGTTGCGCTGTGCTCGAATCAGTTAACGAATCCGAGTCTTGAAAGACTCCCTACCTCTAAGAAAAAAAAAAGTCTATTTGCATCGTGAAGTGGTAGGCGTAGTAAGGAGTGTTAACCAGAAGTGATTCTTTGCTCAAGTTCATCCCCACAATACTTGCAACAGGCAAGAGTTAGCTTATCCTTGTTAATGCCGGATCTCTTTGCATTTTCATCATGAGCTTGAGTCAGCAATTTGCTTATGCTTGAGCTCACTGAGAATTTTTTGATGTTCACCGTGATTGAAACGCACTCCGGTGGCGGCGGAGTATATTGTTGCATGCTTCGCCAGGATCGCCCATTTTTTGACAATGTTATGAACAGCTTGAGATAAGTCAGTTGGTTGTACATACATGATTTTACCAGTTACTTCATTTTTCTCAAAATTCGGAGCAGGAAGCCACTATTGCTTTGAGACCACTACCGCTGAGAACGGCTGGGTAATGGCAGCACGTGTGAAGGATACTTTGCAATCAACAATAGCCTGTCATTCGCTCAGTACATGTGACAAAGGGGTAATGAGTCCCTGGCGGCAACTAGCGCAGAGGAGGACATTGTGGCAGCTGATTCCTTTCCACTCATCATGCTGGTGTGCTGATGAAGGAGGGAGGAAGGCCATGACTGCCATGGTTAAGAGGCCCCCGATCGAATTGCGGGGGACGTGCTGACCAATCTTTGCCTGTACTGTCGTCCTTCTTCATGCTGGGGCCAACCGCGCCTGGATAAAATCGCCGTGAGGAGCCCGTGACTCCAAGGATGGACAGGGAAGGACCACGTGGAAGGAAGCCAAACCTTGAAAGGGGGAACATAACAGAACAAAACAAGGCATTAGCGCCTTGGGCGTGGAGTGGGAAAGGGCCCTCCGGTAAAACACACATTACGTGTTAGGTGGCAGGGGGGAGCGGAGCAAAGGCTCGTGCACCAAGGGCATGAAGAGCGGCGACAACTCAAAACAGATGAATTTCGACAGGAGTGAGGTTTGAACTCACGCTCACAAAGTGAAGCAGCTGTTGGATGGGCCGTAAACCAAATTCAAAACTGCCGCCTTAACCACTCGGCCATCCTGTCGTGATATCACGGGCCCAAGGGAGCTACCATCAACGACCGCACAAGGCCAAAATCAAAATCAATGGCATCATTTTATGCATCTCTTGGCACTTTTTCATGTATTAATTTTCTGGTTAGAAAGAAATTCATGGTTGCTTGCTTACCTAAGTTTTTGGGCACCTCTTTCCAGGGTTATGAACTTGGAAATCACAATGATGATGTTTTAAATGGCTTTTCAGATTTCATCTTAACGGTTTCAAATCTTGTGACAAACAACAAATCTAATCAATCAAAGAAAATAAAAAATAGATCAAAATTTTTGTTTTTGAGGAGTATGGGAAATGGAGCAGATTTTCTGTTAAGATAAAACAAGTGATTCTTTGGCCTTGAGAATAGTTTTGTTGAAGGTGGGAAAAGGGTCTGAATGGTTTGGTAGAGCAGATTAAACTGGGAAAAAAAATCTGTTTCCCACCTTTCCCCTTTGTTGAAGAGGGGAAAAAAACCAAGGATGGGGGAATTGGGAATGGGTGTGTGTTTGGGGGGGGGGGGGGGGGATTGACTGCCTTGCTGTTCCCAGTTGCTGATAGAACTGTAAAGTGGGTGGACAAAAATGGTGGGACTGATTTTTAAATTACCCACACCCACCTAATCCATATTTAAGCTGGATCTTTGCACAACTTTTGTTGTCAAATATCTTTGGCACTCAACCTCTTGACCAAATCAATTAATTTGCCACCATCCTTTATTCCCTCCATTGACTGATAGCACAATGACTCCAGTAAGTTCTTTTAGTTTTTCCATACTATTTTGTCCATTTTTTCATTTTTTATTCATTTATTTCTTTGTTTATAACATACTAGATGAAGAAAAAATATATATACATATAAATATCCAAAGGCACCCAGGCCCATGTGATTGGAATCTATGAAGCAGGATTGTCTGGGAATTAAATTGCCTCCAATTTGAATATTCCAAGGAAAACTGTTAATAAAATCACCAAATGATTCAAGAATTGTGGAAATTTCAAGCCATTGAAACAAACTGGAAGGCCTCAAAACTTCCAACTGAAATCTGCCTGAGCTTTGGCATAAAATACAACACTTTCAAAATTTTAAAGCCCCTGAGTTACAAAAATAAATATTGAAGGAAGTCTCAACACAGACGATTTGAAAAAATACTCATGAACTTGGTTTTTTTTCAAGATTGGCTGAAATTAAGCCATTTATAAATCAATATCAGAAGAAGAAGAGACTTAAATTTTCTTGTGAACATCAAATCTCAAATTTCAAAAACTGGAAAAACTTCATGTGGACCAATGAATCAAGATTTGAAATCAGCAAGAACTCACAGCAAGTCCTGGTCTGGAAACCCCCCATGAAAGATTGAATTTCAACTTTCTTGGTCCCACATTCAAGAGCTGGAGATAATAAATATGATCTGGGGTGATTTCATTTATGAAATCACCATTCTTCTTGTTTTTATGCCTCCAAAACAAAAAAAAATCCTGTGATTTCAGCATAATCTTTTACAAAGGTATTCTTGGTGCCTTGATTTCAAGAATCAATTGATCTGAATTTTTTTTTTTCATGAGAGGTGGTTCCCCAGTCCACAAGGCCATGGTCAGTACTTGGTGGAAACACACCCATGGTATCAAAAAACCTGTTGGGTCAGGTCAGCTCCTGGTCCTCAATCCAATTGAGGATCTATGCAGAATTTTAAAAAATAATATTCAGAAGATCTACCAACCATAATCAATCCCTGAGATGGAAAGCGCCCTCAAAAGCACCTGGAAAAACTTTCCACATCAAACCCTCAAGAATCTTATCAAATCCATGCCTGATTGCAAACAATCTGTCATCAAGTCTTGTGGTTGTTCTAACAAATGCTAGATACAATCATTTTATTTTATTTTATTTTTATTTTTAATTTTATTTTGAATTTTATTTTTAGTTTTAGTTTTATTTTTATTTTTAAGTTTAATTTCAATTTTATTTTTATTTTTAATTTTAATTTTAATTTTAATTTTATTTTTGTTTTTATTTTTATTTTTATTTTTCTTTTTCCTTTTATTTTTATTTTTATTTTTATTTTTCTTTTCCTTTTCCTTTTCCTTTTCCTTTTCCTTTTTCTTTTTCTTTTTCTTTTTCTTTTTCTTTTTCTTTTTCTTTTTCTTTTTCTTTTTATTTTTATTTTTATTTTTATTTTTCTTTTCCTTTTTATTTTTCTTTTTATTTTTATTTTTATTTTTCTTTTTATTTTTCTTTTTCTTTTTCTTTTTCTTTTTCTTTTTCTTTTTCTTTTTCTTTTTCTTTTTCTTTTTCTTTTTCTTTTTCTTTTTCTTTTTCTTTTTCTTTTTCTTTTTCTTTTTCTTTTTCTTTTTCTTTTTCTTTTTCTTTTTCTTTTTCTTTTTCTTTTTCTTTTTCTTTTTCTTTTTCTTTTTATTTTTATTTTTATTTTTATTTTTCTTTTTCTTTTTATTTTTATTTTTATTTTTATTTTTATTTTTCTTTTTCTTTTTCTTTTTCTTTTTCTTTTTCTTTTTCTTTTTCTTTTTCTTTTTCTTTTTCTTTTTCTTTTTCTTTTTCTTTTTCTTTTTCTTTTTCTTTTTCTTTTTCTTTTTCTTTTTCTTTTTCTTTTTCTTTTTCTTTTTCTTTTTCTTTTTCTTTTTCTTTTTCTTTTTCTTTTTCTTTTTCTTTTTCTTTTTCTTTTTCTTTTTCTTTTTCTTTTTCTTTTTCTTTTTCTTTTTCTTTTTCTTTTTCTTTTTCTTTTTCTTTTTCTTTTTCTTTTTCTTTTTCTTTTTCTTTTTCTTTTTCTTTTTCTTTTTCTTTTTCTTTTTCTTTTTCTTTTTCTTTTTCTTTTTCTTTTTCTTTTTCTTTTTCTTTTTCTTTTTCTTTTTCTTTTTCTTTTTCTTTTTCTTTTTCTTTTTCTTTTTCTTTTTCTTTTTCTTTTTCTTTTTCTTTTTCTTTTTCTTTTTCTTTTTCTTTTTCTTTTTATTTTTCTTTTTCTTTTTCTTTTTATTTTTATTTTTCTTTTCCTTTTTCTTTTTTTTCTTATTACTCATGAGCCTATTCCTATCTTATCCAACTACCATCAATTTGCAATTTTATTGTATTTTTCAATATTTTTTTGAATTCATGCTCCATTAAAAGTCCAAATTTACCACTTTTTTATCTCTCAGTTGAATGTTGTTTTTATCTCTTGAAAAAGAAATTAAACTCTTTGTAAATTGAAATTGAGATGCTCAGCTAGTAAAATTAATATTTTGTCAAACAGATTTTCCTTTTATTTTGTCTGAAAACAAAAAAAAAATAGACACAAAAAAGGTGGGAAAGTTTGAGGGGTCAGTCCCACAATTCTTGTCCACCCACCGTACAGTGGAAAAAATTTGATTGAGGTAAAAAAAGATAAACAGGTCTCCTTGGAAATTTAATATCATATTGGACATAAAACTTCTCCAAGTAAACAACTGCAGTGGTTCAGTGAGCCATTTCAGGTCATCAATGGAAGAAGGTCCCATAGAAAGTCACCAAGTCACCTTATGAATTGATTAAGTTCCATTCATCAAAAGTAACATGCCTTTCAAAAATTGAGTGATCACTTGAAAAATGCTTACAAAGTCTATCCAACACACTAATTTCTTCAGTAAAAAACAATTCTGAACCATTAAACTTTTTCCAGCTTTCAAGTGAGGGAAAAAAATAACAATCAATCAATACCTCTGTTAAAGTAATTCAAGACCATTAATCAACAGGATGAGTCTTTTAGAAAAGTTTTTTAAGCCCCCTTTAAAATTCATCAAGCCCACTGGAAAAGGGTAGGAAGTTTGCAGGACAAGTCAAGTGGCCACTGTGGTTCTTGAACAATAGAATAAAAAATTCTTTTGATGTGTGCAGCTTTTTTTATAAGGGTAAATAAAGTTTGATTGATAAGAAAAAACAAAAATTTATTGGGAAGGTATTTTGTGGTAGATGAAAGATTGATGTGGTGGAAGATCTCATGGGCAATACTTTTGAAAATAAGAATCTTCACTGTTTTAAAATGGCATGATTTGCTTTAAATCAAGATTTAATTTTTCAACAGAAAAAGGCCTCCCTTCAAGAAAAGAAAAAGGCCAAAACAAGTGGTATAAAATTATGCCATACTTGATCTACTTTTTTGTGGAATTTTTTATGGGGAAAAGTGGTATATGAAATTCCACACAAAAAATTGAATCAGATAATGGATATTTTGAAAAAAAGAGGGGAAGAAAACAACAAGGGAAATGTTAAATTCACAGCTCATTGAGCTGTGCACACAGTTCAAAAGGGGCCTTGTGGCACTGCACACAGTCCAATCCAAGCCGTGTACAACCCCCCACGGCTCAAATAGTTGCGCAGCCGACCCAGCCTTGTCCTCTGGCATGTTGGATTCCACACAACTACATTCAAGCTGTGTGGAGTTGTACACGGCTCAAATGTAGCTGTGTGCCATCCCACACAATACTGGACCGCAGTGAGCCAAAAAACAAAAAAAAATAGAATGAAAGGGCACTAACATAACCCATGAATCAAATAAACTTTCCAAAAAACAGGAATCAACCAAAAAATCAAAGAAATCAAAAAATGTTGATTTTTTGGTTAAAAAAAAAACAAAAAAAATAAATTAATAAATCAAAAACAAAAAAAACTGGGACTATCCAATGGACTAGCCCTAAATTGAAAATACACAAAAAAAACACAATTAACTGGACTAGCCCTAAACTAAAAACACCAAAAGAAAGACAAGTAACTTGACAAGCCCTGAAGTAAAAAAACCAAAAAAAGGCAAGTAACATGACAAGCCCTAAGGTAAAAACACCAAAAAAATACAAGTAAGTTGTCAAGCCCTAAATTAATTTCAACTTGACTAGCCCTAAAGTAAAAGGACCCAAAAATTAAATAATTCTTTTTACCAGCCCTAATGTAAGAGTTCCAAAAAAAATACCAGTCTTTTGACCAGGCAAAAAATACAAGAAGTCATTTGACCAGCCCTCAAGTAAAAGTGCCAAAAAAATACAAGTATTTTGACCAGCCCTAAAGTAAAAATACCAATAAAAAAACAAGTTAAACTTGTTTTAAGCTGATCCCATTTCAAGCTTAACATAAGTTAAGCTTGTGATGCAATAAGCCCAACACAAGATGAGCTGACTTACCATTAAACTCTCATTCAAAACACTCAATATAATGATGTTAACTCAAAACACTCAACATAATGATGTTCCAAATGTGATAACCCTTTATATTAATTGAACTGATTGGCTGAATTAGAGTTACAATTTATATGAAACCCAATGATGAAATGAAGTCAAAGTCTATCACAATCTAGAATACATTTGCAGTTGAGCTATGAGATGATCAAACCAACCAGTGGCTTTTTTAGAAATAAAGGAATGTAGTTTTGCTAGAATGGGGGGGATTGGAATCATTTATCCCTCAATTACTAATAGAACCCAGTGGTTATTGTTTACAAAGGAAATGAAAATTGGATATGATTGATCAGTAAAACCATTTTTCATTGGAGTATAAGTATCACATGACTCCAATGAAATGAAACATATAGGTTTTGAATATGTGTCTGCTATAATTTGACCCATGTCTAATTTAGCCAGCCATTTTGAGGAGGGAATCTTTTCATTGATGTCTTCAACATCAAGTCTTTGTTTAATCTTTTCAACCTCCTTTGCACCAACAAGCATCTTAATTTAGCATGCTTTATGTTTCTCTAATGTTTCAATCATTTCCCTCCTAACTTTAAACTAACCATGTTCTTCATAACCAAGAGATTTAGAAATGACTCTAAATCTGCAATTACCATCTCCACTTGGATCCCAAACCTCACCCAAGAACTTATGGAATTTCAAGGGTATTTGATTGAGGTATTTCATGTTTGGTTCCTATCATGAAAACTAACTTATTATTCATTTATTTAATCAGATCAATTACATGAATACTCACCAAAGATGAGCTTCTGGTTGTGCTTTTCTGCACATTCTCTTCATCTGAAGAGGATTCTGATTCCAAATTAAGTAACTCCAATTCACTTTCAGTCTCTTCCTCTGAAATATGAAATTCAGATTCAGATTCTGCCAACTTTGAATAAAAATTCATCATTAGTTAGTATCTAAGTTCATCAAACCAAAAAAATGAACATATCCCAAAAGAAAAGACTTACAATATTTTTTCTTTTCTTATTTGGAGCCCTTCTAGTCCTTTTTTCCCCCTTGAGTTGTTTTTCAACATGCTCAAACCAAGATGGTTCTTGCCGCGTATCAGTGAATTTTGGCCTTCCCCTAATTGATCATAATACTTTAGGTTCAAGTCTTGGCTTTGATCAATATTTTGTAATCTTCTGAATGATATAATTCAATAGGTTGCTTTGCTCATGATCTGGAGATTCCAAGATCATTGCATTCACCTTTTCATGTAAATGAGGAATGCTTAGCATTTCATTGACATTGCACTTGAAAAATTCAAAAGGATCTGGTTTTGAGTTGTGTAACAGGAAGACACGGCTTGAAATTGCTGTGTTTGGGGGGTAAAGGGCTCCTACAAGACCCCCCAGGGTCGCGCATGTTTGAAAGGCCCTTTGTGGTCGTCTATGGGCCCCCAAGGCTGATTTGATCTGTTTAGGGCCCTAAAAGACTACCACATGGTTAGAGCAGTGAATTTAACATCATCCATATCAACTATTGGGATTGGGTTGGTACAATAATAAAGTATAAAGAGTTTACCAATCCCATTAATAAACCACATTTTCAAGCTTTTCAGGAGGTATGGAATTCTAAATGTGGACTCAATTATCAATCAAAGGATCAGTTGAAATTGGGAAAAAGATTAGAAAAAGTTGAAAGCTGAAGGATAGCTCTTACTTGAGACTAGTTCAGGTTTGACTAAACTAGGACTTGTATAGAGGACGTTTATGGTAAGTATTGTGGCTGAAGTGTAAGGACTGTGAAGAGAAAGAAGCAAGTGGATTGAATTCTAATTAGAATCAATATAATGAGTGGTAAAAGAGTGGAAAGAGTGAGATTGAAAGGAGAAATCAATATGAAATTGGTCAGAATCCCCACACAGGGATGGTGATTTGAAACAAGATTCAATTGGTGGAAGGGGGTTGGGAGATTTTAGTTTTGAAAGCAATTTTAATGATGGGTGGAGGTGCAAGTTCTAAAATAGGGTTATTGAAATACTCAATTTTTTTAAGAAAATAAAAAATCCTGTTTAAAATTTTTTAAAAAAAAAACATGTTTAACTGAGAAATTTGACTTTTCAAGACATAAAGTGCTTATAATTATTTTTATAGAATATTTTACCACAAATATCAGCTGAAAATAATAAAAATCAATCAACCTTTTTTTCAGCTATTTACAATTCCTCTTCAAAGATATTTTACTTATAATATCAGCTGATAACTACTAAAAATCAATTGTCCTGGTATTTCAGCTGGTTATAATTCCTTTTCAAGCACCTGATTGAATTTTATGTTCTTAGAAACAATTTTTTTGGTTAAAAATTTATGTAATTATTTTTTTTCAAGTTGAAATGAACCACATAAAGCAATCTGAAGAAAAATTGGCTTGTTTTAAATGTTGAATATCTTGTAACATTCTGTCATCTCATTTTTTCAGACTATCATATTCTTTACTTCTTTCCTTTTATTAATTCTCTCTCAATCTTTTGTGTCAATATTTTTGATTAATCTAGAACAAATCAACTTCAGCCGACTTAATCCTTTCTTTTGATTCTGAAATTTCCTGTGATGATTCTTCTCTTTCTTCTATCTCAGATACTTCACTCCAACCATGATCAAAATATTTCTTATTTCTATCAAATTCTTCTCACTATCTCTGGTTTTTCTTCTTCTTTTATCTTACTGACTCAAACCTCAAATTTCCATTTCTTCTCAATTCCTTCTGTCTCAAATCTCAACTCTCCTCCTTTTCTTCATGTTTACCCTTAACTGGTACAAGATTTTTCAACTTCTCTCTAGTCACTATTCACTGATTGATTTCTTTTTCTCAGATCTGTTTTCTCTCTCATAAGCCTATTTCTCTACCTGCTCTTAGAACCAATTTTTCCTCAATCTGCTATTCATGTTGGTACTTCTCAGTTTCTTCTTCCAATAAATTTAATTTTTCTTTTCAATTGGTTCCTATCTGATGTTGTACCTTATGAAATCTAGCTACCTTATGAAATCTAGCCTCAAAAATTCTTACTCCTCAATTTTTAAGCCAAAATCAAAACATCTCCACTGTTATTAATTTGAATGATTATTGTTTTCTATTGGTATTAACCTGTTTTATTGGGATTATTTTGATGGAAATTCCACATGGAGGTTTTGAATATTAAAAATGGATACCAAAACACCTGCTTCCATAAAGGTTTCCTTGGCCCCAAAATTTATTTCATGAAATTAAAGTAAAAAAATATCCAACAAGTAGAGATTTCTCTTAAGCTGAAAGCTGAAAATTGTTTATATTGATCATCAAAAAATGGAATTCAACTTAAAATGATAATTTTAATTAGGATAAAAAATCAAATTAATTCCAAGAAACATTTCAAGAGTTTATCAATCAAGTGTTTTATTTTAAAAATTCATGAGAGATTTATCACACTTGAAGCAGAAGTGCATGCTTCTTGAAAAGCTGAATTTGAGCCCAAATCCAAATTATGTTCAAAATATTGAATAAAACACATCTAAAAATGGTTTTTAAATCATAATCAGGAAAAATAATTCAATCCAGATAAAAGAAAACATGATCTCCTGGGATTTCCTTGAATTCTCCAGTGAAATATTCAAAATGCAAAATTTTTATTCTTTATTGTTATTATTTCACTTTTGTTTGAAAAAAATGAGAGAGCCTTCAGAAAAAAAAACAGAAAAATTGAATAAAATAAAAATTAGCTTGGATTTGAATATTTCTTTCTTGAGTATTCAGAAGATATTTAGACCTGCTTCAAGGAGGAAATTTTTTGAGAAGATAAACCATGATTCTAAAATATTTTTGAATGTGCATTAATCATTCCAGCATGCTACTTTCATAGCCAGCTAATTTCACTGTAGAAAGCCATGCTAATTTGAGAATAAAAATTAAGGGAAAATGAGAATCAAGGGAGGCTTGATAAATATAGGAAGTTTTTTGAGAGATATTGAGGAGGCCAGAGAATGCTTCAAGGAATTCTGAGGCAGTCAGGATGGACTGGAATCAAAAAATCCACTGGAAGAGGAATTAAAGCAGGAAATTTTGAAAAAGTGATCAAGTTAGGAAGAATTTCAAATTCTCAGAATAAATGATAATGGATCTATAATGAATTAAAAATAAGAAGAAAAAGCAGGCTATTGAATATTAAAACAAAGGGAGGATCAAAAAGTTGAGTTTCATAATAAAAGTGGGTATTGAAAAAGTTGCCACAACCAAAGGAATAGTCACTCAATGCATAAAATAGAACTTGATTATCTAAATTTTACTCAAAAATGATAACAAATGACACTAGTACAAAATGGGAGTGACTAGATTTTGCATGCTTTGAGTGGATGGGTAACAGCTTGTGATTCAACAAAGCTGGAATATCCAAAAGACAGTATTTGGGAGTGGAATATGGATTTAGTGGAAGTAAAATATTAGAATAATGCAGAAGGATTCCTCTAATATTACTGAGGTATACATTAGGAGGCTATAATATGCAGAGGAAGTAGAAAATTTAGATTTTGGTGGATAGGCAGATTGATTTTCCTTTGATGAAAAGAACAAAGAGTAACAGAGAATTTGCGGATGCAAATCATGAATGAAGATATTAGGGTGAATTTTTATAGACAGAGGTTTATTTTTGTCTTGATTAGGGATGTAGCTGGATTGATGGGTTATAATGTTCACAGATAAAATATTTCAAAAAAATCAAAGAAGCATTTATTTTTAATTAAATAAAAAATACAATGAAATCAAATTACCATTATCAAAATAAAATATAAAAATGTGTGAAAAACTAATACCTGGATTGCATTTTCTTTTTTTCATAATTGGATTTTTGGTTCCAAATAAGTTATAGTAACCCACTTCAAAGGCTGCTCAATTCCAACTACTTCATTCAGTATATTTTTCATGAGTAAGTGTACCCCACACTTAACCTGAAGCTTGGTCTCATGGGAATTAACCCAAAAATTTGGTAAAAAACCAGACTTGTGTGAATTTGCAGATTTCTCTGTTATTAATTTCTTTATTGAAATTTATCAATGCAGAATGCCATACAAACTACATGTTCTGCGGGCAGATTGAAAAATAGCTTTGAGGGGTAAAAACCTCACTGTGCATAGTTTTGGGCCCAAAACAATCACTGTGGAAGAATGGGTCCCCAAACTTGAATTCATGAGAGGAAAAAAACCTTAAAGTTTGTACATCTGGTGTAAGGGGTACCTCATTTAATCCATAGATCCCTATCATTAACCAATTGAGGAAGAAAAATTTCCACCAATAAAAACTCAGAATTGAGTTGAATTAATCTCAAAATCCTCCAAAATCCAAAAATAGAGGTATAAAAAAGGGGTCCTTTAACCTGTAATAAGTTTTTTACAACATTGATTTTAATAAGCTATAAAACCTATTTAGAAATATCTGTGGTTTCTCAAAGTTACTAAGTAATGAGAAAAAAATAACCGGGATTCTTTATCTCCCAAAAGGATGCCTGCACTAAGAGGACCCAACAAAAAGGATTTAATACCACTTACTATTTTGTAAATTGTGGGTTTGCTAATTCTGATACAACCTGAAATTTTTTCTACCTGTAAAGGGTCCTCTTAGCACAGGGACGTTGTGGGACTTCAGGGATCCTTCAGGGGTTCCAATAGTCCAAGAAATCTTTTCACTATATATCTAAAGAAAATTCAGGAAAATTTACTAATTTCTAATTGTGGCAATGTAGCCTAAAGATCAATAGGGCATATCAGAGGTAGAAACATGGCCATTACAAACCTGCCATTTTTAATGGCAGGTTTCTGAAATACACATACCCTTTAAATGGTGCATTTCAAACACCAAATCTTCCATTTATGCAACATCATCCATCCACCATCCATCACATGCAAAACACCCAGCCACACCTCCACCTCAGCAAATCCATACTGATCTCATCTCCATCCCTTCACACACTTCATCTCCATTTCTTCACATCTCCATCAACTTGTATCTCCATCAACTCATACACATCCCATCATCATTTCATCACCCCACATCATGTCACCATCTTTCTCAAAATGTCCAATCAAACTTCCTGGAAGCAAGTTGAAAATGCAAAAAAGCTGACTAGAATTTTTTTATTATTTGACTCTGATTCAGACTCCAATTTGGAATCAACTTGGTTAGTTTTGAATTCTTGGTTGAAAAAGTCAATCATGGTTCCAAAACGACAGACTCTCCAAAACCCTACATATGAAAGGCAAAAGCTTCATCTCCTCCCCAACTTGAGCTTCCAGCAACTGTTCCAAACTTTATTGCCTTCATTCATGAAACTTTTGGAGATGATTGAAGACCACCAAATCTTCAAGAACAATTCTTTTAATACTAAACTCAATCAAGCTATCTAAATGGCCATTGATCTTTTTAGATTGGGATAAACCGGAAATGGAGCAGAAATTCATTGATTAGAAAATATATTCTAAGTTGGTTATGGAACCATTGACTTATACACCAAAAGTGTCATGATTGCTATCCTATCTTTCCATTGCTCATTAATTTCTGGGCCAAAAAAAGAAGAACAGAAGGAGATATCTCAAGTAATGGAGACTGAAGGATTTCCAAGTTGCATTGGTTTTTTTGATGGGACCACTATCCCCTTGAGTCAAAAAAACCAAGCTAGATGGCAACCACTATTTTTATTGGAAAAAAATGAAATCAATTCATTTCTTTTCCAAATCCTTTGATAAAAAATTTGATAAAACACTGATCAAATATGTTTTATTTGTTTTTATAGATAATTGGTGGAACTAAAACTTGTTTGTGATAACAACAAGAAATTTACATCCCAACATGCTGGCCTTCCAGGTTCTTTTCATGATTCATATGTTTTCAATTGGATGCATATTGCCCAATAACCAGAAACTACTTTGAAAAAGATCAATAACTTCTGGCCAACTCAGCCTATGCTAGCCGGAAATATCTTTTTCTGGCTTATTGGAGTGTTTCTTCCAATGATCTACAAAAAACAAATTTCAACTATCATCTTGCTCAATCACATGTTTGGATCACATGTTTGAATTGAGCATGCCATAGGAGTCCTGAAAGGAAGATGGGGCAGCTTGAGGGAAATGCAAAACCAGCTTCAAAATCTCAAAGACATGAAGATCCTCATCAACTGGATTATCAGTTGTTTAATCCTTCACAACCTTCTGGAAAACATCAAAGATGAATGGTAAAAAATATTTTAATAAAATATTTTGGATCCACCTCAAGTCATTGCTGTCTCATCTTGCCCCTCATCTTCTGCCATGATAGAGTGGATTCTACCCCTTACACTTGCTCACTTTGATGAGTAAAATTCAGTTTTTAAATAGGTAAAAAATCACATAACAGTAATTTTCTTTTTTTTTGCTGTTCAACCAAGAATCCTAGGCTGACTTGGTTTTTTTTTTATTTATTTTTTTTTGGTGGACTTGGACAAAAAAAAACCTTACTCCTCATACCTCACCACTCACCAAACCACTCACATCACCCCACTGACCCACCAGTCCACTCCTTCCTCCTCCTCACCAAACCACCTCACTCACTACCACCACCTTTCAATCCTCACCAATTCACCACAACCTTCACCTCACCAACACATCCACTTCCAAACTCCCCCTCCCACCCAACCACCATCAATCCTCTGTTGTGAGTCCCTCTCCCCTCATTAACTCTACTCTAACTTGGTTCTACTTGCTTATCCCCTTCCTTAACTCTCCCTTGCAATCCCCCTTGCTCCATCCATATTTGCTCATTATCCTCTTTTGGTGAATTTCCCCCCCTCCTCCTCATCATCATCCCATGAATGGCAAGCAAACAAATTTTTGATTGCATTTCAATCAATCAATCAAATGGAAAAAAAACCAATTTTTTGCTTGTGGTTTGATCAATCAATTTTTTTTTGCATTTTTTGTGATCAATCAAAATGCAAGCAATTGATTGATTGTTTGCAGTCCAATAAATTGATTGAACTGAAAGCAAACAACTGATTGCTTGATGTTCAATCAATCAATTGAACCACAAGCAATGGATTAATTTCTTGCAGTTTGATCCACAAATGATTGCCCCCCTTCCCCTCCTCCTCCTCCTCCCAGATGATTAAAAAATGGGTGATGTTAAATTCACGGCTCCAACCGTGTGGTAGTTGTGTAGGGCCCTACACTGCTCAAATGGGCTCTGGGGGCCCATAGACGACTACAAAGGGCCTTTTCAAAAACGCGAAACACCCAGGGGGTTGTGTAGGAGCCATTTACCCCACAAAAATGGAAATTTCAAGTCATTTACCCCTGTACACATCTCAAAACCGCCATGTTTGGGGGTGCAAAACTCCCTGGAAATCATGCAAGAATTTTGGGCACACCCTGGACCACACTTGGGTTCTGTCAACCCAAATTTGGGATCAATGCATACTTTGTGGGACTGTTGTTTCACACCTAGAAATTCCAAACTGACTTTAAAGTGAAACCAAAGTGAAGGTAAAGTAAAAATTGAAATCATATTAAAATCTGCAAACAATTCTTTCTCAACTCAAAAGTGAGCAATCTTTTTTGTTCAATTGAAAGTCAAATTGAATACTGAAGTATACCATTGCATTTTTTTGCATGGGAAAAGTGGCAAGCACTCCTTCTTCTGACATGGCTGCATGGAAGTTCTACATTGATAGTGCCATCAACAAAGCTTTGGAAAAAGAAAAAAAGGATTTGGGTAATGAAACATTGGGAGCCCCAATTGCATCCTCACCAAGGGTGACAATTGAGGAACAAAATTTTTCACAGTGGGATTTGACCTCTGGTTGTGAGTAACATTTTATTCTACTGGTCTTTGCCGTATTAAATTTGATTGAAACTGATGCAGTGCATGCCATCAATATAAATAGGGTGTATCAAAGTTAGCAAACACACCATTAGAAACCCGCCATTTTTTTTAACAAACCAACCATTTTTAATGGTGGGTTTCTGAAATACATATACCCCCTAACTGTGTATTTCAAAATTGCTGGTTTCATGAAAATGGTGGATTTCAAACATCAAACCCGCCATTAAACCCACCATTTAATCATCATCATCCATCCAACATCCAACAAATCTAAAACACCCATCCACATCAGCAAATCCATACCAGTTACATCTCCATTGCATCACACACATCTCATCTCCATCTCTTCACATCTCCATCTTCACACAAAACAAATCCCATCATCATCTCATCACCCCATATCACATCACCATCTTTCTCAACATGTCCAATCAAACTTCCCGCCAGCAAGTCAAAAACGCAAAAAAGCTGACTGAAATTTTGCTACTTTTTGACTCCCATTCAGACTCTGATTCAGACTCCAATTTGGAATCAACTTGGTTAGCTTTGAATTCTCTGTTGGAAAAGCAATACATGGTTCCAAGAATACACACCCTCCACAACCCTATGTATGAAAGGCAAAAGCTTCATCTCATTCCCAACTTAAGCTTCCAGCAACTATTCCAAAATTTGTTCCCTTAATTAATGAAACTTTTGGAGATGATTGAAGAACACCACAGCTTCCAGAAAAATTTTCAGAATCCTCAACTCAATCAAGCCATCCAACTTGCTGTTTCTCTTTGTAGATTGGGATCAAATTGAAATAGAGCAGCAATCCATCAATTGGAAAATCTATTCTCAGTCAGTTATGGAAGCATTGACTTATACACCAAAAGAGTCATGATTGCTATCCTATCTTCCCATTGCTCAGTACTTTCTTTGCCAACCAAATAAGAATGCAAGGAGATATCTCCATTAATGGAGACTGAAGGCTTTCCTGGTTGCATTGGGTTTGTTGATGGAACCACCATCCCCTTGAGTCAAAAACCCAAGCTAGATGGCCACCACTATTTTGATTGCAAAAAAAGGCAACTGATTCATTTCTTTTCCAATGAATTTGATAACACCTTTGATCACACAAATGACAAAATATTTTTCTTTTTTTTTTAAATACTACATGGCTCTACAACTTGTTTGTGATAACAACAAGAAGTTCATATCCCTCCACGCTGGCCTTCCAGGTTCTTGTCATGATTCATACGTGTTCAATCAAATGTGAATTGCCCAACAACCAGGGAACTACTTTTACCAAGATCAATACCTTCTGGCCAATTCAGCTTATGCTAGTGGCAAATATGGGGTTCCAGCATACTGGAACTTTTCATCTAACAATCAAGGAAAAAACAATTTCAACTATCATCTTTCCCAATCACAAGTTTGGATTGAGCATGCAATAGGAGTCCTGAAAGGAAGATGGGCCAGCTTAAAGGAAATGCAAAACCAGCTTCAAGATCCCAAAGAAAGGAAGTTCCTCATCAACTAGATTATCACTTGTTTCATCCTTCACAATCTTTTGGCTGACATCAAAGATGAATGGGACAAAATATTTGAAGATGATATGCCTGAACCACCTCAAGTCATCCCTGTCTCATCTTGTCCCTCATCTTCTTTTATGAGAGAGCGGGTTCTTCCTCTCACCCTTGCTTGCTTTGATGAGTAATATTTGATTTTTAAATAGGTGAAAAATAACTTCACAGTAATTTTTTTTTGGTTGTTCACCCAAGTTTCCAGGCTGAGTCAGTTTTTTTTCTTAGTGGACTTTGACAAAATCAAAAAACAGCTCCACCTCCTACCCCATCACTTGCAAGCCCATCCACCTCTCCCTTCCACCTCACCTCTCCAACACTTCCACATCACCCCAATCACACACTGTCACCTTCCTTACTCCTCCTCATCAAACCACCTCCTTCACCTCAGCAACCTAACCAACCTCACCCGCCTCATCAACCTCACCAAGAAACCTGTCTCACCAAGCTCCCCAAAACATCCACCATCCAACTCACCAACAGACTCAGTGAGTCCCCTTCCCTCATTCTTTCCACTTACTAAACCACCCTTGCTTACCTCTCCTTTGATCTCCCCCCAGGTCTTCTCTCTCAGCTCCACCTCATCTCAGTTTCATTCCCCTCCTCTTCTGGTAAGCCCCTACCTTCTCTTTCTACCCAATTCCTCCTCCTCCTCCTCCTCTTTCCTTGCTCAACCAACCCCCACCAATCAATTAGGATTTGATCCAACAATCAAATCCTGATTTATTGCTTGATAGATTTGCAATCAATCAAGCAATCAATTTGCTTTTGATTGCTTGATTGTTTTATTGTTTTGAAATCAATCAAGCAATTGTTTTGCAATCAATCAAGTGATCAATTGCAAATGTCTCCTCCACCATTTTTTGGAGATTTCTTTGGTGCTAACCTCTGCTGTTTTTTTTTTCTTTTTAGGTGTCTCTGGACTGCACCAGAAGCCAAAAGGGTCTTTTTTGATTATTTCAGGTGTTCTTTGCCATGGAAGGTATGTTTTTTTTCTTAATTTTAATTTTTTTGATAAATTTGCTTGTTGGTGTGTTGCATGGGTCACTCATGCCAATTTTTTTGGGGGGGATTCAGCTTCCAGTGTCCCTGGGTTCAAGTCCAGGCTTGGTTTCTTTTTTTTCATTCAATCATGTTTCACCAACAATGTCTATTGGACTGAATTTTTTTTTTGGAACAAATTTCACTGCTTTTGGGCATCCTATTCTTTTCCCACCCCCTCAAAATTTTACACAAACAATCCACTCCCGCCTTGTTCTTCACCCAAATCTAAGTATAGGATTGGGAGGGAATAAGATGGAAGGATATGGCTTGAAAAACATACAGAGAGGTGGGAAGATTAGGGCTGCTTGCCAAAAGAGGAATAAAATGAGAGATTCCAAAATATCTTTGAAGGTTTCCAAGGAAGTTATTAATGAAAAGGTGCTCTGGTCTGGTCAGAAACCGCGTCCCTTGAATCTGTACCCTTCAATGGTTGCCAAAAAGAAAAAGAATAGTCAAAAACACACCCAGGAAGAGTTTGAGCAAGAAAAACAAACAATCAAATGGTTCCATTTCTTCCACCATGGAAAAGTAATTGTCCTCAATTGATCTGATCACCAATCCCTGGTTGCAATAATTTAATTTTTTCCCTTGGATAAACTCTCAGAGAAAGATAAGAAGGAAATCAACTTTGTCACCACTTTCCTTCACCTTTCAAAAAAATTTGTCAACCCAGTTGGTCCTTCAAGATCTTGGGGTGGAAAAATGTGGGCAGTTGGATGGAAAAAATTAATGCACCCTTTGGAGTTATTTGGAAGTTATGTAAATGAATGATCTATTAGATCTTCTCCTCAAGAATATTCTTTCCTCAACCGTAAGGCCAACAAATTATCCCAAATTCTAGGACAAATGTTTTGCAATTTGGCCAAACTTTCCTTCAAAGCTAACTGTGATACCATGAAGGACAACAACATCCCCTCTTTCTCTTTGTTTGAATTTGGTTCCAAGCCTACACCTTTTTATTTCTCCCCACAAATGATCAATTTCACCTTGAATTATTTTTAAAACTCTCCTCATATTGACAAAGGCAAAATCTCTAGCTACTCCTTTTTACTTGTGGTTCCAACCAAGAAATCAAATGGTCAAATTATTGAAAATAAAGACAAATATCAAGTATTGGATGGCCAATTTTTTTTCCTGACTGTTATAATTATGGCCAGCAATTAGCTTAGGAAAATGAGCAGTATTTAAAGCAAAAGAAATTATGGACACCTTGTTTCAATAATTGCTAATGGGCTCTCAAAATGGGACAATACGTTGGATGATATTGTTTATGAATTCAATTGGATGTTAAAATGAATGATGGAAAACAGCAGGGAGAAGAGCTCCTTAAGTACAAAAGATTGGCCTCTTGTGAGCACATGATAAAACAAGCCATAAGGCAAATTTTCCGCCCCAAAAGAGCTCTACAGGATCTACAGGCCTTGTTACTTGGTTTGGACTACATCAGCCCGCATGGCATCAGTCCCTGTACCCTTACAACCAGCCTATTCCGGTCATTTCTGGTGTTTCCACCGTAACGGGGCTGAACCAGCCCCTTAGCTGTTCAAACCACTGGCCGGTTGCCTGTTACAACCGGCCCTGTTACCTCACATGCTGGCTGGTTGCCTCATGCAACCAGCCCCTGGCCATACAAATGGCCAGGTGGGACCCAGGACACACCTGGGTCCAGTCTCAGACTCACATGGGGGGGGGGTGTAACCAGAAGACATGCCACCCCCCCCTCTTGTTGGATTTCCAAGGTATTTCAAAAGAACAAAAAGAATTGAAATTTAAGAGGGCTAAAGAAAGGAGAATCCGTGTGAGGAATCACACAAGAGGATAAAAATAAAAGAGAAGGAAAGAAATGAAAAGGAAACAAACATCAAGATACCGCGGAGCTGAGTTGAGGTTTATTGAGAGAAGAGGCTAAGCACAGACAGAAAGGTAGGAGATCGGAGAAAGATTCTTTGTATGGAGAAGGATGAGGATCAGGACTGAGGAGCACAGAGGACCAAGCGATGAGATCAAGTAGAAGTCTTACAAGACAAAGTACAATGGAGAAGAGGTTGAGGTTGGAAGGTTGATTTTGCATGATTTTAGGAGTTGGGAAGAGCACATAAAGAAACATAAAGAGAAGGACTAAGGGAAAAAGAAAAAAGGAAGAGATGTCGAGTAATGAGAAAAGAAGAAGGGCGGAACAAGATGAATGAGTCGAGTGGAGCCTTCTTGAATGGGCAGAAATAAAAGAGAAACGGGATTTTATTGGTCCAAAAACTAAGAAAAGGTCCGGCGCGGAATTTTATTTGAGGGAAGAGAAGAGGTTGCGCGGTTTGAACTAGTGACATTCAAGAGACAGAAAAGGAATAACAAAAAAAGAAATGAAAAAAAAGCGCAGGACGTGGTGATAGGAGCTAAGAAGAAGAGGGAGGATGTTCAGAAGATTCAACATTCACTGTGGCTGGTATGAATGAGGACAAGATGGAGTGAGATGAATCAATGAGATTTAGTAAGATGGACAGAGAAGGGTAGGGCAAAGCCTTTGTGAGACCGTCTGCCTTCATTTTGAGAGAGGAAATCAGTTTGATGACAAGTTTACCTAGGGACAGCTCCTCTCTGAGTGCCTTAGTTTTGATGTTGATGTGGTGAGTTTTAGAGTTGCAAAAAAATTTCTTGAGTTTGTTTTCCAGGCCTTTGTTATCTATGTAGTTTAGACTGGGTTGAGGTTCTTGTTTCCAAAGTTCAGCTACTAAGTTTTTCATCCAAATATCTTCTAAAAAGGAATCCACAAGAGGATTCAGTTCAGCTTTGGTCGTCAAGTGAGTGAAATTTCTTTGTCTGTAGCTGCTCCAGGAAAGGAGAGATCCAAAGAGAAGAGAGAGATGTCCAGATTGAGAACGTCTAGTTTCAAGATCATCCCTCCAAGTTGCGTCGCTGAAGCATTTGATTTGAGTATTGAGAGAATGAACTTGAAGAGTGAGCTTGAGGTTTTTGGTAGCTTTGAGATACTTCCAACAGCGCTTCACTTCTCTCCAGTGACGCATTCCGGGTTTCTTGCAGAATCTGGCAAGACTTGAGACAGCAAAGCTAAGGTCTGGTTGGGTGAGGCAGGCTATTTAATTCATCAGAAACACAGCTGATTGGTAATTGATTCCTGAGGATTGAAATTCTTCATGTTCTTTGTCCAAGGCAGGGCTTAAACTGGAGTTGACAGTTAGAGGAATGGAAGAGGGTTTGCAGTCGCTCATCTTGAGTTATTCAAGGCCGTGTTCAATATGTTTAGGCTGGGAGAGAAGAATTTTGTTGTTGATTTGTTCATAATTCATACCTAAGATGGTGTTGGGTTCATGATGGCTGGAATTTGGGAATTTATTGAGAAAGGCTTGTTGGAAGTCATCCCCTGGGCCTACAAGTATTAAGTCGTTGACGTGGAAAAATAAAACAGAATTTTTTTTGGAATTGATGTAAAGGCAGGGATGAGAAATTGATTTGTGAAAGCCTTGCTCTTGAATCCAGGAGTTTAAGGTGTGAAACCAGTCGGCAGGAGATTGTTTGAGTCTGTAGAGCGACTTGTTGAGGATCAGGTAATTTGATTTTCTTTTGCTTCCCTTGGGCGTTTTGATAATGACTTTGTTGGTTAAAGGCGCGTGGAGGAAGGCCCTTTTGACGTCAAATTGTTTGATTAGAAGGGAATGATAGAGACCAAAGAGGAGGGCCATTCTGAGTGATGCAGCTTTTCCAGTAGGAGAGAAAGTGTTGAGATAGTCAAGGCCGTATATTTGGTCAAATCCTTGAACGCATAGTTGACTTTTATAGATTAAGGGATCCCCATGGCAGTTGTCCTTTAGACGGTACAACCAGGTGGTATTGAGCGGGTTAATGGGCTCAGGCCCGTTGTAGTCCTACCACACGGCGAGATTCTTGATACCATTCAATTCAGCGTCCATCGAGGCATCCCACTTGAGAGAGTCAAAACATTTCTTTGCTTGTTTGAAGGTTCTAGGTACGTAGTAATGATGATATCTGTATTGAGGCGGAGGATGAAGTGAGGAACAATCTTGCAGTTGGTATCTGGGATCTAGCTGAGTAGTTAGATTGTTGAAGGAATTGGAAGAGTTGTCAGAGGATAGATCCTCAGGCTGAGGAGTTTCAAGAGAAGGGGAAGGAGAAGAAGGGGACTGAGATTCATCAGGACAAGGAGGAGAAGAAATAGAAGAAGAGGAAAAAGAAGGAAGAGGGAGATCATTTTCCAACTTGATTAAGAGTTGGTTGTTGGGATTGAAGGAAGAGGAGGAAGGAGGAGAAGAAAAGGGAGCGGAATTTTTGACAATCTTTGAGTAAGGATTCAATAAGATAAAAAGTTGGGATTGTAACCCACTAGAGTGCCAGAGAGGCCTCTGTCCCTGAACTTTTCTCCGCGAGATATTTTATTGTCCAGAAAGACAACTTTGGAACCGATGGAATGAAAGTAACTGCATGGGAGTGATTTATTAGTAAATATTAGGTAGGTAGATTGAGAATTAGAGTCTCTGGGAATTTGATTGAGAGAGAGACAGGCCAATTTGGAGATTTTGGCCTAAAGGTTGAGAGGAAGCTTTGAACTTTGGAGAATGGCTTGGATTGATTTGGTTAATGTTCTGTTAGTTCTTTCAATTTTTTCCGTTGTGCTCATGATGGTAGGGTTCCGTAACAAGATGGCAAATGGAGTTTGAGGTAAGGTAGTTGCTGAAATCTGAAGAGGAAAATTCTCCGCCTCCATTGGTGCAGATGGTGGCAGGAAAACAGTTGCGTTTTTGATGTTCATGATTAAGGATGATTTTCAATTGATTACTAGCGTCAGATTTATGTTGAAGAGGAATAGCTGAAATGTAGCCCAAGTGGTTGTTGACAATAGACATAATGTAATTCATGTTATTTCTGGAACTGGGAGTAATGGGGCCGATGTGGTGTCATTATATAGCCTTGGGTTGGGAACTGCGTTGCGGCCTGCGCGCTCAGCATCTGGTAGGTTAGGCTCAGCAGTGGGGGTGCGCCGGTTCTCAGCAGTAGCCGCTGTGGGCTCAGCAGTGGGCGCAGCGGATTGAGCATGCGGCTGCGGGCCGGGCCTGACTAGGGGAGGCGGGCCGCAATCCGCTTGGATATCTGACTCACGGATGGAGCTGGGCTGACCAGGTTCTTGGGCGGTTAGTCGGGGGAGGAAAAGGCGGGGCAACAGCGGGGCTATATGCGTGGACAACCGCGCGCAAGCGCGGGCCAGCCATGGGATGGGGAAATCCACGACGGCGCGTCAGGCAGATACGAGAAAGCGCAGTGAACTTTGGGAAGCGCCTGGCGGAGGGCCGCGCCACGGAAGGACGAAACGGATGTTTGGAATGGCAGGAAAGCTGAAGGGATAGGGTATGGGTATGGGGGGTGGGATGGGTTAGGGTTCTGGGTCTAGGGTTTCTTCTTCATGGTTGTCAGTTTGTTTTTGTGCTTGTACTTAGGTTAGGGCTGAGGGGAGGGGATATAAGATACCTCTTCCCTCAGCACGGGTTGGGGGAGGGACACACACACGGGAGGGGCAATAGGAAAAAGGAAGATTAGAATCTCACTCTCTCTCTCCCGGACAAGGAATCATCCTCAAGTCTTACAGACGCTAGAACCATTGAACTCCGTGACTTGGGACAACTTTGTGAGGGATAACCTCTAAAGTTTCCACATCTGGGGGTCTGGCCGGGAACTTCGATCTGTTCTCAGTCTCTTGAAGATAACGCAGGATGTTGCCGACAACCGCTCTGGGATCCAATGCTCCCCTTCCCTATCCTCTATGTTCAACTCCCGTTCCTGCTGCTCAACCCCCTCCGCCGCCATCCGCTCATGCTCCCAGAGGTAGCGGGTTTTCTCCTCCCTTGGAAGGGTCATTGGACATGGCGGCAGAGGCCCCTCACTGCATTTGGTTGAGGCCGAGGGATTTCCCTCACCTTTGGTTCAGTACCTCAGACGTTGAGCGGTTTCTTTCTAGATTTCAAGGGATTGTGGATTTGGAGGTCGCTTGGGGCGCGGATAAGGTTTGGACCATTGTGCTATTCATTACCAAGGAGGAGAAGCTGCGGGACGTGGAGGAAATGATTGGTTACAAGAGGCAAGACTGGGGGAAGTTGAAAAGCAAGATGTTGGCAAGGTGGGGAAAGCGCAAACCCCGGTTCCAAGAAAGCGACTTCAATCGAGCCGCGGAGGAAGCAAGCAAGAATGGCGGGGTGCAATCACGCAAAGAATTAGTGGAATATATGTCAAAGTTTGAGCAAATCTACGGCTACCTGGCAAAGAAAAAGGTTTTTGGGGGCCAGACGGGTGCCATGAAGCGGGCGTTTCTGGGGGGTCTTGCGCCACAGCTCCGTTCCAGAGTGCAGCAATACCTGTATGACCACGGTCTGGTTAAGAGGTTGCTGGATGGAAGTGTTGCAATTCTTCCCGATCTTTTGGTTATCCGTCAAGCTATGGAGAGCAGAATCGATTTGGACAAGCTCATTGCGGACACGGCACAAACGTACCCGTCTTCTTCCAAGAAATCGGTCATGATCTCGGCGCTGGTCCCCAACCAAACCTTGGCCCCGCGGCCGCCGATGCCTCCTCATGCCGGACTTTCCCAACAATCCGCGGGACCATCAGTCGGAGAGATGACAGAGATTCTGCAGGACATAAGGGTTTTCCTCAACCGGACATCGGCTCCCACAGCTCCGACAGCTGCACCGTCTCCGGAGGCTCCTCCTCAACCGCGCGCGGTACCGCCTCACATGGTAGAAGGGTTTCAGCCCCCCAGCGGACCATCCGGGTCGTTTGGGTTGCCGCGGTGTTCATATTGCGGGGAGAGAGAGCACTGGAAGTCGGCTTGTGAGAACCTCACTTGAGACATGGACGAGGGGCTTGTTTGCACATCCAGGATGACGTACATATTCCCAACATGTGAATTGGTGGATCTGACCAAGGACAAGCCACCACCAATGGTGCAAGTGCGGGAAAGAGCAAAGGCTAAAGTCAAGACCGCCCGGGTCTCGCTTGGGATCGTCACCGCGCCCGGAACCTGGGTAGCGCCAAGAGTGGAGGCCTAAGTCAGGGCATTGGCGACAAACGAGCGGATCGCAATGGATGTCAACAAGCGACTAATGGCCCCAAAGCCAGTCGCGCGCGTACCAGCGTCGGACGGGCTGCCCGCTAATCCTGCGGGGAAGAAGAAGGCCGCGGACATTGTCCAAAGGGTGATGGGGAACAACTCACCAATACCTCTGACCCTATGGGAGCTAGCCGTGGTATCCCCTGCGGTTGTTGACAAGATGGTCCAGGCCTTAAAAGATTGCGGTCAGGGCCGGGTGCCGACAAGGGTTCAGCGAGTTAATGTGGCGGAGGAGGAAACAGATCCCGAGCTGTGCCGGTCAAAGTCGGTATCTGTTCTGCTTGCTTATGTTGCAATGACCATTGCGGGGCGGAAGGTGTGGGCAATGGTGGACAGCGGGTCAATGGTCAACTTGCTTCCGTCAAGGTTGGTGGACAAGCTTGGCCTGGTGCAGAGGAAGTGCGCGATGGGCCTTTGGGCGTTAAATGGCGGCAAATGCCGCGTGGATGGAGTAGTAGAGGCGGAGGAGGTAGAAGTCGCGAAGGTTTGTAAGCCCCTGTCATTTCTCTCAGTGGAATGCGGAGATGTGATTCTAGGTTGGCCGTTTATGTTTGGGTTCCGAGCTCAAATGGCCTTCAACGCCGAGGAAGGAATGGAGGCGCTGACCGTTGAAGACCCACTTGGAGCGCGTTTCAAAACAACGATCTACAATCGCGGGCAAGGGAGATGGGCACAGGACCCAGTGTTTGGCGGCAACAGGGAGTCCGGCGCGGGGGCTGACCGCAAGGGTCACCCTGCGGAGGATTTTTCCTAGTCGGCCGCGGTTACCGTGCAGGGCAAGCTCTGGCTCAGCACAGGCCGCCAACAGGTAAGGAGCAGGTGGAGGGGGGTGCGCATAGGGCGCAGGCGCCAGAAGTAAGTCCCATTCCTCGGTATGCATTGCCGGAAGGCTCTACGCTTCAAAAACCCTATCATTGTGCCACAGTCGTGAGCAAAGGCAAAAGCCCCGGTCTGGTTATTTCTAGGACTTACGACAGTGACGGCCGGGTCTAGATGGCGCGGTGCAACGTGGGCAAGAACAAACCGGTGGCGCGAAAAGTCCGGCCGCGGAACAAGCCAATGCCTCAGGGACTCAACGGACCCCTACGACCGATCGCGTGGTCCCGGAACCCGTGGGAGACGCCCCTTGGGAAGAATGGATGGATAACGCGGTTGGCGCGAATCACGGACAAGCAGGTGGACGCCCTTAACTTTGGGCCGACAGGATGGCTGAGCGCGGAGGAATGGGATCTTCTGGTATTGGTATTGGTGCTGAGAGAGAAGGCGCTTGCCTTTGGACCGGAAAAGCGCGGGTTGTTGAGAGGCAAGATTGGGGACCCTTATGTTATTCCCACTGTCCCTCACGAACCATGGCAAATCAAGCCAATTCCAATCCCCCGTACCGTTTGGGAACCCTTTCTGGAGCTGGTACGGGAGCGTGTGAGGACAGGGCTGTACAAGCAGTCCACGTCAAGCTATTTGAGTCCTATCTTTGCGGTTGTTAAACAGGATGGGAATTCGCTAAGGATTGTTCACAACCTTCAGAGGCTCAATTTGTTCACTATTTGCGACGCAGGGCTTCCCCCGCGTGTGGAAGAATTTCTGGAGTCAATGGCCGGGCGCGCTTGCTATGGGCTGGTGGACGTAATGGGAGGATATGACCAGCAAGAACTCCACCCTGACTCGCGGCCATTGACGGAGTTTGAGACCAGGCTAGGGAGGATGCAGCTGACGCGGCTGCTGCAAGGTGCGACCAACTCAGTGGCGGTTTACCAAGCCCAAATGACCTGGATACTACGTGACGATCTTCCGGAAGGCGTGCAAATCTTCATTGACAACGCTGGCATTAAAGGCCCCAGAACGGACTACGGAGGCGCGGTCCTAGAGCATGCACCCGCAATCCGTTGATTTGTCTGGGAATACGCGGAGACTCTGGAACAAGTGCTCTTCCGAATTGAGGAGGTGGGCCTTACTGTGTCCGGGAAAAAGTAAGCGGTCTGCGTTCCGGCGCTTGAGGTGCTGGGGCACGTCGTGGCCTTTGACGGTAGGAAAATAGCAGAGAAGAAGCGGAACAAGGTTCTTGAATGGCCGACTCCTTGGACGGTGTTGCACGTCTTGCAGTTCCTGGGGTTGTGCAGCTATGTCCGCATGTTCATCAAGCGGTTCGCGGAAGTGGCAAGCCCAATGCAGGCGCTGAGGCATAAGGGGACGGAGTGGAATTGGACCAAAGGATGCGATGCCGCGTTTGCAAAGCTCAAGGAGATCGTGGGGCGCGACATTGTCCTTTGGGATCTTGATTAGGACGCCGGAGGGATATGCCTGGCGGTCAACTCCAGTGAGTTTGGTGCGGGGGGGGGGGGTCTTGACACAGGAGGAGGACAGAAAAGATAGGCCGGTGCTCTACGAATTGGTCACCTTTACCGCAACAGAGAGTCGCTATTTGCAACCGAAGCTGGAGCTGTGCGGCGTCACCAAGATTGTACAGCCGTTTCAGCACCTTTTGTGGGGCGTGCATTTCGAGCTCTTGGTTGACGCAGAGGCCTTGGCTCAAATGATTAACTCACCGACGCTGCCAAACGCACCCATGACCAGGTGGGTAGCGTTTCTCCAGTTATTCTCCTTTAGCATGGTACACATCCCGGGAAAGGCGTTCACAATGCTGGACGCGCTGTCGCGGTACCCGCGGGAAAATCCCTACAAGGGGGCGGAACCCTTGGACGTGGAAGCGCCGGTCGTTTGTGTAGGAATGGCGGAGGCGGCGATTCGTCTTCCATTGTGTCAGTCGGGGCGTTACACGGTCTTGTGCTCTTATTTGCAGGATCTCCGGTTCCCCAAGGGCACAGCAGGCGGGGTCGTCCGGTGGGTGAGGCGTAGCGTTCTGAACTTCTACTTACAGGATGGTCAGTTGTGGCGGCGGAGTGGTTCCATGCCTCTTGTGGTCGCGACTTCTAGGGCCGACCAAGAGGTGATCCTACGGAGTCTGCACGACAACCTTGGTCACCAGGGTGAGTTTGAGACGCGGAGAAGGGTGAAAGCAAGGTTTTGGTGGCCGGGGATTGTCCGTGCGGTGTGTGATTGGGTGAAGTCGTGCAAGTCCTGCCAGCGGCAAAGCTTGGGTCTGCCTAAGGAGGTTGGTCACCCCACGTGTGAGGATGCGCTGTTCGGGCGCGTTTTGCTAGATGTGGTCCACATCAAGGCGGGCAAGTTTGCGTATTTGCTGGTCGCGCGTGACAATCTGTCTGGGTGGGTGGAAGCGAGGCCCCTAGTGAAGCTATTGGCAGAAAAGGTGGCTCAGTTTCTGGAGGAGGAATGGTTTGCGCGTTACGGATTGCTTTGCTTGGTCACCGTCAACGGAGGGGCGGAGTTTTGGGGACGCCTGGTGACGCTGGTGCAGAGTTGTGGAGCGAAATTTGGGCGCGTAAAGGAGTACTACCCAGAGGGCGCGGGGATGATCAAGCGGGGGCATCAGCCAATCAAGGATGCCCTGGTGAAAATGTGCGGTGAGGATGGCAAAAGGTGGCAGGTGGCGCTCCCAGCGGTTCTTTTTGCTGATCAGATCTCTGTGAAGCGCTTGACGGGGTATTTGCCTTACAAGCTACTCTACGGGCAGCGGCCTGTGCTTCCTGTGGATATCGAGCTGAACACGTTCTTGGGCGTGGATTGGTGGAAGGTCAAGACGTCCAAAGATCTGGTTGAGGCGCGGGCTGAGAAACTCCTTAGGCCTGAGGAGACCTTGAGAAGGGCCGCGGATCGTTTGAAGAAAACCCGGACGGTGTCTGTCCGCTATTGGGACAAGGGCTGTTCCCATTGGCTCCGGGATCCGCTGCGGAAGAGGGACCTGGTCCTGCTGTATAATCGGAGTCTGGAATCCCAGTGGGGCCGGCTTTTCGCCAACCGGTGGAACAGGCTGTACCGCGTGGCCTCTAAGTTCTTGGGCGGCAGCTATGAGCTTGAGGAATTGGACGGGGAACTGCTTAAATGGAAGGCCGCGGCTTTGCACGTGAAACGCTTCTTTGCGCGCGGTTCCACTTCCTTCAACAAAATGGCGGGCAATGATTTGGGGTCCAGGGGCAAGGCGGGTCCCGGAGTTGGGCAACGACGCGGAGCGTTTGGGTAGCAAAGATCCGGCGCGCAATGCGCAACCCCAGAGAAGTCAAAGGTTGCAGACTGCTGGGGACAGCTGTCAAGCTGGTGGGGGGGCGCTAGGTGGTTAAGCTTGATTTGGTGAGGGGGTGTTCTAGCCGGTTCACAGCCGGGACAACTAGACACCCCAGAATGTTTGTCTCCTTATTTTTTGGTTTGGACTTGGTTTTGGATTGGTACTGGCTACGGTTTATTTATTGCAGGTACGCGGGCGCGGTGTGACATTGGGTCCACAAACCCAAGGACAAGCCCCGTGCACGGATGGAGGGACAAAGAGCTCTGCAAAAAGATATATATATATATATATATATAAATAAAAATAAAAAAATAATTAATATAGAATATTTCTTTCTCCTCTTTGGATCCGGGCTGTTTTCCTTCCTCCTTTTCTGTTTCTCTCCTGTTTCTTTCTTCAACGGACGGGCGCAATGGACGGGGACGGTGTGGACGTGGTTAAAAGCTTAGCTTGGTAAGGGGGTGCTCTAGCCGGTTCACAGCTGGAATGACTAGGCACCCCAGAATGTTTGTTTCCCATTGCTCCTCCCTTGTACTTGCGGTTGTGAGCGCGCGCTGTTGGCACGGTGTTTGTTTGTTTTGTAGTACGGGTATGGGGAACTGTGTGGCAGTCCGTCTGGGGCGGTCCAGGTACCCCTTTTTGGAACGGCTGGTCAATCTCAATCTCACTCACAAAGCGGCGCGCGGACGCGGACCTCAATCTTAGTCTCATTCTCACAAAGCGCGGTTGCACACTTTTTCTCGGAGGATAGGACTTGCGCAGAAGACATGTATTTCTCTAGGAATAGGGGAAGCGCGGTACAACAAAAAACAGATGAAGAAAAAGGGGAGAAGGGGAGTGGGGGGCGATGCGCCTAAGCCATCTTCATCATATCCTCCATCTCCGCCCTCGAAGACACCAGTAAGGCCCGGAAGGATGCCAGGAGCGCGCGTCGGGATTCCGAGGATTGGGCGCCGGGGGTCGCGAGGTAATCCCTAAGCATTGTTGTTGACCTTTCCGCGAGGACCTCAAAGCGGGACGCCAGGAGTGCCATCACAATTGGGATGTCCGGAATCTCGGGAGGGCTGGGGAAAGGCGGTGCCGGTGCCGGGACGGGAATTGATCCGAACAAGCGAGGGGGTGATGAGGGGGTCCCCGGGGCATTGCGCGGAGGGCTTGGCTCAGCTGAGGGCAATGACAGGACAACAATTGGTGACGGAGGCGGAGGAGAGTCTTGGGTCGTAGGCCTCTCATCCGAGTCCACTGGTGGCGCGGGGGGTTTCGGTGGTTGTGGAGTAGGAGGAGGAGGTGCTGGCACGGCCGTGGGTCTTCCAGAGAGTCTTGGGTCCGGTACCATTTGGTTCACACCAACAGCAGTGGCCCAAGCGCGGGTCGCCACGCGCCATTCCTCCAAAGTCTTGTATTTGCCCCGTTGCGGAGGTCCAGCGCAGCGGAGGGGTGATGCCAAGTTGCGGCTCACGTGCAAAGTAGTGGGTGACGGAGCTCGGGGGCGGCGGGATGGAGGTGAACCGGGGGGTGTCCACAATCCTTCCAAGATTGACTTGTTGTCCGAAACCATGAACGGGTCCGGACAAGCCCTCTTGTGCGGCCTGGGGCAAGAGCCGGATTGGGGGGGAGCTCAAGGGATGCTGTCGCTAAGCAAGCAGCGACAATGACTGCAACGGCAAGCTGAACAGGCGCAACGACCGGGGATGATCAAACATGCGTGCCCGTTCCGGGCGCAGAACTCGCAAGGGAGCATGTTGGCAATGAAGCGGGGGGAGAGGATTGGTGGAGTGTGTGAGGTGGAGTAGGTGGGGGGGAATGGTGCGAAGATGGTTGAGGTAGCGATGGGGAGGGAACTCTGGGGACAGAAATCAAGTCGGGGGGGGGATGTGGTGTCATTATATAGCCTTGGGTTGGGAGCCGCGTCGCGGCCTGCGCGCTCAGCATCTGGTAGGTTAGGCTCAGCAGTGGGGGTGCGCTGGTTCTCAGCAGTAGCTGCTGCGGGCTCAGCAGCAGTTGCCGCGAGGCTCAGCAGTGGGCGCAGCGGATCAAGCACGCGGCTGCGGGCCGGGCCTGACTAGGGGAGGCGGGCCGCAATCTGCTTGGATATCCGACTCACGGATGGAGCTGGGCCGACCAGGTTCTTGGGCCATTAGTCGGGGGAGGAAAAGGCGGGGCGACAGCGGGGCTATATGCATGGACAACCGCGTGCAAGCGCGGGCCGGCCACGGGATGGGGAAATCCACAACGGCGCGTCGGGCAGATACGAGCAAGCGCGGTGAGCTTTGGGAAGCGCGCGGCGGAGGGCCGCGCCACGGAAGGACGAACCGGATGTTTGGAATGGCAGGCAAGCTGAAGGGATAGGGTATGGGTATGGGGGGTGGGATGGGTTAGGGTTCTGGGTCTAGGGTTTCTTCTTCATGTTTTTCAGTTTGTCTTTGTGCTTGTACTTAGGTTAGGGCTGAGGGGAGGGGATATAAGATACCTCTCCCCTCAGCACAGGTTGGGGTAGGGACACAAACACGGGAGGGGCAATAGGAAAAAGGAAGATTGGAATCTCACTCTCTCTCTCCCGGACAAGGAATCATCCTCGAGTCTTACAGACGCTAGAACCATCAAACTCTGTGACTTGGGACAACTTTGTGAGGGATAACCTCTAAAGTTTCCACACCAATAAGATCAATGTGAAGTTGTTCAAAAGGTTTGGACGCTTGAGATTGGCTATTCTTAAAGGAAGATTTTGAAATTTTGGAGAAGACACAATTGACACATTGAAATTTGGAGAGAGACTTGGCGGAAAGGTTGGGAAAGAGACTCTTAAGGCGGTAAGTACTGGTGTGGCCAAAGGATTCATGGATATATTTGAGACTCTTGGAGGCAAACTCCTTGCAAGACAAATGGCAAAGTTTTTGATTAGCTCCTACAAGGGAAGGAAGATTTAGGACAAAGAGATTTCCTTGAATAAAGCCAGAGAAAACAGGCTTTGAGTTGGAGAAGAGTTGGAATTGGGACCCGTTTGATACAAGCAAGCAAGCTTTTGATGAGATGAGTTCTCCAGGGCTTATGAGGTTAATGACAAGATCAGGAACGTAGAAACAATTGGAGAGAGTGACTACTGAGTTTTTCCAGATAAGCTGAACCGTTCCCTTTCCTTTGATTGGGAGTTTAGAGCCTTCCTTTCCAGTGTTGATGAAGTCACCATTGGAGCAGTAATCAAGATGAGTGAAGAAATTGGCAGAGTTGAACATGTGGCAAGATGCGCCAGAATCAAGTATGATTCAATTGGCTGGGTTGATTTCTTTTATCCAAGACGTTAGCAGGGCGTGGTAGTGAGCAACTTCTTTGCCTTTGGAGTTCAAGTTCATCTGGGCTCTCCAGTTGGCTTGCGATTCTTTCCACAAATCCGGAGAGAGGTGTTTATGTTTGTGCCAGCACTTATCTTCAGAGTGATTGGGAGACAGAGGATTGTGGAAGCCATTCTTGCATTGCAATTCTCAAGGGACTGGTTTCTTGGAATTTCTAGGAGCAACCAGGGAAGTATTGTTTGACTTGACTTCCTTGGACTTGGATTTGGATTTGTTTTCCAGTTGAATCAAATGGTTAAGAACAAGGTCAACGGAGATACCCTTGTCGGAATGCATAATTTGCTGGCGGAGAGATTGTAGGGAGGATGGGAATTTGAAAAGAATAAGGTAGGAGAGTATGTTGTTGGGAAGATCAATTCCCACATCAAGCATCTTCTTCATGTAAATCTTGGTGTCTGTGATGAATGAATTGATTGCGTCTGGTTTGAACTGTTGATAGAGGAAATCGTTGAAGATTTGTGCTTGGTTGGCAGTTTGAGAGGAAGAAAATTTTTCCTTGATGTTTAGCCATAGAAGCTTTGCAGAGGACATGTTTGACGTACTGACCACATTGTTGTGCGTAATTGAGTTGATTTGGGAGAGTAAGATGACACAAATTTCCATGTCGTCCATTGTACAAAGGCCTTTAGTATTGTTTTCCAGCGCTTCTTTTACGCCCTTGAGTTCCAGCAGCATTGACATTTTGTCTTTCCAGATGGAGTAGTTCTTGTCTGTGAGTATGGGTAAGGCTTTGAGGGCCGCCTTGAGGATGATTTGATGGAATCCGTCGGTGCTTGATCCCTCCATTGGTCCGGTTAAGTTTGTCGGGATCTCTTTTGGCTTTTAACCGTGTTGGATTTCTGAGGTATTTCAAAAGAACAAAAAGAATTGATAATTTAAGAGGTCTAAAGAAAGGAGAATCAGTGTGAGGAATCACAAAAGAGGATAAAAATAAAAGAGAAGGAAAGAAATGAAAAGGAAACAAAAATCAAGATACTGCGGAGCTGAGTTGAGGTTTATTGAGAGAAGAGGCTAAGCACAGACAGAAAGGTAGGAGATAGGAGAAAGATTCTTCATATGGAGAAAGATGAGGATCAGGACTGAGGAGCACAGAGGACCAGGCAACAAGATTGAGTAGACGTCTTACCAGACAAAGTACAATGGAGAAGAGGTTGAGGTTGGAAGGTTGAGTTTGCATGATTTTAGGAGTTGGGAAGAGCACATAAAGAAACATAAAGAGAAGGACTAAGGTAAAAAGAAAAAAGGAAGAGACGTCAAGTAATGAGAAAAGAAGAAGGGCAGAACAAGATGAATGAGTCAAGTGGAGCCTTCTTGAATGGGCAGAAATAAAAGAGAAACGGGATTTTATTGGTCCAAAAACTAAGAAAACGTCCAGCGCGGCATTTGATTTGAGGGAAGAGAAGAGGTCGCGCGGTTTGAACTAGTGATATTTGAGAGACAGAAAAGGAATAACAAAAAAAGAAATGAAAAAAAGCGCGGGAAGTGGTGATAGGAGCTAAGAAGAAGAGGGAGGATGTTCAGAAGATTCAATACCTCTTTCTCTCAAATCCCTGAAGGGGGCAGTCAAATCCCCCTACCAGGGGCCCTGGAGGTTGATACCCCCAGGGAGTTGTCAAGGTATGTGGGCTGGGGGGTGGTCAAATCCCCTCCAGCCCGTTGCTCCTCCCCCTTGGTAAAGGGGGGGGGGAGAGCGCCCCGTCTGATAGTGGAGGGGTGATCAAATCCCCCCCACTGCTGGTCGCCTTGCTGCAACAAACCCAGCCATCCTCCTGGGCAAGGGGTTGATGGAATCCCCCTCACCCTGACCGGTTGCCCTCCTGCGTCCGGTCGCTGGCTGGTTCAACACAGCCAGCCTTCTACTTCCCTCTTGCAATGGTGAGCAAGGGGAGGGAGGGGAGCTGGGTCCGCTGGCCCCTGCTCCCGCGGTGCTGACCGCCAGTTGCAACCGGCTGAGCCCCTGCGGCGTTGCACCGCGCAGGATCCCTTGGCCGCCGGGACAGACCCCCGCGGGCCTTTGGGCCCTGCATGGGCCAAACTGAGGGAGACAAGTGGCCCCAAGCAGGTCGCAACACAGGCAGCAGCCCCAAATGGGCTGCAACACGGGCAGCAACCCCAATTGGCCACCCCAAGCCCAAAAAGTGAGTTTAACATACTTTGACATGCCAGCCTGTCTGGCGAAGTATATCCAAAATAAAACTTGGGCCCAATTATGCCCATACAAGCCCATATGGCTGTATATGCCAATATACGCCACCAGGCCCAATAGGGCCCATGTACCAATAGGCCTGTTTCATGCATTTTGAGGCAAGTTTCCCCAAATCCATGACATCCACAAAGGCCCGTATGGTCTGTGTGTGTCCAATGGGCCGCAGAGGCCCACATGCGCATCCCATTTGGATTACAATTATACGTAGCACACGCGTAAGTGCATACATATTTTAACACTGACCTGGGCTTTGGGATTGATTTCAAGCAAAAAGGTATAGTCAAAATGGTTTGGGCAGCTAATAAGTACAAGCACTGTACCTTTCCTGCTGTGGAAACAGCAACTCATACCAGAATGGCCATGTCACTGCAAATTAATAAAACACTAGAAACACTTGTAGGGACTTGAATAATGGCCAAATTTACTCTAGAAAAAAAATATATATATATAAAAAAAGATTTTTATGTTGGTGGGGTCAAGAATACTCTCAAATGTTGTAATCAAAAATAATTTTTTTGTTTTGCTTTCGCCCATGCAAATATATTTAAAAGCCCAGAATTTGAGTTCTCTGCTGTATTTCATCTACTGTTCTTCTGCTACCAATGCAAGCCAAGGCTACTGATACCTTATCATTTTTTTTGGTTGCAAGTTGTTCCCTCTCCTTTTCCAGTTGTGCTTTCTGTTGATAATTCTCCTTTTCCTCTTTTTGAAACTCTAGCTCAGCCTGTTTCAACTTCCACTCAGCATCCCATTTTTGTTGATAAGCCAAAATCTTGGCTTTCTGCTTTTGAAAATCCATGGCCAGTTGAAAATCCCAATTTTGCTTTTCAAACTCAAGTTTTTTGGATTCAATTTGTGATTTGACTTTTTTTTGCAGGGTAAAAGAATTGAGAATGTTTTTGAAAGCAAGCTATTCAACCAATGGACTTACATGAATCTTGCTTCTCCATGATTTCTTCAAAGCCTGAAAAATGGGAAGTGTTTCTCCTCTTTTGCTGAATTTTGGGGTTGATATTGATGGAATTGGAGGCCTTTTGCTTACCCTTGGCAGAGAAGGTTTGAGTCTGAAAGTCATCACTATTGTTTGAAGGCGAAGTGGGAGGCCCCATTCGCTTGAGGTTTTGGCCATTCTGGAATGGATGAGCCTGTTTTTTTACAATCTAAATCAGTCAGGATTAACAAGACAGAAGAGAAAAGAGCTTGGTTCCTTACTTGAACAGATGTTGAGGGTAATGGAGACTGAGGAGTATCTTGTTCCCCATCAGAAAGGTTGATGAGATCTGCTAACCCATAAAGAGAACAATCCAAAGAAGGAGGGGAGGGGTCCAAGGTATGGTTTGACACATCAATAAATGCAGAAGTAGACATGATTGGAGCTGATTGTGTTTGAATATCCTCCTCAGCATTGGATGGAGGCCACTCCAAGGAAAAGTATTCTTCAGGATCACCATTTCTAGGCTGAGTATCCCCAGCCAAGTCCTCAGCATGGACTGAATCAGATTGTTGGGCATCAAAAGTGGCTAAAGGGTTGATGTTGGCCTTCTTTCCAAAGATTTCATCCATTTGAATATAAGAAGGACAAATGGAGTCCAACTTATCAACCACCAAGTTGATTCCATTGGCTTTGTAAGATTCGGTGATACCAAAGCCGGTGGAGATTGAAATGGAGTGGTCCTTTTTGTACTTGGCTTGATGATTGTTGAATTGCTCGCTCATCTGTTTGAATGACAGATCCAGCCTACCTTTTGTTTTTTTCTTGAGTTCATTGGCCATGAGGAGATAACCATTGACCTTAGAGGATGGAGGTTGGCCAACAAGTGTTTCATTGTTGGATCCAAAGAAGGCATCATAGTTGGAGGGAATTTTGAGCCAGTTGAACAGGATGATGTGATCAGCTCCCTTGAGCTAACTTTAGCCCTTGGAAGCTGATGGGGGAGGATTGTTTGAGCCCTTGGAAGCTGATGGGGGAGGATTGTTTGTTGTGGAGTTCCTTGGCAATTTTTTCTTTGGTGTGTTGGACTTTTGTGTGGACTTGTGGGGAGAGGTTTTCTGAGGGGCCATTTGGAAAGAGTAAGGGCAATAAGGTGATGAGAGGGAGGGATAAAATGACAATAAAGATAAATTGATGAGAGATATGAAGTGATGAGAGCACTAAAGTGACAAGAGAAATAAAAAAATGATTGGATTCTTTGGATGAGGTTGGAGGTAAGGTGATGAGAGCGCTGAAGCAATGAGAGCAATAAAGTGGTGAGTGATCAAGTGATGAGGGTGATAAATTGATGAGAGTAATGATGAGATTAATAAAGTGATGAGGGTGGTGAATCTTTTTATTATGAGGCTGGAGGTAAAATATTGTGCAAGGAGGTCAGAGTTAGAAGGAGGTGGGAAGCCAGGGGTGGATGACGTGGAAAGGTGGAAGAAGCCTTTAAATACTTTATTTGAAAAAACACACTTATTTCATGTTAACTTTGACACTTCTGATGTGAAAAAAGTGGGTTTTTTTGATTTTTAATGGTGGGTTTAAAATGGAAGATTTGGTTTGAAACCCCCCATTGAAAAATGGAAGGTTTGGTTAACTTTGATACACCCTAATATGTGACTATGACAGATCCACTTGACCCACCTCCTGTGAGAGCTTTTCCTACTAGGGAAGAGGCACAAAAATATTGTCAAACATGGGCTATGAAGCATGGTTACGCTCTGATGTTTTTTAACTTGAAGAACTATAAATATGTGGATTTAGACTGTGATTGTCATGGTCTCTATTCAGGACAACTTCTTACCAAAGGTCTAGAAAAACTCACACAAGGAAGGTTGGGTGCAAGTTTTTAATCCATGAAAGTTTCACAAAGGCAGACCCCTTGTGGCAAATCTCCTATAAACAAATGAAACATAACCATCAACCATCTGAAAATCCCTCTGTGCATCCTCAACTGAGGAGAATTTCTGGGAAAGCCTTGGATTTACTTAAGGAAGGAATGAAAGATGGGCTCAATAAATTACAACTTGAGAGAAAATTGAGCAAGATTGATGGGCAGGATTATGTTGATGACTGAACAATCTATAACACTAAGCAGAAGTTAAAAATTGCAGAACTAAAGGGTAAAAGTGTTATGGAGGTACTCTAAAAACAGCTTGAAGAAAAAATTTTTATTCACTGGTCAGAGTTCATTGGAGAGGGTCACTTCGAGGCCCTGTACTTAACACATCATTCCATCATATTGCTATTTTGGATTTTAATTATAAGACAAATAAGTACAAAGCCCCACTATTGCATGTTGTAGGAATGAAAGCCAATTGGAAAACTTTCACAAAAGCTCTTGTTTTAATAACAAAAGAAACTTTTGAGTTCTAAAGTTGGTATGTAAATGCATTAAAGGAGTTGGCTTATGATCCTGAAAGAATTCCAAAATTCTTTGTGATGGACCATTGTGGTGCGCAATCTGGGACACCTCTGGACCAGTAGGGAAAAAGTAAAATTTTCATGAACTTTTCTATATCCTCCATTTAGATCCAAAAAAAAAACTTTTCTTCCGGAATGATTCCCATATCCAGTTCCCCAACTTCCAGCTACCACTCTCCTGGTTGTCTAGGATCATCTCTTGGGTGCCTAGCGCCCAGTCCTATGTTCAATTTGCCCTTGCTTCGCGCTTCTATCCACCATTTTTGGCAAATGTGCGGATGAAGACCGGCTTGGCTTGCGGGCTTCTATCTGGCACCGGCACCCCCAATTGGCATCCCTCAGTCCCCTCTTTTTTTTCTTTTTTTTCCAAAAGCGCTTGTGGCCATTGACCCCAATTGTCATCATCATCATCACCACAATCAAAACCAATTGACAAACAACAATTAGCTATTCAAGCTAGAGGATTACAAATATTACATTGTCAACCCATTCTTATTGACCGCTGCCACCAACCAATGACCGCAAGGGTTGCTCACAGTTGTTGGTGATCATCCTCATCATGGGTATATCTATGATTTCCCCCTGATCCATTGATCCTTATTCTTTGCCCCTCTGTGGCCTGATCCTTATCACCAACCAATAGCCTTGCCGGTTGAAGAGAATTCTGTCTGTTGGAATTATTGAGTGTGTTATACCACTACTTGATTGCTTTCTCTGACCATACTGGTCTTGATCCCTCCTTGATCATCTTCCTGGAGCCAATCACAATTGATTGAAGAGGTCTTATTAAGCTTAAGACCTTGAGTGTTATAACTCCCTTATTTTTTTGGAGTTGCATTCTGCTAGACTAATCTTGAGTTCCTTGAGAGGTGTTGAGGTTATCCTTGCTTCAAATCAGTTACTGTTTGCTTTTAGAGCTTCTTAAAAATAGTGCTTTGTCTTGTACAGCCACCCTCAGTTATCTGTTCCCCTTCAAGCGCTTGATTGCGGAGATTTGGGCAGGCTCATTGAGAGCCTGGAGGTTGGTTGGGTTTGAGTTGATCATCCCCAATCTTCTGCTGAAGACCAGAGTTATTAGCTTGTGGGCGTTGTTTACATGCAACAGCTTTTTTCTTTGAACTTTAAACAAAATTTAGCTTCTTTTGTCCAAGTTTTTCCCACATAATCTTGGCTCAGATTGAGCTGTTCCATTGCTACCAAACTACTATCATCTTTATCCTTTACTACTTGATTCTTCATTTACCAGGTTCTGGACCTTGATCTTGGTTACATTTAAATATTTTTGTAACACTCAGGAGGGCAGCCTAAACAGCACCTTTCCCCTCCACAGAACTGCCATGGACTAGCACCGTTTGGAGTCTTACATTTGGTCCCCCAGGCCGGGATCAAACCAGAAACCTTGGGATTTACAGTCCCAACTTGAAGACTCAACTCTGAAATCTGATTCAATCCCTTTCTTTTTATCTTTTTTCTTTCATCATCCAGATCTGATCCATGGAGGAAACTTGTTCCAGAAGTAAGTCCTCCCAATTGTGCACCATCTGGGCAGGATTCTTGTTGTTTTTTTGAAACTCTACCCTTGCCACGCTTGTGAGCCACCTTGGAACTCTGTCTTTTTGGATCCCCTTAGGAACTCTGTCTTCAAAATGGAATCTGTTCCCCCCACCACTGTTTGGGCCAAGATGGTCAAGATCAAACCCCAGAACAAAAACCTAGGCTTCAATGGAACAAACGTGGAGCAATTTTTGGACTCCTATGAAATGGCTGCTGAAGTGGATGGTGCAAGTGAACATGATATGGCCTATCAGTTACAATTTTTTATCTCCTCTGATGAAGTTATTGAAGTGATCAAATTGTTTGATGGATTCAAAACTCATAACTGGAGGCTCTTGAAGGAGGCTATGTTGGCTTATTGGGGGAAAATAGATGTGGCTAGGTTTACCTTACAGGACTTGGATGCTCTGGTTTCTTTATGGATCTCCCATGGTGATGTCTCTTCAGCTTCTGATTATCAGTCTTTCAGAAATTCTTGGGATCCTATTCAGTCTTATCTTATCAGGAACAATCACATTGACACTGTGGAAAAAATTTGAGTTTGATTTTTCAAATCTTTTTTGCCAGGAGTGCAGGAAAGGATTAGGGATGAATTGGTCAAGTCTGGATCCATGACCACTAATAGGGATAATTGATTCAAACTCCCTGTCTTTCTGGTCCTTAGGAATGTGGTGGACAAAGTCATGAAAGGTCGAACTTCTTTAAATTTTGAAAAGCTCAGGATCACTGAACCAGTCCATGCTCCTTCCTTCCAAGAATCCAACAAAATCATGAACAATATTGAAGCAAATTGCAGACCTAAATCAAGCCCTCAGGCCAATAAGGATACTGCTACCATAGATAAGATTACTAAGCTACTTCAGGCCTTTGAGAATAAAATAGATCAGAAAATATCCTCTTCAGCTACCCCTAAACCTTCTAATTCTGTTCCTAAATCCACCTTAGTCTGCTATTACTGTCATAGAGAAGGCCATGGTACTGGTAGATGTCCTGAGCTCCAGAAGGACAAGGAGGAGAAATTAGTAGAGAAGAAGGGAAATAATTTCTTTCTTCCTAATTGTGCTTTGATCCCTTTTGACTCATCTTGTCCAATCCGTCATGTGGTGGCTTCTTACCAACCACCAACTCCCAAGAAGGCATCTCTGGTCTCCTTAGATTTTTGATCATCCTGTGGCACTCTTCAACCTTGGTATCCTCCAGCTATCACTTCTTCCAGCTTCTCTGGTGCTTATTAATCTGATCCAGCTATGAAACTCCATGAGGAATCCAAACCTCACAAGTCTCCTCCTGTTCCATCTTCAATCCTTCAAAAACCTGTCAAACATCAATCTTTGCCTGAGCCTCCTTCCTCTGATGTGGAAGACATGGAAGTAGAAAGGGAACCACTCATGGAAAGGTTACAGGACCACTCTGATCCTTCTCCTCCTCTTCAATCTGTTCAACCCCCTCAATCCTCTGATCCTCTTCCAGTACCTGCCTCACCTGATCTTCCTCCCTCCACCCAGCCCAAAGTTTGGTTTGAGAGGGGCATTTCCAAGGACTACCCTAATGCTGTGGAAGGTGTATTAAAGAAAATTTCTGATCTCAAAATTCCTGATCTGTCTGTGGCTGAACTGCTGTCTATCTCTCCATCTGTGGCTGAAGGCATGAAGAAATGGGTTTCTTGTCAACGTGTGGAAATTGGTCCGGACGAATTGAAGGTCTCTTCTGGAACCTTTGATGGAGGAATCTGGTGGAACAGATCCCCCTTCAGATTCCAATCTGTATTCCTGCCCTCTTGGATTTCTTCCCTGGTATCTTGGTGAATCGGCTAAAACAGTTTCTCTTCTTGTGGATTTGGGTTCTCAGCTCAACTTAATCTCAGGTACTATGGCCTGAAAACTCAAGCTTAGCCCAAGGGTCAGCTTTACTTCTGCGGTTTATGGTATGGGGAATCAGTCATGTGAACTGGTTGGTATTGCTGAGGATGTTCCTGGGAAAATTGGTTGAAATATTGTTGGAACTTGTCACTTCTGGATCACTTGTTTGGAAGGTCCTATGATCTTGGGCCGACCATTCTTAATGGATTTTGGTGCTACCCTGATTTTTTCTGATCAAGTTGGGGAGAGAATCCTTCTCCCTGATGCTGATGGCAGAAAAAATTGAGTTCTGCTTTGTTCCTTGGATTCTGGTTGTTGGGAACAAGATTTTCCTGGTTGTTCTCCCAAAACAGTTCTAAAGGGAAAGCAGAAGGACAACTCTCATTCCTCTCAGCATCATTTTTTATTAGGTTAGTTCATCCTACTGATAGTTGTAGTTCCTCTCAGCCTCAGACTTCAACTTATGGGTCAACTTCAACCTCAGAGGCATATTTTTTGTTTTCCTCATCATCTCTTCCTCATCCAAATAAGATCAAAATTCAAAAACATAAAAAATCCGAAAATTCCAAAAATATTTCTTCTCTCTCTGGGTCTGTTGTATCTTCTTTTCCTTTTTCCCTTCAGCCTGATCAATTATCCTCTACTCTGTTCTTGAACCTCTGCAATGAGTCTAAACTAGATCCCGATCTTGATTATTTTCTTGGTGGTTTTGGCATGAAGGAGTATGGTCTTAAGTGGAGGCAATGTGGGGCAGAAGTAAGTCCTCCCAATTGTGCACCATCAGGGGCCTCTACTACTGCCATTTTCAAAACTCTACCCTGTGCCACACATGTGAGCAATGCGTTATATTTTGGATCCTGTTTTATGGAAAAGGTACCTTTCAAGGACAAGGCGGAACATCAAACTTGGAAGATGTTGGAACTTGGCCTCAGTTTTTGTAGTCAGGTTTCACTGGTCAATGCTTGGAGGAAGAAAGGATTCCTCTCTTTTGCCACCAAGTATAAAGCAGTTGCAAAAAAGGTTCAACCAGTCAACCAACCAATGCCTCTCAACCTCAACCCTCCTCTTATGCGCCCCCCTCTATCCCGCAATCCTTACTGTGGTTTACCTCAATCTCTTACTGGTCCATTCATCCCCTCTGAATGTGTCACTGAAGAATGTCAAAAAGTGGTCAACTTTGGTCCAGATGGATGGCTTCTTCTTGATGAGTTGAATTTGATCAAAAATTTCTTAGCCCTTAGGGAAAAATCTATTGCTTTCTGTGAAGAAGAGAGAGGTCTCTTTAAAGAATCCTATGGCCTCCCTTACATTATCCCTGTAGTAGAACATGATCACTGGCAAAAGAAGAAGATCCCAATACCTGCTGCTAAATTTGACAAATTCATCAAGTTGGTCTGCGAGCGAGTGCAAACCGGTTTATATGAACAATCAACTTCTAGCTATTCCAGTCCTTTTTTCTGGATATGACAAACAATTCTTAAATTCAATTTCCTGTCCTCTCACTACTTTTGATACTACTCTTGGTTGTTTCCAACTTACTCAATTACCTCAAGGTGCCACCAATTTGGTTGCAGTCTATCAGGCTCAGATGGTTTGGATACTCCAGGATGAAATCCCTGATCATGCTGGTATCTCTATTGACAATGGCAGGATTAAAGGTCCAGTTTCTGATTATAACAATGAGCTCTTAACCTGGCATTCAGGAATCCGTTGATGTATCTGGGAATATGCAACCACTCTGGAAAGGATCCTGTTTTGAATCAAGGAGTCTGGTCTCACTGTCTCTGGATCCAAATTGGCTGCCTGTGTCCCTGCTTTGGAAATTTTTGGTCATGTGGCCGGCAATAAAGGAAGAAGGATGGCTCCATCCAAAGTCAAAAAAATTCTGTCTTGACCTACTCCCATCAATCCAACTGAATTCAGAGGTTTCTTAGGTGTTGTAATCTATGTTTGGATCTTTATCCGTTCTCTATCCAAAATTTGCATTCCCTTGAGTTGCTTAACCAGGAAGGATTCTGAATGGTTTTGGACCCAATCTTGTGAAAAATCATTTCAGATGCTCAAAACAATTATTGGAAAAGACATTTTCTTGAAGAAGATCACTTATGGACCTAGGGCTGGCAAGATCAAGCTGTCTGTGGACTCTAGTTATCAATCTGTTGGGGCTGTCCTTACTCAGGAAGATGAAAATGGTTTGGATTGTCCTGCTCTGTATGAATCTCTTCTTTTTTCAGAGGTGGAATCCAGGTACTCCCAGCCAAAACTGGAACTTTGTGGTATGGCCCAAATGTTGAAGAAGCTCCAAACTGTTCTCTGGGGTCAACACTTTGAGTTACAAGTCAATGCACAATCCATTATCAAAATGATCAATGCCCCCAGTCTTCCAAATGCTCCAATGACTTGTTGGGTGGCTTTCATCCAGTTGTTCTCTTTTGATATTGTTCATAGGCCTGGAAAATCTTTCACCATGCCTGATGGTTTATCTTGACACCCTCTTGGAGATGAAGAATTGGATGTTGGAGTGGATTTGGACAAGGAGGAACCCTTAATTTGTCCTTTCTTCACCTTTTCCTCTCAAGATTATTCTGGCTTCCAACAAGGCTTCTGGCTTAAATTAGAGCAGTATGTCTCCACTCTCCAAAGGCCTCCTGATCTCCCTGCTAAAGATTTTCAATCACTCAAAAGGAAGTCCTCCAATTTCTTTGTCCAAGGTACTAGGCTTATGAAAAGAGGCAACCCTTGTGCTCTTATTGTTGTCACCATCCCTTCTAAACAAGATTTGATCCTTGAAAGTCTCCATGAAGGCCTTGGTCATCGTGGGGAAACCAAAACTTATCATCAAATATCCAAAAAATTCTGGTGGCCATGCTTGAAGAAATCAGTCTCTCAATGGTGCAAGAGTTGTGAATTATGTCAGAAATGTGATCTTAGGCGCCCAGCGGAAATTTTTTATCCCACTGGAGAGTCCACTGTCTTTGGAAGGATTGCTATGGATGTGGTTTATATTAAGGCTGGTGGAGCTAAGTACCTCATAGTGGCTAGAGATGATTTTTCTGGATGGGTTGAAGCAAAACTCCTTAAGAACCTCAGCTCTGAATCAGTAGAAGCCTTCCTCTATGAGACTTGGACAATGTGTTATGGCTTGGCTCAATTTTATTCAACTGATGGTGGCTCTGAGTTTGGCGGCAAAATGGCTGAAATGATCCAATTGCTTCCTGGTCAACATAGGGTAACCACTCCTTATTATCCTGAAGGTCAAGGCATGGTGGAAAGAGGCCATGCTCCTTTGAAGGCTGCCCTTTTCAAGCTGGCTGGTGAAAGTGGAAAGAATTGTTGCAAATTTCTTCCTCTGGTCCTCTTCTCCAATTGAATTTCAACTAAACAAACCACTGGATACTCACCTTATGAAATTATCTTTGGGCAAAGGGCTGTCCTTCCTCTTGATCAGGAAATGGAATCTTTCTTAGGAATTTATTGGGAAAAGGTTTCTTCCACCACTGATCTATTAGTTTCCAGATCCAAGAAACTGGAGCAAAGTGAAGATGTTCGTGACAGAGCTTATCAGAAGATGATGGAGTCAAGAGAAAAATCAGTCCAGTATTTGGAGGATAAGCACTCCAATCAAATCAGGGATCCCTTGAATCCTGGGAATCTAGTCTTAGCTTATAATCAATCCTTGGAAACTCAGTTGGGAAAGCTTTTCTCTAACAGCTGGAATGGTCCTTATTAAGTGGTCCATCAAGTCAGAGGTGGATCATATGTTTTAGAAGAGCTGGATGGTACTCAGATGGCCAGAAGGTTCTCTGCTGATCAGGTCAAGAAATTTCATTGTTGTGGAGGCAACTTGTTCCAGAAGTAAGTCCTCCCAATTGTGCACCACCAGGGGTCATCTGCTGCATTTTGTTGTGAAACTCTAATGTATGCCAAATATGTGAGCACCTAGGATTCCTTCTTCATTCTTTTATCACAGCCACTTCAAGGACCTTTTCTTTGGATGGATCAAGCTCCCTTTTGAATCACCCTCAAGATCAAATGGGCGTTTTTCTGTTTCAATTCCTCAGTTTCTTATTTTATAAAGATCATCAAAGATACTCAGATGCAGATGAGGGACAGTCTGTAAGTTGGGGAGAGATTTGGTGCCCAATCTGGGACACCTCTGGACCAGTACAGAAAAAGTAAAATTTTTATGAACTTTTCTATAGCCTCCATTCAGATCAAAAAAAAAAAAACTTTTTTTCCGGAATGATTCCCATATCCAGTTCCCCAACTTCCAGCTACCACTCTCCTGGTTGTCTAGGATCATCTCTTGGGTTCCTAGCGCCCAGTCCTATGTTCAATTTGCCCTTGCTTTGCGCTTCTATCCACCATTTTTGGCAAATGTGCGGATGAAGACCGGCTTGGCTTGCGGGCTTCTATCTGGCACCGGCACCCCCAATTGGCATCCCTCAGTCCCCTCTTTTTTTTTCTTTTTTTTCCAAACGCGCTTGCGGCAATTGACCCCAATTTTCATCATCATCATCATCACCATCAAAACCAATTGACAAACAACAATTAGCTATTCAAGCTAGAGGATGACAAAGATTACATTTTCAACCCATTCTTATTGACCGCTGCCACTGACCAATGACTGCAAGGGTTGCTCGCGGTTGTTGGTGATCATCCTCATCAATCCATTACTCCAAGTCATCCTCATTGCCAATTGATCCTACTCATTTGAACTTGATCCCACTCCAGCTCACCGGTCTCCTGCGCGGCTTGACCGTTGCCCGCGCGGGTCTCAACTGTTTCCCGGGCCCTTCAGCATTTCCGTGGGCGTCTCACTAGCTACTCTCTTGCCCATGCCCATCATTGGCGCGGGCCAGGGTTTTGATTCAGTTCTTCTTTTTTTTGAGTTTTTGTTGTTTCTTTTTTTCCCTTTTGTTTTCTCATGACAATGTAAAAAAAAAAATAATTTTTTCCGCTCTATTTTTAGTATCTCTTGTAAATAGTCTACAGGGACCCATGGTATAAAAAAGGAGGGGCTCTCCCCTGCCTTTTTCAAAATATCCATGGGAGTGTGTGCATATTTCCCCCCCGTTATCATTGAAATCTGATCCTCATCCTCATCCTGGGTATATCTATGATTTCCCCCTGATCCATTGATCCTTAGTCTTTTCCCCTCTGTGGCCTGATCCTTATCACCAACCAATATCCTTGCCGGTTGAAGAGAATTCTGTCTGTTGGAATTATTGAGTGTGTTATACCACTCCTTGATTGCTTTCTCTGACCATAATGGTCTTGATCCCTCCTTGATCATCTTCCTGGAGCAAATCACAATTGATTGAAGAGGTCTTATTAAGCTTAAGACCTGGAGTGTTATACCTCCCTTATTTTTTTGGAGTTGCATTCTGCTAGCCTAATCTTGAGTTCCTTGAGAAGTTTTGAGGTTATCCTTGCTTCAAATCAGTTACTTTTTGCTTTTAGAGCTTCTTAAACATAGTGCTTTGTTTTAAACAGCCAACCTCAGTTATCTGGCACCCTTCAAGTGCTTGATTGCAGAGAGTTGGGCAGTTTCATTGAGAACCTGGAGGTTGTTTGGGTATGAGTTGATCACCCCCAATCTTCTTCTGACAACCAGAGTTATTAGCTTGTGGGCGTTGTTTACATGCAACAGCTTTTTTCTTTGAACTTTAAACAAAATTTAGCTTCTTTTGTCCAATTTTTTCCCACATAATCTTGGCTCAGATAGAGCTGTTCCATTGCTACCAAACTACTATCATCTTTATCCTTTACTACTTGATTCCTCATTTACCAGGTTCTGGACCTTGATCTTGGTTACATTTAAATATTTTTGTAACACTCAGGAGGGCAGCCTAAACATCACCTTTCCCCTCCAAAGAACTGCCATGGCCTAGCAATGTTTGGAGTCTTACACCTTGAAAAAGCTCTGATTAATGCTATTTAATCTAGTTTTCCTGAGTCATCAATAAAATTTTGCACTTGGAACTTGTCTAAAAACCTACAAGCAAACTGTAAAGCGCGCTTTGTTAATGACATTGAAGGATGGAAAAGCTTTATGACTCTGTGGGCAAAGTATGGGGCCTCAAAGACCAAGGAGGAGGCAGAGGTCAATGATGTGGAACTCAGAGTAGGTCCAAATCACTTCTTCTTATTCTTCTTAGTTTTGGGTTCTGAACTTTTGACTTGTATAGTGTTTCTTGAAAGACTATGAGGATGTACTCAAGTATATGGAAAATAACATTTTCCCTATAAAAGAGACATTTGTAACAGCATAGACTTGTATTAAACCAGATTTTGGAAACAAAAAAAACATCTTGGGTTGAAGGGCCCCATGCAACTCTCGAACAATTCCTTGAAAACTCTTTGGGAAAACTGTTGGATTTTTGGAAAAGCCTTGATGGAAAAGTTTTGCATCATATTAAATCAGTTCATGCGTCACTTTATAAATCTCAAATTAAGTTAGAGACAGTTCTTACACCTGAACTGTTACCATCGGGTTAAAAATTTTTCTTAGAGGCAATTCATCTTATTAGGGAACAATTGGAGAAATTCAAAGGTGATCATGATGGCAAAGTGTGCACCAAGTCATATTCCAAGACTATGGGTTTGCCCTGTTCCCACCAAATAGGTGACCTTCTAGCATTCAGCGGATCCGTGGTACCCAAAGATGACCATCCTCAGTGGAGGTTGGACTATGACCCTTGCAGTTCTGGTTCTGTAATTTGGCTTAAGTTGGATTGTTCAAATCACTATGTGATTAATGAATCCTAATTCACTAATGGTTGATCCTTTTGGATTTTTCAAGTGCAATGTTGATGAAATGCTAAGCATTCCCCAGTTACGTGAAAAAGTGAATGCAATGATCATGTAATCTCCAGATCATGAGCAAAGTGGCCTATCAAAGTATATCAATCAGAAGATTACAAAATATTGATCAAAGCCAAGACTTGAACCTAAAGTCTTACAATGAAGTAGGGGAAGACCAAAATTCACAGATACTTGCAAGAACCATCTTGGTTTTAGCTTGTTGAAAAACAACTCAAGGGGTAAAAAAGGACTAGAAGGGCTCCAAATAAGAAAATACAAAATATTGTAAGTCTTTTCTTTTGGGATATGTTCATTTTTTTGGTTTAATTAACTTAGTTACTCACTAATGATGAATTTTTAGTCAAAGTTGGCAGAATCTGAATCTGAATTTCATATTTCAGAGAAAGAGACTAAAATTCAATTGAGATTGCTTAATTTGGAATCAGAATCCTCTTCAGAGGAAGAGAATGTGCAGAAAAGCTCAACCAGAAGCTCATCTTTGGTGAGTATTTATTTAATTGATCTGATTGAAGGAATGAATACTAAGTTAGTGTTCATGATAGGAACCAAACATGAAATACCTCAATCAAATACCCTTGAAATCCCATAAGTTCTTGGGTGAGGTTTGGGATCCAATGGGAGGTGGGAATTGCGGATTTAGAGTCATTGCTAAATCTCTTGGTTATGAAGAACATGGTTAGTTTAAAGTTAGGAGGGAAATAATTGAAAAATTAGAGAAACATAAAGAATGCTAAATTATGATGCTTGGTGGTGCAAAGGAGTTTGAAAAGATTAAACAAAGACTTGATGTTGAAGATATCAATGAAAAGATTCCCTCCTCAAAATGGCTGGCTAAATTAGATATGGGTCAAATCATAGAAGACACATATTCCAGACCTATATGTTTTGTTTGTTAAGTTCAGACTAAAAAAAAAGGTTAGATTTTGCCACAAGAAAATCAGATGGGGAGGCAGATGAGCCACACCTAAAAAGAAAAGGCTCAAGGCCACACAGGTTGATAGAACAGCAGCACAGACAACACAATCACAAGTCTAGCCCAGAATCCAGGATGCAAGTGGTACGGTATTGGAACCGCACAAGGAGAGAGGCATCCTGGTTCTGGGCCCGTGCAAGTAGATAAGTGGAGCGCGCAGGTAGACAAGTGGCCCGCGCTCATGGGCGCAGGGGCGCTCAGAGGAGTGCCGTAGTACGGAGAAAGAAAACACAAAAAAAAGAAAATACAACAGAGCACACAGTACACACAAGCGGTAGCGTGGTAAACTGGCATAGTAAGAAGGATGAAGGCACATTAGCAACATCTCCTTATCAACACCCTCCCTGCCTTCAGCCTTCTGTCATGGGACAACCTACATTGATTTGCTTGAGCTGTTGTTGCAGAGAGATTTGTGAGACTAGTTTGGTGAGGAAATCTGCGGGGTTGTCTTTCAAATCTATACTTTTGATGGCTATTGTGCCCCTTTCAACCTCCTCTCTTAGGGAATGGAACCAAAGCTCCATGTGCTTTGTCCAAAAACCCGCATGATTTGCCGAGTTGGTGGCTAGTTTGATGCAGCCCTTGTTGTCTTCATGGAGGATGATGGGAGCCTTGATTGCTGATCTGAGCACCTCTTCAGAAAGAGATTTGAACCAGAGGATTTCCTTTACCGCCTCAGCCGCCGCTTTGTACTCGGCTTCCATGGTGGACAGCGTAACACTGGGTTGTTTTTGAGATTTCCAGCCAATTAGGTTCCCGTTCCATAGGACGACAAAACCGCTGATTGATCTTCTGGTGGTTGGGCACGTGGCCCAGTCGGCATCTACATATGAACTGAGTCCGGTCTGATATGATTTTCTAGAGAAAGTTAGTCCCACCTTAGGTGTTGACTGTAAATAACTGAGAGTAAGGGTTGCAGCATGCCAGTGGGTCATCCCAGGAGCGTTCAGGAATTGAGCGAGGTAGTTGACGGCGAATGTAATGTTGGGTTGGGTGTTGCAGCTTATGTAGGTTAGCTCACCCACCAGCTTTCTGTAATTCAGTTTGCTTTTAACAAACAGCTGATGTTCCTCCTCAGATGCCGGCAGTAATTTTCCAAAAGGTTTGAAAGGAGTCGAGCATTGCTTGTGTGTAGGGAGCCGGTATTGATCCACTAGGGAGGAGATGTAGGTATCTTGGCTTAGGTGGAAACAATTTGCTTGTTGCCTCACGTTCATACCTAGAAGAAGAGACGCCGGGCACAGATCCTTGATTTTGAAACAGTTCCAGATTGCGTCAATAAAGAGCTGTGGTTCCGGGCTGAAGATGGCAATATTGTCCACGTGCACGTAAAGGTAGGTACTATCCTTCCAGAACACGCATGGATTGGCCTCGCTCCGGATGAACCCTTTTTGAGAAAGCCAGGCGCTCAGTGTGTTGTACCACATTTGAGGAGCCTGCTTTAGGCCGTACAGGGCCTTTTTGAGCTTGAGCGACTTCCCAGGCATTACAGGTATGTTTGCCGGTGTTGAGACGTGAATGACCTCCCTCAAGGGAGCATTCAGGAAAGCTGACTTGACGTCAAGCTGGTGGAACTTGTAGCCTTGTTGCACGGCATGTGAAATGAGGAGCCAAAGAGAGGATTTGTTGCCCGTGGGTGCAAACACAACAGTATAGTTGATGCCAAACTTTTGGTGGAACCCCTGCACGCAGAGACGCGCCTTGAATTTGATGATCCGGTTTTCCTTGTCTTCCTTGGTCTGGAAAATCCAAATACACTTTAGCTGGCTCGTGGAGTTGGACTTTTCACACTCTTCCCAAACATTGTAGGACAAGAGATTTTGGAGCTCTCTCTCCATGGCGGCAATCCATTTGAGTCTGTGGGGACTGCAAAGAGCCTCATCCAAAGATTTGGGATCTTGGAGTTTGGTGTCCATGAGATTCAGTTGAGGGTTGTTGACCATTGTCTCCCGTCAAGAATGCAAGAGTATGTTCCGCTCGGAGATTATACTGTGATCAGGAACAGAGGTTTCCTCAGTAACAGAAGTCACTTGACCAGTTCCTGGAATTGATTTGGCTGAAATGTTCGGAAGTCTTTCCCCAGAGGTGGGTTGTAGTGGATTGGAAGTAGAAGAGGCAGAAGAAAGGCGGCCTTTTGTGGCTTTGTCATGGTTGCGCTCAAAAGTATCCTTGAGGAAGGTGATGTTGACGCTTGAATGCACCCGTTTGGTTTGATGATCAAGTATCTTATAGGATGAGAAATGATTTACATACCCAAGAAGTGTACCCTTCTCTCCGTTAGGCAAAAGTTTGAAACCGCATCTCACCTTGGGAATGAGTGAGTAAGTGGTGCAGCCAAATGGCCTGAGGAAATGGTGATTGAATGGTTGTTGAAACCAGGTTTTTTAGGGAATCTTGTGGTTCTTAAACATGATGGGTAGTGCTTTGAGTAGATTGGTTGCTGTCTTGAAAGCTTCCGCCCAGTAGGAGGGAGGAAGGCCGCTTTGCACAAGCAGGCATTGAGCTTTGTCTAGAATGGAGCAATTCGCTCTCTCAGCTAGGCCGTTCTATTCAGGTGTGTACGCCAGAGCCAGGTGATGATCAATACCATGAAGCTTAAAATACCCACCGAGTTCCTCGTTCACAAATTCCCCTCGTTTGTCCAACACAATGGTCGCAACCTTGGCATTGAGCAGTCTTTCCGAGTGATTTATGAAATCTTTGATGGCAGCGGGGGCTTGATCCTTGGCTCGAAGAAAGGAGACCAATTTGAAGCCTGAGAATTGGTCCACAATGGTGAGGAAATACTTACAGCCTCCATTAGACTGAACAGGGAAAGGCCCAACAAGATCCAGATGAATCGCTTCCAGGCATTGAGTGGCTGGTTTGAAGTGGCCAAGAAACGGAGTAGAGGTCATCTTGCAGCTTTTGCAGATGTTGCAGTTGGAGCTAGGGGAACTGTCTGGAATGACGTCCTTGAGAGCGGCATTGTGAGGGTTCCCCAGCCAAAGGTGCCATGGAGTGCCTTGAGGGTGCTTAAGGAGCGCTGAGCCTTTGGAGGAGTCTCTGAATTTCGCAATTTTGAACCTAGTGCCACAGAGTTTGACCAGATGGTTCCTGGCAGTTCCCAAGAGAGAAAAGTGATCCAGGACTATTTCCTATCCTGAGAACCCAACTTGTTTGATAATAGCTGATTTAGTTGTAAGTCGTGGAAGTGAGATGAGGCAGCAGTTCAGAGTGGGGACCAGGAGTACATTATCTAGTTGAATCTGTTTGCCTAGGTGGTTGCAGAGGGTGACCTTGCCTATTGCAGTGGCCAGCAATGCGGTTCCTTTGGCTCCAGTGCCCACGTGTATATTTATAGGAGTGGACTCCCAGAGATAGAGAGGTGAGTTGACAATGTGATGTGAAGCTCCTGAATCCAGAACAGGAAGAAGTGATGCTTGGGTGTTCGAGTCTTTGAAATAGAGCTGAGCGTTGAGGTAGGCTTGGGGAGATTCCATTTTGGTCGAGTTGGTGTTTTCATCAGATGGCAACGCGGCCAAGTGGAGATGGGAGACAGCCTTGGAGGTGTGGCAATTGGGGCGCAGTTCCGGATGAAGAAACCAGCATCTATCTTCTGAGTGGCTTGACAGTGGGTTGTGCTTCCCGTTAGAGCACAGGTGTCTGTTTTTTGGTTTCTTCTGGTGAGCGGTTATGTGCAGGGAAGTTGATGAGACTTCTTCTCCAGGTTCAGAAGTCTCTACCTTTCAAGATTTTTCCAGGTGCATGACTTCTCTGAGTTTGTTGAGCACAGCTGTTGGGTTGGTAAGTATTTTTTTGTTTAGAAGGAGAGTGTCAAAAATGTGGTTGAAGGCAATTGGGAGTTTGGCCAGGATTGTATAGCTGAGAATATCTTGCGGCACATCCAATTTGACCGCAGATAGTTCATTCATCAATTTGCAACAGTCATTAATGTATTGCAAGAGATCCCCTTTGTACTGGTAGCATATGAAATTCAGCCAGAGACAACAATGATTGTTGGACAATTGAGAGGCATATCTTTTGTGAATGGCTTCCAGAATGGCGCGTGGGTTGGCTTAATTTGAGCTACTCACAACCGCGTCAAAAGCGATGTTGCCAAGGTGCTGGATGATAATGTCGCATGCCTCATAAATCTTCCTTTTTTGCGTAGGAGTGGTTGCATCATTGGGATTATAACCCTCAATGAGTTCAAGCAGCCCTTTCCTTCTAAGGTAGCTCTTCAGACAAATGAACCAGTTTGGAAAGTTGGATTCTGTGAGAAGTGGAATGTTGATTTTTGGATTATCTTCTTGATTGGTCATGGCGAGGAGCCTTTTCTTGTTAGGTTGAGAGAGTGCATTTGGGACTGTAAATCTGTTAAGTTCAGACTAAAAAGAAAAGGTTAGATTTCGCCACGAGACAATCAGATGGGGAGGCAGATGAGCCACACCTAAAAAGAAAAGTCTCGAGGCCACACAGGTTGATAGAACAGCAGCACGGACAACACAATTACAAGTCTAGCCCTGAATCCAGGATGCAAGTGGTACAGTATTGGAACCGCAAAAGGAGAGAGGCATCCTGGTTCTGGGCCAGTGCAAGTAGATAAGTGGAGCGCGCAGGTAGAAAAGTGGCCTGCGCTCATGGGCGCAGGTGTGCTCAGAGGAGTGCTGTAGTACGGAGAAAGAAAACACAAAAAAAATAAAATACAACAGAGCACACAGTACACACAAGCGGTAGCGTGGTAACCTGGCATAGTAAGAAGGATGAAGGAACATTAGCAACATCTCCTGATTGACATCATTTCATTGGAGTCATGTGATACTTATACTCCAATGGAAGATGGTGTTACTGATCAATCAGATCCAATGTTCATTTCTTTTGTAAAAAATTACCATTGGGTTCTATTAGTACTTGAGGGAGAAATGATTCAAATCCCGCCCATTGTAGCAAAACCACATTCCTTGATTTCTAAAAAAGCCTCTGGTTGGGTTGATCATCTCAAAGATCAACTGCAAATGCATTCTACATTATAGAGATTATAGAATTTGACTTCATTCCATTATTGGGTTTCACATAAATTGCAATTCTAATGCAGCTAACAAGTTTCATTAATATAAAGGGTTATCACATTTTGAACATCATTATGTTGAGTGTTTTGAGTTAAAATGATTATATTGAGTGTTTGTAATGAGAGCTTAATGGTAAGTCAGTTAAACTTGTGTTGGGCTGATTCCATCACAAGCTTAACTTACGTTAAGCTTGGGATGGGATCAGCTTAACACAAGTTGAACTTGTTTTTTTGGTGTTTTTACTTTGTGGCTGGTCAAAAGACTTGTACTTTTTTTGGCACTTTTACTTTAGCGGTGGTAAAAAGGATTCTTTAATTTTTGGGCCCTTTTACTTTAGGGCTAGTCAAGTTGAAATTAATTTAGGGCTTGTCAAGTTACTTGTATTTTTTTTGGTGTTTTTACTTTAGGGCTTGTCAATTTACTTGTCTGTTTTTTTTGGGGTTTTTAGTTTAAGGCTAGTCCAGTTACTTGTGTTTTTTTGGTTTTTTTTACTTTAGGGCTATTCCATTGGATAGTCCCAGTTTTCTATTTTTTTTATTTGTTTTTTTTAACCAAAAAATCAAGATTTTTTGATTTCTTTAATTGTTTGGATGATTCCTGTTTTTTGGAAGGTTTATTTGATTCATGGGTTATGTTAGTGCCCTTTCATTCCACTTTTTTTTTTGGCTCACTGCGGTCTGGTGGCATGTGGGATGCCACACGACTACATTCAAGCCATGTAGAACTCCACACTGCTCAAATGTAGTCATGTGGGATTCAGCACACCGGAGGACCAGGCTGGGTTGGCCACGCAACTCTTTGAGCTGTGCAGGGTTGTACACTGCTTGTATTGGACCGTTTGGCATGCCACAAGGCCCCTTTTCAACCATGTGCAAGGCTCAATGAGCCGTGAATTTAAAATTTCCCTTAAAAAATGGGACTGACCTTTTTTTGGGGGGGAGGGGAAGATTGACTGGTATTTTTTTATTTTATTTTCAATGTTTTTTGATCCTCTACCTTGATTATAACTGACTAATCTTTTTTTTTGATTCCATGAAATTCAACATAATGTTACACCCCCTGCTCCTTCTACAACCACTGTTTTTCTTGAATTTGGATTCTTCTCCCACTAAAATCAAAATTTTACACAATAAATTGAATCCTTTCTTGATCATCACCCCAATTGAAGTATTTGGATGAGAGGAAATGATTGAAAAAGCATAAAGAGAGGTGCCAAGAATAGGTCTTGTAAGAAACAGAGGGCTCAAATGAGATATTCAGAAATCTCTTTGGAAGTAGTGGAGGGGGGATTGATAAAAAGGTTGTGTGGTCTGTGAAAAAAATACAACCTTTGGATCTGTATCCTTTCATCATTTACAAAAAAAACAAAGAAAAGTTGAAAACCCTCCCCTGAAGAGTTTGAACAGGCCAAACAGAAGATCAAACAGTTCTTTTTCTTCTCCTCTGGAAAAGTATTTTTTCATGATCAATCCAATCATAAGTCTCTGTTTGCAATAATAAAATTTTTCCCCTTGAATAAACTCTGAGAAAGAGAAAAAGGAAATCAACTTGGTCACCACTTTCCTTCACCAATCCAAAAAAATTTTCAACACTGTTGGTCCCTCAAAATCTTGGGGTGGAAAAATGTGGGCAACTGGATGGAAAAAATTGATGCACCCCTCTGAGCTATTTGGAAAATATTTGAAGAAAGCTGCTATTCAATCTTCCCCTCAAGATTTTTGTTTTTTGGACCTTAGGTCCAACAAGGTCTCTCAAATTTTAGGCCAAATGCTTCAAAAATTAGCCAGAATTTCTTTTGATTCCAACTGTGAAACAATAATGGAAAACAATATCCACTCATTCTTTTCATTGGAATTTTGATTCCACCTCACTCCTTTTGAATGTTCCCACCACATCAAGTTTACTCCAGATTCCTTCTACAATTATCCCCACATTGAAAAAGGCTACATCTCTTGCTATTCCTTTTTAATTATTGTTCCAACCAAAAAAATGAATGGAAAAATTATTGAAAATGAGGAAAAATATCAAGTATCTGATGGCCAATTTCTTTTTCCTAACTTGGGTTTTGGCATTGATTTCAGAAAAAAAGGTATTGGAAAAATGGTTTTGGCAGAAAATAATTACAAGCACTGTACTTTTCCTGCTGTGGAGACTGCCACTCATACAAGGATTGCCATGTCTATGAAAATCAAATAAACAACTTGGAACACTTTCAAGGACTTTAAAAGTGGAAAAATGTACTCTAGAAAAAAAAATGTGAATAAAAATAAAAAATATTTGTTTATTGGTGGAGTTCAAAATTTTCTCAAATGCTGTTTTGGTCAAAAATATTTTTTTTGTTTCTTTTTAAAACTTTTATCCTAGGAAATATATTTACAAGCCAAGAAATGAAGTCATTTTCTGGATTTCTTCCACTGTTCTAATGCTACCAATACATGCAATGGCTACTGCTAACCTATCTTTTTTTTCCATCACCAGTCTTTCCCACTCTTTTTCCATTTGGTATTCCAGTTGGTCCTTCTCCTTTTCCTCTTTTTGAAATTCCAGCTCAGCCTGTTTCAATTTCCACTCAGAATCCAATTTTTATTGATGAGCCAAACTCTTGGCTTCCTGATTTTGAAAATCAATAGTCAGTAAAAAATTGCACCTTTGCTTTTCAAATTCAAGTTTTTTGGATTCAATTTGTGATTTTACTGTTTTTTGTAGGGGAATATCAATTGGCTGGATTTCAAAAGAAAGGAGATTCCATAAATGCACTCACTTTAATCTTGCTTCTCCATTACATCTTTTGAGCCATAAAAATTGGAAGTGTTTCTCCTCTTTTGAAGGCTACTGGGATTGATGTTGATGGAATTGGAGGCCTTTTTCTTTTCCTTTACAGAGGAGTTTTGTGATGAAATGTTGTCACTCTCATTTGAAGGTGAAGTGGGAGGCCCCATTGGCTTGGGTTATTGGCCATTCAGAAAAGGATGAGCCTGTTTTTTTAAAATATGAATCAGCCAGGATTAACTTGAAATAAAATAAAAGTAATTCTTTCCTTACTTCAAAAGATGATGGTTGTAATGGAGATAGTGGAATAAATTGCTCCTCATTGGAAAAGTTGTTGATTTATTCCACCCCAGGACAAGAGCAATCCAAAGAAGTAAGTGAGGGGTCCAAGGAAGGGTTTTAATCATTGATAAATATCAATGTAGACATTATTGGAGCTGATTGTGTTGGAATATCCACCTTGGCTTCAGATTGGGGCCACTCAAATGTTTCATCAATGTCATCATTGCTAGGCTGAGCATCTAAACCCAAGTCCTCAGTATTAACTTAATTGTATTTTTGGGCTTCAAAAGCAGCTAAAGGGGTGATGTTGGCCTTCTTTCCAAATAGTTTGTCCATTTTAATATAAAAAGGACAAATTGAGCCCAACTTATCTACCACCAATTTGATTCCCTTAACTTTATTGGAGTTGGTGATACCAAAGCAAGTGGAGATTGACATTGGATGGGCCTTTTTGTACTTGGCTCAACAATTCTTGAATTGCCACCTCATCTTTTTTGATGAAAGATACAGCCTAAATTTTTTATTATTATTCAGTTCATTGGCCATCAGGAGATAACCATTAACCTTGGAGGATGGAGGTTGGCCAACTTGTGTTTCATTGTTGGATCCAAAGCAAACATAATGGTTTCAGGGAATTTTGAGCAGTTTACCAGGATGATGTGATCAGCTCTCTTGAGCTGACTTGAGCCTTTGGAATCTGATGGGGGAGGATTGTTTTTTTCAGATTTCCTTGGGGATGTTTGTTTTGGTGAATTAGATTTTTGTGTGAACTTGCATGGGGAGGTTTTCTGAGGGGCCATTTCAAAAGAGTAAGAGGGATGAAGGTATGAAGCAATGAGAGTTAGGAAGTGATTAGAGTGATGAAGTGATGAGAGATATAAAGTGATGTGAGTGATGAAGGGATGAAGGGATGAAAGCAATAAAGCAATGAGAGTTAGGAAGTGATGAAAGTGATAAATTGATGAGAGTGATGAAGTGATGAGAGCAATGAATTGATGAGAGAAATAAAGTGATGATAGTGATGAAGTGATGAGATTGATTATGTGAAGAGGGGATGAGAGATGAAGAGATGAGAGCAATAAAGTGATGAGAGTGATGAATAGATTTTTCCAATGAGGTCAGAGGTTGGAAACCAGGGGTGTATGACATGGACTGATGTGTGGTTGAGGTGGTGAAAGCCTTCATATACTTTATCTGAAAAAAGCCATTTATTTTTAGGTAACTCTGACACGTCTGATGTGAAATAAGTGTGTTTTTTTGATCTTTAATGGAGGATTGGGGTTGAAACCCACAATTAAAAAATGGAAGGTTTGGTTAACTCTGATAAGCCCTAATAAAATAAAAAAAATGAATCTTGGGATTATGTGACTTCTGCAGATCTGGACCTTGAAATTTGGAAAAAAACAACCCCCAGCTGGTTCCTTATTCATTTGAAAAAAAGCACTTATATCCTGTTTTCAAAATTTTTCTTTGACTTAATATACTCACAAGGTTGGGCTGGTATATGAATCACAAATTTGATAAAAACATCAGTATTTCAAGAATATATAATTGAGGCTTTCAGCTTTGAAAGAGTTTTTCATAAGCTTATTATTTCAATCAAAAAATGATATCCAGAGTTTAGTTAGCTACTTTATTGATACTACCAGGATATTCCTCAACATTTTAAAAATATTCAGGGGCTTTTAAAAATGTTTTTGGTTGATACTGAATAGAGACATCACTCTTTGTTCTGATTTTCAATCATGTTCAGGACTGAAATTGATTTTATGAACAATTGATCCAAGAAGGGAATGATTTAACTACACAATAAAAGCATTATTGTAGCTAAACTATTAAAAAAGCACCCTGCTTTCAATTGAAAAAAATTATTGGTCAATCTTGTTGGCTTATTATGCAAAGCTGAATCCTTAGCTTCACAAAACCCACAACAAAAGTGGAAAAAAATAATCAGTGATTATGTAAGATAAAACCAATCTATAATTTTGTTCCACTTTCAGTTACCCTTTCTGATATTCATGTTTGGTGATAAAATTTTAGAAAACCAATTGATTAGGAAAAATTTGAAAGATTTGATTATGTACCTGACCTCCTGATTTACCTGCAGCTTTCTTGGTTGGATATATTTTCATGATGGAGTGTAATATTTTTTTGGTGTTTTTTTCATTTACTTGGCAGCATCTGCTTTTTACTGGATATATTTTGAAATATCTTGAACAGGATTTTTTTGGACTACATTATTTCTAAATTTGTCAAATAAAATTTTTCACATTCAAATATTCAAAAGTTCATGTTGCTACCCTTCAAAAAAACTTGGTTGATTTCTTTCCAAATTATGAATGGTCTAGAAGATTGTATAATTGCAATTTGGTTGGGGTATGCACCTATGGCTTTTCTTGAAATGTCTCTTAACATTTTTTAAAGGTAGATATAATTCAGAAAAGAAGACTTTGGTTTTGCTCTTGGAAAAGGGTGGACACAGATTCAAGGTATTTGAAATTGTGGAAATTGAGTTGCAGTGCCTTCAAGATATAATTACAATACAGGGTTGATGTAGTCATCCCTTTTGAAAATATGAGATTGGTTGTTTAATTGTCTGTTTAAAGGATGCCTCACATTATTTATTTCCACAAAAGTTTTAAAATTGAGACAGAAACGTCTTCCAGACCTTCTGGAAAAGGGCTGGGGGACACTATATGCATTCAAGACCCCATTGTGGGTAGTATAGACAGTCTGTGCAGCTCTAGTGCTTGTAGTGAAATTGGTCTTAGCAACATGAGTCCCTTCACTGGTCCCTCTCTTCTCCCCCTTGGAAAAATTTCCTTTGGTGGTTCTCTTACCAACCAGAGCCTGGAAGTTGCATATCAATTCAGTTGTGGTTTTGATGGCAGTCCTGGTGCCATTGGTCCAGGTAGAATGGCCTGTAGGTCTTCAATTGCTTCAGATTCTACATTGTCTCTTCCACCATCTCCATCCTTGTTGTAAAACCCTTATGATTGATCCATTATCAATTTGAAATCTATTTTGAATAATTTGGTTCCCCAATTGAGATCTGGAGCATAAGTTGGAAGATTTTTCATACACTCTTGGAATTAGTGTTTTTAGTTTTATGGTTGGAAGGGCAGGAATTATTGTTTGAAAATCACCCCAAGAGCCAATTAGGGTTTCTGACAATGCTTTGCTTGACAAGTGGAAGTGGAAGTGGGAGTGAGAGTATGAGTAATATGAATTCCAAATCAACTCAATCTCCTCCTAATTTCAATGAGCATTTGATGGCAAGCTCCCAGTCATCAAATCAACTAAATTCACACCCCCAGAATCTAGTATCATGTGTGACTGAATTAAATTTCTACATAAGTACACTAAAATATCTTAGTTAGCATGTTTTTCTATACCTAATTTAATTTTATTTTTTTTAAAGGTTTTCAGGAGTACACCTTCTCTTCATTGGGTGATTCTGTCCTACTTGTGACATATTCAGTTGATCTTATTCACATACATACTATGCTCTTATTCTTTCTTTTAATATATTAAGAATGTGTGACAAGTAGAAGAATGAAAGGTTGTATCTAGCAGTATATAAACCTCAACTCTCATGATATTTCTCCTCCTTTACTTATAAAATCAATTCTTTTTTTCCTGCACCCTGAATTCCAGTCCACTCCTTTCCAGTGTAGAGACTCCTTTGGGATTGGGTGAAGTTTAGAAAATGGCTTTCTGTAATTCACTTGAGGGGGAATTTAGTACTACAACTATTGATATGATGGCAGAATACTAAGGTTGGTTTTGAATTTCCTGCACCTCTGAGTGCTATAGTAAGTCTCACAAAAATAAAAGAAAAGAGATTGGTGACTGATTTTCAGATAGAGTTGCTACTATAGTAGTCTATATCAGACCTAGGATCAATATTTTCAAGGGTGATAAGGAAGAAGTGGTGGAACAGATGGGTGACTTAGAGGATAGAAGCTGATTAAGGCAAGAATCTTATAAATTTTATTTTCCTTTATATATTTTATCCTTTTTTATTTGGTTTCTGATGAATGCTCCCTTGATGTTACAGGTGATTATTGGTAAGGTTAAAATTTTTGAGTCTATACTTGATAACTGGTGGTAAAGTTAGATGATGATAGTATTGATTTATGGTTGATGATAATAGTATGGAATGGTTGATGATGACAGTATTGATGGATGATGGTGATGGCATGGATGAAAATGATGGATGATGGATGATGATGGTGGATGGTGACAATGATGGTGATGGTGATGGTCAAGGTAGTTGATGGTGATGATGTGTGGATGGTGATAATGGTGATGGATGATGATGGTGGATGATGATGGTGGAGGCTGATTATGATGTTGATGATGATGGTCAAGGTAGGTGATGGTGATGATGGGTGATGATGATAATGGTAATTGATGATAATGATGCTCAAGGTAGGTGATGATGATGATGGATGATGATGATTGTCAATGCATGGGGTAATGGTTTTATGTTGGTCAAATTATGGCGTAAAGATGATGATTTCCAAGGTATGGAGTAATGATGATGGTGGTCAAAGTTATGGGGTAATGATGATGACGGTGATGATGATGGTGATGGTGATGGTGATGGTGATGGTGATGGTGGTGGTGGTGGATAATGGTGATGAATGAGGGTCAATGATGACAGTCAAGGTATGGGATAATGGGTTGATGTTGTTCAAGTTATGGGGTAAGGGTGGTGATGTTCAAGGTATGGCGTAAGGATTCCTTGGAGGCACGATGATCCCTGGAGGGGATGATGGAGGGGATGCCACCTGGATGGGGCAGAGAGGCCCGCCTGAAATAAAAAATCCTGCCCTCAGGGCTTCCCCTGAGGGTCTCCCCACTACAGTAGAATACAGTTAGATGAGGAATTTTTGCTAGTCAGAGAAAGAGGCTGTGCATGATTTACATGCATGTACACACTTGCATATTTTGCTGTGCTGTACTGATGAGGTGATTGATGCAGGTGCCTGCTGCATAAATTGGCTCTGTATGGTGGTGTGGTGAGTGATAAAGGCTCCTCCTGCATAAATTTCTTCTGTATAGTGGTGGTTGGTCATTTTTTTGGTTCTGCATGAAGTGCCTTGCATTTATCAATTCTGTATACTGCTTTAGTGGTTGGTTTGGTGCTGCATGCAGTGTCTTGTATATATTACTTCTGTATACTGCTGCAGTGGTTGGTTTGGTGCTGCATGCATTGTCTTTAATATAGTACTTCTGTATGCTGCTGTGGGGTTTTGTTTGGTGCTGCATGCAGTCTCTTGCATATATTAATCCTGTATACTTCTGCAGTGGTTTGTTTGGTGCTACATGCAGTGTCTTGCATATATTGATCCTGTATACTGTAGGAGTTTTTTTGGTGCTGTATGAGTTATACTTTATGTGGTATGTATTTGAGGGCTTCCAGTGTATGTCCATGACTTTCACTGATCTGTGACACCTGTGTGGGGTATGGGTAGGCCAGGGTTGATTTGAGCTGTATCTTCTAATCCATGAGAGATAGGGGGTACTTTGTCTGGGTGACTATAGGTTATTTTTGGTTTAGAATCCATTTTTGAGGGTTTCAGCTGTCCTCATACTAGATAAGGTGACTCTCATGTTTATAGGTTAGTTTTTGGAGCAAAACACCTGAGTTACCCTCCTACTAGTACCATCCAGACTCATTTTGAGCCTTCCTTGTGTTCTTACCCACCTTGGAGTCCTCACTCCTTTCTGCTGAATCTCTCAGCTCAATCAATTTTGGATTCACCCCCTGGTACTAGTCTTCCTTCTTCTTTTAGTTAATTCCAACCTGGCTCCGATTCAAGCCTCCATGTGACAGACACATGTGCATTGTATCAGAATCAGAACTGAATTTTATGTTGTTTTGGAAAGAGGTACATGTTTTTTATGTGGGAGATATGGTTTTCTGAACCTCCAGTTACACCAGAGTTAGTTCTTTCAGTAACACCAACATTACAGGGGGGCACATGCTAGCATGTGCCTCCATATTTCCCCTTGTGTTTATTCTTCCTTTTTTGAAACCAATAGCACCTCCATCTATTTCTTCAGCCCTGATTCTCATATATTTTATTTCATATTTGTTGAAACAAAAATTTATTGAATTTTTCTTTCAATGTATAATCTGATGCCTCTATTATTCCTATTGGCTTAACTGACAGAAATGAAATACTGAATTTTGCAAACCAAAATAACCTAGCTATGGTGTGTAAATTACTTCTCCAAATAATAATTTTTACTTCACACATGTTGTGAGTCTTCAGTTTCTTTGTAGAAAGATATAAATTTTTTCCTCCCTCAATCTCAAGGTTTCAACTTTTTTTCAAGGTGTAGGAAATTCCAATTAAAAGATTAAAAAATATTTTCCAGGCTGTTTTTGTGCCATTTGGAAATTTAGGAATCCTTTTTTTCATATTTCAATCAAAAGTTATTAAAAATACAAAAAATAGTTTGTAAATTCTGCTGTGGCCATTCAAAAATTGGGGTCCATGGCTTTTATTACTTCTTATTTAGTTTTATTTTGCACTTTTAGTCCTATTTGTTTTCAATTGAACACAACTAGTTTTTTTTCGTTATTCTTTTTCTTTGTCTTTTCTCTTTCTTTTTTTTTTCTTTTTTATTTTCTCATGAATTCTTCATTACGCCAACTTCTTCTTGTCACAGTTAGAGGCTGAAAGGTAAAAAAAAACTTTGATCAAGTGCCCGCAAGCGCCACAATGAAGATTTTTGAAACTTCATTTATCAGCTTTTGTATACCCAATTTTCCGCCTCATTTTCCGGGATTTTTCAATTGCCGCGTCATGAAGGTCGCAAAAACTTTTACAAATTCCGGAACCGAGTTGAATTTGTTTTCCCAGACGTTTTTTCTATGGTTTTGATACCAAATTCCCAGTAAGCTCACCGAAGTTGTAAATGGATCGAATGGGTTCTTTTTATCGTTCAAAAAATAATCAATCAAAATTGTTTGAGATTGTTCATGACGTTTGTTTAAATGATTTTCAGGAACGAATCCCAAGATTGGCATATTTGAACAAAATATTAGCTCGAGAAGCCAGAAGACAAATTGAGAGTGGTTCGTCAAATGATGTTTACTGAGCATGTTTAGATGCTGGAACAAAGCAAAATGACATAGAGTCGTGGATACAATCAAGCTCCTCATAAGGCTCATGACTGTTTCTGCAGTGCGGATATTCCCCCTGGAATCGAGTACCCAGGTCAAATGGCTTCCCCCTTCCTTGTTCATCGACCTAAAGTAGCCGATAGACAGATCGGGGATCCTGGCTATCTTTTCAAGGGAAGCAAAATTTCCCGATTGCATAACGATCCAATGAATTTGTTGCTGGATGGCTGACATAGTTTCCGGTACCAGCAGCCCATCTTTTGAAATTTCAAGTAACGAATTGAATTCCAAGTTTTTTTTATCAAACTTCACGAGATGCAAGGCAAATTCATTTTGGAGCTGGCGACGATGCGAGTGGTCTAATGGGGAGAGATTGCTCTTAAATTTTCCCCCGGCTTACAGAGGGATTATGAAATAATGGAAAGATTGAAGGGTGCCATGGCATAAAAATTAGCGTCGAAGTCTTTTGTCTAGTCTAGCATCTGCATGGCTATACCCACCTGGTTGTTGAATGGGAGGATCTTCTCGTTTGCGCTTACCCCGGGAAAACTCAGGGGCAGGATTCGGAGACGCAAAAACAGATGGCATTGCTTCCCCTGACCGTGCCATGCGGGGTTCGTCTTTGGGGTCGTATTTAGCATTGATGTTGTAGGAACCTGGAAACGTGGGATTAATTCACCACAAAACATGAAAGTCGGCCCAAGATTGGATAGTTTTTTTCTCCATTCACAACTTGTGTTTTGGAACTTACCGAAGCTTGGCAAATTCTTCTGAATCTTTCTCAAGTTCAATTTATCGATTGAAGGCACCGAGTCATTCTCCGCTGAAGAGGGGCCGCCATGGGGCTCTGTTCTAATTGGCGTGCTGGTCGTTGGCAGGTCTGACGACGGCGCTCTACTTGGTTCTTTAAGGGGTCTGTTTTTTGAACTCTGAGGTCTCGCGTTATATTTTGGTTCAACTTCTTGCCAGGCGGGCGACGTCCGGTATGGCGCCCAAAACGCATCGTGGGATGTATCCCCGCTTTCAGACTGCCCAGCTTCCGTCGACGGATGAGCTGATCCCGCAGAAACAAGGCCAAAACCGGGGCGGATGGGTCATCAGCTCCTCAATCAAGTCTGTGTCTCCTTCCAATTCACCCAATTTTCAAGTCTCCACTCACCTTGGCCGAAGACAGCGTTGATCGACTCGCTGTGGAATCGCGGCAGGCCAGGCGGGGACGGCACGGAAGAACTTTCTGTGATATCTGAAGGGGTTGAAATTTCGGAAGGGGCACCGCTGGATAATATTTGGTTGGATTCCCGACATCTGGCTAAATTCTCTGAGCTGAAGGAGGTGTGATACTCGGCAGGAAAGAACTCGATGGAATCTTCTAGAATGTCCTGCGTCTTCTTGTCTACAAATATAGCATTGGCTGGGCTAGAAAATGATGGGGCCAGTCGTACCTCACTTCCCCCTAGAAATAGAAAGGAGAAGTAACACGCGGTGATCACGCTGCTCAAAGACCGAATCATTTTCTCTCGAAACAGGGGGACAGGAGGCTGCTGATCATAAAAAATCTCACGGGAGTCGGCACATAGTTTCCAGCGGGAGAGGTATTTAAGGTCGGGCTGCTAGCGTGAAGAGTATCATCCGGGCACCAAAGCACTAGCTATGAATGGATATATTGTCGGTCTGAGCGGCATCTGACTTGAATATCACGCAGTTGATAGCACGGGGTAATTATTTTGATATTGATTTTTTTGGGTAAGAGCTTCGACCGCTTGCGGTTAATTCGGCCTCGCGAAGTTCATCACAACATCCACATTCCGACATGGCATTCGTCAGAAACAGGTGGCTTGATGAATTCTATGCTGAATGAAACTTGTCTGTGGAGGAATCTTACCGAGACCCGGACCGTCTTTCCTGTATTGAACCAGAAGCTCAGCTACGTGCGAGATTGTAACTATGAGCCGTAGCTCTGATTAGAACCGCCTGTGCAGCGTCTCAACCGACAAATCCTCAGCATCCAAGAGTCAGATCAGCATACTTCTGATGGTCTCGATTATATAAATTATGCAAGGATGCACGATATGCAGCCAAGCTGCGTATCAAATGTAGTACCTTGATCTTGACCATTCAGCCTGTTGGTTGAATCTGAAGACAGGGGATGCAGCAAGCTTCCAATTATCGGTGGTATTGTCCGAAATCAGTGTGCCATCAGACCAGGGTTTCCGCGGCCAAGCATTGCACGAAGTTCGGACAGCTGGGCGAGTCGTTGACCATGTCGAGGTCAGAGTGGAGAAAATACGATGCACCTCAACTAAGCAATCCCTGCTCAAACTCATGATCACACGTTGGCCCGGGGGATGATTTTACCATCCATGTCCAGGCTTGAAGCCAACCTGAAACCACCTAGGTTCTGCGCGAATATCGTGGGTTCTCAGTTTGTCAGAGCCCACGCTCTGATAAGACTCACGTCATCGGATCGAATACATGCTGTTGGTGATGCTGTGGCTAGGTCCACGGAGTGTAACGACGGGGAAAAGGGTTAACCCACCGCCAGGCCAACCTAGTCGGTATGTGTGCTCGCTCTCCTGTGCAAAGTAGATGGGTCCACAGCCCTCTGCCCCGCAGGCCAATTCAGCGACAACGGAGGTGGATGGGACTGGAAATTGCGATGGACCCACGGAAAGTCTTTGACAGAAGTGTTACTCCCCGACAGACCATGTTAACTGTCAACTTTCACACAAATTTCACATTTGACCGTGGTTTTTCTAAGATATAATGCAACCCAGGCAAGAGGAGTTTTTGCCACAAACGCCAGGATGATAGGTGCCACAAAGGCTCAGATAGGTGCCACAAAGGCTGAGATGTAGGTGCCAAAAAAGCTCAGATAGGTGCCACAAAGGCCTGACAAAGTGCCACAAAAGCCAGAAGGGTGTCATAAGAGGCAGGGGGGTCTTTCACAAATGTGTGCAGAAGAGGATGATCAACCTTGCAATGTTGGGGGTGAGATTTGAACCGGGGTGCAGTGGTACCACTGGGCTCATAACCTGTAAAGATTCTGGAAGGCAAAATTTACATTATCTATTTTCCCCCAAATCAATCATGTTAATCAAGCCTTTTTTGTCTTATATATATAGGGCAATGTTAAATTCACTACCTCGCAACCCCCGTTCACTACCTAAAAGGGGTTGCGTGGCGCAATTGGCGACCCAAAATGGATCGCAAATGGCAATTCACAACCCACGTGAGTCGCAATTGGCCATTCATGACTCAGGTGGGTTGTGAATGGCAAAAAAAACATATTTTTTTTATATTTACCTTATTTAATTAATTTATTTTTTAGTTAGTTAGTTATTTATTTATTTAAATTTTTCTAATTAATTATTATATTTATATATATTTGTTTCATTTCATTTGAACTTATTTATTTGTCTTTTTTTTATATTTATACTTTTAAATTAATTAATTAATTTTTTTTTGGTCAAAAAAAGTTAAAAAAATATATATATGTATATAATAACCCTTTGCGCCTCAGATGGATTGCATACGGCCATTTGCAACTCAGATGGATGGCAAATTTAACATTGGTCATATATATACAACAGTTAGAATAAGGGTTAATTTGTAAGAATTAGATGGATTATGCTAGAACATTCTAGGTGATTTTTTTATATAGCAGAATTTTTGCATTGCACATGGACCACTTTGGATATGCAAGATGCCTGGGTGCAACCTTTTCAAAGCTACAGGCTTGGGCTTGAGGAAAAAGCACTGGCTGGTTTGTCCTAATGGTCAAAATAACAACAAGTGTGATTTAAAAAAGAAAAGAGGAAGAAAAAAAAAGAAAGGAACAAGGAGGAGTTTAAGAGCAAGGAAATTAGGCTGCAGCCAAATCAATGAGAAGACAAGTGAGAGGGAGATCCAATGTCTAGTCATGGACTTCCAGGATTTTCTGCTAGGGTAAAGTCCTTGGGAATATCACAAAGGAATTCAATACATTGAGAAAATTTTGCAAAATTGTCAGCTTGCTACTATGTACAGAGCAACCTTTCATAGCAACGCAAACCTATAAGAAACAAATTAAACAAGAATATATAAATTAACCAAAGAAGGAGTGAGAAATCCATAAATATTTTTGAAGAAATGGATTCATCACCAAAAATTAGGTAGGGTCACTCACCAACCCCACCCTTGAAATCCAAGTCCTTGCATTTTTAAAATAATTAAAAAGAAAAGTATTAACAATTAAAACACCAGTATGGCACCTTTTGGCCATTTTAAAATTTCACATATGTTGTCGCGTATAGGGTTTACACCTAAAATTCACTCAGAATTGAGGTGTCGTGTATATTTTAGGAGTTACACGTGGAAATGTGTTATGTCACAATTCCCGCGCGCAGCCCTGCATCCTTACATATCCCTACGTACTTGTAGTAGCAAATTTCCGCGTACTAGAGACCCGCGCGCAGCTAATTCTGCCACGCACGCAGCAGATCCTACCCCGCGCGCATCTGTACTGACTGATCCCTGCGTCTGGATCCGTTGTGACTAATCTGAAAACCAGGTACCGCTCAGAAGAGCTACAACCTAGTTAGGGTTGCCTGGCATATGTAACAAGTTGACATATGCATTAGTAATAGTCTAAAAAGATCAAGACCTAAATAAAATTAATAAGAATTAAGTTTAAAACATTTTTTAATAATAAATCAAAGATCAAGGATTACCACGTAGATCATTGACTCTGATCTTTGAAGACCACAAAACACTACAAGGAGTGTTCATAAAAATTATTAAAAACTATCTAAGTGATCCCAAGATAATGGAAAATTGATAAACGTCCATATCTGTTCTCTTTAAAGCAATACTAATAGTACAAATGAAGGATGAGTGCAGAATGACCAAATTTACGCCATAATAGATTAACAGATCCTGTGGCTAAAATAGTACAGAAATCCAGAAGATCTAAAGTCAGCTGATTGACAGCACCAAGTGGACGTGCTAATTTTTCCCTGAATGGCTTGTCAGCCTCAGTCCATGAGCAGAACCCTCTCTAAATACCCTGAGAAGCTCAAAATCACCCCAAAAAGGTATTTATACAGACCTCTTTGGATCCATTATTCCAGAGATTATCAGTTTACCAGGAATTATTATTATCAATCAGAAACCGTGTAATTGTTAGTCAAGTGCTTATGAAGAGTCTAAGCACGTGATTTATGAGTTAGTCTGTAGTATTATTATTTATTTCTTAAACCAATCAACCAATTCAAGTTAATTCAAGCAATCCTCCCCAACTTCTCTGAAACCCTTCTTATTATTGCAGGATTTTTGTGGTAAAGTGCTCAGAGTGAGTGTTTCCATTCCTGTCTTGGTCCTTGTGCTGTTTAGCCCAGCCATATTGGTGGATAAGCCCTTTCTAAGGCACCCATCTTGAATCCAAGGTTCTTAAACTTCCTAAGGAGGCCCCTTGAAGAGAGGTTGCTCTGTCTGTAAAGACCCCCAGTAGTATAAAACTTTGTCCCCTCTTTTATATATATATTGAAAAAATTTTATTACCAAACCAATTAAACCTTTCAACTGCTCTTATTATATCATTTATTTGAGCCTCTAAGTGTTTATTTTTGGAATAATAATTATTATTAATATTCCAGTATTTTTATCACTCTCTGTAGCTAAAGGACTGCAAAGTTCCTTGTATCAGAGAGCTGACAACTGGGGGTCTGGCTGAGAATTATCCTTAAATAATTAATCTTCAATTATTTATTCCTTGGACCAGTCTATTTATTTTTTTAGAAAAATAAGTCAACATACTTATAACATATATTTTTGATCCTTTGTTTCTCTGATGAATCTTAAGACCAATGGAGAATTGATCAATTATTATTTGAAAATAAAAAAAAAGAAGAAAAACTCCGTAACTTTGTCCCTGTTATTATAACTCCTGAGCAACAACAGGAGAAATTGCTTTATTATAAACAGCAAGCTATAAAATACAAGGAACTTGACCTTGGAAGAATTATAAATTTCAATTCTTTATTAAGGCAACATAAGGATTGGAAAATTTATCAAAGGAAGCTTTATATTTATGAGCTAAATAATTCTGAAGACAAAGAGAAATCCAAAATTAATAAAAGTGATTATTTTTATGTAAAAACATCATCTTAACACGTAAAAACAAAAAAATATTAAACTCATATTTTTGTTTTTATCCATCTCAGTGGATTTTGTTTTTGGTGATCTCATTGACCAGGACCTCCAAGAGGATGTCCCCAACAGTGTACCCTTGGACTTACCCTTGGATTTATCCCACGATCTGATGGGAACGCACTCAGATCCCATTGGAATACCCCCCAAGGACAGATGTGATCTCAACCAAGTGTTGGTACCCTTGAATTTGTCTTTAAGTAAGTTAAAACATATATATAAAAAGATTTATTAAAATATAAATACTTGAAAAATATTTTTTTTTATATTTTAAAGTCTTTTTCAAAAGTTTTGACAGAAGACTTACACACTTTTTTGGTGCTATGGATCAAAACAGGCGCAACACCCGCGCAACCGGTAGAGCCCCATCATATGGATCTCTGCCAGGAGGAACCCGTACGCACAAGGACTCCAGTTGCAAGCGCAATGAGAGGGCTCAAACCTGTGACCATAGCGTCATGCGGGACGACGAAGGCAACAACTGCAGTGGCCAATTCAACCAACAGAACGTTGGAGAACCACCCTCTGCCCAATGTGTTATCCCAGCAGGATACTGGTCCTCCTATCCCACCCCAGCTGGACTCAACCAAGGAGGAAAGAGTCAAAGTGTTAGTGAAAGAGCACATGAGCTATTGGGAACAATTCAAGTTGGCTCAGACCCAGGAGGATTGGCCAGGTATGAGAAAATCTATCTCTCTGGCAAAGAAATCTCAGATTTCTCTGCAAAAGTTGATCCCAAAGAAAGAAGTAGAACGCTACGTGCAGATCTGGAATCCTTGTGATCAGTTAGCTTCCTTAAAGGGAAAGGACCCCAAAAAGAAGAGGTCCTAAGCCCATCAGAGGTTAAGGAACCCAAAGGATTGGGACAGAATAATATCCCTAGCTCAGAATTGGAAAAAGGTGTACCACAATTAGATGTAGAAGCTCTTAACAACTTTTCTGTAAATGTGTCTCAAAATTTTAATATTATCAGCAAGTGCTTTGACAAAGTCTATCAACAATTGGAAAAATTGAGTCTGAGTATTCTCAGAGTGATTTATACCCAGTCTTAGAATATGAGGATTGATGAGTTGGAAATAAAACAAATCAAGGATAGTATAAAATCTAGTAAGTTGGACCTGGTGAAACATATTGATGATAACCAATCAATTATTCAAGAAGATATTCTTGCAACCATGGAACAGCTTAAGGAAGAAGTTAAGAAAACTAGTCCTACTCCTACAGCTCATCTGATTAACAAAATTGATTTATTAAACAACAAACTTAATTTGGAGTTAGGTATGATTAAGAATGATCTCAGAGATCTTAAAGTCAATTCTACTAACTCTCCAGTCATTGAACTGGAAGAAACTAGACCTGCTAGGTTCACCAGTACTCCTAGTGTTCCTCCCAGAACCATGACAACTAGGAATGAATCTTTTAGGCCCAGTCCTACTCCTGAAGTGGAACAGGCTTTGAAGTTACTTCATCCCATTACTTAATGGCCTAAATTCCCTGGAGAAGGAGAATACAACCATGTCAGTTTCATTAAATTTATTGATTATACCCTTTCTTCTTATAAACTCCCTGATGCAATAGCTGTGGTAATATTTTCCAGACTTTTTGAAGGAGTGGCTCTTGATTGGTTTATCAATAAAAGGAAAGAAGTTGGAGCTTTGTCATGGAGTTCTTGGAAAGAATTAATCAAAGTACAATTTGGTACCAGGATTTGGAAAAGAAAGATGATGAAAACTTTTGAAACCTCCCAGTTTGATCCATCCAAGGAGAAACCTCACCAGTGGTTTTTAGACCAGAAAAGGAGGTTAGACTGTTTTTACCCTAATGCTGATAAAGAAGAAGTCAATGAAAGACTTCTCAACTTATTTCCTGGACAAATCAACCACAGTTTAAGGTGCAGGATTCCTATGGATTCTGATATTTCTACCTTGATAGGTGTGTTGGAAGAGACTATTGATATGAATGGTCTTGATAAGAGAGTCAAAAGACTCCCCAGGGAACAAAATACTAGGGACAGGGAAGAGTATACTGCCAAAACTAAGGAGTGCCCGGCCACTAATCCAACCAACTTGGAGGTCAAAAAGACTCCAGCGTCAAAGGAAAAATTATGTTGGAACTGCAACCAAAAAGGACATGTAAAACCTGATTGTCCTCTACCTAGGAAAAGGATTAATCCTATTGAAGGAGAAGAGTATGATAATCCTGACCCTCACCTTGATGATACTGATGGAACACTTTCTGAGTGTGATTTAATGATCACTAACCCCATCAATGTTATTAAAGGAAGTATTGAGTCTTCTCTGGAAGTCAATTCTGTTAATGAGGGTTCTAACTTACCTCAAAAACGGAATTCCAACATGAAGATTTGCCACATCTCTGAGGCTAAGGCCTTGACTCTGAAACCTTCTACAAGTAAAAGTTACACTTCTGGAAAAACATGCTATGCTACTGGTTTGATCCAAGGTTCCCCTCTTAAGTTACTCTTGGACTGTGGAGCATTTTGCTCTTGTGTTTTTTCAACTTATTTGGAGAAAAAAGACCCAAACTTGAAACTGAACTTATTACCAGTACCTCAGGCTAATTTCAGCAGTTGTAATTCTTCTCTCAATGCTGTTGGAGTATGGTTTTCTGATATTATACTCCCTCACTCTAAAGGATCACTCAAGCTGAACATTGAATTTGTAGTGCTCCAAAATGGAGTATGTGATTACTTTATCCCTGGTAATGATTCTCTTTGCTTGTATGGTATAGATGTATTCCAAAGCAAGGGTAGATACCTCACTATAGGGGGAGACTGCAACAAGAAGTTCCAAATATGCCATTTCAATGCTCAAACTTCTGATTCAACTTATGAAAAACACTTAGAGAGTTTCAATCAGGAATAATTCTCTCAAGCAGCTTTGAATTCCCTGCTCAATGAAAAACAAGAACAGGACATCCTACAAGTATGCTTTGAAAATCAGAATGCTTCCTGTACCAAGGATCACCCCATTGGTAGCATCAAAGGACATGATATGATTCTGACTCTAACCATTAAGCCTCCTTACCCACTTAACCTCAGGAGACCTGGTTACCCTTCTAGTCCAAAATCTAGGGCTGCTCTGGAAACTCATATTCAAGAGTTGGTTGACTTACAAGTCTTAAGGAAAGTAGGACACAATGAACAAGTGGATATCACTACCCCAGTAATTATAGCTGGGCATAATGATAAGTCAAGGATGGTTGGAGATTTTAGAATGCTGAACAACTACACCCAAGCTGATAAAGATGAATGGTTGCCTGAACACAATATCCCTGATGGACCCATACACCTAAGGAACTACAGAGCCAGCAGAAGGCATTAGTCCCAGAAAGTTTTTTCAGATATGGACATATCTTGAAGTGGGGGAATGTCAGCTTGCTACTATGTACAAAGCAACACAAAATTTTAAAAAACAAATTAAACAAGGATATCAAAATTAAAAAAATAAGGAGTGAGAAATCCTTGAACATTATTGAAGAAATGGATTCCTCAGCAAAAATTAGGTAGGGTCACTCACTGACCTCACCCTTGAAATCCAAGTCCTTAAATTTTTAAAATAATTAAAAAGAAAAGTACTAACAATCACAACACCAGTATGGCACCTTTTGGAAATTCCAACATTTCACATATGTTGTCACGTATAGGGTTTACACCTAAAATTCACTCAGAATTGAGGTGTTGTGTATATTTTAGGAGTTACACGTGGACATGTGCTATGTCACAATTCCCGTGCGCAGCCCCGCATCCTTACATATCCCTACGTACTTGTAGTAGCAAATTCCCGCGTACTAGAGACCCGCGCGCAGAAAATTCTGCCATGCACGCAGCGGATCCTAGCCCGCGCACATCTGTACTGACTGATCCCCGCGTCTGGATCCATCGTGACTAATCTGATGACCAGGTACCGCTCAGAAGAGCTACAACCTAGTTAGGGTTTCCTGGCATATGTAACAAGTTGAAATATCCATTATTAATAGTCTAAAAAGATCAAGAACTATATAAAATTAATAAAAATTAAGTTTAAAACATTTTTTAATAATAAATCAAAGATCAAGGATTACCACGTAGATCATTGACTCTGATCTTTGAAGACCACAAAACACTATAAGGAGTGTTCATAAAAATTATTAAAAATTATCTAAGTTATCAGCAGATGATGGAAAATCAGTAAATATCCACATCTGTCCACTCTAAAGCAATAATAATAGTAAAAATGAAGGATGAGTGCAGAATGATCAAATTTACACCATAATAGATTAAAAGATCCTGTGGCTAAAATAGTACAGAAATCCAGCAGATCTAAAGTCAGCTGATTGACAGCACCAAGTGGACGTGCTAATGTTGCCCTTACTGGCTTGTCAGCCTCATCCCATGAGCAGAACCCTCTCTAAATGCCCTGAGAAGCTCAAAATCACCCCAAAAAGGTATTTATACAGACCTATTTGGATCCATTATTCCAGAGATTATCAGTTTACCAGGAATTATTATTATCAATAAGACACCGTGTCATTGTTAGTCAAGTTTTTATGAAGAGTCTAAGAATGTGATTTATGACTTAGTCTGTATTATTGTAATTTATTTCCTAAACCAATCAACCAATTGAAGTTAAATCAAGCAATCCTCCTCAACTGCTCTGAAACCCTTATTATTATTGCAGGATTTTCGTGGTAAAGTGCTCAGAGTGAGTGTTTCCCTCCCTGTCTTGGCCCTTGTGCTGTTTAGCCCTGCCATATTAGTGGATAAGCCCTTTATAAGGCACCCATCTTGAATCCAAGGTTCTTAAACTGCCTAAGGAGGCCCCTTGAAGAGAGGTTGCTTTGTCTGTAAAGACCCCCAGTAGTATAAAACTGTGTCCCCTCTTTTATATATATAGTGAAAAACTTTTATTAACAAACCAATTAAACCTTGCAACTGCTCTTATTACATAATTTATTTGAGCCTCTAAGTGTTTATTTTTGGAATAATTATTATTATTATTATTCCAGTATTTTTATCACTCTCTGTAGCTAAAGGACTGCAAAGTTCCTGGTATCAGAGAGCTGAAAAAATCTTCTAGGATTTGGCCATGAATTTTAGTCTTTCAAGGCAATGCTGATTCTGCTTGGATTTAAGGTGATTTGGTCAGCCCTTAGCTGTTTCCTTAGTATCCTTCTCTGTGCCCAATATTCTGAGAAAAAATAAAAGAAATGAGTGACAGTATTTTTGTAATATTAGCATTTTGAACCAATTGTTGTCCTACTACATTCCATGACCCTTGCAATCCTTTAGCTGCTAAAGGTGATAGAGTTGAAATAAAAAAATTATTCAAGTTAATACAGCAATGATCCACAAATATATGGATAAAGCAAATGAAAGGAGGTGGTTTGTTATGGTTTAAAGGTGAATTAGCCAATGAATAAATTATTAATTAAATAAAAATAGGGGCCACAGTTAATACTGAGGATCTTTAAAACTTACCTTTGGGGTATCAAATATATAATCCATGCACTTGGGATTTTGGAGGCTTGATACAAGGGGATTATAATCCAGGAAATATGTGGTATGGCTGAGCCAGGGTAGGAAGCCAGCCAGAGTAGAGAGGAATAACTTACTGGGTAGCCATTTGACACCAGGGTACCTGCAATAACTGAACTCAAGGGTAGTTAGTGGACCTATTATAATTCTTTCAGGCCTTACCATGGTGCAGAGTTTGGTTTATAAGGATTGAATTTTCAATAAAATGGTCAGACTAAAGCCATTTACCACTTACTTATCTTAATAAGGATTTGATTCCTTTATGGAATGGTTTCTGTAGGTATAATAATGAGTAGCTTGTGGGTATACGTCCCAAAATAGACCTTTATTTATCCCTTTTGAGTTTATCAGAGGCTTCCATGAGGTTTATCAGCATAAAAGGTGTTAGAATTCAGCAGGAATAAAATTTATTGGATTCACAGGAATTAGGAAACACAAGCAGTTGTAATAGAAAAAAAAGGAGTAAAAATGGAGCACCTGAAATATGAAGAACAACAATAAGAGCCTTAGTAAGTAAGACAGGCAAGTGTTGGAACAAGGTATGATTTGGAGGAAAGTAGTAATTGAGTGGAATTTTCAGCAGATTGATGAGGAGAAGTGGAATAGAATAGAGCCAACAGTATTTAACCTAAAATCATTGCTATTCACGACAAAAGGAAGAAACATGTTGTGATGAGAAAAAAATTACCGCAAAGGTTAGAAGATGAGAGAGAATGAAAATTTGAGAAAATACAGAATGAAAAAATGAGATCATGAGAAAATAGCAAATGAAAGAAATGACAAAAGAAGGAAGGAAAGTCTGAGAGCCCTCAATCCAAAATTCCAACAAAAGGAGGGGAAGAAAACATGTTCTGGGGCCAGAAGTGCAGCCATGCATGTCCCACCGGCTGCTTTTGGTGATGTAAGCCAGATGACCTTTTGACATGTCAAGAAATATGATTTTTCAGGAATTTATTAAGCGCTAATGCCAGGGGAAATGGCCCTGAAATCCATGTATACATCTTGTTGGTGTATTTATTTGTATGTTGGTAAGGCTCTGTGACATTCCATTCAATTAAGTATAATTTTATGAACCTTTCTATGCTATGTAGGTAGTGCAGGTTTCTCTTGTTCAGGCTTGAGAAGTCTGTGAAAGTGGGTTTTGGTCAAGAAGTGTCAATCCATATTTTGGAGGGTTTTCACATGCTTTTGCTGTCATATTATTGCTTATCTGGATGTTTGGTGACATGCTTGATGGATTGAAATGTATGTTTTAACCCTTCTGCCATGGGCTTTTGTAGTAATTTTGGCCTTGGCATCTGGAGGCGCAGCTTTCAGCCTGTCTACTGGCCATGGCCTGGCTTTGATGGGGTTGTGAGCATGAATTTTGAAGGACAGGGCTGTGAGCTGTGGAGACAAGAGATTTATACCTCAAAGATTGTCCCCAGGATTTGGAAGTGATTGGTACCTTGTTTCTGTAAGGAGCTGAGCACGCCATTCAACCAGAAACCAGAGAGAGAGATAGATAGATAGGAAAAGAATTGGGAAAACTGCCTTCCTTCCTTCAAGCCTATGGAGCTGGTATCTCATATGCTATGATATACCTACAACTTGGAGTTGAGAGCAAGGTATAAGGACCTCCCTATCAACCATAACCTTGGTAAAAAAACAACTGAGAACACAACCCTAAGCTCCACTCTCTCCAAACTAGCCATCTGCCTGCCATTATGTCCATTGGGGTTTTTCCTTCTCATGGTGCAACCTTGCGTGCGCCCTACTCAGAGCCCCCTGGCCTGTTTTCATGCGCCCAATGTGCCTGTACTTGGGTCCCCCCCCCCAGATAGCCCCGCGCAACCATCCAACTCCTGCTTTCCCCAAAGTTTCAATATACACAAAATCAACCAGATATGCTTTTTTTCCTGGTCTGTTTCCCTGGAGAACATTGCAGACCTGCTGCAAACAATTCTGAGCCAGACCTGTTGGAGACCTTCATCAGAAGTATCATCATCCTTGACATCATTCATTCAGTCACCAGAATAAATTCATGAAATCAAACAGATGAAATCATGATCTTGAAACTTTAATGGCTCCATTATTCTTATAAAAATTAGTGTGATCTTAACGTCTTAAAAACTATATATAAGCCAGTCACTTCTTTGTAATCCAGTGTTGTAAGTAGACAGAAAAATAATGATCACAAGCAATTCATTTCATTACCTTAAAAAGGTGCCCAATAACATCCTTTGTTGAAAGACCTCAACAAAATCAAAATCTTGAGTCATCAAAATATTTACATGGTAGCAAGAGAGGGAAATCCAATATGTCACCCTTAAACAGGTCTGCAATTGCTAGTCCAGTACCAAGCACAGCTGTTCCTACAGCTACTACACCAAACAATCAACCAGTTTTTATAACTGAACCATTTCATCAAGAAATTACTGAAGAAAAATCAAATCTAGATCCAGAAACTAAGCAGAAACATCTTCAAATAAATCAAGAAATACTTAATTTACTATCAAAAATTAGTATCTCACATAAATTAACAGACAATAATTATTCTTCTTGGTCACAAGCATTTATCATATCTTTAAAGTTGATTTATCTTGATCATTATATTCTACAAGACCTTGAGACTTAAGACATATATTCTCCAGCTTACCACAGAGCTATTAAAAAACTTCTTTTTTCCTGGCTTCTAAGTAAAGTAGATGCAAATAACGCATCTTAACTTAATGCAAAGTTTCAAACTTCCACAGTACCAGTTTGATATAATAATCCATTCATAATCTGGAACACTTTTAGAGATTTTCATGTTAAAATTTCCAGTAGAAATATTTAAAATCTACAAAAACAACTCAGGCAACTCAAAAACAGTTCAACAACTTCTATTCGAGATCATATAGATAAATTTGAACAAATAAAATCTCAATTATTACAAGCCAAAGGAGATCTAGAAAGTGATTCAGGATTAGTCTATACTTTACTCAAATCAATTCATCCTAGATATAATAACAACAAATTATCAATTACTAGATTTGTCCGACCTTTAACTTATGATAAAGTTATTGAAGAATTATTGGAAACTCATGATTTTTCACCTCTCATAACTAAAAATGTAACCACAGAAGAACTATCAGAAGAAGCAAATCTAGTCTCCTCAGGAAAGCAATATTGGTGCACAATAGATAATTGTTGCGGTCTTGATCCAGCCAACTTATGCCATGCAAGAAATGAATCAGCAAAGCAAGCATGAATAGAAAAGAAAATACTTCAAGGACAGTGGAAAGGTGACATACCTGAATGGTTCAAAGACAAAAATCAAACAAGTCTGGCTACCATTCTTAACTGTCCACAATCTAAAACTCCCAGCTGCTTATTTGGTCAACCTGGCAAAAAGGAAGATAAAATTATATTTGATACTGGCGCAACTCAACACATGTTCAATAATATCAAATGTTTTGAACCAGAAACAATTAAAAATGTTACTGGTTTACAACTCAAACTCGCTGGTGGAGAAAACACTCTACCAATACAAGCAGTGGGGAAAGAAAAAACAGAAGGTTTTGATAATCATATAATTGAATGCAAGAATGCACTTTATGTACCAAAAATTTCAAAAAATTTAATTGCTGGGTGCATTCTTTTACAAGATAATAATAATATAGTTAAAACTGGTTCAATAGTAAAATTAAAAGATAATGAGAACATATTACTTAGAGGCCAATTCTCAAATAATCTCATGGAGTTTAATGCACCTCCAAAGGTGAGATCAAACTACTCTTTACATGCAGAAACTCACGTTGAAACTATCCATTATTGGTTTGCTCATATTAATACAGGATTACAAAATACAATGAAAGATCTATTTAAAAAAAGTCAATCAATCCATCACTACAGTGTGAAACATGTAATATATCAAAAAGTCACAGATCATCTCATAAACAAGAAAGACAAAGAAGATTAAAACCACTAGAAAATGTAAATTGAGATTTGAGTGGGATAATTAGAACAGAGTCAATATATTTGTACTATGCTTTATTTACAGATGATTATACGTGCTAAAGAATAGGCTATCCACTAGTATCCAAATCAAAATTTGATGTATTTGAAGTCATCCAAAAATTTATTTCTAGATCAGAAATAATAACTAATCATAAATTAATAAACTTAACAATTGATGGAGGAAGAAAATTTATTAACAATGAAGTCTCATCTTATATTAAAAAAGTTGGGGTTGCAGTACAAGTCACACCTCCATATACTCCAGAGCAAAATGGAGTGGCCAAACAAAGTAATCAAACAATTGTCCAACAAGCAAGATCTCTCATCATTAATTGTAGTCTTCCCAGAAAATTCTGGTGGAATGCAGTACAAACAGCTATTCATCTTACAAATAGATTATATACAGTTGCAACAACAATAGAGAAAATTACACCATTTCAGTTATGGCATGATCATGAGCCAAATTGATATCATATTTGAGTATTTGGCTTTAGAGCCTTCATCCTAATAAAAAAAAGAAAAAGAGATCACATATTTAGTTGTGTTTCTCAAAAAGGAATACTACTAGGCTTTACTGAAGAAAATAAAAATTATAAAATATACATACCAGAAGAAAATAAGATCAAAATTTTGTGTGATGTTACATTTGTAGAAAATGAATCTTCATTTAAAGAAAATAATATTAACAAAGAAAATAATAATAATAGCTCATTATCTATATTTACAACAGAACCAACAGATTACTTTAATAATAGGTATCCCACTACTAGCAAGAAACAGAAACTTATAATTAATTCAGGTCCACCACCTGTTCCAAATAATACTCCTAACAATTGTTTGCCAGAACCAAATCAATCCATAAATAATCCTCAAAGATCAGAATGTCTACAAAACTTACCAAGAATTAATTACTCTTATTTAGTATCACTCTCCAAAAATCTAGTAAAACTTGTAAATATAGTTAGCTATATTAACAAAAACAAAGATCCAAAATCAATTTTTGAAGCTGCTAAACAAAAAGATGCACCAGACTGGTTTAATCATTCAAAAAAGAGATAGACTCCATGAAGTCAAGAGGAGTATTTGTCTTAGTAGATTGTCCAAAACATAAAAAGGTAATAAAAGGAAAGTGGCTAAGTAAAACCAAAAGAGACACCAATGGAGCTTTTATAAAAAAGAAATCCCAATATGTTGCAAAAGGCCGTTCACAAATAGAATGCGTCGACTATCATGAAAAATTTTTGCCAACCGGAAACCTACCTCACTTCGACTACTAATCGCACTGGCTGCATTAAAAGGATTGGAAATTCACCAAATGGATGCCGTTACAGCCTTTCTAAACGCACCAGTTGATGAAATAATTTATCTCGAAAAAACTGATGGATTTTTAAAAGGAACAAATAAAGTATGGATGATAAAGAAGGCGATATATGGTTTAAAACAGTCACCTAAAATGTGGAATGAAGACGTAAACAATTTTCTAGTATCAATAGGGTTTCATCAATCCCCTTGTGATGCTTGTCTTTACCTACAACAAAAAGACTCTGAATATATTTTACTCTAAATTCATGTAGATGACATGATAATTACCGGAAATAATATAGAAAGAGTAAAAACAGAGATTAAAAATAAATGAGAAATGGAAGATTTAGGTTTAGCCAAAAGCATAGTTGGAATACAATTAAAGAAAAAGCCTCTAGGATATTCAATTAACCAACGACACATGGCACAACAAATTTTAAAAACATTCAATCATGAAGAAGCTAAAATCGCAGCAACGCCTCTACCGATCACTTGTTCATATACAACAGCAACCAATGAAGAATATGAAGCATTTAAAAAATTAAATTTACCATACCTCAATTGAGTTTGTTCGCTATTATACCTAGCCTAATGTACCCGACCAGCTCTTAGCGAAGCTGTAGGCCTTTTAGCAAGATTCATGGAAAAACCATCAATTATACACTGGAAAGGGTTTTGTCATGTATTGCGTTATTTAAAAGGAACCACAAACTATGGAATAGAGTATACTCCAAACAAAGAAAAATTAGATGCAGACCAAAGCTATCATATTCCACACGGACACTCAGATGCTGATTGGGCAGGCGAAAAATCAACTCAAAAATCAACAACAGGCTATTTATTTATTTTTATGAATGGACCAATAAATTGGAAATCCAAACTACAACAAACAATTTCACTCTCATCAACTCAAGCCAAATATAAATCAACTGCAGACACGGGGCAAGAAGCAAAGTGGCTAATTGAATCACTCAAGTTTTTACAAATACCTTGCAACCAACCAATGATTCTAAATTGCAAAAATCTTAGTGCAATACATCTCACTTCAAAATAAATTTTTCATGCACGAACAAAACATATAGAAATCCATCATCACTGGATTAGAGAACTCATCAAAGCAAAAAATTTAAAGATAGAATACTGCCCAACAAAAGAAATGATGGCAGATATCCTTACAAAAAATTTAAACAAAAGAACATTTAAGTAACTCAGAAATAAAATAAAATTAAAACCAGTAATTGATTTCATTAATTGAGAGGGGGTGTTGGAGACCTTCATCACAAGTATCATTATCCTTGATGTCATTCATTCAGTCACCAGAATCAATTCATGAAATCAAAAAGATGACATCATGATCTTGTAACTTTAATGAAATCATGATTCTTATAAAAACAAGTGTGATCTTAATGTCTTGAAAACTATATATAAGCCAGTCACTTCTTTGTAATCCAGTTTTGTAAGTAGAAAGAAAAAAAATGATCACAAGCAATTCATTTCATTACCTTAAAAAGGTGCCCAATAACATCCTTTGTTGAAAGACCTCAACAAAAGTAAAATCTTGAGTCATCAAAATATTTACAAGACCAACACCCAATGCTGAGCCTTCTTTGCACCTAAAGCTGAGTGCACAGACCATGAAACAGTTCCCAATCCCATGGATATATAATGCCAACCCAGCACAAGTCTCAGGCCTGTAATGGTGTGCATGGCTGCATGCAGGAATTTGAAAAAAAAAACAAATATGTCCATAAATCCTGAAATATACACAAAACTCAGTTTCTGACTGAATTTTGGTTGGGTAACATATTCTTGATAGTTCCTGTGAAATGTTGAATTGGCCAAAAAATATTTAAATTGGTGCCATGTTTATTTTGGAACAGTTTTAAAGGGTTAAGGAGTTGGATTTTGAGGGTTGTTCCATTGGGTGACCCCAACTTATAACAGGTGAGAAATCCATTTCTGCAAGAATATTTTTGGATTTAAAATTATTTAAATTATGTATTATTTTGGTTATTTTTTGGTACTTTTTTCAGCTGGCTCTGCAATAGTAGCAGTCTAAGACCAATTTTATTGGTGTATTTCCTTATCTAATGTCAATAAATATTCAGACTGCAGCAGCCTGATGACATTTGGCTTAGGAACTCCAAGTAACTTCCCTGTGAAAAGAAATTTCAAGACATCACTATTGCTCATATCTGCAGCTGCACCACATCCTTTTACAAGATAAAAAAAACCATCAGTGGATATGAGAGTATCCTGGATTTTTTCAGCATTTATTGATTCTTTGAAACATGGTATGGCCACTTAATTTATTTATACCATTTTTTGAAAGCTGATAATTCCTGAGAGAAACGGAATTTTTTCAGATATTTTCATTCTCATTTTCTGAAAATATAAGAAGAAAATTTTTATTATTCATCTTTTTAATATATTGTTTCTAGATACTGTTGAGTGAGGGCTCTGCTTCCTCAAGATTTGATTGAGTTTCCCCTTTCTATTTTTGGTGCAAGTGTCCACTTTATTTAGTATGCTGGTAAAAAAACTAGAGGCCAATCTTTTTATGGATTCAATATATTGACTGTGTGATTAATTGGCCCCAAGAAATTTCAAGCATGTGTTTTTAGAAGACTCATTTTGAGATATTTACACATAGCCTGTCTAGCTTCAAAGCAAGTTTTGGTAATGTGGATAATTTTTCCCTGGTTCCACACACATGTTCAGAATAAGTTATTCTTGGAAGAATCACACTATTTAGAAGCTGAATGTGGTCCAATTCTGATATTCCCCAAAGAGAGTTTTCCATTTGAAACAGGGCCTGTAGGTTAGAATGTGCCTTCTCTGAAAATTTGCCTTTGTTTTGGTGGGAAGATAGCCACTGATAAAGTGGGAATTTCATACATAAAAAAGAATGAGGTTTCCTGATCTAAGCATCTCCCAAATCAAAGGGGCCATGTGTTTCAAGAAATACTCTAGCAGAAGATGAAAACAGAAAATATGCTTTTTTCACATCAAAGACAGCTCTCTGTATAGTACTCCATTGCATGAAACAGTGGGCCAAATCTTTTTTCAATGTTAGGGATTCCCCTGGGGTCTTTCCAGAAGCTGTGGGGATTCAGATATTATTTTGATTTGAATGAAAAATTTCAATGGATTGATACTTTTATCATCACAGTACTTCCTTCTTTGGTTTTCTCTTGCAAAAATCTCTGTCTATCAAAACCATTTGATATATAGGATTTTGTAGATACATATCTTGTGGGTTTCTCTCAGGTCTTGTTGTGAATCTCAAAGAATACTAATAAATGGTCCCAATTTTCTAGTTTTTTTAAATTTATTTCCTGTCCTCCTAAAAATTTTCTGCATCAAGATATCATGTCTATTTATACTCTTTAATATATTTCTGAAGCCAAGCATCTGTTTTAATTCACATATCCTGGGGGCCAATTGATACTATTTCCTGATGCACTTGTGAATTTCTTTCCTGAAGCTATTTCTGAATTATCAGGTTATTGCCTTCCTTTTCTGTAAATTTCTTTCAAGTTTGCATAATAACCAGTTACTGCTACTCACTAGTTGGACTATTTATATTTATACAGCATCAGATATCTCATTTGGACTTTGTAAATCCTTATTTTCTGACCATTGCTCTCAATTTTTTACCATTATCAATAAAAAATTAATGTATTTACAGATTTGAATAATCAATTTTTTGAGCTATTGATAATTTATATTTTATTAACACTGGGCCTACAAATATCTTAAATTTCCACAGCAGCTAGATTGAAAGAATTTTCTCAGTATAATATGGGATAGGGTTAAAAAAGGAATGTTACTTGCCAGCCTGAATGATGCTGAATCATAAAAAATATAAATAATACCCAAGAGGATGGGAGCTTAAAGAATTCTTATAGTAACATAAATAAGGGGAAAGAAATAGTCACTACCTCTCATCTTTTTCTGAAATTCTTTCTAGAAAAATTTTACTATAATTCAAATTTTGGCAGAGCATCTTTAATCTCTTGTCTGTAAATTAGTGAATTGGGGTTCACAGTTGGGGACACAAAATGAAAATCCAAAAAAAGAGAAGCCATTACATTGAATTTTTCCCACCTTCATCAAGTACAGGATTGAAAGGGAAGGAAAGCATCTTCTTTGCCTGAATATTTGTATCCCAATAATGTTTATCTGGGAGGGTACCTGATTTAGAGGTTTTCTCAGTGAACTTTTGGGTTAGAATTAACTCAAAAAAATGAACTATCCTTTTCAAGAGAGCTGTGGGATAACCTAACATATATTCTGAGTTGATTGATTTTGGGATGATTTATGTGACTGAAATCTTCCATAAATCTTGGATGATTCTCCAGATACTAATTTTTTCAAACAGCTTTAATTAATGGTGGAAAGGGAAGTTGGAACTAGTCTTAAATATTAATTGTAAATCCCACCTTTCCTTAGGGAATCCCCACTTTTAATTTTTCCATTGGAAGTATTGAATTAAATCATGGTTATTTCATCCTAGGTGCCAGCTATGCATAGTCCTATTGGTTCTAAGTAAGAAATTTGAATCCTTGTGTGGATTTCAGAGAATCCCTTCAAAAACGGAGTTTGAATTTCTCTTCTTTTTCAGTTTCAAAATTATCATACTATATTTTGTTTTTAAGGAATTGGAAAGGGTGATGTTAAATTCATGGCTCCAACCGTGTGGTAGTTGTTTAGGGCCCTAAATGGCTCAAATGAGCGGTGGGGGCCCAAAAACGACTAGAAAGGGCCTTTTCAAACATGTGCAACCTCCGGGGGGTCATGTAGGAGCTGTGTAACCCCCAAAAACAGATAAATTGAGCCGTGTGAACCCGTACACGGCTCAAATTATTGGTGTTTGGGGGTGCACAAACCTCCAGAAGTCATGCCAGAATTTTGGGCACCCCCTGGACCACACTTGGGTTCTGTAAACCCAAATTTGGGATTAACACATACTTTGTGGGACTTTTGTTCCACACCTAGCAATCCCAAATAGACATTAAAGTGAAGCCAAAGTGAATTTAAAGTGAAAAATGAATTCATAAATCATATAAAATTCTGAAAACAATTCTTTCTCAACTCAAAATTGAGCAAAATTTGTTTGTTCAATTGAAAATTGGATTGAATACTGAAGTATACCATTGCATTTTTTTGCATGAGAAAAGTGGCAAGCACTCCTTCTTATGACATGGCTGCATGAATGGTCTACATTGATAGTGCCATCAACAAAGCTTTGGGAAAAAAAAAGGATTTGGGTAATGAAACATTGGAAGCCCCAATTGCATCCTCATCAAGGGTGACAATTGAAGAGCAAAATTTTTCACAGTGGGATTTGACCTCTGGTCATGAGTAACATTTTATGTTACTGGTATTTGCTGTATTTAATTTGATTGAAACTGATGGAGTGCAAGCTATCAATATAAATATGTAACTATGTCCAATCCACTTGACCCACCTCCCAAAAGAGCTTTTCCTACTAGGGAAGAGGCACAAAATGATTTTAAAACATGGGAAATGAAGCATGGTTACGCTTTAACAGTTTTCAACTCAAAGCGTGACCAATATGTGGATTTAGCCTGCGATAGACATGGTATCTATTCAGGAAATCTTCTTACCAAACAGTTTAGACAAACTCACACAAGGAAGGTTGGGTCCAAGTTTTTAATCCATGCAAGTTGCACGAAGGCAGACCCCTTGTGGCGCCTCTCCTACAAAGAAACCCAACATAACCATAAACCATCTGAAAATCCCTCTGTGAATCCTCAACTGAGGATAATCTTGGGGGTGGCCTTAGACAATCTAATAGAAGGCATCAATGATGGGCTCAATACGTTAAAATTTAAGGGAAAATTGAGAAAGATTGATGAGGGGGATTATGTTGATGACCAAACAATCTATAAGACTAAGACAAATGTAACGCTTGCAGAACTAAAGGGAAAAAGTGTTATGGAGGTGCTCTATGAACAGCTTGAAGAAACAAGTTGGATTCACCAGTCAAATTTCAGTGGAGAGGGTCACTTGGAGGCCCTGTACTAAGCAAATCCAGAGGCAGTAAAGCTTCCAAAACAATTCCATCATATTGCTATGTTGGACTGTACTTATAAGACAAATAAGTACAAAACCCCACTATTGCATGTTGTAGGAATTACAGCCAATTGCAAAACTTTCACAAAATCTCTTGTTTTTATAACAAAAGAAACTTTTGAGTTCTACAGTTGGTCTGTAAATGCATTAAAGGGGTTGGCTTATGATCCTGAGAGACTTCCAAAATTATTTGTGACAGACCGTGAAAAAGCTCTGATTTGTGCTACTGAATCTAGTTTCCCTCAGTCATCAAGACAATGTTGCACTTGGCGCTTGTCTAAAAACATACAGGAAAACTGTAAAGTGCGCTGTGTTAATGACATTGAAGGATGGAAAAGCTTCATGACTCTTTGGGCAAAGTATGGGGCCTCAAAGACCAAGGAGTAGGCAGAGGTCAAAAATGCGGAAATCAGAGTAGGTCCAAATCACTGCTTCTTATTCTTCCTAGTTTTGGGTTCTGAATTTTGACTTGTATAGTGTTTCTTGAAAGACTATGAAGATGTACTCAAGTATATGGAAAATAACATTTTCCCTATCAAAGAGATGTTTGTAACAGCGTCAACTTGTATAAACCCAGATTTTGGAAACAAACCAACATCTTGGGTTGAAGGGGCCCATACAACTCTCAAACAATTCCTTGCAAACTCTTTTCAAAACCTGCTGGATGTTTGGAAAAGCATTGAAGGAACAGTTTTGAATGAAATTAAATCATTTCATGCATCACTTTATAACTCCTGAATTAAGTTAGGGACAGTTCTTCCTCCTGAACTGTTACCATTGGGTTAAAAATTTTCTTTAGAGGCAATTCATCTTATTAGGGAAAATTTCTAGAAGTTCAAACGTGATCATGATGGCAAAGTGTGCACCAATTCATATTCCAAGAATATGGGTTTGCCCTGTTCCCCACAAATAGGTGACTGTCTAGCATTCAGAGGATCCATGCTACCCAAAGATGTTCATCCTCAGTGGAGGTTGGACTATGACCCTTGCAGGTCTAGTTTTGTAAGTTGGCTTAAGTTGGATTCTTCAAATCAATATGAGATTGATTCTTTTTGATTAATGATACCTAATTCACTAATGTTTGATCCATTTGAATTTTTCAACTGCAATGCCAATGAAATTTTAAGCATTCCTCAGCTACGTGAAAAAGTGAATGCAATGATCTTGGAATCTCCAGATCATGAGCAAAGCGGAATATTGGAGTATATCATTCAGAAGATTACAGAATATCAATTGAAGCCAAGACTTGAACCTAAAGTCTTACAATCAAGTAGGGGCAGGCCAAAATTGAAAGATACGCGGCAAGAACCATTGTGGTTTGAGCTTGTTGAAAAACAACTCAAGGGGGAAAATAGGCCTAGAAAGGCTCCAAACAAGAAAAGACAATAGTTTGTAAGTCTTTTCTTTGTGGATATGTTCATTTTTATGGTTTAATGAACTTAGATAATAACTAATGATGAATTGTTAGTAAAATTTGGCATAATCTGATTCTAAATTTCATAGTTCAGGGGAAGAGACTGAAAGTGAATCAGGATCACTTAATTTGGAACCAGAATCCTCTTCAGAGGAAGAGAACGTGCAGAAAAGATCAACCAGAAGCTCATCTTTGGTGAGTATTCATTTAATTGATCTGATTAAAGAAATGAATACTAAGTTAGTTTTCATGTGAGGAACAAAGGGTGAAATACCTCAATAAAATACCCAAAAAATTCCATAAGTTCTTGGGTGAGGTTTGGGATCCAATTGGAGATGGGAATTGCGGAATTAGAGTCATTGCTAAATCTCTTGGTTATGAAGAACATGGTTGTTTTAAAGTTAGCAAGTAAATGATTGAAACATTAGAGAAACATAAAGCATGCTACATTAAGATCCTTGGTGGTGCAAAGGAGGTTGAAAAGATTAAACAAAGACTTGATGTTGAAGACATCAATGAAAAGATTCCCTCCTCAAAACAGCTGGCTAAATTAGATCTGAGTCAAATCATAGCAGACACATATTCCAGACCTATATGTTTCATTTCATTGGAGTCATGTGATACTTATAATCAAATAAAAGATGGTTTTACTGATCAATCAGATCCAACGTTCATTTCTTTTGTAAAAAATAACCACTGGGTTCGATTAGTACTTGAGGGAGAAATGATTCCAATCCCTCCCACTTTAGCAAAACCACGTTCCTTGATTTCTAAAAAAGCCTCTGGTTGGGTTGATCATCTCAAAGATCAACTGCAATTGTATTCTAGATTATAGAGATTATAGACTTTGACTTCATTTAATCATTGGGATTCATGTAAATTGTAATTCTAATGCAGCTAACAAGTTCTATTTATATAAAGGGTTATCACATTTTGATCATCATTATGTTGAGTGTTTTGAGTTAAAATCATTTTGTTGAGTGTTTTGAATGAGAGTTAATGGTAAGTCAGTTCAAATTGTGTTGGACTGATTCCATCACAAGCTGAACTTATGTTAAGCTTAGGATGGGATGAGCTTAACACAAGTTGAACTTGTTTTTTTGGTGTTTTTACTTTAGGGATGGTCAAAAGACTTGTATTTTTGTGGGCACTTTTACTTTAGGGCTGGTCAAAAGACTTGTTTAATTTTTTGGCCCATTTACTTGAGGCCTAGTCCAGTTGAACTTACTTTAGGCCTTGTCAAGTTAGTTGTATTTTTTTTGGTGTTTTTACTATAGGGCTTGTCAAGTTACTTGTCTCTTTTTTGGTGTTTTTACTTTAGGGCTAGTCCAGTTAATTGGGTTTTTTGGGTCTTTTTTACTTTAGGGCTATTCCATTGGATGGTACCAGTTTTTTTTTATTTTGATTCATTTATTTATTTATTTATTTTTGTTTTTTTTTTTCACCAAAAAATGAACATTATTTGATTTTTTGGTTGATTTCTGTTTTTTTGGAAAGTTTATTTAGTTTATGTGTTGTGTTAGTAACGTTTCACTACTTTTACTTTTACTTTTTTTTTGCTCACTGCAATCTGGTGCCATGTGGAAGTCCACATGGTGGCGGACCAGGCTGGGTGGGCCACACAACTCCTTGAGCTGTGGGGGGTTGTACACAGCTTGGATTGGACTGTGCGGCGTGCCAAACAGTCCCCTTTAAACTGTGTGCAAGGCTCAATGAGCCGTGAATTTAACATTACCCAATTTGAAATTATATCTTGTCCAGTTGAACTTCACCTGAAAGGCTAGGTTGTGATCCAATTTTTGGAGGTGTTTGTACGGTGTTTCAGTTATAGTTGGCTGATGGTTTGTCTGAAGTATGTATTAATTTTTTTTTCAAAAATGTAACAATCTATAGATTTTGTGCATAAAATTAAATTTCAGGCTCTAATTTGGGTATCCAAATGGACTTAAGAATTAAGGGATTTCCTGTCCCACCAGGATTTATTAAAAATGGGTTTGTCCTAGAACATTAAAATTTCTTTTCACAATGCAATGGGCAGTTCCCCGGCAGAATAATCAAAATTAATCACTGTTTGGAGTATCTTGGAAAGTGTGTTAAAGGTTGCTTTTGCCTTCACTTGGACTAAATTGTTCTAGAATTGTTTATCCCACCTTATTTGTGTGTGTGTGGGGGGGGGGGGGTTGCACTTTTTTGGACTAGGGCTCAATGGCCAAATCAATAAATTTCCTCATATCAATTTATATTCTCAAGCATCTTGGATCCTTTTTAGTGTTACCATATTATGTCTATGGTATTCCATTTTCCTTTAGAAGAATAAAAGGTGGGGAAAAGTTTGGTAAATTTCAAATTTCAACTGGATTAAGTTTCTAGAGTTTTTTCTTGTTTATTTAGTCATTGGTAACACACTTTTTTCCACATACAATGTTTAAAAGCCTTTTTACGCATGAAAAATAATATTTTTATTCTTGAATATTAATGGATAGATAACCTACCTGAATGGCCCTTCAGCCCTTCATTGGGATTGGAGGGGGGGGAGGGGGTTCAAATAAATCAACAAATCTAAATTTGGCTATTAAAAAATAATTGAACTTAACACCAACAAGATGGCTAGAGTTTTCTTTCATCTGGGTAAGGGAAAAGGAAGTGTTTTATTGGAAAATATTTAAACAGCTTTATGCTATTCCCTCTGACTTTCAGGGTTATGTTTTTACCCAGCAAAGTGGAACCAATGAGTATGCAATAAATTGTATCAGAGTTTAAAATTTGAAAATATTTCATGGCTCATTTTGGCAAAACCATTCAGTTTGAGAAAATATTTTTTTACTAAAGTTTACAATGAAGTTTTATTTTTATTTGAAAAATATTTTAAAATGAAAAAAAAAAATTGGGTACTACCTAAAACCAGAAATTTAATTTTTTCTGAATATCTTAACTCTTATTCACCCTATGTGGGGACTAGAGAGTGAGGTTTTATCAACAGTTCATGCATCAGTGGAATTTTGGTGGAACATGGGATATGAAGTAGGCTGATAGTAGTTTCTCTAAAAATAAGGCAGTTCAGCTGAATAAAATTAATATCACCAGGATGGAAGTTTTTCATCTGGGGGCTTTTAATAGCCATATTGAGAGCCAGTTTTTGTCCAACAGAACTTATTTTTGAAGAATGCAGAGTAATTCAATGTTTTTTATATAAAGTAAGGGAAATATTGAAGGAAAACATTTTCCCTCTTGAAGGGTATTAGATGTGAGTTGGGTACTTATTATTCAATCTAGGAAAAAAATGGGAAAACGGGGGTGCACCAGAATATGAGGTATTTTTTATTGTATTTATCATTGATTGTTAGTGTTTTTTCTTATCCTGTATCCATTTTGGCCTTTGTGTGAATATTAAACCTAATTAAAAGTGCTGGTATCCTCTCAATAGTTCTCTTTTTTTTCTGAAACTTTATTTCAATTCAACAGTCTTGAATATCTGGAAGCTTTTCTGTGAAGTCCCTTTTCATATTTAATTTTAAAAACACCACTTCTCATGGTTTCCAATCCTGATAAAATTGAAAAAATCTGAAATTTAGGGCTTGAAAATGCTAGTAATATTTTTTTCACAATCTGAGAAAAATAAAAATTTGGATAACAGTCAGAAATTTCTTTTTTTTCAAAAAATAAAAAAATTCAAACATTTATTCTTGTCTGGGTGAATATTATTAGAAATAAATCCCGCAAAAACAAGATCCTCTTTCTCAAATTTTTTTGAAATATCCAAATAAGTATAACCCTTTCTCCGTGCCACTTGAGGCGCCAATCCATTTCCACATATTTTCTTCTGGTTTCTATAAGATAAAGCAAACAACATATCAAAAAAAAAAAACGTGAAAATTAGGAATTTAAAGAAAAAAACCAAGTAAACTATTAGGGTGTACCAGAGTTAGCAAAAATTCCATTCATTTTGAAAAAACATGCCATTTTAATGGCAGGTTTCTGAGATGGGTGATAATAAATTCACAACTCCCAGTTGTGTGGGAGTAGTACAGCACTACATGGCCCAATGAAGGTGTGGGGGCCCATACATGCTTCCAAAGGGTTTTTTCAAACAAACGCAAACCCCAGGGGTTTGTATAACCCCCTTAAATGGTAAATTTGGGTTGTGTACCCCTTTACACAGCCGGTTTGACGCGTTTTTGGGGGTATACCACCCCTGGGGGGTTGTGCCCAAATTTTTGGGACACCCTGGACCACATTTGGGTTGAATCAACCCAAATTTGGGATCAAAACATACTATGTGTGAATTTTGGACCACACCTAGAAATACCAAAGTGAACCTAAAGTGAACCCAAAGTGAAATAAAGTGAAACTGCAAAATAAATCATTGAAATGAAAGTAAAACTTCAAACATCTTTCTAAACTCAAAAGTGAGAAATATTGTAGGTTTTGAATTGAAAGTTGAATTAATAAAGTAGCATTCAATTTTTTTGCATTATGGGAACAGTAGCAAGCCTCCATTTTTATGACATGGCTGCGTTGAACAAATACATTGATAGTTACATTAACAAAGCTGTGGGAAAAAAGAATTTGGGTAATGAAACATTGGAAGCCCCAATTGAATCCTCATCTAGGGTTAAAATTGAGGAACATAATCATTCACAAATGGATTGGAAATCTGTTGGTGAGTAAAATTTTATGTTACTCTGGCCTTTTCCTGATTTGATTTGATGGAAACTGATTGGTGGCTGGTAACTATGGCTATGTAACTATGACAGATCCACTTAACACACCTCCTGTGAGAGCTTTTCCTACTAGGGAAGAGGTGCAAATCTATTGTCAAAAATGGGAAATGAAGCATGGTTACGCTATGACTTTTTTTGACCCAAAGCGTGATAAATATGTGGATTTAGCCTGTGATAGACATGGTTCCTAATCTGGGAAATTTCTTACCAAACAGTCAAGGAAAACTCACCCAAGGAAGGTTTGGTTCCAGTTTTTAATCTATTCTAGTCACACAAAGGCAGATCCCTTGTGGCAAATCTCCTACAAGAATGATCAACATAACCATGAACCATCTCCATACCCCTCAGTGCATCCTCACCTGAGGAGAATCTCTGAGGTAGCCTTAGAAAATATAAAAGAATTTATTAATGATGGGCTCAATACAATTCAACTAAAAAGAAAATTGAGCAAAATTGATTGTGGAAAATATTTTGATGACCAAACAATCTATAAAACTAACCGTAAGGTAGCACTAGCAGAACTAAAGGGGAAAAGTGTTATGGAGGTCCTCTTTGAACAACTTGGTTATTCAGATTGGATTCATCAAGAAAAATTCAGTGGAGAGGGTCATTTGGAGGCCCTATTCTTGGCTCACCACACGTCATTAAATATTTTCCAGAAATTCCATCATATAGCTATGATTGATTGTACTTATAAGACAAATAAGTACAAAATACCCCTATTGCACGCTGTAGGGACTACTTCCAACAAGAAAAATTTCAAAAAATCTATTGTTTCTATACCAAGAGAAACATTTGAGTTCTACAGTTGGTCTTTAAATGTGCTAAAGGAGTTGGCTTATGATACTGAGAGACTTCTCATAGTGTTTGTGATGGACCATGAAAAAGCTTTTATCCTTGCTCTAGAACAAATTTTCCCTGAGTCAACAAGACAGTGCTGTCAATGGAACTTGTCTAAAAACATACAAGCAAACTGTAAAGTGCGCTTCAATAATGATGTTGAAGGATGGAAAATCTTTATGTTTCTGTGGGCTAAGTATGGGGCCTCAAAAAAACAAGGAGGAGGCAGAGGTCAATGATGCATGTGGAAAATGAAATAAGTGAAAAGCTAGCTGCGCGCAACTATCCTGTGAAACCTACACGTGACATCTTTCAACAAGTTGTATTTAGTCTTCACTTGCCCCTCCACGTGTTCTGCTTTTTCTTTTCCTCATCTGCTTCTCCTTCTTCTTCGACCACCAGGTCTGTTTCCTCCCTTCCTGCCTGCCTGCCTGCCTGCCTGCCTGCCTGCCTGCCTGCCTGCCTGCCTGCCTACCACCAAGCCACCTTCCCAACTGCATCACTAAGTGTGATTGCCTACCAGGTCTGTTTCCTCCCTTCCTGCCTGCCTGCCTGCCTGCCTGCCTGCCTGCCTGCCTGCCCACCACCAAGCCACCTTCCCAACTGCATCACTAACTGTGATTGCCTACCAGATTGTCCTTTTTTCTACAATGCAGAACTTAGAGTAAGTGCCAAATAACTGCCTCTACTGTTAATCTTCCTAGTTTTGGGTTGCTTAAATTATGACTTTTACAAAGTGTAAGTGTTTTTTTTCAGACTGTGAGATATACTTGATTATATGGATCATAATATCTTCCATATCAAAGAGAAGTTTTTAATGGCTTGGACTTGCAAAAAACTTGACTTTGAAAATAAAAAAATGTCTTGGGTTGAAGGGGATCATGCCAATCTCAAACAATTTCTTGCAAACTTGTTGAAAAACATATTGGATGTTTGGAAAAATCTAGAGGGAACAGTTTCCAATCAAATTAAATTGGTTCAGGCTGCCTTTACAACTTTCAAATAAACATTGAAATAGTTCTTCCTACTCAACTGTTACCATTGGTATACAAGGTGTCTGTACAAGCAATGAAACTTTTTGGGGATCAATTAGAGAGGTTAAAGTGTAACCATTATGGGGCAGTGTGCACAAATTCATACTCAATGACTATGGTTTTTCCCTGTTCCAAACAAAGAGGTGACCTACTAGCATCAAGAGGCTCTGTTGTGCCTGAAGATTTTCATCCTCACTTGAGGTTGGATTATGACACTTGCAGTTCTAGTTCTGCTATTTGGTTTAAGTTTTATTTTTCAAATAAATTTTTGATTAATGCTTTTTGGTAAATACTTTTTGATAAATGCTTTTTGAATGATGATTCCTACTTGACTAAAATGATGATTCCTACTTGACTAATATTTGATCCTTTTGAATTTTTATATGTCAATCTGAACTGCTCAAAAATTATCAGTTACTTTAGAAGCTCAATGCAATGATCTTGAATCATCCTGATTAAGATTATTGCAGGATGTTGAAGCAGTTGATGAGGGAGACAGCCATTATCAATCAAATCCAATACTTGAACCTAAATTCTTGCAATCAAGCAGAGGCCTTCCCAAATTGACAGATACCAAGTAAGATCCTTCTGGATTTGAAAACATTGAAAAGGAACTTAAGCGGGAAAAGATAAGTAGGAGGGAACCAAAGAAGAACAGAAAAATGATTGTAAGTCTTTTCTTTTGTGAAAGGTTCATTTTTTGGGTTTAATGAACTGATTGAGAAATTTTTATAGTCCAATTCAGGCTCTTCATCTGAATTTAATAGTTCAGTGAAAGAGACTGAAAGTTCATTGGGTTTGGTGCCGTTGTAATCCAATTCCTTTTTGAAGGATGAAGGAGACGCAATGGAGGAGTAAAACAGAAGCCCATCTTTGGTGAGTGGTGATTCCTTTATTGAGATTAGAATTTTTGCTAACTCCTTTTTTATTTTAGGAATTAAATTACCTCAATAAAATTCCTGAGAACTCAAATAAGTTCATGGGTGAGGTTTGGGACCCAGTTGGTGATGGAAATTTTGGCTTTAGAGTCATCCCTAAATCACTTGGCTATGAAGAAAATGGATGGTTTAAATTTTGGAAAGAAATGCTTTAAAAATTGAGGAAAAATAAGGGGTGTTATTTTAAGATCCTTGGCGGCAGTAAAGATTTTGAAAATATAGAAAAAATACTTGATGTTAATGACATCAATGAAAAGATTCCCTCTTCAACATTGCTTTCAAAGCTTGACATGGGTCAAATAATGCTGATACTTCTGGAAGACCAATATGTTTTATTTCATTGGATTCATGTTTTACTTTTACTCCTATAAAAATGGGTGTAAAAGAACAATCAGATCTTATATTTATTTGCTTTTTTAACAATAACCATTGGGTCCAGCTTTTAATTAAGGGAGATGTGATTCTGATCCCACCCATAGTTTCCAAACCATTTTCCATGATCTTTAAAAAAGCAGATTGTTGGTTTGGTCACCTCAAAGATCAACTTGAGTTGTATTCTAACTTATAGATTAATTTCATCATTTGGGTTTGGTCTAATATGCTGATATTGTAATTCTATTAATATAAAGGGTTATCACATCTTGAACATCATCATATTGAGTGCTTTGGGTTAACATCATTTTGATGAGTGTTTTGAATGAGATTTTAATGGTAAGTCAGTTCAACTTGTTTTGGGCTGATCCCATCACAAGCTTAACTTGTGTAAAGCTTGTGATTGGATAAGCTTAACACAAGTTGAACTTGTTTTTTTGGGGGGTTTTAATTTAGGGCTTGTCAAAAGAATTGTATTTTTTTGGAACTTTTACCATAGGGCTGGTCAAAAGACTGCTTGTATTTTTTGGCTGGTCAAAAGGCTGTTATTTTTTTTGGCACTTTTAATTTAGGGCTGGTCAAAAGACTTCTTGTATTTTTTGGACCTTTTACTTTAGGGCTAGTCAAGTTGAAATTGAATTTTTAACTTGAATCTGAAGACAACCAGTTGGTTGTCTTGAATTTTTTTTTGTTTTTGTTTTTGTTTTTTTGTTTTTATTTTATTTCTTATTTTTTTGTTTTTTTTTTTACACAAAAGATCAACATTTTTTGATCTTTTGGTTGATTTCCATTTTTTTTTATTTTTATTTAGTTTATTTTAGACCCTTTAGTTTTTTTTTTTTTTGGCCCACTAGACTTTTAGCCTTGTGGCACGGCTACATTACTAAATTCAAGCTGTGTAGAGCCCACAGGACTCAAATGTGGTTGGGCTGGCCGTGTGGTACGGTAACACAACTACATTTAAGCCATGTGGGGCTCTACACAGCTTGAATGTAGTTGTTTGGCCCCCATAGGGCAGTCCGGTGCCATGTGGAGTACAGCCCAACCACACTCAAATTGTGTGGGGCTCTGCACGGCTCAAATGTAGTTGTGTAGCCATGCCAAAAGGCTCAAATGAGTCGTGTACATGGCTCATTTGAGCTTTGAATTTATCATCACCCATTCACAAAAGCTCTTGTTTTTATAACAAGAGAAAACTTTGATTTCTACAGTTGGTCTGTAAATGCACTAAAGGAGCTGGCTTACAATCCTGAGAGACTTCCACAAGTCTTTGTGATGGAATGTGAAAAATCTCTGTTTTGTGCTATACAGCAGAGTAACCCTGACTCAACAAGACTGTGTTGTCTGTGGCACTTTTACAAAAAAATACAAGCAAACTGTAAAGTACGCTTGAATAATGACATTGAAGGGTGGGAAAGCTTTATGTCTCTGTGGGCTATTTACGGGACTTGAAAAACAAGGGAGAATCAGAGGTAAATGATGAAAACCTTAGATTAAGGGACAAATCACTGCTTCTTCTGTTAATCTTCCAAGTTTTGGGTTGCTTACATTATGGCTTTTCAAAAGTGTTTCTTGGAAGACCGTGAGGATGTGCTTGAGTATATGGATAATGAAATCTTCCCTATCAAGGAGAAATTTTTAACTGCTTGGACGTGCAAAAAACCTGACTTTGGAAATAAAACCACATATTGAGTGGAAGTAGCCCATGCTAATCTCAAATAATTCCTTGAAAATTCTTTGGGAAACATGTTGCATGTTTGTAGGAACCTAGACAGAACAGTTTCCAATCAAATTAAATTGTTTCAGGCTGTGCTTTACACTTCTTAAATTAAAATAGGAATAGTTCTTCCCACTGAACTGTTACCATTGGGCTACAAGTTGTCTTTAGAGAAAATTAAACTTGTTGTGGAACAATTTGAGAAATTAATGTGGAACCATGATGTAAACGTGTGCACCAATTCATAATCCAAAAATATGGGTTTTCCCTGTTCCCACAAGATAGGTAACCTACTAGTGTTCCAAGGATCCATTGTTCCTGAGGATGTTCATCTTCAGTGGAGGTTTGATTATGAACCTTTCAGTTCTAGTTCTGTAAGTTTATTTAATGGGATTAATGCTTTTTGATGGATGATTCCTACTTGACTAATGTTTGATCCTTTTAAATTTTGGAATGTTTATGTTGATGAAATGCTCAAAAATTTTCAGTTACATGAGAATCTTAATTCAATGAGCTTGGGAAATCCTGAAAAAGATCATTGCAGGCTGCTGAAGCACCTTATTCAGGAGACCACAAATTATCAATCAAAGCAAAGAATTGATCCTAAAGTCTTTCAATCAAGCAGAAGCAGACCAAAACTGACAGATACCCCAAGAGATCTTTCTTATTTGAACATGTTGAAAAATAACTGAAGAGGAAAAAGGGAATCAGATGGGAATCAAATAAGAAAAGAAAAAAGATTGTAAGTCTTGTCTTTTGTGAAATGTTAATTTTTTGGGTTTGATGAACTGATGATGATATGATGATTATTTTTAGTAAAATTCTGCAGGATCAGAATCTGAATTTCATAGTTCAGAGGAATGGACTGAAAGTGAATTAGCTTCACTTAATTTTGAATAAGAATCCTCTTCAGAGGAAGAGGACGTGCAGGAAGCAGAGAAATTACATAAGTTATTTGGTGAGGTTTGGGATCAAATTGGTGATTTGAATTGCCAATTTAGAGTCATTGCTAAATTTCTTGGTTATGATGAAAAGTGAGATATGAAATGTATGAAACATTGGAGAGACATAAAGCATGCTACATTAAGATTCTTGGTGGTGCAAAAGATGAAGAAAATATTAAAAAAAGACTTGATGTTGAAGACATCAATGAAAAGATTCCCTCTTCAAAATGGCTGGCTAAGGTAGATATGGGTCAAATAATAGCAGACAAATATGCTAAACCTATATTTTTTGTTTCATTGAAGTCATTTTCTACTTATAATCCAATGGAAAAAAGGAATTACAGATAAATCAGAGTCTATTTCTAATTCTTTTGTAAAAAATAACCACTGGTTTCTATCAGTAATTGAGGGAGAAATGATTCAAATCCTGCCAATTGTAGCAAGACCCTCTGCTTTCATTTCAAAGAAAGCTTCTTGTTGAGTTGATAATTTTAAAGATAAACTGCATGTGTATTCCGGATTATAGAATTCAATTGTAAAGATTATTTCATCATTGGGTTTCCATATAACTTGTATTCTAATGCAGCTAACTTTTAATTCTATGAATATAAAGGGCTATCACATTTTGAACATCATTATGTTAAGTGTTTTGATTTAACATCATTATGATGAGTGTTTTGAATGAGATTTAATTGGTAATTCAGTTCAACTTGTGTTGGGTTAATCCTATCATAAGGAGTATTTTTACTTCTTGTGATGGGATAAGATTAACACAATTTGGACTTGTTTTTTTGGTGTTTTACTTTAGGGCTTGCCAGAAAATGCCTTGTATTTTTTGGTGCTTTTACTTTAGGGCTAGTCCAGTTGAACTTGTATTTTTTGGTATTTTTCCTTTAGGGCTAGTCAATTTGAACTTTTATTTTTTGGTGTTTTTTTATTTCAGGGCTAGTCAATTTGAACTTGTATTTTTTGGAACTTATAATTCAAGGCTGCTCCACAGACTCTTTCATTGTTTATTTAATTTTTGGTGTTTTGGTTGTCTTCAATTTTTTGTTATTAATTTTTTTTTCCTTTTTTTCATTTTTTAATTTTTTTGGCTATATTCAAGTTGTGTACATCCCCACACAACTTGATTGTAGTGTTTCAGCCTTCATAAAACACCAAAAAGCTGTGTGGAGCCCGCGCAACTACATTCAAGTTGTGTGGAGGCTACACAAATTGATTGTAGTTGTGTTGCATGCCAAAAAACTCAAATGAGTCATGAATTTATCATCACCCTTCTGAAATACACATACCCCCTAACTGGTGTATTTCATGTTGGATATCACCTATGATTCTGTCACCCTCATTTGTTGGACTGATGTAGAAACTCCAAATCCAGATCCTCTTGAGTCTCCTCAATCCAATCATCTCTAGCTCTCCAGAACTTGAGGAGATCTTCTTCAACAATTCCTCTCATTCCTCTCTTCATCTCACCAGACTCCAACATCCTTTTGCCTTGTATCCTCAACTCTCAAAGTCTCCCTCACCATTCATTGAAACCATCACAACAATTTCTGCAACAATCTCTATGCTGGTAATGCCGCACACTAATTCAACACTCCAATCTAGCTCCTCATACTGATTGGATGACCTCAATCATCCTGGTCTCCCCACACTTACCAGAAGGTCTCAAGATCAGTTCCTCAACACCTCAGACTGCACCAACCAGTTTGCAGTCACTGCATTATCATCATATATTTCTTTCTGTCTGTCATGATCCTCAATACAAAACATCCTCTTCATAGTGTCTGCAAATGTGTCCAAATCTTAGTAGTTGAGAGTTGTGTGTGGAGCTATAGAGCCTACATCTCCTAGCCCTTCTGTTTTCTCCATCTCCTCTTATCTCAGATCACTTTAAAACTTCTTGTTTCAGTCACTCACATCAGTTTGCACTTGAAATCAAACAGTGGTCCTGGTTTGCCACTCTATCCAGTCATTTTCTTTCTCACGGTTAAAAGCCTTCACTCAATACAACCGGCGCAATGGAATCCACACCAGGACCAGGGGGGGATAGCTCCATGAGGGCAATAACCACCAAAAACCTCATTGAATTAATCCCACTACTCAACAAGGACAACTAATCCATTTTAAAAATCAAAATGGAGAGTCTATTCAACCTAAGAAAAATCCAAAAAATCATGGAGGATCCAGAAAAAAGCTCCCAACTTGACACTGAAATCAACCGCAACATGGCTCCATTCATTCTTGCCAAATTAGAACCATCCACTCATTCCAATGTCATCAACTCAAAAAACGTTTGCAATGTCAAGAGCATTTGGCATGCCACAAAAGATAATTTCGCATCCTTGCAATCAGCAAACAGGGAAAGAGTCTTAAATGCATTTATATATCTTCCCTTCAGAAAAGAATAGATAGAAAAGTTCTTCACAAAAATTTTAGTTCATCTTAAAAAGCTAAATTAGGTTGGAATTGAACAACCTTTGGACATCCTGTTTTATCTACTTCTTTTCAAATCCCCTTCTAATCTCAAGGCCATTGGCCCTCAAATTAATAATTCCAAGCGGGGAATAACTTTTGACCTAGTATTGAATCATCTCATACATTTCAAGAAAAAAAATGTGGCCAAGGTGATTGATACATCCTCATTCTTGAAAGCCAACATCATTCTCTAAAAAGACAATTGGCGGTGCACCAATGGTATCCACAACCCCTCAGTGAAGAACCATTCCCACAAAACATTTTGGATAGAATTTCCAGAGCTAAAGCCCAAGGAATTCAAACCAAGAAAAGGCAAGAAAAATCAAAGTGAATCAGCCAATTTCTTCTTGTACTTTCACTGCCTCACAAAAAGCCAGCATAACAATGTCACACAATTTATTCTTGATTCCGGCTGATTGATAAACATGATTAATAAAAAAGAAAGATTCACTCAATTTTCAGACAAGGAAAAGACAGACATGATCAGAACTGGGAAGCCTGGGGCTGGACTCCCCATAATGGGACAAGGAATTTCCAGACTCAAGTTTGACAGATCAGACCTTGAACTGAAAGAAGCGGCCTGGACCCCCAAAGCAAACATGAATCTTTTATCAATGGGATCCTTGCTTAGTCAAGGAGCTGTCTTGAAATGCAATAACACTTGCCCATCTCCTCAATTCAAGCTGACCAAAGATGGACTGATCATTCTAAAAGGCCAAATTATCAACAATTTTCTGACGATTGACACCCCCAATGACCATGATTAAATCGCGTCTTCTGACAATATTGGAGAACTTCACCTCAAGCTAGGAAACGCAAAAATTTCAAGGATGGAGAAGTATCTAGGCTTGTAAATTCCCAAACAGATAAAGAAGAATTTCCAATGCAAGAGTTGCAACAGGTACAAAATCACTCAATTGCCTTTGAAAGAAGTCTCAACTTGAGCCTCCAAAGTCTTTCAGCGTCTTCACGTTGATGTCATGGGTCTCATCAATCCAAAAGCAAGAGGGGGCTATAAATTTTTCCTAACCCTTGTAGAAAACTTCAGCAGCTACATAGGCTGCTTTCCTTTAAAAAGAAAAAGTGAGGCCGGTCAAGTTATTTAGTTTTTGATTGAGAAAAAACACCATCAACTAGGCTATTAACCTACGGAACTGTGTAGTGATGGAGGAGGTGAGTTCATAAACCACAAACTCACCACATTTCTGGAAGAAAAATCAATTTCATGTGTTGTCTCAGAACCCTACCATCCTCAAAACAATGGATGTGTGGAACAAGAAAATTGAACAATAGCCAAATTGGTCTGCTCAACGCATGCCTCCTCAAAAATTCCTCAGTAATACTGGAATGAGACAATCAGAAGCTGTGCTCTATCACTCAAACAGATTCCCAAAGACTCAAGATTGACACCTTGGGAATGCATGCACAGATCCAGACTTCCCAGCAATTATTGGAAACCCATTGGTGCAAGTCTGACCTGCCTAAATCTTACTAACCTCAAACCCAATAAATTAAAATAGAAAGGAGCTCTTGGCAGGCTAATTGGCTACCAACCAAAACTCCTGTCTTACTGGGTTCTCAATCAGTCAGGAGCGGTGATAGAGACCAAACATGTCAGATTCAATAAGGTCAAGCCCCCCTTGCAGGAAGACTGGCCAGAAGAGGTAAACAACCAGATAAACGCAGACATCATCCATCAAACCTTGAACCCAAAACCTGTAAAATCAGATGATCAAGCCACACCAGTTGAAGAACATGTAGTTAAATCTGAACCGGAATAAAAGGACTCCAGAAGTGACAAGGAGACTGTCATCAATCAGCTTCCTGTTAATCAAACCCCCAGCCGAGTTCTCAGAGATTGTAACAGCATCAAAAAGCCCCAGCGCTATGGTTATTCATCTACTTTTGTGCCCAAGAATGTGCATGAAGCCATCAAATCAAAACCCTGACACAAATCTTTAGACGTAAAAATGACACCTGTAAAGAACTTGGTGTGTGGGAGGATTTTTTTGGAAGAGCCTAAGAATGTGCTGAATGTGACATACACCTTCAAAATCAAGAAAAACACTCATGGCAGACCCAAAAACTTCAAAAAAAGGGTTTTTGTTCAAGGCTTTAATCAAAGGTATGGAGTAGACTACCTTGAAACTTATTTGCTAACTGGAAAGGTTGCCTCTCTCAGAGTCATATTACTATTAGCTGTAGAAAAGGATCTCCCAATTCTACAATTCAACGTGAAGGGGGCATTTCTAAACGCTCCCTTGGATGAAGATGTGTACATCAGACAACCAAAGGGTTCCAAACGGAAGAGCACAATCCTCAAGCTGAAGAAATTGCTCTATGGACTTAAGCAGGCTCCAAAGAACTGGTACTGTACTCTGAGCAAATGGATTCAACTCCAAGGTTTCACGCCGTCCAATGCCAATCCCTGCCTATATATAGGAAAAAACAAAAAATCAGCCATCTTTGTACATGTGGATGACCTGCTGATGGTGGGAAACTTTGAAACTTTCAAAACTAGCTTTCTTGATAAATTTCCCAACTCATAAGCTCATCCTCCTAACACTCTGCTTGGAATGAAAGTCAAACAAGACCAGTATTCCATTAAACTCTCACTTCCTTTACACATAGAGAAGGGTCTTGAAGAAATGAAGATGACAAACTGCCAATTTTTGAACACTCCGTGCACTCCCGGTCTTCAGCTAACTTCTTCCACTGAAGAAGAAATGGAAGAGCCAAACTTTCAGCTCTCTGATACCAGGAACCTTGCAGTCCTTTAGCTACAGAGAGTAATCAAAATGCTGGAATGATAATAATAATTATTATTCCAATAATAAACGCTTAGAAGCTCAAATAAATGATTTAATAAGAGCAGTTGCAAGGTTTAATTGGTTTGGTAGTAAATGGTTTTCAATATAATATAAAAGAGGGGCCACAGTATTATACTACTGGGGATCTTTACAGACTAGCAACCTCTCTTCAAGGGGCCTCCTTGGGCAGTTTAAGAACCTTGGAATAAATATGCGTGCCTTAGAAAGGACTTATTCCACTGGTGGCCGGGCTTACCAGCACAAACGGCCTAGACAGGAAGGGTAACACTTACTCTGAGCACTTTACCACGAAAATCCTGGAATAATTGGAAGGGTTTCAGAGCAGATGGGGTAGATTGCTTGACTAAACTTCAATGGTTGATTGGTTTAATAAAGGTAAATAATACTACTACAGACTAAGTCATGAATCACTTGCTTATCTTCATATAAGCACTTGATTAACAATGAAACGGTGTCTGATTGATAATAAATAATTTCCTGGTAAACTGATTAACTTCTAATGGATCCAAAGAGGTCTGTATAAATACCTTTTTGGGGTGATTTTGGTCTTCTCAGGGCACGTAGAGAGGGTTTTGCTCGTGGGCTGAGGCTGGAAAGCCATTCAGGGCAAGATTAGCACGTCCACTTGGTGCTGTCAATCAGCTGTCCTTAGATCTGCTGGATTTCTGTACTATTTTAGCCACAGGATCTGTTAATCTGTTATGGCGTAAATTTGATCCTTCTGTACTCATCCTTCCTTTGTACTATTGATATTGTTTTAAAGCGTGCAGATGTGGGTGTTTAATGATTTTACATTATCTGCGGATCATGTAGATAATTTTTAATAATTTTTATGAACACTTCTTGTAGTGTTTTGTGGTCTTCAAAGATTAAGATTAGTGATTTACGTGGTAATCCTTGATCTTTGATTTATTATTAAAAAATGTTTAAAACTTAATTTTCATTAATTTTATTTAAGTTTCGATCTTTTTAGATCATTAATAATGCATATGTCTGTTTGTTACATATACTAGGCAACCCTAACTAGGTTGTAGCTCTTCTGAGCGGTACCTGGTTGTCAGATTTAGTCACAACTGATGCAGGCGCGGGGATCAGTAGTACAGATGCGCGCGGGGTAGGATCCGCTGCGTGCGTGGCAGAATCAGCTGCGCGCGGGTCTCTAGTATGCGGGATCCTGCTGCTACTAGTATGTAGGGTTATGTAATGATGCGGGGCTGCGCGCGTGAATTGTGACATAACACATTTCCACGTGTAACTCCTAAAATATACACAAAACCTCAATTCTGAGTGAATTTTAGGTGTAAACTCTATACGTGACAATACGTGTGAAATGTTAGAATGGCCAAAAAGTGCCATACAGGCGTTGTAATTTTTAGTACTTTCCTTTTAATTATTTTAAAAATATAAGGACTTGGAATTCAAGGGTGGGGTCAGTGAGTGACCCTACCTAATTTTGGGTGAGGAATCCATTCCTGTAATAATATTTATGGATTTCTTACTCCTTAATTTGTTAATTGAGGTATTCATATTTTTCATAGTTTGTGTTACTATTTGACAGTCTTGCTCTGTACATAGTAGCAAGCTGACACAAACCACCTGAACTTCAAATATTGCTCTCCAATTGGGAGGCTCAACTGGATTGACCCAATATAAGCTTCCTCAAAATCTCAAAGAAACATAATGGTAATAGTTTGACCGTCTACAGTAACACAACATGGGCGGACAATCCCAACACCAGGAAGTCGCAGACTGGTTTCATTTGCTTTTTCAGAGGAACTCCTATTTATTAGACCAGCCAACATAAACAAAACATCACTCACTCTTCCACTGAGGCCAAGTTAAATGCTTTAAGAAATGGGCGCCTCAAATCAAGATCAATCAATCACATGATAGGTAAGCTGTGGAGGATTGAACAACTTTCCAGCTTTCACTTCATTGACAAAAAAGGACTCCTCAACAAGATTGTGCATTTTGGATCCAACTCTAAAACAAAATTTATTGAATTGGAAAAAAAAAGTCTTTGCTTCAACCTTAAGGAAGAGTGGATCAAGATTCATCTTGTGACTGCTAACTTAATGGTTGCTGAAGCTCCCACCAAAAGTGCCAATCAAATTTCAATCTAAAGACTCATGCATCATGTTAGTGTTTGAAATCTCCATGTTGAATTATGGGGGGATGTTGGATATCACCTCTCATTCTGTTACCCTTGTTCATTGGACTGATTTAGACAATCCAAATGCAGCTCCTCCTGAGTATCCTCAAGCCAATCATCTCTAGCTCTCCAGCACTCACAGGAGATCTTCTTTGACTATTCCTCTCATTCCTCTCTTCATCTCACCAGAATCCAACATCCTTTTGCCTTGTATCCTCAACTCTCAAAGTCTTTATCACCATTCATTGAAACCATCTTGACAAGGTCTGCAACAATCTCTACGCTAGTAATGCCGTAAACTAATTCAACACCCCAATCTAGCTCCTCATACTTATTGAATGACCTCAATCATCCAGGCCTCCCCATGCTTACCAGAAGGTCTCAAGATTAGTTCCTCAACACCTCAGACCGCACCAACCAGTATGTGGCCACTCCATTCTCATCATATGTTTCTTTCTTTCTGTAATGATCCTCAATACAAAAAATCCTCTTCATAGTTTCTGCAAATGTCTCCAAATCTTAGTAGCTTAGAGTCGCGTGTGGAGCTATAGAGCCTACATCTCTTAGCCCTTCTGTTTTTTCCATCTCCTCTTATCTCATATCACTGTAAAACTTGTTTTATCAGTCACTCACATCAGTTTTCTCTTGAAATAAAACAGTGGTCCTGGTTTGCCACTCTATCCAGTCATTTTCTTTCTCATTTCAAAATGGTGTGTTCCATGGAAAGTTTGTGTTTCTAACATCAAATCTTCCATTTATGCATCAAAATCTTATGCATTATCATCAATCAATTCAAGAAATCCATCCAGTCACCTCAGACCTATGGTCAACTCAGCAACAAGCATCACAATGTGGCTTGCTGAAACATGCCCATTTGAGGGGAAGTATGAATAACCATCATGTGAACAGCAATGGAAACCATGACAATCCATCATCTCAATCCAACCCCCACAAAAATCATCATTCTCATCATCTTGCAATTGGTAGTGGCTGTAGTGCCAGTACCAATTCTCCTCCTCTAGACTCTGGAACCAACAACAACAACCACCGCCATCATCAGGCTTAGTACTTATCTTTGTATCCCTTCCTCTCCTACCTTCCTCCTCGTTAGTATGGATGACTAAGTTTGTATGTGCTATCATCTGAGGTTTCTATCATTCCTCTCATTCATTCCCCCTTGGCTCTCCATTTAAAGATTCATCTTATTTCTGTTTTATTTTTTCACTCCTTCCTTGATTTTCCCTCATCTATTACTCATGTGTTCAACCCCCCCTCCCCTCTAAAACTCACACTGCTCTCTGGTCTGACTCTCAAGCTTAGAACAAAAAGGATAATAAATTAGAAAGAGAGATATGATGATGACTTTGATATGACTTGTATGGATAATTTTTGAGCAACACAATCTGCATCTTGACCAGAAACCATTATCATCCCCCCCACCACCATCATCATCTCACTCTGGCTCCAAACTGGTTCTTTGTCATTCTCTTTTCAGCTAGTCCAATCTATTGTCACCAGTGAATTCCTATGTTTATAATTATTATTGAATATTCCTCTCACCTACTACACTAATGTGGAATCCTATTAATACTGCTATTGTTGTGGCCTGCTTATGTATGTATCTGCATACATAACAAGCAGGCCAGTCCAGCATTTGCAAGATTTTCCCCCAGGGAAGATTGGATTGTTCTTGATTTGGCTATCTCTCAACTTAAAAACCTTGTTGAATCCATTTCAACACAACTTTTTCTTCTTTTTCTTCTCCCCTCTTCCTCCTTTTCTTCATCTCTCTCTCTCTCTCTCTCTTCCTGTCACTTCCTCAAAATTAGATTATAATAATGGCAAAAATTTTTATTATCTCTACTAAAGGCCAAATTGCATTTTATCAATGAATCATCTACTTTCTGTACTGCAGAGATTGTTATTAATTGTAATTCTTATATTAATAGCATGGGCAATGTAAAATTGGAAACCTCACAACCTAAAAAAGGTTGCGTGGCACAATTTGCAACCAGTATGAGGTTGTGAACAGCCCCTCACAACCTATTTCAATTGTTAAGGGCTTCTCACTACCCATTTTGGGTAGTGAGCGGTTGTTCACAACCCATTTGCGGGAAAAATAAGAAAAAAAGAAAAATAAAAGAAATTTAAAATAAAATAAATAAATATAAATAAAAAAACAAAAATAATTCAAGGACCCATAAATAAATAGGGCATTATTTATAAACGCATCAAATCATTTATTTCAGGCAAAGCAACTTTGACGCGCAGTTGCGCCCCTGTGGTATTTCACACAAAAAATACTTTATTTCATGCAGCTTTCAAGAATTTATTGTTTTAAATTCTGACTCAGCAGCCCCATAGCAGGGTTTCTCAAAAACCTAGTAAAAATCTTTGATATTTTGGGAGACATTAGAACCTCTTGAAAAATGGAATCACAAAATTTAAAAATTCTGTAAAAACAAATTTTTGCATGGGTTTTTGCATCCTTACTTTGGCTATTTTGATTTTTTTTTTTTTGGTTTTTTTCATCTTTCAGAAAGTTCAACCAAAATTTGAATAGATTTCAAATGTATTTTTTTTTAATTTTTTGGATGTATCCTTTCACCTTAGAAAATTCCTTCAAAAAAACAAAAAATCAAGAAAATCCGATTTCTCATTGGACATTTGCATCCTTTTATTTTCCTTTTTATTCAATTTTTTTTTTGGTGATTCAAGCTTCATATAAGTTAGAGAAACAGTAAAAGAGAATTCAATTTTTTTTTCCAGATTTTTTGGATGTATTCTTTTACCTTTAAAACTTCCATTACAAAAGCAAAAAGTTCAAAAAAATTGAATTTTCTCATTGGACTTTTGGATGCTTTTGTTTGCCATTTTGTTTATTTGTTTTGGGTGTTTCAAGATTTGAGAATTTTAAAAGAACTATTAAATAGATTTTAATTATTTTTTTGAGAATTTTTGGATGTCATTTTTTACCTTAAAAAACTGCATCAAAAAACCAGAAAATTTAAAATATTGAATTTTCTCATTGGATTTTTGGATCCTTTTTTTTGCCTTTATCTTTGATTTTTTTTTGGTGGTTCAAGCCTTCAAAATTTAAAAAAAAAAAAAAATAAAAAAAATAAAAAAAATAAAAAAAATATTATTAATAATTTTTAAAGGTCATCTGCATTTATGCATACACCCTACAAACTTCACTCAAAAAATTAAAAATAAAGAACAAATATGGATAAAAATATTGAAATTCAACTATGATTGGTTTTATGTTTCTAGTTGATTTTCTTGGAGGGAAAAAAACTCATTGCCAAGCTTTAAATTTCTCTGAAAAATGGTTTTCCAAGATTTGGAATCTTTTTTCACAAATATTTTCCAAGATGTATCTAACCTGGGAGCTGGCCAATGATCAGAATTGAACTTTAATGAGACTATATGTTTGAAATTTTCTAAGAGAATGAAGCATATAGGAGAAGATTTGGAATTCGAAGTGGAAGGAGAATTCAGAGGAAGATAAGTGCAAGGCATTAAAGAAGAAAACAGAACCACTGGACACTTATATTTTCAGCCAGAAAGAAACCATGGAATTTTAATTTCATCCACATATTTATGGGAGCTGGTCCATAAAGGTAGTAAAGTTGCCTTCTTGCTCCTTGTAAAGTTTCACCCCAGATATCATGCAGTAATCTTGGTTCCTTGAAGATTGGGTTTGAATCAAGCTCTTTTAACATTTCTTTCCTGACTTCAATCCAGTCTTCTGAGATCCTCCCCAAATAAATAGCTGCTGCTCTAAAGCCACAGTTCCCATCCTGTATGAGATCTTGAACATGTGATATATTTGAAATGGATGTTTTTACAAAAATGAAATATTTATATTGGAACTAAAACCAAAGATCAGAATTTTTTCATAACAGAAAATATGGACTAAAGATCAAACTCACTTCTTCAATTGAGACTTTTTCAAAGATTCCAGAAGAAGAATAAGATAATTTGCAGGAAAACTAGAGATAAAATCCCCCAAAAAATAAGAAAAAATGGATAAATGAGAAAATATAAAATTTAATCACTTTCTCACTGATTGTTGGGGAACTTTGTGTTAATACTTTCCTTTCAGGAGGATGGTAAGGAGCATCACCATCTTCATTTGACACCTTTAGTCTCTTGATTCTTGTCACAGGATTGAATTCAGGAGAAGAAACCCACTTATTCACAATGGTTCCAGACCTCTAATCAAATTTTGAATGAAAAATTTAATTAAAAATGATATCCATAAAATCAACAAACAAAAAAAAAGTGAAAGCTCACCATTTTGATAACATCCAAATCTGGAAGCTCTTCATCCGCTGAATCTCCCCCTTGATCCAAATCTGGAACCTCTCCATCTGCTGAATATTCCTCTTCAGTCAGCAATTTACCCTATGTTAAAAAAGTACAAGGACACATGAAAAAAAAACCCATTGCAGAAAAAATAACTATAGATATAAAATTACCTTTTCCTTTGATTCCTCCTTCTTTTTTCCCTTCCCCTTACCTTGGATTTCACATTGGACTCAATTTTTGGAGGCCCATGATACATCCAAAAATTCTGAAAAAAATTTTAAAAAGCTCTTCAATAGTTTTTTAAATTTATAAAAACTTTAAACACAAAAGAAAATTAATAAAAAAGGAAAACAAAAGGATCCAATAGTCCAATAAGAAAATTCAATTTTTTGAATTTTTTTATGTTTTGAAGGTATTCTTTAAGGTAATATAATACATCCAAAAAACCTGAAAAAAATATTTAAATTCTTTTCGACTGCTTCTTTAAACTTTATAAAGGTTGAATCACCAAAAAAAATTAAACAAAAAGGAAAATGAAAGGATGGAAATGTCCAATGAGAAATTGGATTTTTTTTTGATTTTTTGTGTTTTTGAAGAAATTTTTTAGGGTGAAAGGATACATCCAGAAAATATAAAATAAATATATTATTAAGCTCTTTGAAAGTTTTTCAAACTTTGTGGAAACTGAAATAACCAAAAAAAATTAAAATAGCCAAAATAAGGATGCAAAAACCCATTTGAAAACGTGTTTTTATGGAATTTATAAATTTTTTGATTCCATTTTGCAAGAGGTTCTAATGCCTCCAAAAATACCAAAATTTTTTCTAGAGGTTTAAGAACTCCTGCTATGGGGCTTTGGCGTCAGAATTTCAAAAAAAAATATTCAAATTTGCATGAAATAAAGTATTTTTGCGTGAAATACCAGAGGGGCACAACCGTGTGTTGATGTTGCTTTTCATGAAATAAAAGATTTAATGTGTGAGAAAGAGAATGCCCTAAAAATAAATAAATAAAAATTAAAAAAAAAAAAACAGATATTTTCATTTATTAACAAAAACTCCAAAAAAGGAAAAAAAGGGAAAAAATACAAGTAAGTTCAACTTGACTACCCTAAAGTAAAAACATCAAAAATTAATTGAAAATGGAAGAGCCTATGGATAAGCCCTAAAGTAAAAGTGTCAAAAAAGAAAAGTTCAACTTGACTAGTCCTAAAGCAAAAGTGCCAAAAAATACAATTTCAAATTGACTAGCCCTAAAGTAGCAACACCAAAAAAAAACGTTCAACTTGTGTTAAGCTGATCCCATCACACAAAGTAAAAAGAATACTTATGATGGGATCAGCCCAACACAAGTTGAACTGACTTACCAATAAAATCTCATTCAAAACACTCATCATAATGATGTTAACTCAAAACACTCACATAATGATGTTCAAAATGTGATAAACCTTTATATTAATAGAATTTCAATATCAGCATCAGAACCCAAACCCAAGAGATGAAATTGAAATGATTTTTCTAAATTATAATACAACTCGGGTTGTTATTTTAAATGGTCAACCCAAACAGAAGATTTTTTAGAAGTAAAAGAAGCAGGTTTGTAAACAATGGGTGGTATTGGAATCATTTCTCCCTCAATTACAAGATGAACCCAGGAATTATTTTTGACAAAGAAAATGAAGATAGCATCTGATTTTTCTTTTACACCCATTTTCATAGAAGTAGAATTACAAAATGAAACCAATGAAATGAAACATATTGGTCTTCCATGCGTATCAGCTATTATTTGACCCATATCCAACTTTGAAAGCCATTTTGAAGAGGCAATATTTTCATTGATTTAATTTAAATCAAGTCTTTTTGCTATCTTTTGAACATCTTTAATGCAGCCAAGGATCTTAGAATAGCACATCTTATTTTTCCTCAATAGGGCGTATCAGAGTTAGCAAACCTGCCATTAGAAAACGACCATTTTTTTACCAAACCCATCATTTTTAATGGCAGGACCCCCTAACTTGTGTATTTCAAAATGGTGTGTTTCATGAAAATGGCAGATTTAAAACATAAAAACCACCATTAAACCTGCCGTTTATGCATCATCATCTATCAACCATCCATCACATCAAAACACCCATCCACATCATCAAATCCATACCAATCCCATCTCCATCACATCACAAACATCTCATCTCCGTTGCTTCACATCTCTATTTCTTCACATGCCAATGTCTTCACATCTCCATCTTCACACAAATCCATCATCATCTCATCAACCCACATTAAATCACCATCTTTCTCAACATGTCCCATCAAAATTCATGGAAGCAAGTTGAAAATTCAAAAAAGCTGCCTGAACTGTTGTTAGTATTTGACTGCCATTCAGACTCTGATTCAGACTCCAATTTGAGATCAAATTGGTTGGCTTTGAATGATCTATCACAAAGGTAATACATGGTTCCAAAAAGAAAAACTCTCTACAACCCTATTTATGAAAGGCAAAAGCTTCATCTCCTCCCCAACTTAAGCTTCCAGCAACTGTTCTGAACTCTATTGCCTTCATTCAGAAATATTTTGGAGATGATTGAAGACCACCACATCTTCCAGAAAAATTCTTGGACTCCTCAAGGCAATCCAGAAATCCAACTGGCTGTTTCTCTTTGTAGATTGGGATCAAATGGAAATGGAGCAGCAATTCATTGAGTAGAAAATCTATTCTCAGTTGGTTATGGAACCATTGACTCATACACCAAAAGAGCCATGGTTGCTATCCTATCTTTCCATTGCTCAGTCCTTTTTTGGGCAACCAAAGAAGACCGCAAGGAGATATCTCAAGTAATGGAGACTGAAGGCTTTCCTGGTTTCATTGGATTTGTTGATGGAGCCACCATCCCCTTGAGTCGAAAATCCAGGCTAGATGGAAACCACTATTTTAATTGGAAAAAAAGGAAATTGATTCATTTCCTTTCCAAAGCCTTTGATAATAAGCTGACCAAGTTTGTTTTATTGGTTTGTATAGATACTCTGTGGCACTAAAACTTGTTTTTGATAACAACAAGAAGTTCATATCCTTCCATGCTGGCCTTCCAGGTTCTTTTCATGATTCATATCTTTTCAATTTGATGCAGATTGCCTAACAACCCAAGAAATACTTTGACCAAGATCAATACCTTCTGGCGGATTCAGCTTATGCTAGTGGGAAATATTTGGTTCCAGAATACCAGACTGTTTTTTCCAACAATCAAGGAAGAACCAATTTAAAATATCATCTTGCCCAATCACAAGTTTTACTTGAGCATTCCATATGAGTCCTGGAAGGAAGATGGGCCAGCTTAAGGGAAATGCAAAACCAGCTTCAAAACCCCAAAGAAATGAAGTTCCTCATCAACTGGATTATCACTTGTGTAATCCTTCACAATCTTTTGGCTGACATCAAAGATGAATGGGACAAAATATTTTAAGATGATATTCCTGATCCCCCTGAAGTCATCCCTGTCTCATCTTGTCCCTCATCTTCTTCTATGAGAGAACAGATTCTTCCTGTTACCCTTGCTCACTTTGATGAGTAATTTTTGATTTTGAATTAGGTAAAAAATCCCTTCACCAAATTTTTTTGGTTTTGGTTGTTCACCCAAGATTCCTAGGATGAGTTGGTTTTTTTTTTCTCATTTGGTGGGGTGGACTTAGGAAAAACAGCATCAAAACTTCCAAACCCCCCACCTCACCCCACAAAACCACTGTTCAAACCACCCACCTCACCCCACCAAACCACTGGGTGGTCCACTCCTTCCTCCTCCTCACCAACCACCTCCACCTCACCCTCCACCTCCCCTCCTCCTTTGATTGGAACGCCTGGTAAGCTTCCCCCCCTCCTCCTCATCCTCCCCATCATCCAATCCTCATCCTTTGATTCATCCACCTCCATCCCCCTTCAGCCCCCCCACCCTCTTGTTTGATGCCCCAGGTAAGCTCCCCCCTCCCTCCTCCTCATTCTGCTTTTCCCTCCCTCTCACCCCCTCTCACTACCTCCCACTCACTCACCAACACCCCCCCTCTCCCTCCTCCCTTGGTCTCCCTCCCATCTTTCTTGGCACGCCCCTTGATCCTTGCTCCTTGATCCTCCTCCTCCGCACCCTCCAACCCTTGCCCTGCCTTGCTTGGCCCTCAGCTCACTGGCCTCCCCCCCCCTTGCTCCTCCTTGCCATCCTGCCCTTGCCCTCCCTTGCTTGGCCCTTGAATTGCCAGCCCCCCCCCTGATTTTCCTTGCCAGCCTGCCCATGCCCCCCCTTTGGCTTGCCAGCCCCCCCCCCTTGCTCCTCCTTGCCGGCCCACCCTTGCCCTCCCCCCCTTGCTCCTCCTTGCGGCCCCCCCCTTGCTCCTCCTCATTGGCCCCCCCTTGCCCCCCTTTGTATCCCTAGGCTTTTGGGCCCCGCCCCACGCCTTTCTCTCATCCCCCGACCAACCCAAGGCCCACCCCAAAGCCCAGATTGATTGGCTTGCACCCTGGTATTTTTTTTTTTTTTTTTTTTTTTTGGTGATGACTTTTTTGTTTTTGGTAATAAGCCCGGCCCAATTAGCTCATGCCCATGCCAAGTAATTTTTCATTTTTTTTTTTTTTTTTTTGGTGATCATGTGACTGAAATGGTTTTTTTTTAACCCTTCTTTGACCCCTTTTCCTTCAATTCCATCCCTTATCCCACCGCACTAACAATCTTATACTCCAAATTGAATCCCTTCTATATCCTCACCACAAGCGGAGATTTTGCCTGGGAGGGAACAAGATGGAAGGAGATGAGGTGAAAAACATAAAGACAGGTGGCAAGCAGAGGGCTTTGAAGCAAAAGAGGGATCAAATGAGGGCATCAGAAATCTCTTTGGAACTTGCAGAGGGGGAATCCATGAAAATTTTGTATGTTCAGAACATAAACTACAACCTTTAGATCTGTATCCTGCCATTGCTTCCCAAAAGAAAAAGAACTATTGAAAACCCTCACCCACTGAGTTTAAACATGCCAAGCAGAAAATCAAGTGATTCCATTTCTTCAGCCATTTCAAAGTAATTGTTCTCAATAAATCTGATCACAATGATCTTGTTGCAATAATTAAATTTTTCCTGTTTGAGAAACTTTCTGACCAAGACAAGAAGGACATCAACTTTGTGACAACTTTCCTTCACCAGTCAAAGAAATTTGTCAACACTGTTGGTCCCTCAAGATCTTGGGGTGGAAAAATGTGGGCAATTGGATGGCAAAAATTGATGGACCCCATCTAGTTACTTGGACACTATGTGAAGCAATCATCTATTCAATCTCCACCTCAAGAGTATGCTTTTCTCAATCTTAAGGAAGAAAAAGTCTCTCAAATTTTAAGACAAATTTTTTGCAATTTTTCCAGACTTCCCTTTGAATCAAACAGTGAAATAATGAAGGACAACCGCATCCCCTCCTTCTCATCACTTGAATTTGGTTCTTGGCCTACTCCCTTTGACTGCTCTCTGCATTTCAAATTCACATCCAAATCTTTTTACAACTGACCTCACATTGAAAAAGGTGACATCTCTGAGTATTCCTTTTTACTTGCAGTTCCAACCAAGAAATCAAATGGACAACTTATTGAAACTATGAATGAATATGAAGTATCAGATGGCCAATTTTTTTTTCTTGACCTTGGCTTTGGAATTGATTTCAAGAAAAAACGTATAGCAAAAACGGTTTGGGCAGCCAATAAGTACAAGCACTGTACTTTTCCTGCTGTGGAGACTGCCACTCATACAAGAATGGCAATGTCATTTCAAATCAAAAAAAAACAACCTGAAACAATTGCAGGGACTTGGGGAGTGCAAAAATATAATCCAGGAAAAAAACATAAATAAAAATAAAAAACCTTTTTACATTGGTGGGGTTAAAAATAGTCTTAAGCATGGTTTTAATCAAAAATTATTTTTTTTATTGTTAAGTTTTTCATTAAAGAAAATAAATTCACAATCCCAGAATTTGAGTAATCTGCTTTAATTCATCTACTGTTTTACTGCTACCAATTTATGCTGCAGCCATTGACCACTTATCCTTTTTTTTCTGTTGCCATTTTTTCCCTCTCCATTTCCGATTGTGCTTGCTGTTGATCCTTCTCCTTTTCCTCTTTTTGAAATTCTAGCTCAGCCTGTTTCAACTTCCACTTGGCATCCCATTTTTGTTGATGAGCCAAACTCTCTGCCTTCTGCTTTTGCAGATAAATAGCCAGTTGAAAATCCCACTTCTCCCTTTCAAACTGAAATTTTTCAGATTCAATTCACAATTTCAGTGTTTTTCAGAGGGCAATAGGAATGAGCTTGGTTTTGAAAGAAAGGAGAATACAATGGGCTTACTTGAATCTTGCTTCTCCATGATCTCCTCAAAGCCCAAAACATTTGAAGTGTTTCTCATCTTTTTGAATGCTATTGGGGTTGATTTTGATGGAATTGGAGGCCTTTTTCTTTCCCTTTGCAGAGGAGTTTTTTGTGGGAACATCATTGCTGCCAATTGAAGGGGATGTGGGAGGCCTCATTTGCTTGAGTTTTTTTCCGTTCAGGAATGGATGAACCTCTTTTTTCAAATCTAAATCAGTCAAGATTAACCAGACAGAAGAGAAAAGAACTTGGTTCCTTACTTGAGCAGATGTTGATGGCAATGGTGATACAGAAATGAAATCCTTGTCATTGGCCAAGTTCTCCAGTTCTTCCACCCCAGGAGGAGAGCAATAAAAATAAGTAAGTGAGTGGTCCAAGTTTGGGTTTGACTCATCAATCAATGTGGAAGTAGAGGTTATTGGAGCTAATTGTGTTTGAATATCCTCCGGTTATATGATGGGGGCCACTCAAAGGCAAATTTTTCATCAAGGTCCTCATTGCTGGGCTGAGCATCCCCAGCCAAGTCATTGGCATCAACTGAATCAGATGTTTGGGTGTCAAAAGCAGCTAGAGGGGTGATGTTGGCCTTCTTTCCAAAGATTTCATCCATTTGAATATAAAAAGGACAAATGGAGTCCAACTTATCAACCCCCAAGTTGATTCCCTTGGCTTTGTTGGAGTTGTTGATACCAAAGCCAGTGGAGATTGACATGGAGTGTGCTTTTTTGTACTTGGATTGATAATTCTTGAATTTCTCCTTAATCTGTTTTTATGAAAATTCCAGCCTACATTTTGTTTCTTCTTGAGTTCATTGGTCATCAGGAGATAACCATTGACCTTAGAGGATGGAGGTTGTCCAATGCCTGTTTCATTGTTGGATCCAAAGCAAGCATTTTAGTTGGACAGAATTTTGAGCCAGTTTACCAGTATGATGTGATCAGCTCTCTTGAGCTGACTTGAGCCTTTGGAAGCTGATGGGGGATGATTGTTGGATTTTGAGTTCCTGGGGGATTTTTGCTTTTGTCAGTTTCATTGTTTAGTGGACTTGCGGGGGGATCACTGAGGGGCGATTATGAGAGTGATGAGGCAAAGAGGATAGCAAGAGATGAGAGTGATGGAGTAACAAGAGGGATAAATCAATGAGAGTTAGGATGTGATTAAAGCAATAAATTGATGAGAGTGAGGGATTGATGAGGATAGTGATGCAATGAGAGTTAGCTTTAGCTTGACGTGATGAAAGCAATAAAGTGAATGAGATTTGATGAAGCAAAGAGGATGGCAAGAGATTATAGTGATTAAGTTACAAGAGGGATAAAGCAATAAGAGTTAGGATGTGATGAAAGCAATAAAGCAATTAGGGTGAGGGAGTGATGAGGATAGTTATGCAATGAGAGTTGGCTTTAGCTGGATGTGATGAAAGCAATAAAGTGAATGAGATTTAGCTGGATGTGATGAAAGCAATAAAGTTATGAGAGTGATGAAGTGATGAGGATAGCAATGAAGAGATCAAGAACAATGAATCAAATTTTGTTCTGATGAGTTTGGAGGTAAAATTTTTCCAAGGTTGGAGGTGGAAAACCAGGGGTGTATGAAGTTGACAGGTGGTGGAAGCCTTTATATACTTTACTTGAAAAAACCCACTTATTTCCAGGTAACTCTGACACTTCTCATGTGAAATAAGTGGGTTTTTTTGATTTTTAATGGGGGGTTTGAAATGGCTGTTTTGGTTTGAAACCCGCCATTTTTTAATGGTGGGTTTGCTTAACTCTGATAGACCCTAATTTTAAAATTAATTCCTTTCATACATTAAACCATCCATCCTCATCATACCCAAGTGTTTTGCAATAACTCTAAATACAGAATTCCCATCAAAAACTGGATACTAAACATCCCCCAGGAACTTAGGTAAGTAATCAGGTATTTGATTGAGTTAATTCACTTTTGGTTCCTACAATCAAAAATTACTTAGCCAAAATCCTAATCTAATTAAAAAATTGATACTCATCAAAGATGAGCTTCTGTTTGAATCCTCTATTTATTCTTCTTACTCCTTCAAAAAGGATTCTGATTCCAAATGAAGGGATCCTCATTCACTTTCAGTCTCTTCCTTTGAAATATGAAATTCAGATGAAGAGCCTTTCTTGCACTACAGAAATAATTTTCACATCATTTCATTAAACCATAGATATGAACACTCAAAAGAAAAGAATTAATATCTTTGGTCTTTTTGGATCTCTCTTAACCCTGTTTTGCTTCTTAATTTCTATTTCAACATTTTCAAATTTTGAAATTTAACAAGAAGTTGCTTTCAATTCGGGTTGACTGCGGGTGGACCTTAACACCTTTAGCTCAAGCCCTGGCTTGGCAATCAAAGCAGCATCACCCTTAAGCATTGAACTTAGAATCTCCAACCTAATTTCTTTAGTTTTTTCCCTATTCACTGAATTCCACTATAAACATTTTATATTCTTCATCAAGCCCTGGACCTTTTTCAAACTTTCAAAAACCAAAAACAAATCAATTTCTCAATCCAATTAGGGAAATTCTAAATTTTAGACCTTTTGACCCCCATTCACAACCTAAAAATGGTTGTGTGGCGAACTTTGCAACCCATTTTGGGTCGCGAACCAGGCCACACAACCCATCTTGTGTTTTGAATGGAAAAACAAAATTCAATTTAAGTAATTGATTTATTTTTTGGTTATTTGTTTATTTCATTTTTTTATTTATATTTTTTTAATATTTATATTTTTAATTTAATTGAATCATTTATTTTTTATTTGTTTTTTTGGGCATTGGGTTTTTCACGCCCCAAAACCTGGAATTCACGCGGTTTGGACATCCCCACAACGTCCCCCAATGTCCCCAGCCCACACTGTAAACCCCCAAAAAAAAATAGTTTTTGGGGGTTGTAAAAAAACAAAAAATTAATACTAGGGAATAGGAGGGCATTTAAAACCCTTGTAGAAAAAATATGAAGAATTTTGGCCATTTTTAAGGCCTTCAAAATTGCCCTCAAAAAACTGAAAAAAACCTCCATGTCTTGAAACTTTTCACATTTTTAATCTTTTTTCTTTTATTTTTTTGAGAAATATGAAGAAAAAAAATTTCCAAATATTGCAGGTCATTCAATTATAATTTTTCCAGAATTTTATTACTTCACTTTCCCGCCAGAAAATGCGATTTACATAAAAATGAGAAATTATTTTCAATTCTTTTTTTGGTTATTTTTCCATGAGATTTTCCAAATTTTCAGTTTTCAGTATTTTAGTGGGCGTTGTGAAGGGCCCAAATAAATGATTTGGGGATTTTTAGGATCAATTATTCACCCCCAAAAATTGATTGTCTACAAAAATAATGGGAAGTGTCTGTTTGGGGGTGTGTTTTAAAGCAATTTCTGATATCATTTTGATTCTTTTTATGGACAAACTGAGTTTACAGTTTTAAAATGCACTTCAAATGAAAGACAGGCAAAAAAATTTCTTTTTCATATTCTGATAATTATGAAGCGGTGGCTATTAATCAAGTCAGTATGAATTTTTTTTCATTTCATCTTAAATAATAATAATCTTTTTTTCCTTAGTATCAATACAAAAATTTCATTTTCCCAAAAACAGCAATACCCAAAATTGCAAAATTTCCAGATGTGATGGGTGATGGGAACTATGGATTTATATCAGTAGCAGTTAATTTTGGACATAAATCTGAAGATTGGAGCTCAATACGTCAGGAAATGATCGAGGAAATGGAATCAAACGCTATCTTCAAGGATTAAAACTTCATGGATCAAGTCTGGGATGAAAATTTTGCCAATGAAAGAAAAAATCTCAACCACACTTCTGAACCTTCCCCTTAAAGTTACTGGATGAAATTCCCTTGCCATGGTTTCCTGCTTGCAGATACATAAAATAGGCCATTGGTAATTTTATCTAAGTTGATTCCATCACCTTATTTGCCCCTCAATTCACCTCCAACTGCCAATTCTCAAACATCTCCCATATTTTTAATTATTTTGGAAAATTTTCAGCACATAGTTTCTTTCCACAATAATTCTGAAGTGTGGCCAGCTCCCCAGTTAGATCCCCTTTGGAAGGCTTTTGCTAGCAAGGAATCACAAAAATGGGAAGATTTGATTCATAATAACTTGGAACTTGGTTTGAAGGTTTTGTTTCATGGTAGTAAAAATAATAAATTAGTAAAAATTGATCTTGATTGAATCATTTGTCTGGTTTTTTTATCAATTTTTCATATTTTTTTACTCATTGATTTAGAGCAAAAAACACCACTTTTGTGTTTTCAATTATGAATTCTATTGGAAATAATTAGCTAAAAAATTCCCTGTATCATTTTTTTGGGCCCTTTGCAATTCTCACTAAACTAATGCAAACTGAAAATTTGGAAAATTTCATGGAAAAATAACATAAAAAAGAATTGAAAATAATGTCTCATTTTTATGTAAATCCCATTTTCTGGCGGGAAAGTGAAGTACTAAAATTCTGAAAAAATTATAATTGAATGGCCTGCCATATTTGGAAAAAAAATTTGTATTCAGATTTCTCAAAATAATCAAATAAAAAATATTAAAAATGTGAAAATATTTGAGACATGGAGCATTTTTTTCATTTTTTTGAGAGCAATTTTGAAGGCCTTAAAAATGTCAAAAATTCATCAGATTTTACCTACAGGAGTTTGAGATGCGCTCCTATCCCTCGGGTCTTTTTTTAAAAAAAAAAAAAATCAAAAACCGTGTTTTTTTCAGGTTTACTTCATGCGCTGGGGACTTCCAAACTGCGTGAATTCCAGGTTTTGGGGCGTAAATAACCAAAAACCCATTTTTTTCTTTGTTCTTTTTTTATTGAAATAAAATAAAATAAATAATAGATATAAACAAGGTATTAAAAATTTCAAATATATTTATATATAGTATAACCGTTTGCAACTCAGATGGTTTGAAAACAGCCATTTGCAACTCAGATGGGTCACAAACAGGATTTTGCGCCCATTTGCAACCACAGGGTTGTTAATTTAACATTGGCCATCCAATAATCAATCTTTTCTTCCAATAATTAATCTTTAAATCCAATAATTGGTACCCTTCAAAAAAACCCGCTTGCTTCATTGGAAGGGTAATAATCTAACTGCCATTGAGGATGAAAATCCTCAGGCACAACGTATCCTCTTGATGCTAAAATTTCACCTAGAATGTGGGAACATGGCAAGCCAGTTTTCTGGGAATATGAATTGGCGCACACTTCATCATCATGGTCATGCTTCAACTTCCTAAATTGTTCCCTAATAATTTGAATTGCCTTGATCAACAGTTTATATCCCAAGGGCAATGGTTCTGTTGGAATACCTGTTCCTAAATTTATTCAATATTTTTCAAGTGATGCATGCACTGATTGGATTTGGATTTCAATTTTTCTTTAAAGCTGTTTTAAAAAATCCAAAATTTTACCCAAAGATCCCATAAGTAATCATTTGAAACTAGCATGGGCCCCTTCTACCCAAGACTTTGTTATATGTCCAAATTCATGGTTGACACAATTCCATGCTGTTACAGATGTCTCTTTGATAGGGAAAATGTTTTTTTTTGATATACTTTCCCACATCCTTGTGGTCTTTCAAGAAACACTGTATACAAGTTTCAAAATCAGAATTCTCAGCAGAGATGAACAGAAGAAGAAATAAATTGGAATACTCTGAGTTGTTCATCCTTGGCTTCTGCCTCCCCCTTGGTTTTAGGGGCCCCCTTCTTTGCCCACAGAGTCATAAAGTTTTGCCATCCTTCATTTTCATTACTGAAGTGTACTTGACAGTTTTCTTGAATATTTTTAAACAATTTCCAGGAGCACAACTTTCTGGATGACTCGGGGTAACTATGTTCTATAGCACAAATCAGAGCTTTTTCACTTTCTTTCACAAAAAATTTGGGAAGCCTCTTGGGATCATAAGCCAACTCCTTTAATGAATTCAAACCACAACTGTAGAAATCATATGTTTCTTTTGTTATAAAAACAAAAGCCTTTGTAAAAGTTTTCTTTTTGGCTTTCATTCCTACAACATTCAATAGAGGGATGTTGTACCTATTTTTTTTATAAGTACAATCCAACAAAGCAATATGATGGAATTTTTTCAAAGTTTTATAGAATCAGGATGAGCCAAGAAAAGGGACTCTAAGTGACCCTCTCCAACAAATTTTGACCTGGAAACCCACTGGGATTCCTGGAGAATTTCCAATAGAACATCAATAAAACCTTTTCCATCCAGTTCTGCTTGCTTTACATTCTGCTTAGCGTTATAAATTGTTCTATTGTCAATTTATTCTCCACAATCAATGTTTCTCAGTTTAGTTTTGAGTTTAATTTTCTTGAGCCCATCTTTCATGCCTTCCTTAATTAGATCCAAGTCTTTGCCAGAGATTATCCTCAGTTGAGGATGCACTGAAGGGCTTTCAGATGGTTGATGATTTTGTAGGCCATTTCTAATGGAGAGATGCCACCTGGGATCTGCTACTTTCCAACTTGCACATATCATGAATTGAAACCCAACTTTCCTGGTTTGTGTTTTCCTTTGACATTTGGTGAGGCATGGCTTGGATTCTTTCCTACTAGGAAAGGCTCTAACAGGAGGGGGGTCAAGCGGGTATGGAACCCCTTATTTACATCAGTATTTGTCAAGCAAAATTCTTCTCAATCAAATGACAATGAAATGTGATCCAACACTTTTAGTCAATTTCAGTTGTGAAGAAACATCTTGTAATTCCATTTTTGAAGAAACATCTTGTTCCCCAATGGTAACCCTAGATGATGATGCAATTGGGGCTTCCAATGTTTTCTTTTCCAAATTCCTACCCAAATTCCTAGAATTCCAAGCTTTGTTAACAACCCTTTGAACTATATCCGTTAACACAGCCATGTTTAAACCAGGAGGGCTTGGGCTTGCCACTTTTCCCGTAAACCAACAAAATTGAATGGAAATTTAGTATTCAATTCAATTTTCAATCCAACAACTCCAAAATTTTGCTCATTTTTGGTTTGAGAAAAATAAATTTATGCAATGGACATGTTTTTTGTGTATACGTGGTGCCAATAGGTAGAGTTTGATTCCAAAGTTCAAAGTTTATTTTTTTGGTCCAATAATAGTCCCAAAGAGTATGCCAGATCCCCAAATTTGGTTTGACATCACTTGAATGTGGTCCAGGGATGCCTAGGTACCCCAGATCCCCCCTCAAATGGCCCATTTGGGGCTTTTTTTCCCCAAATTGGCCGGGAAAATACCCTCAAACCCTGCTCCATCCCCCAGGGGTTGCAAACCATTTCAATTCATAATCAGGAAATTGTGACCTACAAAGGGTTGCAATTGGGGGTTGGGCACTTCTTGGGGGATGTGCAAGTCAGGTGCAACTTTGCTTGTTTCTTGTTGGGATGTGAATTGCTGTTTGCAACCCATATGGGTGGTGAATGGCAATTAACACCCATTTTTCACCCCAATTTTTCAAATTTAACATTACCCTAATAGCATACATACATTTAAAAATGCAGAATTTCTTTTCTTTTTTGAAAAAATGAAAAAATGGAAGTTTGCTACTGTAGTGTTTTAAAGCTGAATGTTCTGACCCAAGTTCAGTTGAATGGTTTCTAAATCTCTCTTGAAAAAATCTAGGTTAAAATCCAATTTGATGAGATGAGAAAAAAATAATGTCTATGGAAAGGTTTTTACCAGTTTTTGAACCCCCATCAGGATAAAAGGGATATTAAAGATATGATGGAAAACAGCCTGGGATTCAGGATGTAGGATTGATATTTTTTGATTTTTTAGATTTTAACTCTTGTCAAGTGAATCATGATGTCCCTTAAGATCTTAAATCAAGAATTCCTTTGAATCCATTTTTCAAGAAGAGAGCCCAAAAAATTGATTTAGGGGAAAGATAGTTGAGGTTTTTTTGATGATGAGCCAAGTTCTGAGGGTGTAAGAGGATATAGTATCTGGAAATTATCAGACTGATCCATTTTATCTGATTGTTCAACTCAACCAAGTTCAATTGATTCTCTACCTTTAAGGAATTACAAAAGTTTTTAATCATTTGATTGGTTGCCAAATTCAAAGTGGATCAAATTTTTTGATTGACAGTGGATCATACCTAACAAGAGGTTTGAATGGGTTAGGATTTAATAAGAGGTTCAGGATCTACCAAAATAAGATTGTTGCTTATGATTTGAGATCTGAAGGAGGAAGAAAGGAAGGGACTGATGGCAATGATTGAGAGTTTTGAAGCTATTGAGTAGGAATCAATCAAATGAATTTATTTATCTTCATTGGTTGAAGTTGGCAAATTGAATTTTGAGAAAGTTGAGATGATGACAGAATTCTTTCAAGATCTGCTGAGATAATTGGTGATTGGATTTAATGATTGAATTAACCTCTTGGATTGGTTGGTCAAATTGAGACTTGATACAATCTCTCAGTTCTTTGAATTCTTGTCAATTTGATTCTTGGTCAATCCTCCAGAACTTGATGATCTTGGTCAAGAGTTTGATGGTCTTTTAGTTTGAAAAGTTTGAAAATTCTTTTGGAAAGAGGGTTTTTTGTTTCAAAAATCAAACCAAGGTCATTAGTTTGAAATCAAATGTTTGGTTGATTCTTACAGGAGGAACAGGGTTTTTGGGTGTTTTGATTTTGTTTGGGGGGATCTTAAATATCCCATCTAGTCGTTGATTATCAAAGCATAGTCGGGTAGCTTCTCTCTGATGACTGATGAAGGGGGGCCATGCTTGAGTGGATGAGTGAAGTGCACCAATACAGGACTGGAGTGATGGTGATTTGGGATCCAAAAAAGCAATTCAAAACCAATTGGTGTCAGCCTCCTGGATGCCAAGACCCTTGCTATCCTTTAGCTACCAGAGGTGATAGAATAAATAATAAATATATTATTTAATAAATGCAGCAAAAATCCATAAAATATTTGGATAAAGATTATTGCAAGGTTAATTGGTTTGGTTATGGTTTATTTTTATAAATCAATATAGATAAACTAATTATTGAATGTTTTTATAGAGGGGCCACAATTATATTGGGGATCTTTAACACCCCTCTTCAGGGATTTCAGTATGAAAACACGTAGTCCTGGTTAATTTGGGATCTTTAGTTTAAAGGATATTTTACCCAAAGATAATGTGTATATAAAATACACGGTGGAGTGGCAGGGCCTTGTTACCAAGCTGCAACGAAAGAGAAAGGATAATAAAACTCACTGGTATATTATTAAATCCTTAGGGTATCTTTTTGGGACGTGCACTGATGTGTTAAACCTGTATACTGGGGTTATAAGGTTGTTCAGCAGTTTAAATTGATATAAAGAGGTTGAGGACAGATATTATTGATCAGACTGAGCCATAAATAACTTATGTATCTCTTATAAGTACTTGATTACCTGGGAATGGTGTCTGGATATAAATGTAACTGTGTCTCTGCCCATCAATATCCTCAAAAGAGCTCTTTATTTATAGCTTTTGGAGTCCCAATATTATCCTTCTGAGGGGTACAGGGGCTCAAAGGGATGGACACTAAGGCTAGCAGGCTAACCAGTGGTATCCTGTCACGTGTTCCTGGTTCTGTAGCACGGGTAGCATCTCATTCCGCAGGTTATGGGAATTATTCTATCTTATAATTGATATTAGGACATGTGAATAACACTAATCTGTCCTGTTTATGTATTATTTAATTAATTATCCTTAGTAAATGTTCCCAGTAAGTTAATAATTATTTTAATAGACATTTCTACAGACATTCTGATGTCAGGTGAGTTCTCATTATGTATTAAATAATTGGAGTAAAGTCATGATATTGGTTTTACTCCTTATTTTCGAGTTTCAGTTGATTTGATAAAATAATTACGTAAAAATATAAGTCATGGGAATTCATGTAATATTTTTACATCATTAGTTTTCTTAGTATGTCACAAAATATTGATGTCTAGAAATTCTCATAATAGTATATTAAAGTATTTTGATATATTTTTAGAAGTTGTCATTGTCTTATTTTCACCATTCTTGGTATTTGAATTATATTTAATAAAAATAAGTATAAGGTTTATTTAAGTATTTTTATATAATATTATGTACTTTTACACTTTGTACTATCCACAGGAACATTTATTACATATGTAGAATGTTCCCATGTGGGTTGTAGCATGTTTACGCAGTACCTAAGTTTCTCAGGCCGCTTGTCACTTTGTCAACCCGTAGTCCTGCGGCTGCGTACTTGTCAGAGGCCTGGGGCTGTACACTTGTCAGAGGCCCAGGGCTGCCTACACAACCTTGACAGAGTGACAGGGCTGTATCTCAGCCGCACGCGGGTACATTGGCTGCCGCGGCTGCATGCGGGAATTGTGACAAAACACATTTCCGTCCGTAACTCCTAAAATATACACAACACCTCAATTATGACTGGATTTAAGGTGTGAAACCTATACGTGACAATACGTGTGAAATTTTTAATTGGCCAAAAAGCTCAATCGCAGTGCCATGGTATTTTGGTCTTTCTTTCCTTAATTATTTAAAAATATAAGGAGTTGGATTTCAAGGGTGGGGTCATTGAGTGACCCTACCTAATTTTGGGTTGATAATCCATTTCTGTAATAATATTTATGTTTTTCCTACTCCTTCTTAGGTTAATTGTATTATTATTATTTTTATGTTATTTCTGTTACTTTTGCAGCTTGCTCTGCAATAGTAGCAAGCTGACATTCCCCCACTCCAATATATGGCCATATCTGAAAAAAATCTGGAGCATGTTGAGAGAAAATTAACTTCATGTGTGTTTCAGTTCCTTTTTCTGGCCCTGTAGTTTTTGAGATGTATTGGTCCATCAGGTATGTTATTCTCTGGTAACCTATCATCTTTGTCTTCAGATTCTCCTTTGTATCTTACTAAGTATAGTCTAACATCTTTTCCTTGTACTCTCTCTTTCTTGTCTCTCAATATCCTGCTGACTTTCCCTTTTTCTTTCACAGGGTCAGGTTCTATTGGGATTATTGTTGGAGGGAGGTTGCTACCTTCTCTTGGTTGAAAGTGTTTGACTAGGTGTCATAACCGCAACTCGACTCAGCCATACTCAACCCTCAGCCATTCACAGTCCAGTAAAATCTACTTTCCACCCCTGGATATACATACTGCATGTCCCCTAGGTAATCTCCCAGGCATACTCTCCACCTTTCTATGGCTTGGTTCATCCCTATCTCTCTTCAACCCTATCTGGCATGAGGAGTACATACAGTCAACCCATAGTACATACCCCTGGCTGGACAACCCATAACCCAGTTCAGTACATGACCTTCCTGGACAAGCCCATACTCAATTTGTCAAGCTAAAACCTCCAGCCCCATTGGTCAACATGTAATGCCATGGGCCTCTCAGCCCAGCAACAGTCATCCCTCCTCAAGGCCTCCTCCCAGTTCTCACATATACTGACCTCTCCTCTCCTCCTGGACTAATTCCCCCCAAGGAATTAGTATACTACTTCTTATTGGTTAGTCCCTCGTCCAATGGGTGTCATCTCAGCACAAAAAAGCCAACCAGCCTACCTTACTCATCTCACCTATCCCTCTGGTGTTACTCTTACAGGATTCCCTCATCACAATCCTTCAGAGCCTTACTCCTGGATTCTTCTCCTCATCACTGTCCTTACTACACATCTCCTCTTCATATGTCATCAATCTCTTTCTCTCTATCCTGAGTTCTGTGAGAATTAGTGCCTGTGCCTTCAGCCCCCTGCACGCCAGGGGCAGTTGTGACACTAGGCTAACAGGAAATACTGGGTGTTTTCTTGATAATTCTTCACTCAAGATTACTTCCACAGCATTTTTGCCATGCATCTTTTTGATAAAAAATGGTTCAACAAAGGCTTGTTTCAGTTTTCTTTTACCTGCTAGATTTTTGAAGTTGGTAGTGGATATCAAAATCTGGTCTCCTATTTTAAAGTCAGGTTCTCTATGTTATTTGTCCCATCTTTTTTTGTTGTATTCTACTACTTCTTCTACACAATTTTGAGCATGATTATTTTCCAGATCTATCATCTTCTTAAATTCAAGAGATGTTGGATGAATAGTGGTTAAGTTATAGTTTAAGTTATTCCTAGGGAGTTTTGGAATCCATCCTCTTTCTAGTATGTAAGGAGCTTCTTTGGTAGTAGAATGTTTACTGCTGTCATAAGCCATTTCTAGGGCTGGGAGTAGGCTTACCCAATCATGGAAATAACCATCTGAGTTTTTGTATTCTAGACCAAAACTAAAGAACCTCCTTAACATATCTTCTAGGGTCTGTATCATTCTTTCAGCTAATCCATCAGTTTGGGGATGGTATGCTGTAGAAAATGCTAAAGTAGTACCCAGTATATCATGTAGATTCCTCCAAAACTCAGAGGTGAATTTGGGGTCTCTGTCACTGATTATAATCTTGGGTATACCAACATCAGCTATGATCCTGTTCCAGAATAGTAAAGCTACATCCATAGCACTATCTTCTTTGTGGTTAGGTAAGAATTTAGCCTTCTTAGAGTATCTGTCAACTATAACTAGGACAGAGTTATATGAATGAGTACCTCCAGGGGGGAGGCCGGTGACAAAATCCATATTGATTATTTCCCATCTGGTTTTGGGTTCAGAGATCTTCTGTAGGAGTCCAAACCTTTTTCCAGTAGTTTTATTAGATTTTTGGCAGGTCTCACAGCTAGTAACATACTTAATAGTGATTTATTTCCAGTCTATCCGCCAAGCAGTTTGTTTTACTTTTTCCAAGGTTCTTTCTGTGGATAGATGCCCTGATGAACAGTTGTCATAGCATTCTTGGAGTATATGTTGTATATGTTCTTTGTTGCTTAGTATTAATACACCGGAATGTTGGTGTCTGTAGTAAAGGAGACCATCCCAAAAGGTAAACCTTCCTGCTTTATAGGGTTTAAGTTATGAAGCAGGTAGACTATTTATCAGAGCTTCTTCTGGGGATTCAAATTCCATAATGGTAATCAGCAGCTTGATTTCAGGAGAGTAGTTGTCCCTTACTAGGTTGAAGAAAGCAGTATCTAATTCACATAAGTGGCTCCCCATCATTGGAGCATTTAATGCAAAAAGATTGATGTTCAGGATAGGAAAGATATCTTGATCTTCAGGGTCATATTCTGGATTGTTAGAGTCATTAGGAAAAGAATTCTTACTTAGACTATCAGCATTCTGATGTTTAGCTCCAGCTTTATGCACTATAGTAATCTGACCTCTATACTGTTGTATAGCAATTTTCCACCTGAGCATATGTCTGCTGGGGGTTTTCATTTTCATAAGAGTTCTTACAGCATTTAAGTCCGTGATCACTTGAAAATTGGTGCCTTCTAAGTAATAGTGTAGCTTTTCTAAGGCCCATACTAGAGCCAAACATTCCAACTGACTGGCTCCATATCTCTTTTCTGTATCTTTGATCTGTCTAGATATGAGGAGTACTGGTTTCTCTACTGGTCTGTCTTCTTCTATTCTATCTTGATGTAGAGCAGCTCCTAACCCTTCCATACAGGTGTCAATGTACAGTCTTGAGGGCTTGGAGTAATCTGGTTGGATGAGTAAAGTAGTAGAGGTCATAGCTATTTTTAGTTCCTCATAGTTTTTCAATCTCTCATGAGTCATTTAAAATAGAGTGTTTTTGTTGCATAATTCATACAGACTCTTAGTTAGCATAGCAAACTTTGGTATGTATTTTCTGTAGTAACTCCAAAACTAATGAAAGACAATAACTCTGTTTTTTTTTGAGGAATAGGTCTATTCATGACAGCAGCTAGAGTTAGACCAGAGACTATATTTCCTAAGGCTTTCAATTCTCCGTAGCAAAAGTTGCATTTCCTCATGGATACCTTCAATCCTTCTCTGGAGATAGTCTGGAGTACTAATCTTACTTGGTTGATATGAGTATCCCAATCATCAGAGTATATGATAACATCATCTATATATACCATCATCCATCCTTGTCTGATGTATGTAACTAGAACAGTATCCATTGTTCTCTGAAAGTATGATGGGGCATTCTTTATACCAATGGGAATCCTAGATATTCATATATTCCCAAATGACAGATTATTCTCATAAACTTCCTGCTTTCAGGGCTTATAGGTATCTGGTGGAAACCTTTAAGCATATCCATAGTAGTGATATACTTGGCCTTGGACAAGTTATGCAGAGCATGATCAATCCAGGGTATAGGATAATAATCTGCCTGAGTATAATTATTGAGCATTCTGAAGTCTCCTACCATTCTTGACTTGTCATTATGCCAAGCTATGATTACAGGTGTGGTCACATCTACCTGCTCATTGTGCCCTACTTTCCTTAATCCTCGTAAGTCTATCAGTTCTTGGATATGTTCCTCAAGAGCTTTTCTAGACTTAGAACTAGAAGGATAGGCTGGTCTTCCTAAGTTTGGAGGATAAGGAGGCTTAATTGTCAATGTTAATACCATATCATGTCCTTTAATATCACCAATGGGATTATATTTAGTACAAAAAGAATTTTGGTTCTCAAAGCAAAATTTCAATGTATCTTTCTTCTGTTCTTCAGAAAGTTTCATATTCAGAGCTGCTTGAGAGAAGTATTCTTGGTAAAAGTCTTCTAAATGCTTTTGATAAGTAGAGGAGGGGAAGTTAGATTGAATGGTGCATATCTTAAAATTCTTGTCCCAATTACCACCCACTGTGAAGTATCTCCCTTTAATCTGGAACACATCAATACCATATAGACATAATGCATCATTACCTAGCATCAGGTAGTCACATATTCCATTGAGAAATACCACAAATTCCACTTGCATTCTCAAAGATCCTTTAGTATGGGGTAGTATTATAGGGGCAGTCCATACTCCAATAGCATTCATGGTAGAGTTGCAAGAGCTAAAATTGGATTTTGGGATGGGCAGAAGGTGTTCTTTACAATTGGGATCCCATTTGTTTAAGAATTCAGCACAGACACATGAGCAGAAAGCTCCACTATCCAGTAATAACCTTATAGGTCTGTCTTTATACAATCCTGTTGCATAGCAAGTTTGACCAGTGGTATAACTTTTCCCACTTATAGTTTTAATGGTTAATGGTTTAACATCCGTAATATGTCTAGGAATTATTTCAGGATCCCATTGTTGGGGAAAACTAGAATCCCCATGGATGTTATTGGTTTCTACAGAAGTTTCTATATCTCCTTCTATAACATTAACAGGGTTGGTCAGGATCAATTCACATTCAAAAAGAGACCCTTCAGTATCAGCTATATCTTAATATTTCTGATTCCCTTAAACCTTCTTCTCTCCTTCCAAGACTGCTATCTTTCTTTTTGATAATGGGCAGCCTTGTCTCATAGGCCCTGTCTTGTTACAATTCCAACAAGTCCCAGGCATCCTCTCTTTATCCCTATTCTCATTAGGTTTCTTATTATCAGAGGTATTCTTCAGAGGACGTTGTTCTTGGGTTTTGTTAATGTTGTAGTTCTCTTTGGGTCTAGAAGGGACTTTCTTGTCTAACCCATTCATGTCTATTTCTTCTTCTAGCACATTGATTAGAGTTGGCAAGTCAGCATCCATACTCATCCTACATCTCACACTATGGTTAAGATTTCCAGGACACAGGTTGAGGATTCTTTCATTTACTTCCTCTTTATCAGCATCTGGATAGAAGCAATCTAGTCTTTTCTTCTGTTCCAAGCATTATTTGTGAGGCTTATCCTTGGAGGGGTCAAATGAGGAATTTTCGAAATTTTTCATCATTTTTATCTTCCACATTCTAGAACCAAATTGTTCTTTAATCAGAAGTTTCCAAGAATTCCATGGTAAGGATCCTACTTCTTCTCTTTTACTGATAAACCAGTCCAAGGCTACTCCTTCAAATAGTCTGGGAAGCCTGACTACATCTATAGCTTCTGGTAAGTCATAAGAGTTAATAGTGTAGTCAATAAATTTAATAAAATTTAAATGATTGTATTCTCCTTCACTGGAGAACTTTGGTCATTCAGAAATAGGTGGTAACAGTTTGAGGGCTTTCTCCATCTCAGGGGTAGGACTAGGCCTGAAGGTGTGACTCCTATGCATTCCTAGTAAGGGTGGTGCATAAGGAGTATTTGTTTGTCTGGGAGGTTTTGGTTCCTCTGTGGTACTCCCCAAGGGGTTGGTCAGACAGACTTTCAAGTCTCTAAGATCATTCTTGATCAGATTAAGTTGCAGGTCCTCTATATTATTAAGCAGATCCAGTTTCTCACTAAGGGATAGAATGGAGCTGTTAGTAGTGGTTACCAATTCTTCTTTTAAGGGTTGGAAATACATAATAAAATCTTCTTGGATTCCTGATAACATATTCTCAATTGTTTGAGTCTGTCTGATCCTACCTTGATTAATTGTCTACAATAACTGTTCTGTGTGTTCTTTGATCTCTTCCATTCCTACCTTCTTTGTTTTTTTATTAATTGATTTGGCTACTACTGAGGTTAATTTATCCATTTGGTTATAAACACTGTCCAAATTTTCACAAAATATTTGGAAATTATGATGAATATCATGAGAAAAGGAAGTGATTACATCAGAGGTTTTTTTGGGCTCAGAATTAGAGGCTAATTGTTGTTAACCGTTTTCCATTTTTGAGCTAGGGATATTATCTGATCCCAATCTTTCTTTCCCTTTGGCTTTGGATGGGAAGAGGATCTCTTCTTTCCTGATCCTTTGCCTTTCAGTTGGGCTAATTGATCCCAAGGATTCCATTTTTCTACGTAGGATTCTACCTCTTTCCTTGGAATCATTTTCTGAAGAGCTATCTGGGTAGCTTTTGCCTGGGAGATTATCTTTTTTGTAGGTACCATGTCCTCTTTGGCTTGGGCTTCTTTGAACTATTCCCAATATTTCACATGCTCTCTGATTAAGTCTTTGATCCTGGCTTCCTTGGCCAGATTCTGCTGGGGTGGCTGCAGGGAATCTTCTTGTAATGGAGGGTGGCTTGATTCTGCTACCTTCTCCCGCTCTAGGTTGGGGGAGGGCAGAAGTACTTGTTGCTGTTTCTTGTCCATCAAGATTTGATTCATGGTTTCCAGTCCCCTCATGGTTGTCATTAGTGGTGGTCTCACGTTTACTGGGAGCTCCTGTCAAAGATTGATAGGAGGAAATTCTCCCTGAGACTCTTGTGTTACGTCTATTCATATTTGAATAAAATTTTTATAAGTATTTTACACAAAAAATCCGTAAAAATAAGTTTTATTCAAAAACTCACTTAAGTTGATGTTCAAAGGTACCAAGACTTTATTGGGATTAAATTGATCCTTAGTAGGTAATCCTACGGGGTCTTGGTGTGTTCCAATGAGGTCTTCACCTGCCCAATCAATATTTTCAGGGCGTCCAGAGATATCTGGGACTTCTTGATCCAATAAATCAATTTCAGTGGCGGTGGTTTCTGGTACAGGAGGGTTCACTGATGTAAAAAGGTTATTTTATTGGTCAATAAAATATATTAATATTATTTAAAAAAATAATATGGTAATACAAGTTGTATACTTAATTTTATATGTCAAAAAAAAATTTATACGGTATTTCTTCCAAGCTTTATGTTTCCTTGATAGAGCCTGGAAGTTGATAGGCCTCTCAAGATCTTCTTGTTCAAGGATTTTATCTAAGTGTTTACGTGCAGAAGAGATATTAAGTTGCTCAGCTTGAGTTAAAGCTTTCCAACCAGTAGGTTTATACTTTTTTTTAATATATTCTTCTTTTCTTATCTTTAAAAGATTTAAATAATAGATTATCAATTCTGCATTGGTTTTTAAATGCCCTGCAAAATGATTTAATTATCAATCACGGTTATAAAGTCAGATAAATTTATTTTTGATTTGATTTTATGTGAAATGTCTGGTCCAAGGTATTAAATATAATAAAATGGAATATTTCCCAGCCAGACCCCCAATTGTCAGCCTCCTGGATGCCAAGAACCTTGCTATCCTTTAGTTACCAGAGGTGATAGAATAAATAAGAAATATATTATTTAATAAATGCAGCAAAAATACGTAAAATATTTGGAAAAAGCTTATTGAAAGGTTAATTTGTTTGGTTATGGTTTATTTTTATAAATCAATATAGATAAATTGATTATTGAATATTTTTATAGAGGAGCCACAATTATATAAGGGATCTTTAACACCTCTCTTAAGGGATTTCAGTATGAAAACATGTAGTCCTGGTTAATTTGGGCTATTTAGTTTAAAGGATTTTAACCCAAAGATAATATGTATATAAAATACATGGTGGAGTGGCAGGGCCTTGTAACCAAGCCGCCACGACAGAGAAAGTATAATAAAACTCACTGGTATATTATTATAGCTTTTGGAGTCCCAATATCATCCTTCTGAGGGGTACAGGGGCTTAAAGGGACGGACACTAAGGCTAGCAAGGTAACCAGTGGTAGCCTGTCATGTGTTGTTGGTGCTGTAGCACGGGTAGCATCTAATTCCCCAGGGTATATGAATTATTCTACTTTATAATTGATATTAGGACGTGTGAATAACACTAATCTGTCCTGTTTATGTATTATTTAATTAATTATCCCCAGTAAATCTTCCCAGTAAGTTAATAATTATTTTAATAGACATTTCTACAGACATTTTGATGTCAGGTGAGTTCTCATTATGTATTAAATAATTGGAGTAAAGTCATGATATTGATTTTACTCCTTATTTTCGAGTTTCAGTTGATTTACTAAAATAATTACTTAAAAATATAAGTCATGGGAATTCATGTAATATTTTTACATCATTAGTTTTCTTAGTATTTCACAAATTATTGATGTCTAGAAATTCTCATAATAGTATATCAAAGTATTTAAATATATTTTTAGAAGTTTTCATTGTCTTATTTTCGACATTCTTGGTACTTTGAATTATATTTAATAAAAAATACGTATAAGGGTTATTTAATTATTTTTATATATTTTTATGTACTTTTAGACTATCTACTATCCACAGGAACATTTATTACATATGTAGAATGTTCCCTTGTGGTTTGTAGCATGTTTACACGGTACCTAAGTTTCTCAGGCCGCTTGTCACTTTGTCGACCCGTAGTCCTGCAGCTGCGTACTTGTCAGAGGCCCGGGGCTGCGTACAGGACCTTGACGGAGTGACAGGGCTTTATCTCAGCCGCGCGGGGGTGCATTGGCTGCCACGGCTGCGTGCGGGAATTGTGACAAAACACATTTCCGTCCGTAACTCCTAAAATATACACAACACCTCAATTATGACTGGATTTTAGGTGTGAAACCTATACGTGACAATGTGTGTGAAGTTTTTAATTGGCCAAAAAGCTCAATAGTGGTGCCGTGGTATTTTGGTCTTTCTTTGCTTAATTATTTAAAAATATAACAAGTTGTATTTCAAGGGTGGGGTCAGTGAGTGACCCTACCTAATTTTGGGTGGATAATCCATTTCTGTAATAATATTTATGGTTTTCCTACTCCTTCTTAGGTTTATTGTATTATTATTATTTTTATGTTATTTCTGTTACTTTTGCAGCTTGCTCTGCAATAGTAGCAAGCTGACAATTGGAGCTACATTCCTTGGGTACTTGGAGTTGATTGGATTCCAAATCACAGATTGTTACCTGGCCTGCAAATTTGTTTTGATGGATTTCTGATTAAGGAGTGATTGGGGAGCATGATTAGTAAGTTGGGGACGGTATTGATGGTCTTGATGATGATGATTCAATGCTTGGATTGGATGGATCTAGATCATCTATAGAAGGAGGGGGTCAGATTAAAACCTGGAGGATGAGTATAAAAGCTTGAATGATGGATAGATTGAATGGGATGAAACTGAAAATGGAGGGTGGTTAAACAATTATTATCAGATAATAATAAATCAATGGGAGTTTCAATAGTGGTGGCTGATGATGTTATATATATACATATATCCAAAAAACCCCACTATTTCTAGGTAAATCTGACACACCTGATGTGGAATAAGTGGGGTTTTTGGATTTTTTAATGGTGTTTTTGAAATTTGGGTAGTTCACTGAATCACTCCATTAAAGAAATGGCATGTTTTTTAAATCTGATATACCCTAATGAGGAAAATATGACTAATCCCTTTCCTAAAAAAACAAATATATATATAACTTTATATCTTACATGATAAAATTGATCCTCTGTGAAAGAGTTTATTCTGAATTAATCCTATGAAAAATAAGAGAAATCAAAAAATCAAATCTGGAATTCTTTGAATTTTTTAAAATTCCTGATTTGGACCCATCAAATCAGGAAAATTCAAGATGAATTTAATTGGAATCATACATAATTGTTTAAAGAAATTGGGAAATTGGGTTGAAAAAAAAAGATTTATTGAACTGGAAAAATTTAATTTCAATCATTTTAAATTTTTCATTTTCATCCCAATTATAATTTAAATCAATCTAAATTATTGATCTAAAATTCACAGTGTTTCACTTTTTTTTCAAAAAAAAATCACTTTTCTTTTTGTTTATTTATTAATTACTTTTTTATGATTTATTTATTCATTATTATTATTGAATATGATAGCTGAATCAGCTTCAAGAAGCCAGAATTTAATTGAAGGGCATTTGATTGCTTCATGCACAGTAGAAACCAGAAATAAACAAACCAGGAAAAAAAATCAAAAAAAAATCCTCAAAAATTATTCAAGATTCCAATCAAAATAAAATCAATCAAATCAAAAGAATGAAGAGAATTTTAGGAAAAGAATAGCAAATTTTTGAAGGATCCTTGTTGAGGAGTTTGTCCAGTGGGTAACTGTTGAGTGCTATCAAGTACACAATGATGGCCCAATTGGTTAAATCCTTGATAAGTCTGCTCATCAAGACAGTGGTAGATGCTCTTAGCTTGCTCATGGGTCAGAATCCATGGCTGGATTTCATCATGTATGTATTGTTGGAAACTGTTTTAAGGCTTTAAAAGCAAGATGTTGACAACCCCACTCCACTCAACCCTTCCTGCCCCCTCCCCTCCCCCTCAATATCCCCTCTTCCATCAACAACTTTTTCTTTTTATTTTTTTTTAGAAAAAGAAAATACAATTAAAATGATTTAAAATATGATTTTGTGTGCCCTTATTTTTGTAGTGACTTGAGATGGACATTTTTCCAGATTAGATTACTATGGAACACAGAAAAGGTATAAGTATTGTGCTCTGGGTCACTGTCAATCTGTGGGTGACAGCAACGCAGCCAATTAACCATGGGACAGCCAAGTCCCAACACCCACCCCTTGGAAAGAAGCTGGCACCCTACAACAAATAAACAAATAACAGATAAGGAAAAATACCCACCTGTCACAATAAAATGGTGAAGGGAAAGGAGACATGAGTAGAAAAACCCACCCTGTTGGTCATATACTATTAACAGGTAGAGGCAATAAGAGATGAGAGGTCAAAAAACCGGTGTAACATGGGGAAGAATAGGTTCAGAATGAGTGAAGACAAAGGGAGGAAGGAGGAAAATAATAGTGGTGATATTGCTCTTCACCACTATCATAGCTGTAGGCACCACCACCATCATAGCCATATCCAGCATTGCCATTGTTATAGTCATAAAATCCACAATAGTCATTACCACCATTGCCAATGTCATCAAATCCTTCATCCCAATCACCAAACAGATTGGTGTATTCACTGTATCCGCGGTAGCCATATGTAGCTTCATCCTGGTCTAGCATGGGAGAGTAGAATCAATTTTTTAGTTGTTCCAGGTGGTGTGACAGGGAAAGGAGGGTGGAGGCACTGTTGATGTCCCTTCTGCATAGAGGGATGAGGGCCAGGGTGACTGTGGATCTTGCTGATTCAAGTAGGGGGACAAACATTGGTCCCAATAGGCAGATGGGGATCAAAGAGGAGGGAGCAATACCTGCAATTGTTCCTCATCTGAGCAGGGAGATTCTGGCCAGAGAGACTGAAGATCCTGGTGAACCTCATGATCTGGTTGGGAAACTCCACATTCTTGGTAAGGATAGTCTGCGGACTTGCTTGTGTTGTTATCAATAATGAATTCAACAGACAATGCTTGATTTTTTTTTTTTGAGTTTAATTTTGTTGTATTGCATTGCACACTATAAATATGAGAAAGCCAAGTACCACCTTGGAAGGCTGGGGGGGTGAATAGCGCGCAGAAAACCTTGAGAGCAAGGATACAAAAGTGACCAATGAATCAAAAATAATGAGAGAGAGAAAGAAAAGGAGAGACAGAGAAACAGAAAGGGAAAAAAACAAAAGCAGGGAGGGCTATTCAAGTGACACATTCTGGAGAGAAAGAGGTTTGATAATTCTATGAAGATAGCCAAAGGGGGTGAGCTTGAGTGACCAGCAGGAGGAAACTACGTCAATTTGGGTTGAACCTTAGTCCTGCCTTATGCAAGTCCTTTCGGAGTTTCCTAGGGTGAGTACAAAAGGCCCTACAGTGGTTGAAAAAACTTTTGACAGGTTGCTTGATCCTACACAAGGAACAGAGGGGGTCAGTCCTCTGGCAAATTCTAAAAAGGAAGGAATTTAGGGGGCAATTTCCAAATTCCAGTTGGAAAATCCGGGAAACAAATCCCCTGGGCAGATAGGGGGGGGTAGAGCACACAAAACTCCCTTCCAAGAGATAACCAGGCATGTCAGCTTGCTACTATTGCAGAACAAGCTGCAAATGTAAAAGAAATAACATGAAATAATAAGAATATAATTAACCAAAGAAGGAGTAGGAAAACCATAAATATTATCACAGAAATAGATTATCCACCCAAAATTAGGTAGGGTCACTCACTGACCCCACCCTTTAAATCCAACTCTTTATATTTTTAAATAATTAAGGAAAGAAAGACCTACATACCATGGCACCACTATTGAACTTTTTGGCCAATTAAATATTTCACACGTATTTTCACGTATGGGTTTCAAACCTAAAATTCAGTCAGAATTGAGGTGTTGTGTATATTTTAGGAGTTACAGACGGAAATGTGTTCTGTCACAATTCCCGCACGCAGCCGCGGCAGCCAATGCATCCGCGCGCGGCTGAGATACAGCCCTTTCACACCTTCAAAGTTGTGTACGCAGCCCCAGGCCTCTGACAAGTACACAGCCGCGGGACTATGGGTTGATAAAGTGACAGGAGGCCTGAGAAACTTAGGTACTACTTAAACATGCTAAAACATACACAGAAACATTCTTCATATGTAATAAATGTTCCTGTGGATAGTAGATAGTCTAAAAATACATAAAACTATATAAAAATAATTAAATAACCTTTATAAGTATTTTTTATTAAATATATTTCAAATTACCAAGAATTTCAAAAATAAGACAATGACAACTTCTAAAAATATATTAAAATACTTTAATATACTATTATGAGAATTTCTAGACATCAATATTTCGTGACATACTAAAAAAACTAATGATGTAAAAATATTACATGAATTCCCATGAATTATATTTTTAATTAATTATTTTAGTAAATCAACTGAAATTCAAAAATAAGGAGTAAAATCAATATCATGACTTTACTCCAATTTTTTAATACATAATGAGAACTCACCTGACATCAGAATGTCTGTAGAAATGTCTATTAAAATAATTATTAACTTACTGGGAACATTTACTAAGGATAATTAATTAAATAATACATAAAAAGGACATATTAGTGTTATTCACACGTCCAAATGTCAATTATAAAGTAGAATAATTCCCATACCCTGAGGAATTAGATGCTACCCGTGCTATAGCACCAAGAACACGTGACAGGCTACCACTGGTTACCCTGCTAGCCTCAGTGTATGTCCCTTTGAGCCCCTGTACCCCTCAGAAGAAGAATATTGGGACACCAAAAATCTATAAATAAAGAGCTCTTTTGAGGATATTGATGGGCAGAGACCCATTTATATTTATATCCAGACAACGTTCCAAGGTAATCAAATACTTATAAGAGATAAGTAAGTGATTTATGGCTTAGTCTGATCAATAATATCCGTCCTCAACCTCTTTTTATCAATTTAAACTGCTGAACAACCTTATAACGCCAGTATACAGGTTTAACCCATCAGTGCATGTCCCAAACAGATACCCAAAGGATTCAATAATATACCAGTGAGTTTTATTATCCTTTTTCTGTCGTGGAAGCTTGGTTACAAAGCCCTGCCACCCCACAGTGTATTTCATATAGATATTATCTTTGGGCAAAATATCCTTTAAACTAAAGAGCACAAAGTAACCAGGAATACGTGTTTTCATACTGAAATCCCTGAAGAGAGGTGTTAAAGATCCCCAATATAATTGTGTGCCCTCTATAAAAATATTTAATAATCAATTTATTTATATTGATTTATAACAATAAACCATAACCAAACCAATTAAGCTTGCAATAAGCTTTATCCAAATATTTTACAGATTTTTGCTGAATTTATTAAATAATATGTTTATTATTTATTCTATCACCTCTGGTAGCTTAAGGATAGCAAGGGTCTTGGCATCCAGGAGGCTGACAAGGCAACCTTATTCTTATTACCCCTGGTTGAAAAATACAGAGTGTCTGAGTCCTTGATGGCCTCTTTGTCCATTCTATCAACACTTTAATTACCTTCTATCTCCACATGGCCTGGGCACCAGACCAAGGAGACATGGACAGGGGCGGGAAAGGCCTGAAGGGCCTCCTTACTTTTGAGAAAAATATATTTCCCCAGCTTGGGGCTGCAAGGGTTTTTCATATGCTCAATGACACCCTGGTTGTCAAAAAAGACAAAGAGGGACCTAAATGGGACTAGTCAACAGGAAAGGATAAGAGCCAACCAAGCAGCAGCAAAAAGCCCGACGGCCTCACACTCATGGCTTGAGATGGCCTCCCACCAATCACACTAAAAGGCCAGAAAGGCATTGGTGGGAGGGCAGAAAGCCACCCCAGCCCCCCCCTTCTGAGAATGAAAGGAACCATTTCAGAAATTTACAGCTGTGTTCTCATCATTTGAAATCATGGAAAGGAAGTACAGGACCTGAGGCTTAGCTGCTTGTTTATCACCCTGCACAATGATAGTCTCTACCGGAAAAGAGAAGAGAGTGGAGGATTGAGGTGCAGGGGTGGAAGAAATCTTTTCAGGGAAGAGGTTGAAGGCTGTCACCAGCCCATCCTTGCATAGTGGCAAACCTTGGGAGAACTGGAAACCGCCTGGTCTTGCAGCGGGGATTTCCCAATTTAAAATTTTGACTGGGTTATTCTGGAAAAAAAGACCTGCTTCCTGTAGTTAAAAGAGAAGGAGCATTGCCAAACACTCTCCTGATACCCCAAGGGGCCCAAGAAGGGGAAAATAAAGGATACCTCTGTGGAACTGAAGAAGCCAAACAGAAAAACTCCCTCTGACTTTTCAGCCTTGTTATCCACCCTTAGGATCTTACTTTTTTTCAAATCAACACCCCACACAGAAAGCCCAGTAGGTGATCCTAGTTAAAAGGACCATTTGGGCCAGTTTTTCTCTACTTGACACATCCAAACCAAAGCTGGAGGTTCCAAATATCTGAAGCACATCAAGAGTGCATTGAATTCTATCCTCCATCATTTTCAGATCCTTGGAGTATAACAGTTTAGGGTCCAATAAGAAGCCAAGCCACTTGACCTTGGTAGAAGGAGTAAGAGTGATAGGACCTAGCTGGATAGAGAGGAAGGGCCCCCTCTTCCACAAGAACCAGAGATGAGCCTTAGCAGGTTCAAAGATTGCCCCTGTCTTCTTACCCCAGATGAGAGAGCAGGCCCCCTTGCTTTCAATCAGGTCACTGGCGGCAGATGTGTTACAGGCTGCCACTAAGTGGACAACATTGTCAATGTAGCCAATTGATATACTATTGCTCTGTGGGGAGATAGAGTAATGCAGTCAGCTATTATTGTACAGGATGTAAAAAATCACAGACAGGGGATAGCCTTGTGGGATGCCAATTGTGGAGTTGAATTCTTCCAACAAGAAGTCCCCCAGGCAAATGATTGTCAATTTTTTGGAGAGAAAATCAGCAATTATAGAAACCAGGTAAGCAGGGCACCAAATACTACAAAGATACTGAATCAATCTGGTTAGTTAGACCAATGGGTTGGCCAATTTGAAGTCAAGGAAAAGAGCCGCCACTACTTTACCCTCTCTCCACTTGGCTTGAATCCAGGAATCAACCACATAAAGTGTGTCTTCCATAGCCACACCCTTCCTACCTCCCAAGTGGCCCTGGCCAATATGTTAGTAGATTTGGCCCACTCTTTGAGCCTCCTAGCCAGGATAAGCTCAAAGAGCTTTCTGGTGGAATTAAGCAACACTATTGGTCAATAAGCCAAGGTATTAGTGTAATTGTGTTTTCCTGCCTTTTGGATAATAACAGTTGTTTCAACTTTCCAGAATTGTGGGAAGATACTATAACAGACCGCTTCAGTAAAGAGAACTGAGAGGATATGGGCTACATCATCTGCAAGCAGCTGAAGAAGCTCATTGCAAATTCTTTCCAGCCCATAGGCCTTTTGCTTCTAGACATTGTCAGAAGTCATATTAAAATAAATGAACACTGTGGGATTTGAACCCACATCCTCAGACTCTTTATATTAGTGATGCTCTTACCAATTGAGCTAACTGCGCTGTTGAGTAAGAAGCGGTTCATTCATAGCTATTTGGATGATCACCCCAGAAGAGGTGTACTTATCCCAGCATTCTATAATGTGGGTGGCACATACCAGTCAATGAACTGCTCATGGAAATTATGTAATCTAACAGACCTTGCGTAAACCTGCCAGTACCTTGTTGATCAAAACCTCCCAAAAAACCTCTGGCCGCAAGGGCTCCTCAATGGTGATATTCAAATTGCCAAAAGGGGTGCCTGGGGCAGCTGTACCTGAAAAAAGAAGTGCTTCCTGCTGGGCCTTGTTGTGAGACAAGCAGCCTGAATCAGTTCTGAGGGGGAGAACATTGCCCCCCACTTGGTGCTTAGCATAACAGAGGAGTGAAAAAACAAAGTCTGTGGAAGGTTGAAAAAGGGTCTGCTCCCAATCCTTCTTCTTCAGGGCCTCTACCAAATGAAGGAAGTACCAATTCCACTTGCAGTAACACTTTTGTGCTTCCTCCAAACCAGTAAGGATAAACCAACTCCTGGAGTGGTTTCAAGTTCTGACCATGGTACCCAATGTCTGGGGGCACCACCATGATTTAGGCCTATCCACATGGGCAAGACCCCTGCATCCCAAGCATTGCTGTACATTCTGGAGAAAGCCCACAAAGGCCCAAGCACAATTGGGAAGAGGTAAGTTCACATCATCTGCAAAAGAGGCCAGGGAGGACCAGGCAGAGTCAATCCTGTCCTGGGAAAGTTCCGCCCAATGGGGGTCCTTCCACTTGTAGAATTTTGGGGGCTTTCCAAGAGCTAAATCCACAATTATTCCTTGGTGATCAGAGCCATGATTCTCCCCAGTGACCACAATCCTCTTTGTGCATCTGTAGCCTAAAAGGTTAGAACATACATTATCAATTGTGGAGCCCTGACCAGTCTGGGAGAAGAAATTAGGTACTTCCTTTGGAAAAGCAAAACAGAATCCTGCCCTTGCTAGCAAGAAAAGCATAGAAATGGCCTTGGGGTTGCATTTTTTTCAACCTGGGGGTTTCAATTGTGGATGATGAAGATTGGAATCTATGAAAAGCCTGGTAGGCCTGGATTGGGTGTTGCTGGCCAAAAGCCATTCTTCTAGGACCAGGATTGAGGAGAAGGAAGGGGTAGGATTGTAGGCATTGAACAGCCAGAGCTTGGAAGAAACAAGTGCAAGCTCCACTGCCACAAGGCACTGGGAGCCCCCTTTCAGGAGCCAGCTCTGGGAAAATGGAATGGAAAGTTTGATATAGAAAATTTCCTTGTGTCTGGTGGACCAGCCACTTTGGGAGTGTTCAAAAGAAAAGAAATCCCACCACACTGGGTGGTCCAGCGGGCACATTTTAAACAGATTGACCCAAGTTTCTTGAAGTGAAAGCACCTCAAAGTGAAGAGCTACATTCAGAAGATGGAGCGTAACTGATTTCAAAACATGGAAGTTAAGTTGAAAGATAGAAAAGGAATCTGGGTTGGGGGGGTTGGGCACAAGGCTGCCTTGGCTCTGGGAAGAAGATACAAAAGATGCTCATTTTTAGATTCATTCAGTACCTTTGTACCAGGTACTCCTCTGGAAACATGAGAGTCATCAGGGGTCATATTAGGTTGATCTAACATGAGGGTTGCAAGGGGAATTGATCAAACCAGCCCTTCTTATAGGGGTATAGGAGGCTAAAAGAAGTATGGTTAATATCATGGGGTCTTGTTATTGAGGCCTTCCTTGCACAAAAAACAGGTAGTGACCCCACCTGTGCCCTTGGGGCATTCATTATTAGGGTGCTTGCCATTGCACTTGGCACACTTTGCAGCCTCCTTGAACCACTTACCATAGTGGCCCATGCAGAGTAGCTTAAAGCACTGGGAAGTACAAGGTTTGAAATTCTTGTTCCGGTGATATTTGAAGTGTAATAAAATGCCCAAACATTCAATTCTGATTTCCAAGTCCTGATCAGTGAAGGAAAGTACCAAGGTGCCAGCCTTCTTGACTAAAGCATTTTTAGATCCCAACCACCAAAGGAAAACAAGGTCAGAGGTTTGGAAAACATTCTCTGAGGCTATGTGCTTAATCTTGGTACTTGATTAAATTTTTAAGGTGCGGGGAACCCCATGAGCCATACCTGACCAGGTCCAAGGGGTGGCCTCAAAATTTGGGTGAACCTGCTTTGACCAGATGTGTTTATTGTCCATCAGCCATTTCTGATAATCTTTCTTCTGAGTTTAAAAGGAAAATTCCCCAGAGGGGAGGACACAAGCGCCCCTGATGGAAACCCATGGACCATCAATCTTTGCTTCAAGCTTGGCCAACACCTTGTTTGCATTTTGCACTAGGGCACAACTCAGGAGATCCCTTAGCGTAGTGTTGCTTGGGTTTCAGTGGATGAGGAACCGCTTGGGACGGAGGCTAGGGAAAGTTGAAAGATCAGGGGGGAGGTTGTTGGTTTAATGGGGGGGAGGGAAGGCCTGGAGGAGGCCACCTTAGCAAAGGAATATGAGGGAGCAGGAGGGGGGCGTGGTTAGAGTCAATTGAGTCCAACTTTTGTTGCATTTCTTCAAGGCCAGAGACAAGGGTACTGATATTGGAGTTCATGAGGTAAATGGTGGTTTCCAATTGGACTCATCTACCATGTTGATGATTAGGTTGAACATCCAATTTTTGATGTTGACCAAGCCATCCAAGCTGACAGCCAACTGATCCTGAGCCAGCTCCCTAAGGAGAGATGCCAGAACTGAGGATGGGTGGACTGAGGTGGGGAGGGGGGGGCTGAGAAGGCTCCAGAAAACTTGGGGGTATCCATTGTTGAGTCCTCATCTGCCGGATTTGGCGGACCTAAGGTGGGCATCTGGGCCATTATCTGGGGCGCAGGTAGTGAAAGAAGGAGGGGGACTGGAAAGGAATGGGGGGGGTAGGCTTGTGATGTAGGGGGATGGGAGGGAACTAGAAAATTCACTATTTTCTACTAGAATCAAGATTTTGGTGTTGTGGTTCCGGAAAGAAGCCTGGATTTCTTGTGCTTGATCTTCAAGATCTTCAGAGTGAACAGATGTGGAATCATTTTTTAGTGCAATGCAATCAGTGAGAGTTGGAGAAATTATGGGAGGGACTGAAATTTGACTGTCATGCTGGGAAAAAATGCCACAGGCATTCTGTGCATGACTAGGAACATCCGCATGGGTCTCTTGTAGCTTTGGACCTGGAGCTGTTGTTGATCTGGGATGCTGTTGCCTCCATGCTTGAGAGTGAGCAGTAGGGCCCCGTCAGCAAGATCAGTGAGCATATCCAGAGCCGCCTGATGTAAGCTCATGGGGGTCAACATGGATATTGTGAAAAAAAAGGGCACACAGCAATTTATGGCAACCAGGCTGCAAGATTGGGTTTTGACAGTCACCCACCCTTGCATGCCTCAAAAACTTGTCAAAGTTTTTGAGGATTTTATCAAAGCCAGGGTGTTTTCTCCAAGTTATAATTTTGGCGGCGCAAAAATTTTGGCATGCCAGCAATGTCTCAAAACCCCCCATTGCACACCAAAAATTTATGTACCTTAATTGTGGGGGTGTGGGGGGTTGTATCAAGGAGGAATAAGCCAGGAGGTCAATTGAGATGGAGAAATAAGTTTGGGAGTGTGTACCTGTTAAGAATGAAGTGAAATGTCACCTGTCACCCGGGGAGTCTCACTCCCCACTCACTCTCCCTTCATTTACTCTCTGAGTCTTCTGGGTCAACCGCAATGATCCATCTACTTCTTTCTTTGGTGTTCTAATTTCTTGACAACTGCTCTTCCCTTCTCTTTCTTTCAAATCTCTTTCCTTTGAAGCCTCCTCTTTTCTTATTTTCTCCTATCTATTCACTCAACTCAACTCGTATCCTGGTTTCTCTCACCCAACCTGAAAACCTTTCAGTCTTGACCTTCTACTACAACCAATCCAATCTCTCCATCAACTATCATCTAATCAAGCTTAACTGCCTACAAGCCCTTGCCTGCTAAGAATCTAGTCCTCAAGAACATACTACCAAGACAACTCTGACAATCTAGTTATTTTACTGGCAGTCATCCATCTCCATCTCCTTGCCTCTATCCACCCTGCATCTCCATATCCTTCTTCTCTCAACAATATAAAGTTTAAGATGTTGGTTTCTTCACCTTTCTTCTCTTCTCTCTGATTCTATTGTTGATTTCTCAATTCTCTAACCCTTGTCCTTACTCTGCTGGTTTTCAGTTCTAAGAAATTTCATCAAAATTTTATCATGGTTAAAAGCCAAAAGACAACTCTACACAATCAAAAATCATGAACCAGCCAAAGCAAATGACTACTTCCATCAGGTTGCACTCAAGGCCTCTGTCAATGCTATTCCCCCTCTCAACAAGGATAACTATTCCATCTGGCAAGACAAGATGATGATGTTATTCAACCTGAAAGACATCAAGGACGTCATAACCAGGAACTCAGGCCAACTACCTATAAAACAGGACCAAGAAATCCAAGCAAACATTTTATCCAAACTTGAAAGCACAATGCATGCCAATATGGTCAAAAGCTCAAACATAATGTCATCCAAATTACTCTGGGTGGAGTTACTCAAAGATTTGCCTCATCAGAAACCCCTAATAGAGCTTTTGTCATTAATCAATTTCTCAACGCTCTGTTCAAAAAATATGCCGTGGAAGGATTCATAACCAATACTCAAAAATCTCTCACTTGCATTTCTGATGTTGGAATAGAATTACCAAAGGACATATTGGCGTACCTAATACTTTTCAAGTTCCCTCTCATCTTAGAGGATCTGAAACAGCAAATTATGCACGTAGAGAAGCTAATAACAGTAGAGGTATTATTCAGTCACTTAACCCAATATAACAATGAAAGCAAGGCACAACTCAAAACAGGCAAATCCTCTTCAGATGTCTCATTAGTGACTACTAAGATCAAGGCAGACAAGGACAACAAAAAGGTTTGGATTTGATTTAGGGAAGGCTTTCACAACCTAAATGGGCCGCATCCTGAATTGTCCTTTTTCCATCTACACCCTCAAGTTGCTCCAGGATGGTGGATAGAACAACAGAATGAATGGAAAAATAGAACCAAGAAGACACCTACAATTAACTATCACACTCTTCTTACCCTTTGGATTAATGCAAACAACTCACCTAACCTTATTTTGGACTCAGGTGCTAACATACATATATTTAATGACTTAAAATATTTCACCTCAATTGACCTACAAGACAATCTGGAAGAAATTAAGACGGGCAAGTTAGAAGCTAATCTCCAGATCCGAGGAACAGGCAATGTTTGACTCGAATGGAAGGAATCTATCATAGCTCTTGAGGAATGCATGTACGTTCCAGACATCTTGGTCAACCTAATCAGTCCTGGACTCCTGGCAAAGAAGGGATGCAATTCCTCTCAAGAACAAGATCAATTTTCTATTTCCAGAGGTGGTGAGACATTCCTGAAGGGTCTAATTTGACAAAACCTATTTGTGATAGAGAAGCCTCAAACTTCTGGAAACAATCTCTTGGTCAACCTCTCAAATCAATCTTCAATCACCACAACAACAGAAACTCAATCACTAATGGATCTCCATAGGATGTATGGAATGCCTCAATTTCTACCCTTAAAACTATTCTGAAGGATTGATTCTCTAAGGAAAAACTGAATAACTTTCAATGTGATGGATGTATAAAAAGTAAAATCACAAGAGTACCCTTCTCAGAAACATCAACGCCCTCATCTAAGCCCCTCAAAAGGATCCACCTTGACTTGATAGGAAAAATCACTCCTCAATCAAAGGCTGGTCATTGCTAAATTTTAACTCTTGTTGACAACTTTATGGGCTATCTTTCCGCTTTCCCTCTGATTACTAAAGATGAAACTCCAGATTTTATCATCAACATTCTTGAAACTGAATAAAAACGGCTAGACTTTTATCCAACTGAAATCTTCTCAGAAAAAGGAACAGAACTTACAAACAAGACTTTGAGGTATTTTGCCAAGTCCAAACATATCAAGCTTCTGACTTCCAAACTGTATCACTCTCAGCATAAGGGTAGAGCCAAACAAGCTAATTTGACCATCATAGAGTCAGCACGTGAAATTTTCTCCTCCTCTAGATTGAATAAAAGTTACTGGCACATTGTGGTCAAAAGTTGCTGCTTTATGCTTAATCAAGTCCCTAGGGAAGGTAATGACCAATCCCCTTGGGAACTGATGTTTAAAAAAAAACTCCCTACTAATTACTTGAATCCCGTAGGATCCTCTGTCATCTTTCTTGCAAATCATCTACAAAAAGGGAGAAATTTCAATGAGAAGGGGTTGGAAGGAGTTCTGATTGGGTTCAATCCCATTTTTCATTCCTATCTTATCCTCAACTCATCTGGATCTGTTATTGAAACCAAACACATCCAATTTCTCAAGAATACTCTCCACAACTTTCCTCTGCTTGAGTTGCCGGGGATTGATCTCTTTAGAAAAATCAACTCTGAATCAAACAAGTAAAACTTCTCTTTGGTAGAAAAGCAATACACTATTTGAGAAGTTCAGGACAACCTCTAAGAATCAGACCCAGATCAGGAAGACTCAGCATCTGTGGCCTCATCAGCTCCAGACCCTGAACCTCTTCAATCACCTCCTATATCCTCAGAACCATTTTGAGCGATCACTCAAAGACCCAGACAGAAGACTAGGAAGCCCCAACAATATGGCTTTCACCACTACTACAAGCCACCCTCCTACAAAGCTGCACAAAAATGTCATGAGTGGCCCAAGTGCAAAAAGTCTTCCAACAACAAACTGAACTCAATAGAACTCCAAGATGTCTTGGAAGAATATTATGGAACTCTGGATAACATTTCAAATACAACATGGGTCTTTAAAATAAAGGAGAACTTTCATGGTGATCCCATTAAATATAAAGCTTGGCTCTGTGTTCAAGGATTTAACCAAGTCTTAGGGGTCAACTAAAACAAAACCTGGGCACCAACTGGAAAACTGGGGTCACTCCAAATAGCCCTTGTGTATGGTCTGAAGAAAAAGATGAAACTTACTCAATTAAAGGTAAAAGGAGCGTTTTTACATGCCCCCCTCAAAGAAACTGTCATCATAAGAACTCCGGAAGGCTCAAATAGAAAATCTCTGTACTTAAAATTAAAAAAATCTCTCTACGGTTTAAAACAATCTCCCAAAAACTGGTATAAAACTTTAACCTTGTGGATCAAGTCTCAAGGATATCAAGAATCAACTAGCAAACCCTGCCTCTATCTCAATTATAAAACCAGAGAAATTTTCTACTTTCACATAGATGATTTAATCCATGTGGGTAATTCAAACGTCTTCAAATCTAATTTTCTTGAACGCTTCAAAAACTTGTCATGTCATCCACCCAACACTATTCTTGGAATGCTCCTGGAAATCCAGGACGACAAGATTCTCTTGAGTCAGCCCAACCATATTGCTTGTGGTCTAGAAGAGCTTGGACTTTCATTGTGCAAGGGCACCCATACCCCTCTGACTCAGAACTTCAGCCTTGAACCAGCCTCCAATGCCAATCACGCTGAATTTTGTCAAATGAACCTCAATTACAGGTCTTCCATTGGACTTCTCAATCATCTAGCCCAATACACTCAACCAGACATCTCTCTCTCTCTCTTGGTATCTAACCTGGCTAGGTTTAACTCCAAACCGGGCATGGATCATTGGAGGGAAGTTTGAAAGGTGTGGAAGTACCTTAAGACAACAAAGGACTTCAAACTTTTTATTGCCTTGGACCCTGAACAGGACGTTCTCTCTAGTTTCAGTGACGCCACGTGGGGAGACAATCCTACCTTCCATAAGTCTCAAACTGGGTACACCATTCTTCATCAGGGAAGTCCTGTTGTCTGGAACTCCACTAGGCAGAGAAACATTACCTACTCCTCCACTGAATCTGAATTGAATTCCTTACTCAATTGCTACCTCAAACTCAAATGGATCAAGCATTCAATTATTGAAGTATATCAACTGCCCAAACCCAAACCCACCTTGTACATAGACAACAAAGGCTTAGACAATAAGATTAAGAAATTTGGATTGCACTCAAAGTCCAGAAATATAGACATCAAGACAAAGGGCTTACACAAAGACTTTGGTAATCAGGAGTTCAATCTTAGTTTGATACAAAGTCACCTCATGGTTGCGGATTCCCTCACAAAGGGCTCTTCATTAAGTTCCTTACAACTTCCTCAGCACAAGGTGTTCAACTTACCAGAGAAATAACCTCTCGGACTATCCTCTTACCAGTCACGTGGGGTGTTAAGAATGAATTGACATGTCACCTGTCACCTGGGGAGTCTCACTCCCTACTTGCTCTCCCTGAATTGACTCTCTGAGTCTTCTGGTTCAACAGAAATGATCCATCTACTTCTTTCTTTGGTGTTCTACTTTCTTGACAACTGCTCTTCCCTTCTCTTTATTTCACATTTCTTTCTTTTGAATCTCTTTCCTTTGAATCCTCCTCTTTTCTTATTTGCTCCTATCTATTCACTCAACTCAACTCGTATCCTGGTTTCTCTCACCCAACCTGACAACCTTCCAGTCTTGACCTTCTACTACAACCAATCCAATCTCTCCATCAACTATCATCTAATCAAGCTTAACTGCCTACAAGCCCTTGCCTGGTAAGAATCTAGTCCTCAAGAATGTACTACCAGGACAACTCTGACAATCTAGTTATTTTACTGGCAGTCATCCATCTCCATCTCCTTGCCTCTATCCACCCTGCGTCTCCATATCCTTCTTCTCTCAACCATATAAATTTTAAGCTTTTGGTTTCTTCACCTTTCTTCTCTTCAGTCTGATTCTATTTTTGATTTCTCAATTCTCTAACCCTTGTCTGTAGTCTGCTGGTTTTCAGTTCTAAGAAATTTCATCAAAATTTTATCAGTACCAAATTAGACTGGAGAAGTACAAGGTCATCAGTCTCAATGACCAGGTGGGGAAGCAACCTGCACTGTTGCAAGGGGTTGATGTTGGAGTTGGACTTGGGCAAGGAAAGTAATGATGGGACTGGGAATGGCCAGGACACTGTTGAGTATCAATCTTTCATTGCTCCCCGTTTCTCCATTGCATGCTACAATGGTTTATTTATATTTTTTTCTGCGGCTGGTAGAGACCATGCCCACAGCTTGGCAAACCCCCCCCCCCCCCCCCCCCTCAACCAGACAAAGCACATGGTCTGGATCTAGGCTATGGGGCAGACCGTACATCTAAAGGAGCAACAACAAGACATGGTTGACACACAATGGTGACACAGAACAGGTTTAGGGAGGAGAAGAAAAACATGGAAATATAGCTCTCATCCGGCTGGCCCCAGTGGCGGTCCCAGTCCCACCTTTGGTTCCAGGAGCATCATGGTTGCCAACAAGCTCCTGGCCCTTTCTGCTCCCAGTGGTTTGGTTAGGATGTTGGCAAGCTGCTAATCCATGCTCACCCACCTCAGGGAGGTCTTACCTTTGTAGATTGCCTGGTTGGTGAGGCAGAACTCATGGCTAACATTTATTTTCTGCACATTTGAGGACTCATTTGTACTCACATGGATGGCCAACTCATTGTTGCATACTAGGTCTCCTACCACATGGGCCCCTGTTAGGTCCCTCAGCAACTCTTTTACACATAAGAGGTGCCTTGTTGCAATCCCCAGCGCCATGTACATGGCCTGGAAGGTCATGGCTTCTACTTCTTTCAGGAGCCGCAAGTTCCAGAGGACAGGCACCCGGTGGTAGACCAGAAGGGTCCCAAATGTTGATTTGGAAAAATTGCCCCCCCCCCCCAGGAGGCATCTGAGTATCATGTTAGGGAAGGGAGGTTCCAATCTGGGAAGAGCTTGAGTTGGTAGTGCTGGGTGAACGCAAGGTGGCTGACTAGGTGGGTGAGACCCTTCCAGTGAGTTGGTGATGGCCTTGCGGAGAAATGCGCTAGGAAATTCACGGTGTATTCCAGTTCCAGCCTTGTGCCCACAACAACATAGCTCAGGGCACCAATAATCTGGAGGTACTTATCTGATGTGTCATCCTCAACCTGCTCCTTCAATCCATAACCCAGGGTGGGAAGACATCCAGTCTGATGAGAGACCCCATCCCAGGGATTTTCAATGATAGAGTAAATGAGAGCCTCCTGCTGGGGCCTTAAGCCTTGCTTGACTCGCTCTACCTGCATGCCTACCACTGATTCTAAGTTGTGAGACCACTTTATCTCCATTGCCTCCTTCAAGGCCATTTCCAGGCGCCTTAGAACTTCAAAGTCCATCCCTGTTACTACCCCATTGTCCATGTGGATCCATACGCAGGACCTTGTTTCTGTCTCCTCCAATATGTAAAGCCTTGCATTGTATTGACTGGCCTGGTATCCAAGTCCCAATAGCGCCCCTTTTAGGTGTAGCTACCAGCACATTTCCACCTGCTTGGTGCCTTAGAGAGCTTTATGCAGTAACATCAACTTTTCCTCCTTGCCATCAAAGCCATCTGGCGCCTCAACATACACCTCTTTGTAAATTGGCAAGTTTAGGTAGGCTACTACAAATTCAAACAAAAAAATTGGCCAGCCATTCTTTGCAGCTATGGCAAACAGTAAGGGCAATGACACAAAAGTAGCTGTGGAGGAAAACATTTCAGTAAATTCTAGGCTTTGCCTCTGCATGAACCCCCTTGCAACATAACCTGCTTTGTATACCAGTTCCCTGTCTGATCTCACCTTCAAGGAAAGTACCCACTTCCCCTTCAGAGCAGGCTTCCCAGCAGGGACCTTACAGCAGGACCAAACCTTCTTCCTCCTGGGGTTGTCCATCTCAACCTCCATGGCCACTTTCCACCTTGGCCAAGCTGCGCTCTGCCAAGCCTGCTTCAGCGTCTTTGGTACGGTCAAGTCAGGCTCAACCAATTTGGAAACTTCATCCACGGACTTCTCTTGGGCCTCAAACAACCCATCCGCCATGAAGTCACCTAGCCCAGCATGATTGGTGATGAAGTTGATGCCCATCCTCTTACCTGGCGCTCCGCCTGAGCTTCCACCCTTGGCTGGGAAAGGTTGTGAGTGGGGGGAGTCTTCCACAGATGTCACACTGGCTGATGAAACATATGTGTCAGTTTCAGGTAGTTAGAAAAACCATCCCTTGCTGTCTGTGAGCATTATCACCACACGTTCACGCAGCGCCCATTCATTGAGTTCTAACCGCTTCTCCTTGGGAACATGCACAAAGGCTGTTGCCCCAAAGCACTTGCTAGGATCAAGTTGCAGGGTCACTCCATGGACCTTACCATACAGGGTACCTTCCCCTGATTGCTTGTTTGGTATCCTATTGAGAAGGTACAATTCCCAAAGGGAAAAAAAAAAACCAGAACCGCTTACCTAGTCTGCTTCCAATCAGGAGGGCCCTGCCCATGTTGGCCAGGGTCCAATTGAATTGCTCTGCCTTTCCATTCTGGTGGTGGTGGAAGGGAAGGGATTTATCTGCATGGATCCCCTGGTTGGTGAGGAAACTGGCCAGTTTCTTGTTTCTGAATTCCCCCTCATTATTGATCCTTAGTATTTTCACCTGGTGACTTGTCTGCCTTTCCAAAAGATTGATCATTTCAATGATAGACTTGGTTGCCTGAGACTTCTGCACCAAGATTTGGCACTTGTTATAACCAGTGAATGCATCCTGGACCATCAGGGCATAACTTCCATCATCAAAGGTTGGTACCTCAAACGGGCCCATGAGATCTAGGGAAAGGAGTTTCATTGGAGCAAGTTTGCGCATGGTTCTTTCCAGCTCTATCTTATGGGTGCTCTTTGCTAAATGATAGAAAGTGAATTTTACTTCTCCCCTTGGGAGTGTTTCAGACAGGCCTTTCACCAGACCTAGATGGATCATCTTCTGAATCTTCCATAGGCTGGTGTGCCCTAGGCATTGGTGCCAGTAGAGAAGGACCTTATCCTGCTCAGTCAGCTGCTCCTGTTGCCACATGACGTGTACATTTTTGTGGTAGAAGATGGAAAAGGGATCATTAGGGTGGTCAAAAGGGTGAGAATGGGTCTGCATTGCAGGCGGTTCAAAACTGGGGTGTGTGGACAGCATGGGATTGATGTGAGGATTACAGCTCAGAGCAGGCCTGGGGAATGCTAGGCACCATTCATTCAGAGTTTCTGTCAGGGGGAAGGCTAGATCCAGAGACCTGTTTACCCAGTACAACCAGAAGCATTCCTTGGACAGGTCATACATAAACTGCATTTCAGCTGTTCTCATTGCTGCCAGAAAAATAAGAGTAGCCTGGGCCTACTCATAGTATGAAACACCCTTTAGGCAGAGCTTTTTCCCATCAATTCCCCAGAAGGACATTTCCCCAGTGCCAATCAAAAAATGGGTGTTGCCCTCTGTTGCCACTTTCAGCAGCAGCAGGTGCTTCAGTAAACAAAAGTTCCAAAGGAGAGACTTGTTTTGAGTAAGGTGATGAGACGCACCTGTGTCCAGTATTGGTAGTTCCTTGGGCCCCTCTACTACTTTCAGATGGCCAAAGTTGAGCTCATCATCCAGCATCAGGTCATCATCCTCCACCTCAATCATACTGACCTTGCCAATGCGCTCCCCACATTTAGAGGGTCCTGGTTAGCGCGGGCAGTAGTAGTCAGAGTTAAGCCTGCCTTCTTTGTTCCCAGGTTTGCACCAAGGGCCTGTTTGTTGATTTCCTCCCTGTCTCAGTGCATTTGCAGGTGGCCCAATGGTGGGGTAGATTGATGTGTGGCCCAGAGGCACCACAATGGGGTAGAATGACCTGAAACCACATTAGGCCAGGTTTGGTTGCTGTTAATACTCCCTCCATGGTCCTGCTGCCCAAAAGACATTTGCCTCAGCCACTTCTCTGTTGTAGGTCTCTTTTTTTTGGGTCTGGTCTTGCTGGTGCTCAACCTGTGCAGCCATTATGGTTGCCAGGCTTTGGGTGCTTCCAACCCCCTTACCACTACTCAAGGTTGTGCTGTTGTTTTTCTGGTGGTGGAGCAGCGTCTTGACTGCATTGAAATGTTGAATGAGTCAGTCAAAGGTGGGCAGGGTGTGGAAGCAAGAGAGAGGAACTCCCCTAGTTGTCCCTAAGTTCCGGAATCAATGGTCCTAGCATCTGTAAGGATCAGGATTTGCCCGTTTAGAGAGAGAGAGAGAGAGATGAATTTCCTTCCTTTCCTTTCCTTTCTGTACCGTAAGCCGTGGTCTCCCCTATATCCTATATCCATATATTGTGTGATGCAATCTATGCTGGGGTTGAGAGCGCGGAATTTATGCCCAGACTCTCAACCCTAACCTAAGTACAAGTGCAATGACAGCCAAACCATAAATAGAAAAGAAACTCTAAAAACCAGAACCCTAGCCTAACCCTAACCCTTTCCCATGCTGCAGCCACCCTTCAGCCCGCCTACCATTACACACACCTGTTTTTTCCTTTTCATGACGCAGCCCTCTTCCGTGCCCTACTTGGATCCCCCCTCATGTTGTCTGTATCCAACCGGCAGGCTTCATGATTCCCTGCCCCGCTCCACCTTCCCAAACTGGCTGCCCGTAAACCTGGTTGGGCCAGCTCCATTCTTGGGTCTCCAATTTCCAAGCAGGCCGCAACCTGCCACACCCAGTTAAGCCCAACCCATTCCTGGTATGCTGAGCCCTGTGGTGCCTACTTCTGAGCCTGCAGCGGCTAATGCTGAGACTGCATGCATCCCAAATGCTGAGCCTGACCTACCAAATGCTGAGCGCGCCAACCACAGCATGGTTCCCAATCCAAGGCTATATAACAACACCACCACGGTTGGCGCCTGTAGGACCTGTTTGTCTGTGCACAGCATTGAATGGACCATTTCTATCTCAACTCTTCATTCAAACTTGCTATGTAGAACATCTGACTGGTCCATTACTGTCTGAAGAAAGAAACCGGCAAGTTCATCTGCATCAAGTTGGGAATTTAGCACGTGTAACTCCTCCAACAGTGTGAAAATCTTGTATAGGGATGCTGATGGGGTGGTGCGGTCCACTCAGAAGTCAATAAGTTTCTGGAAGACCTTTGTTTGGCTGGCTCTACTGATAGTTTGGAATTGGTTCCAGAGATTTGGCCAGATGTTGCTGCATGAGTCCATATGTTGGAGGGAACACCGCAGGGAGTTATTGAGGCTGTGGAGTAGGATGGAGAAAGCTATTTTTTTTTCTGACTGGATCCAGGGGCTTGCGCAGGCTGAGGTAGTCAGGGAGGTTGATAGCCTGCTGGAAGTACTCCTTGATGTCATTGTACCAGTCTGCAAAATTGCTACCATCAACCTTCAGTTTCTGGTCTTCCTGTAAGTACTGGACCATCAATGCTATGATGTTGTTGGTGTACCACTGTTGTTGCAGGTCCTGTTCCGCATCATTGACATTCTTGCTGGCATGCCAGTGTGACAGGGGTTTGTGGCCAAGGCCCCAAGCCAGGTTGACTGAGTCAATGGCCTCCTCAAAACAAATGGATGGCCCTTCACTGCGGAGTAGGGCTGAGGATTCACTCACCTCCCCATCCATGACTGATAAAGTAGGGTTGGCTGGTGTTGACATTGGGCCGGCTCACAGACCTATTTGAAGGGCCTCTGAGGGAGGTGGTGTGGGAAAGGCAGGTAGCGGTAGACAAGTGGGAGAATAGAATTGGGGGAAGCCTGAGCTAGGACCCACATTGCCTCCTCACGGATCCTGTAAATCCTGCAGGATCTGGGTACAAGGGTTTGGCCAGGACCCTTGCCAATTGGAGCTTATGTGGGCTTCTTAGCAGGCAGGTGGTATTGGTGAATTGAGAAAGAGTTCTGGAGATAGGGAAAAGAAAAGGGGAGAAGGAAAAAAAAAGGGGTGGGTAAGGGGTATTTCTACTGCCGTTTGGTACTTCTATTTACTTCTACTTGGTATTTCTACCCATGTCTAGTATTTCTACTGGAGCTTGTTGGTGTTTGTGTTCAGAGGGTAAATGAAGTTTGGATGATGCTGACTGATCCTATTTGGATGCTGCTACATAAGGTTCTTTGGTGATGTTCTATTATATTTTTTTGGCAAGATCCTTTTTCAAGAGCTCATAACCTGTTGAGTATCAATCTTTCATTGCTCCCCATTTCTCCATTGTGCGCCACAATGGGTTATTTATATGTTGTGCTGTGGCTGGTAGGGACCATGCCCACAGCTTGGCCAACAGACACTGGCCACCAGCTTTGCCCAGTTATCCCCAGCTTCAACAGTGAGCACTTGGCCACCAGCCAATTGCACCTCTCAGGTAAGCACCACAAAATGGTTCAAGCCCTCCAAAGGACCTGGGGCTTGATGATCCTCTTTTCTGTGCCATAGAGAAAAAAAAATCACTTGAAAAAAAAAATGGCGTGCCACTGTGGCCACCTGCAAATGGCGCACCAGGGCGGGGGGGAAATGGCGCCATTTGGCGCGCCATTTTCTCCAACCTGTCGCCGCCAACCCTAGCTCCAACCCTTTTCCCCCGTCCCTACACTAGTCTCTCCCACCCGGCCCCGCTTGCCCCCGGACTCTAGGAACCTGATCCACTCTCTCGAACTCTCACTCTAAACTTGACGCGGACTCAAGAGGAGATGGACATCGATCACCCAATCACCATCCCACTCACTCATCAGCCACCGCCACCACCCTACACCTGATTCTCGTTCTCAAGGCTCGATCTCAGGCCGATCGATCGTTTATTTCACATCTTCTCTCGATCTTATCTCAGCCCTCGCTCGACAATAAGCTATCCTACGAGTACTGAGCGGTTGATTTAATCTTCTCTTGTATTTTTTCACGTCGAACTCGATTGGAGATCTCTGCTTTTTTTTCAAAAATTTTTTTAAAAAAAAATGTTCCCCGAGTTACCCATCCGTTTTAGTTTGCTCATAAGCGGCTTCGTCAAGGACCAACCATGAACTGAGAAGGATGTGAAGGTGGTTGATGATTTTCATGGAAGACTGGGACCTCATCGCTCTCGCAGGCTCATCAACCGATCACGATCGTGAAAACTCTAAATAAATACACGGATAAAAAAAAGAGAGGGGCGAACTCGTGCCTCTTGAGCGCTAGATGCCTGGTACTTGAGAGAACAAAACCACTTCCAAACACGATTGACGACCCGGCCCAACTAGCCTGATCGACCGACGTGGTGAACCCTACTAGATAGACTCGAACCATTTACACTTTGAATGGTTATCCAAACCGATGACTTTGTTTGTTTGGTTGGTGTCGAGTAATTTGAGGGATGAGATGAAGAGTGAGGTGTGGAGAGGAATGCTTCATGAGGTGCGCGTTGCGATACGTGAGAAGGAAGAGAGATATCACAGAATCAGCTTACTCTCGTCCAGATCGTTCAAATCTGCCGTCGAGTAAGGTCCATGCAGGTGCCCATCCACTAGGAGTTTGTAAGTGTGGATTTGGGAAGGTATTAAAACTTGATCCTAGTGAGGAGTAGCTAAGACGTTGGACCCAATCGGCGTTCAGAGGATCGATGACAGATCGTCAATAAAACAAAACAAAACAAAACTGGCGAGTTTCTGACCATGATGGTCGTGATCATACATACGGATCGTGTTGCCATAGGGAGCAAGATCGACTAACCCTTTGTTGTACAATTCACACCATTCAGCCTCGACTTCTCGTAAGAATTGCCAGACATCGGTGTAAGACCAACGGAGGATCGGATGGACTCTCATGATGCTTGGCCAATCGTCATCGGTTGGATCAAAATCCGACAGGCGAGCTGTAAGAAGAAGAAGAGAGAGAGAGAGAGAGAAGTGGGGTTGATGATGGGACACGTTAGTTCGTCGTAGAGCCTTTGGCCAGTCCTCCGCTACGCCCACTCTGTCGGGGGGAGGGGAACCGACATTTGGGTTTGAGAAGAACGATCTCAGGTTGAAGGGGTTGTAGGTAGGCTCAAGCGTGATAGGAAGGGATAGAATGGATAGAGAGTATCAAGATGATCACGTTGGGTGGGAGTAAGAAGGAATCTGGCGGATCTGATCGAACGATGGTGAATGGTGACTGACCGCCGTTGGGATCTGACTCTCTGGTTCCGATCAAAATGGCCCGGATCGATCGACGCCTCTCCAGAAATGTACTGAGACCCTTCTTCATATCCTCATCTACCGTCACGAGATCGATGTTGTATCGATCTTGACAGTCTTGGATAAATTGATCAACTTCTGGAAAGGGAGAGTCGCAACGAAAGTAGACGCCCAAGATCTTGTAGTCTGACTCGATTCGAGGTTCGGTGTGAAGCAGGACTGCCGCAAAGAGGTGAATGAGGACTGTGGCTAGGTCGAGAGCGAGAGACATAATTAGTCAAATCGATCATCCATGCCATTCATCGAGGCCTGTGGGATGAGGTCAATAGTTTTTCTTTGATGATGTTGGAGGAGGTCAGGGTTCAACTCACAGTCTTTTCCACCATTGAAGCTGATCGCTAATCCGCCAACGCTGATCCGTGGTAGTCAGTGATTTAAATGTTGAGTTTTGTTTGGGGGGAGAGATTAAATGGAAGGATGGTGGATAGAGATGTGACGGAAAACAAGGCAGATGAATTAGTGCGGCAGACGTCAAAGAGAGAAAGAAAAAACATAACTTGAAGGGATGGACTGGAGTAAATGATCTGTCTGGCACGAATGGTTCTATGGCCGGGCCGATTGAATCTGATTCAAGTGTTCTAAAGGGTAGGTAGGGAGGGTAGAGGATGATATGGATGAAAGCTTGGGTAGGAAGTAGTGATGATGGGGTGTGTAAGTTTATGGTAGGGGAGCATATCTCTTTGGGACGAAACTAACTAATTAAGTATTTATGGAGAGAGAGAGAGAGAGAGAGGGAGAGAGAGAGAGGGAGAGAGAGGGAGGAAGGAAGACGAACCCGAACTGAAGGATTGCGGATTCGATGATCTGGAGTGCTCGTTTGACACCTTGGGAAGCCTGAGTGGGTGCTGATCGATTGGCGAATCGATAGACTCGATCGGAATCGGATCGATCGAATCGACGAATGGCTTGGGAGGTATGACTGAGCTGCTCGACGTTCTCGATCGGTGGTAGGAAGTCGGATTGGTTGGAAGAAGAATCTTGAGGATAGATTTGATGTGACATCAAGTTGACCAGAACGATGAAGGTAATTAAATGTTTAGATTGGATCGAATCGAGTGTGGCAGTGGCGATGGAGAAGAGGATGAGGAACCTGGTAAGTCTGCTCGGAAGCTGTGGCGAGATGAGCTGATGATGGCGAGTTGAGCGAGTGGATGGATGACCAGTTGGGAATCCAGCAGGAGGTTCGAGGGGAACTTCGACATCACAACCAGAGCAAATCTTGAAATATGGATTAGAAACACTAGACTAGACTAGACTAGACTAGACTAGAGTATTGCCCCTCAAATTTGGGAACTCATTGGAATTTAATAATTTGGATAGCGAATGGAATGTGACCCACGTCGATTGCCAAACTGTGAAGGATATATATAAAAACACTCTTGAATTTTCAATTCAGTCAGGGTTGAGCTAGAGCTCAATAATCAATTTGTTGAGATAGGAAGTAAGTCAAACGAAATCTAGATTTCAAATGTATCAATTTCTGGGTTGTATAACATTTAAAGCTTTCCTCATTTCCTCCACTGATCCAAATTCATTCCTGGTTGAGATACTGGAAACCAACCCAAGTCACCCCAAGGATTTTCGAAAACAAATACAGAGGGTCAACCAACTTGCTCAGCTCAGTACTCTTTCCTCAAGGAACCATCTGAGTGACCAATTGTGACTGACATCTCATGATCTATATGGGTCGATTGAGAAGGATCATGACCTGTCTGAAATTAAAATCCATCAGAAAAACCTTGACTCTCCTAATCAGAAAACCAACACAAAATCTCATACCATCCAGCCATATGGCAGCCATTTGATCTCCTGTTGAAATCAAACCGGACATACCATACCTTCCAACCTGCTTGTAGCTATTTGGTCTCCTGTTGGTAGGTTGTTAACCTCTTTGATCCATCTTTTGTGAATATGGATCAGCAAGCCTGATGGATTGATCTGGACAAACCTCAGGAGCAACTTGTCCCCTATGATGGTGGCAATGGGTATCATGGAGAAGGGCATTGGAATGTGATGAGTGTAGCAGATTTGGAACCAAAAATTAAAAGGAGGACAACCTTCTTCTATGTGATGATGTTGGGAAGTGACCCATGTTGTTACATGTAGTAAAAGCCTTATAAAAATTATAACTGGAAAAAAAAAACATGAAGTCTGTTAATTCCTGGGCTGAGGGGGAAGTATGTACATTAAATCAAGGTGGGATGGAAGCAGGTTCATATAAATGTTCAATGTTCAAAAAAAGCTTGAACCAAGTGAGGAATTAGTGTTCATTACATGTGTTGTCAATACCCTCTGTTACAGTCCTTGTTACTGTTAAAGTTTGAGTTAAATGCTCCAGTTGAAACATTTGTGACAATGAGGTCAGGAATCTTATAACACTAAGAGGAGTGGATCTAGGAGTCAGATGTGGGCACTCTGGTTCAAGGTGAGGTAGAACTGATGATTGATTTCACTAGATCAGACTCAGGCTTAAATGATGTGACTATAGTATGACTGACTAGTGGTCAAGGTGAAACATAATAAATAAGCATAATCAACAGATATCCACTACAAAGTGGGAGAGATCTGTAGGTTAGTTACAGTAGGCAACAATAAATGATAACAATCTGTATCACTAGACATTCACTCATCTTGAAGTACACTCAACATGATCAGGATAAGAATGAGCCACATGGATTAAGATAAAGATGTCAGTAGGTCTATAACTGACCAGTATAGAATAAAGAACATACTAGACTTGAACACTCATGAACTATAATTGATTGAAGAATATAAGGCTGAAGATCATATGATTGCACTCAAGATTTTGGCAACACAAAGATCAGACAAAAATTCCAACAGTTACATGTGTTATCCTTGTTACATTTGTTTCAATGTTCAATGTTCAACAAAAAAAAACTTGAGCCAAGTGAGGAATTAGTGTTCATTGCATGTGTTGCCGATGCCCTCTGTTACAGTCCTAGTGTCCTTGTTACAATTGTTGGCCCTGTTTGTGTGTGATAGCACAAAAGAAAACTAATATATGCATGCAAAGAGGTAGTTGGAAAGTATTAGAAAGAAATAAACACAAACCTTACATATGTACAACATCACCCAAACCTACATACATACAAAGAGGTAGTTGAAAAGTATTAGAAAGAAATAAACACAAAAAGCACAAAGCTTACATATGTACAACATCACTCAAACCTAAATACATACAAAGAGGTAGTTGAAAATTAATAAAAATAAATAAACACAAACCTTACATATGTACATACATCACTCAAACCTGATATAGAAAAGTATGAAACCTTACAATCTATGTACATACCTTAGTTTGTGGGTGACTTTTTTTCTTTTTTTCTTTCTTTTTTTTTTTTTGAAAAAAGCAGAAAGAGAAAAAAAAAAGTGAACCAAAAAGAAAAAAAAAAAAAGCAGACTGAAAAAAAAGCGGCTGAAAAAAGAAGCAGACCAAAGAAAAAGTGGAGTGAACTGGCATACACAACAATGTTGATGAATGAATACAAACCCAAGGACCTTGATGCCAGGTGAGGGGTGTGAAGTTTTTCAATCATTTTATATTTATAGATATATTGGGTGCATGGAACCTGTTCATTTCCCAACATCAAGGATGTGTGCACCATCCATTGACTTCAAGCTTATACACTAGTAAATTATTTAAAGCTACTCACAGTTGCACCACACCATCCATACCTTGGTTCCCACTTTCATCCAACCCCCCCCCCCACCTCATTGGTGATATAATCATCCTTGCTGTTCATACTTACTTCATAAATCTGTAACCTCATCCTTAATCATCTTGCAATCCCTAATTCAAACAACCCTCCCTAACTCACCACTTCATTGCCCTTTATCTTGCAATCTCTCCTTCACAGTACCCACTCCATCACTCCTACCCTTTCAAACAAATTAACCCCCTTAGTAAACCAAAACCCAACAACCAAAGCAAAATTCCCCAAGGGATTCCACAACAAACAACCTTCCCCCCCATGGATTTCAAACTTTCTGATCAACTCAAGGAAGTAGATCACCTCATCCTGGTCAAAAACTAGCTGGCTCAAAGTTCCCTTCAACCATTCTGCTTTCTTTGGGTTTCAAAAATCAAACATGGGTTGGTCAATCCCCATATTCTAAGTTCAACAGTTATCTCTGGATGGCCAATGAGCTTAAGAATAAAACAAGATTCACATTGGATTTTTCATCAAAAATAAAAAAATAAAAAATAAAATTGGAAGGGATTCAAGAACTACTGGACCAAGTACACAAAAACCCACTCTATGTCCATCTCAACTGGATTTTGGCATAACCATTGCTAATTGAGCCAATGAGATCAACTCTGTTATTGCAAAATTGAAATTAATGAGTCCTTTCTAAAACCAAATGGATCAAATCTTTGGAGAGAAAGAAAATAAAATAAATCAAACATCACCCCTCTAGACAAGTTTGATTCCCAAAGATCTGAGTCAATTGATAGGGAGGAGATTGTCACTGGTCCTCAGCCTGGTGGAGATCAACAAGAATGAGGAAACCTATGATTGGCCAGAATCAGATTCCAACAATCATGTTCCAGAATTTTGATTTAAATTGGATCCAATTCAGTCCACCTTGGCTATAATAAGTAATTTGAAAACACTTTCCTGGATCCAACACTTTGAAACCTGGATCTATCACTTCCTAGCTTGGATGAACTCAACCATACCACCAAACTGGAGGAAGACAATGTCCCAATTCCTCATCACAACTGACTTCAAATCAAGTCATTATAGATCTTCTTGCCTTGAATAGCGATTCATAACTTTTTTTTTTTTTTTTTGAAAAAAAAAGTCTCATTGTTTTCCAAAAAATAGAAAGCTTAAGCCATTGGGGACTACCACATCATCAGCTTCCAATCTGAGTGAAGATGATCAAGCACCATCATCCTCAGTAAATGGAAAGTTCAAGGCCTCCAATTCAATCAACATCAACCCAAAAGGGCATCAAAGAAGGAGAAACACTTCCAGATTTGGAGAATGTGAAGAACATCATTCAAAAAGCAAGGTTGGAGTAAGTAAATTAAATCAGATTGGTAGACCTTTTATCAGAAATTTCAATACTGATCAATCTATTGATTTTTTCTCCTTTTTTTTTTTTAAAAAAAAAAAACAGTGAAATTTCTGATCTTTGAAAGTATTAAAATTGAGTTTAAATGTAGATGTGGGAGCAAAATCTTGTCATTGAGGACAACAAAATTCTAGAGATCTGAGCTTATAGCTCAGCAAAACAAAAGAGAAGCTGAGTGGCAAGGTCAACAAAAACAAAACATGATTGATGCTGTTAGGGATTTGAAAGAAACCAAGTTAGAGTTTCAGAAAGAAAAAAATGAGAAGAATTGTGTTTGATCATAGGGATAGGGAAGGGTATAATTAGCCATCAGATGTGTTAGTATTGGTAGAACAAGTTCAGATATGGAAAAGATTTCTCAGCTATTGGGATTTTAAAAGATACTGATTTTTAATCTTTGAACGGAAAGATAGAGGAGAAAAAGGGTTTAATTTCTTTACAACTAGGCTGGGTGAAATCTTCAAGTTCTCCCATACACAAATCTTCCTCAATTTATATATATTTTGCCCCCCTTAAACATATCTTTCTTTTTTGTTTGAATCCTGGGTGGTATTTTTGGTTCTATTGTTTACATTAATTTACATGGCCATAAAATTGCTTCAATCTGATTCAAGATTAGGGAGGTTTGAAATTCTTATACTCTTTCTCAGGCCAGATCATCTTACAAATTCCTCTTTGATTGGGATGAATGGTGCATCCAAAGTTTGGAAAAAGTGAAATGATTTTTCAACTAATTTTCCATCAGCATTTTTTGGTTGGAACCAACAAAAGAAATTAAAAGGAGGACATGTGACCAAAATCATGAATTCAATCAAAGATTCAGAATTAATTAGTAGTGAAAATAATGTGTGACCAGCGATTGAAATCAGTGAGCTGAATCCCAAATTCAAATGAAGAAAGAGTTGGTACCTCATTTTCTTTCAGGAGTTCTTGGTTGGATTAAAATCAGGTTCTTCCTAGTCCTCAAAAACCATTTGTCCTGAGATTTTTGAGACTTTTCTAAATTTCAGATTCAGAAATCTGTATTCCTTTGGAGAAAATCCAACATTAGATGGTTTGGTGTATTTTCAAAACTGATTAAGATGAATTCATTGATTTAAATCATCCAGTTTCTCATATCTTTACAATCTAGGTTCTGGAAGGTCCAAATGGGTTGTGAAAACTTTTTGACTGGTGTAGGAAAGTAGTCGAAAACTTGATTTCCTTTTTACCCACAGAAAAAAGTTGTTCCAAAGGGATAAAATCAAGAAAAGAAAAAATTGATACTCCATCAGGATTTTTGATAACAATGAACTTTCTACATCTAAAGTGGAAAAAGGTAAAAACCACATTAAGAGCTTCCCTGAGCTCTCCTTCAGTTGACTTGTGGGTGCGTTTATTTTTTTCATTACTGATTTCTGGGTAAAAAACAAGTGGGGACAAGATCTGATGGGACCAAATGAATTTCTAGTTTTCCTCAAAACCCGGTTTTTCTACTTCCAGGGAGCCCTCTGAGGTCCTATTTTTTTCCCATTTTCCCTACCAAATTCTTCTATTTTTTCTTATGATTCATTGATACACTACTATCCATCATGAAATTTTAAATCAAAGTTATTTGATGGTTTCTATTTCATGTTCTCAAGAAATTAAATCATGTCAACATTGTAATAGAATGAAGAAGAAAATTTAGAAAAGAACCATCCTAAATAAAAACAAATAAACATTTCAGCCTCCAACCAGGTTTGAACCAGAGATAATTTTTTAGAAAAAATAGATTGGTGATGGAACAGGTGGTTGATATAGTTTTATCTGAAACAAAATTGGATGACAAGGATGGAGATGATGATGATGATGATGATGGTGGTGGTAGTGTCATCGCTAGCAAAGATGCAGATGATGTAGTTGGAGGCAGTGGCGTTTTGGGTGGTGGGGTAAGAGGCATTGGCAGTGAAATTTTCCACTTGTGGCCAGTTGGGGGACCACTTGTTTGTTGGCTGTTTACAAAAAAATTAGACAGGGTGGTAGGCAGGCCACAAGCAACCAGCAGGACCACAAGGGGATTTTTTTAAATTTGAAAACAGTTGGGAAAGGGGGTGGGTTGAGGGGCAGACCATTTTGGAATATGAGTGGATGGCAAGGTGATGAGATGATTTTCTGACTTTTTGAAATGTACCATGAAAAAACAATGATCACTTGTCATCAGGTGATCATTTGTTTTCATGGTGATGGTTAGTTGATGGTGTGGCCCAAGATTTTTAGAATACAAGTGGCCAAAAGGTTAACTAATCATGTATTGGAAATTTAAAAATGGTTTTCCAAGGTAGTGAGGAGGAGGAAGGAGGTGAGGAAAAGAGGTTGAAGGGTTAAGTTTGGGGTGAGGATTTGAAAAAGCTAGAAAAATAATAAGAGGGCTTACCTTGGGAGGAAGACCAGTGCCTGTGCAGAAGAAGAGGGGATTGGTAGATTTTTTCTTGGTGGAGAGAGGACAGGGATCAGTGACATAAAAGGATGATTGGAGGAGAAGGGTGTGATGTACCTGTTTTTGGATTGATTTTGGTGGATGTCATGGTAAATAAAGGTGGGTGATGATGGGGAGGATGGGGAGTTTTGGTGCAGCTGTGGTGGTGGGGTGGTTGAGGTTGAGGTGCTGGTGGAGTCTTGGTGGTAGTTCAGAGGATGAGCTTGGGATTTTTGACTGGAAAACTGGAGAAGAAAGAAATGAGGTAGAGTGTACCCCCCCACCAATGCCCCAACCCCTTTAAAGAAAGAAGAAGAAGAAGAAAATAACAGCTATGGTTTTTTATCTATTCATTTTTTGGCCAATTCTCAAAATATATTTCATGAATAAAATTGAGTTAGAGTTAGGGTGAGAGGAATGATTTTCTCAGGAAGGATTTTCTCTCTAATAGAAAAACATGAAGGATGAAATTATACTGGAATGGCTTGAGGAAGATAGAGTTTATCATCTTCACAGAGTTCATCCCATTCATCTTGGATATTTTCCAATAAATTATGCATAATTAAAAAAAAGATGATGCAGTTGATTAAGATCTTGATTTTTTTTGGAATTCTGGACCTTTTTCTGCATTTATCTGAAGCTGGCCCAAATTCATTTCAGAGCCCCAACATAATTTCAAATCTGGAATCTTGATTAGGATAGATGGTAATTGAAATTAGATTTATGTCAATCATCAAGGGGGAAAATCTGGTATGATGGAACCATTTATTTAACACTGACATAAGCAGATTCAGCCAGGATTCACTGATATTAATCAAAGAATCCCTGAGGTTTTTGAGTTATTCTCATTTGAGAAAAGACATATAAATCATGAAATGAGCCTGGAAGGCCAAAATTGATGGAAATAAAATTCTTGTTATTATTATAGAAAATTTGGATGAAAACAGAGTATCTAATTGAAAAAAGGAAGGTGTTTTTTGTTCAGTTTCTTATAAAACACTTTTGAGAATGGAAGGATGGAACTCTTTTTCTTCCAACAAAAATACTGTTTGAAATCAAGTTTGGTTTTTTGAATAAGGGGTTGGTGGTTCTATGAAAAACAGAAATAAAACCTGGAAAAAATCCAGTCTCAATTGAACTTGATATATCCTTTTACTCTTCCTTTGTTTTACAGAAAGGGTGAGTTGTGAAAGACTAGGATGAAAGTAATAAATTTTTGGGTTTACAAGTTGAATTTTCCATATCAAATGTAGAAAACAAATTTCTAATCAATGAAAAGCTGTACCCTCAACCTTGGATCCAAGTCAAAAAAGAGAAACTGGAAGTTGGATAGCTGGATCACACTGAGTATTTTCAGGGAAATTTTGACAGAGTTCATGGTTTTGAATAATCTCCAAAATTCTTGTGAACAATTCTGTCCTGAAAACATATTGAAACTCTAGCCTCAGTCACATTGGCCTCCATGGAATGGCAGAATATCCAACCATCTACCCCTGTATCTTCTGGCTGCACCTTCTTTGCATCTCCCTGCATACCCTGCAGGTCCTATGTAATCTCACAGGCTCTATCCCCCTCTCTATATGGCCTGGTGTATTGCTTATCCATCCTTAACCTAATTGGTACATGCACAAGTACATACATATTATGTACATAGTAAATAATCCTACTTTCTGGTCAAATAAATTTCCCAGGACCTCCAGATCAGTAAATTCCAGAAATTCCTAGAAAGGCCCATTAGCCATAAACCATAACCCAATCAAATCCTCCAGCCCATCAGCCCAACATGTTATACCATGGGAATTCCAACCTCCAGTACAATTCACTCATCCCTCAAGGCCTCTTCTTCATTTATCACATATACTGGCCTCTACTTCCCTCCTGGACCAATTCCCCCCAAGGAATTAGTATACTAATTCTAATTGGCTGTTACCCTTGCAACAGGTGTAACCTCAGCACAAGAAAGCCAACCAGCCTGCTAGAATCATCTTGCCTTTCCCTCTGGTGTTAATATTATAGGATTCAGTCAACCAACCTACTTCAGAGACTTACTATTGGATCCCTCTAATCTCCTCATCATCAAATTTTTTTCTCATTCCATCCCTCATCCTTTTCAATTGAAATCCATCCCTTATCATCCTGATTTCTGTGAGCAGTAGTTCCTTTGCAATTTTCCTCTTGCATGCCAGAAGAATTTGTGACATTATACTAATTCCTTCCCCACAATCACTAAACTTCTCTATATCTCTAGTCAACTTCCACCAAATCCAATCCAACCCATCTAATCCTATATTCAACCTTTTGAGAACACTTCCTATGCATGTTTTGGACCAGCGCATGTTTGATCTAAACAGTGTTTGGCCCATTCACATATCCTAGGGAGTGCTAAAAAATGTGTGGTTACTCCTGCCCAAACTATCCATCTCTACAAAATCCTTTTTTGTAAATTATTTTGGGAAGTTTGATGCAATTTGATGAAATTTGAAGAGATTTGACACAAATTGAGAAAATTTGAAAAGCTTTGATGCACTTTTATGGATTTGATTTGCTTCAATGCACTTTGACCAGCTTTGATGAACTTCAACCCACTTTGACTCACTTTGACCCACTTTGAATTCCTCCAACCTTATTTTAAGTCCTTTGAACAGCTTTGAAATGCATTGAAGCTCCTTTCAAAGGTTTTTAAAGCACTCAGGTCCCTTCAATATTTTGACTTACCCTCAATTTTGGCCACCCTTTTCTCCAAAAGCCTCTCTGGGTACTTCTTTGTGTCAATTAAATCTAGCATAATTGATAACAATTCCATCCCAATTTGCAAAAACTTCTATCAGAACCAGTACACCTCCAAAAATAGTAGCAAGAGGAAGAGGTTCTTTCATCAACATTTCTGATCAGTACCAATGAACTTATCAAGCTTGCAGACATGGGAGGAAATTTCCAACCTCCCAATTGCAGCTACATCCAAACCCATGGAAACTGGTATAATTCTCCAGCTCCTCCTAAATCCTCCCTCCCCCCAGACCCTCCTGTTTTCATAAATTTTTTCAAATTCTGTAACTGGTCAATATCCCCAAGCAGGCTATGGAGTAGACTCTCCATTTTATGGTCCCAGCATGATCCATATTCCTGAAAGTGTGGATGGGGAAAAGAATGAAGGCTCAGGTTTTGATTCCAGGATCCTCATTAGTCTCAATTAATTTACTTTTGAACCCCAGGGAGAAGCTCCTCAAAAATCTTCTTCTAATGAAATTCCTGTAATCCTAATTCAAGCCCAAACTCAACCACCCACTGTGAATTTTACCCTCCTAGCCCTTTTAAAAAACATGAATCCAGCTGTGGAAAAAATCTCCCAAAATCCAAACAAAAGTAATTCTCACTCCAGAACCTTTACAGCTCCTTTGATTAATAATTCTGAAGAATTTGAAGGAAATAATCCCACAAAGCTCAGAACCTTTCTTCAAGATTGTGAAATAATCTTTGAAAACAATGAAGGATACTTTAAGGTAGCTTGAAGGAAAGTGTTATTTTCAATATCATAACTTTTTTTAAGTTCTGTTAATTAGATCCAAACCTAACTGGCCCATCTCTCTAATAAAAAGCCATTATTTCTCCTCAACTATTGGTATGACTTCAGAGAGAAGCTTTATAACCTCTTTGGAAACAGAGTTGAGGTTGCCAAAGCCAAAAAGGAACTTGTGAATCTGAAGATGAAGGAGTATGGATATGATTCAAATGAAATCACAAAATTTTTATCTCTTATGACTAAGGTCTCTGGATGGAGTGATAGAGCCTTCTACTTCCATTTGTTTCAAAGCCTCCCTTCTCAAATCCTAGAGCAACTGGAAGGGTATGATGGTTCCCAAGAAAATATTCAAGACATTATGGAAAATTTTTTAGACTAAAATAAAAGATACCACAAAAGACTCAAGGAGAAGTCTTCCCAATCCAACCACCATAAAACCCAAGACTCCTCTCACTATCCATCTACCTCAAATAAACCTTAAAAGGGCAAAGGTAAGACCAATAAGCCAGCTTCCTCAAACAAAACTACCCTGGACTTGGCTCCTGATGGAAAGCTAAAGCATGAATAGAAAGCAAGAAGAGAGAAAGAGTTTTTATGTATGTATTGTGGTTGGAAGCACAAGAGATAAAGCTGTAATAATAAGCCTGTCAAAGATTTATCTTCTGCCTCCATTTCCTCCAATTTCACTAACAAGCCCAAAGAAATTAGGTGGTATTTTTTTTTACTCCAGGATTATCACCCTGTTGATTCTAGGCTACAAAATATTAAAAAGTAATACTCTGAAAAAATTTATAAAGGCTTAAATTTCATTCTTCTTCATCAGCAATTGGGTTCTAGTTTTTTGATTGATTGAGGTGAAACTAAACCTTTAATGGCTAATAATATGGTTCTAAAGTTTTCATTTCAGCATATTCTCTTGGTTAAAAATAAATTCTTCTCTTAAATTTTGGTCCTAAAAATTCACCCTCTAAAATTATTAAACACAAGATAAACTGGGTGATATCAATTCCTTCCTTTCATAGCTTTTAATGGGAATTCATCTTAGTCAATTTACCCTTCTTGGAAGAAAGAATTCTATGAATCAACTTCCTCCATCATTGGAATCCAGAAGTGAACTGGAAGATGGGGCTGATCAACCCAATATGAAATCTAACCAATGACCTTTCCTCCAAATCTGTTTAACTCAACCTTGCCAACCTGCCTAAAGCTGGTGCTACCTCAACTCTGAATTTGGAACTGCAGTCAAATGTAACCTTTCTTCCTTCAGAACCTTTGCATCCTCGTCAACACAGAACAAAATCAACTTTGAGTCCAACACTAGCCCATCTTGCTTGGATATTCACTGATTCCTGAATGTTTATTTGGGGGAAAAATATAGGGCTTCATCCTTGCATACCATGCTATTGTTTAACTCTTCTAAAATTTCTATCAATCCCCACAAAGATAATTCAACTGAATGAGATGATTTTGAAATTGAAGAAGACCATGATCAAGAGCTAGAGACCATGTTGGAAAAAATTCCTCCTTTTTAAATTTCTTTTCTAGATTTTTTCTCCAAGGTTAAATCAGATTAAATTCATACTAAACGTGCTTAGAAAAAAAATATTTAACTGGAAGTGACATTACCTCCAATTGGGAAAAAATATTTTCTATCTCAAAGTGAAAATTCAACCCTAAAAGCCTACATATCAGAAAATGTAGGGAAAGTTTTCATCCATTCCAGCACTTCAAGCACTTGTGAAACTGTTCTCTTTGTCAAGGAAAGGATGGGAGTCTTTAACTATGTGTTTTTGATTGAAAAAAAATGCTTTCACCAGGAAGAACTGTTACCCCCTTCCTCCAATGAATTTGATACTGACTGTCTTTTCAAGCTCCTCTATCTTCCCCAAAATCAACCTCAGAGGTGCTTACAGTCTTCTGCACATCAAGGAAGGAGACAATCATCTCACAGAATTGAGATCTCAATTTGAAAGCTATGAATAATGCCTGTCTGATTCCCAAGCTTCTTTTAAGAATCTTCTCAATGATATCCTTTCTGATATACTCACAATTCATGTGGTGGTTTACCTTGATAATATAATTATATTTTTCAAGTCCCTACGGGAGCACATTAATTATTTGTGTGAAGTGCTAAACAGAATAAGGAAGAAAAAAATTGATTAAAAGGCCTTCAAATTCAATTTTAATGAACCCTCTGTGGAAAAACTTGGTTATGGATTCTCATGAGATTGTATCTTAATGCAAACTGCTAAAGCACAATACTTTCTTGGCCTGTTCCTCAAAAAATGTTTTTTAAATTTTTTCCTTGTCTTTGCTAACTTCTATTGCAGCTTTATCAAAAACTACTCCAAGAAGTTGCCCATCTCAATTCTATTTCTGCAAAAATTTTCAATTTCTCTCTTCCCCCTGAAGCTTTGCAATAATTTGAAACCGTCAAGAAAGCCTCCACCCAAGCCCCAGTACTCTGCAATTTTTATCACTCTCTGAGAAAATATATCAAAGATCATTCCAGTGATTATGCCTTAGGTGCCAGACTTCACCAGCTAGCTTCTTATAAAAAAAAGAACCTCATAGCCTTTGAAATCAGAAAAAAGACTAGTTCTGAACTCAAATATGAAATCCATGATAAATAAATCCTTGAAATTTTATTTAATATTCAGAAATGACATGCTTAACTTCTAAGCATTACTGGAACTTCTGAAGTTCTAACTGATTACCCTTCTTTGAAATATTTCATTTCTTCTGAATTTATCACTACAGGGCAAGCCTGCTGGGAAGAATTCCTCTCTAAATTCCATTTAAAGATCACTTACAGGCCTGGAAAATTCTCAACAATGCCAGATACACTTTAGATTTGGGAAAAAATTTATCCAGCCAGGGGAACTCCTTATTCTGAAAAAAATCATTGAAAATGTAAAATATTTTGAAACAGACCAAAGATGAAGCTTGATTTTTTTATTTCTGTAAAAATTCTTGATGATCAACTGAGTGAGTTGACTTCTAGTCAAAGAAATGGAACTTTCCTTCAAGCTATCATTAATAGATTAAATTGGAGGGAAGAAGTAAATTAATACTCTTTAGATAACATCAGTGGCTCAATACTGTTGAAGGACAAAATGTTAAAAACTGACCAAGCTAACCATTTCAAGTTAAAAATAATTTTTCAATTCCATGACTCAACTTCTGCAGTTCATCCAGGTCAACAGAAGAATCTCAACCTCATAAAAAAGCTTTCTCCTGGGAAGAGATTTCAACAGATGTGAAGAAATATTTTTCAGCCTTCTATCTCTGTAACAGGAATAAGAATAGGCATGAAAAGAATCTAAGTCTACTCAAATCCCCTCCAATTGCAGGTGGCCCCTGGACTTCAATCTCAATGGAATTCATTTCTGAAATTCCTCCTTCTAATTAATTCAATTCTATACTTTTTTTTGTTGAAACTTTCTCTAAAATGGCTCTCTTCATTAAAAAAAATTACACTAACAGCAGTGGAATTAGCAAAACTTCTCCTCAACCATGCCTTCTCCAAGCATGGGTTGCCTAATGACATCATAGGTGACTAAGGCTCCTTTTTCATCTCTTTTTTCCGGAAAACCCTTTGAAAAAGGTTACAAATACCAATGAATCTCTACACAGCTTACCATCCAGAAACAGATGGTCAACCTGAAAGATTCAATCAAGCATTAGAAAAATAAATCCAAATTTACATCAGTTATCACCAGGAAAACTGGGAGACTTGGATCTCCTTGACAGAATTTTCCTACTAAAAAAGTGTTCATTATTCAACTCAAAAATCTAATTTCTTCAATATTTATGAAAGAAAAAAAATTTTTGACTTCTTGAATATGTTGGAGGACCATCCTTCCAGTAATCAACTGGAACAGGTTCAACAGAAGAGAGAATTACAAGAGCCTATGGATAATTATAAGAACTGTGCTGAACTTAAAAGAAACAATATTTCAATAGGTATAACTCCTGGGAATAAAATGAGTTTATATTCAAAGAATATCAATTCTAGAAGGCCTTGAAAAAATCTCTCTGAGCATTTTTTGGGCCATTTGATCATTATTGACAAAATAGATTCTCATGATTTCAAAATACAGCTCCCTGATCAATGGTCATCCATCCACCCAGTCTTCCATGTCTCTCTTCTCAAAAAATACTTTGACAACCCAAAATATCCCATTAATCAAACACCTCCAGAACCAGTGGAAATCAATGGCCATGAAGAATGAAAAGTCTCCCAAATCCTGGACTCCAAGATTCTGTGAGGAAAACTCTTCTACTTAGTTGAATGGAAAGGTTTCTTAGAAGAATCAGAAATAAAATCATGGGAACAAGTTTCAAACCTTATCAAATTTTTACCCCTACCTCCAAAACTTTCACTTCTTCTACCCTTTCAAAACAAAGCTCACATAAATCTCCAGTCCATCAGTCCATTTTAAGCACATAAATTCCACCCATTATTATATTTCACTTCAATCAATCACTCAACAATATAATATAAAATAAATCCATCAATAAAATAAATTAATTCCAATCTTACTACCCTTACTTCAAATAAAAACATAAAATAATCAAAAAATATATAATTTCCTATCTAGAAATCTTCCTGAATTTTAGAGGGAAGCTCAGAAATTTCATTCATCCATAAACTAGCAAGTTTGATTTTCCAATTTTTATACTCCTTTCTATCCTTAGCAGGTCCCACCTCATAGTTTATCCCAGATAAATAAAGGAATTGCTGAACCTCCACCACCACTCCCTTCTTGACCTCATACCTCTTTCATTACTTCTTCTACTCAGCCTCAAATTTATACATTCACTATCAAAACAACATAATGGTCCCAGACTATTTGGAGGAATTGACTAAATAATCTTGAATAGTCTTGAAGCCTTCACTAAGATCATCTTCAACAGCATTTGCTGGGTCAACTTCTAAACCTTCAGAGAATGCAAAAAACCCAAAGCCCATAAAATTACTCTTCATCCTTCTATATTCTCCAGCAATAAAATCCTTATCCACAGACCATATGATTATTTCCACTAAAATAATGGGTCTTGAACCTTCTTCAATCACTTCCACTTGTTTACCTTTAAATTTATCAAACAAATCTTCTTCCTCTTCCCTTTATTTTGATATTTATTCTGCCTATTCTAATTCCTCCTCATCTTTTTCAAGCTATTGTGTAGAATCTTCATTGGAATCTTTGATGGGTATTCTAACTGCTTTCATGGCAAGTGGAACCTCTATTGTGGTTTGAAAATTCTTAAAAAAACCTTGAAATGTTTAAATTTGACATTCTTGTCATGCTTCTAAATCCCACTGGAAAAATAATTGCTTATTAAAAGAGATAAATTTTTAATTTTTAATTTTGATGTTTTGATATTTTGATATTTTTGTACTTTATGAGAATTTTGTTCAAACATTTCAGCATATTTCACTTCCCATAATGAAAGGATATATGAAGGATTTGTATTTTTTTGTTTAATGCTTGGTGCATAGAAATTTGAATTCCCTCATAAATTTTAAGTTTTATTCAAATAAATCTGGTGCTCAAATTATTTATTTTTATCATGTTTTTTGAATTTTTTGAATTTTTTGAATTTTTAAAATTCCAATTTTTTTTTCTGAATTTTTTGAACTTTTTTATGTTTTTTTAATAAATTAATTTTCTCAAAGGCGCAAAATTGAAATCATGGAGCTTTTAAGCCTGCGCAATGTAACTACCACATGCAAAAATGCTCACAGAGTTATCAAGAAATATTTTTTTAAACATTTTGTTACCACAGCCCTTAATCTGGGTGTTTCAAAAATAAGAAAAAAGAATTAGAGCATATGAAAGTTCAGCAAACCTGCCATTTTTTAATGGCGGGTTTCAACCCAAATCTGCCATTTCAAATCCGCCATTAAAAATAAAAAAAAACCATTCATTTCACATCAGACGTGTCAAAGTTACCTGAAAATAAATGGTTTTTTTCAAATAAAGTATATGAAGGCCTTGAACAGCTCAACCACGCGTCATTACAGATCATCACCCCTGGTTTCATCCTCCAACCTTATTAAAACACTTCATCACTCTCATTGCTTCATTACTATCCTCATCATTTCATAACTCTCATTGCTTCATTGCTATCCTCATCACTTCATCACTCTCATTGCTTCATTGCTATCCTCATCACTTCATCACTCTCATTGCTTCATTGATATCCTCATCACTTCATCACTCTAATTGCTTCATTGCTATCCTCATCACTTCATCACTCTCATTGCTTCATTGCTATCTTCATAACTTCATCACTCTCATCACTTCATCACTCTCATTGCTTCATCTCTATCCTCATTACTTCATTGCTATCCTCATCACTTCATCACTCTCATTGCTTCATTGCTATCCTCATCACTTCATCACTCTCATTGCTTTATTGCTATCCTCATCACTTCATCACTTCATCACTCTCACCTTGCTTTATCACTGTCATCACTTTATTGCTTTCATCACATCAATCCTCTCATCGCTTCATTGCTTCATCACTCCATCCCCCCTTTCATCAAATCCTAACTGTCATTGCTTTATTGCTTCATCACTTCATCCCACTTAATCTTTTTAAATGGGCCCTCAGCAACACTCCCCCCGCAAGTCCACTCAACCAAAGGAAACATCCCCCAGGAACTAAAAATCCAAAAATCCTCCCCCATCAGCTTCCAAAGGCTCACATCAGCTCAAGAGAGCTGATCACATCATCCTGGTAAACGTTCTTGAAATTTTGTCCGACTACAATGCTTGGTTTGGATCCAGCAATGAAACAAGAGTTGGCGGACCTCCAACCTCTAAGGTTAATGGTTATCTCCTGATGGCCAAGGAACTCAAGAATAAAACCAAAGGTAGGCTAGATCTTTCACCCAAACAGATGTGGGATCAATTCCAGAACTATCAAACCAAGTACAAAAAAGCTCACTCAATGTCAATCTTCACTGGTTTTGGTATCAATGACGCCAATAAAGCAAAGGGAATAAACTCAGTGGTTGATAATTTGGACTCCATTTGTCCTTTTTATGTTCACATTGATGAAATCTTTGGAAAGAAGGCCAATATCACCCCTTTAGCAGCTTTTGATGCCCAACAATTAGATTCAGTTGATGCTGAGGACCTGGCTGTCAATGATTGGCCTAGCAATGATGATCCCAATGAAAACTATGAGTGGCCCCAATCTGATGTGGAGGGGGATATTCCAACAGAATCAGCTCCAATCAAGTCTACTTCAGCATTGATCAACAATTAAAACCCTTCCTTGGACCCCTCACTTCCTTTTTTGGATTTCTGTCTTCTTGGGGTGGAAGAACTTAAAAACTTGGCCAAAAAGGAGCAAGTTATTCCTGTATCACCACCATTGGAACCATCTGCTCAAGTAAGGAACCAAGATCATTTGTCTTCTGTCTGGTTAATCCTGACTGATTTAGATTGTAAAAAAACAGGCTCATCTGTTCCTGAATGGCCAAATACTCAAGCCAATGGGGCCTCCCAAATCCCCTTCAAATGAGAGCAATGACATTCCCACACAAACCTCCTCTGCAAAGGGAAAGCTAAAGGCCTCCAATTCCACCAACTTCAACCCCAATAGCTGTCAAAAGCAGAGAAACACTTCAAATTTTTCTGGCTTTGAGGATATCATGGAGAAGCAAAATTCAATTAAGTTCATTGGTTTATTTTACTTTCTATCAAAATCAAGCTCATTCATATTCCCCTCCAAAAAACAGTGAAATCACAAATAGAATCCAAAAAACTTCAATTTGAAAAGGAGAAGTGGGATTGTCAACTGGCTATTGATTTTGAAAAGTGGAAAGATGAGAGTTTGGCTCATCAAAACAAGTTTGATGCTTAGTGGAAAATAAAACAGGCTGAGCTGGAGTTTCAAAAAGAGGAAAAGGAGAAGGATTGAGAGCAAGAATGACTCAAAAAGGAGAGGGAAAGGATAGCCACAGAAAAAAAAGATAGGTTATCAGTAGCCATGGCAGGTATTGGTAGCAGTAGAACTGTGGATGAAATAAAGGAAATTACTCAATTTCTTGGTTTGTAAATGTATTTAACTTGATAAAAATTTTGGGATTTTGTTGTGTACCATAGCTTCACGGTTGGAATCAAACGCAATTGTGTGCAATTCCAGAAACTTTGCTTAGATTTACAGATGCCTGGTCTGCATTTCAACCCAGACCAACTTCACCAACTCCTCCTGGTACCCCGTGCCTTCTTGGAAATGGCTCTTTTCATTTCCAACCCAGGTTGTTTTGAGTTTTTCATTTTGTTCATCCTTCCCTATGTCCTTGCGCTACTTCCCTTTGTACTGTCTTTGCTCTTCCTCTTCTCTTTTCTTCTGATTACTTGGTCAATGTTGTACCCTGCTCTTGGGGCTAGTCTAGCACCATTAAATCCCCTCTGGCCTGCAGAGGCGGTATATTTCCATTTTTTATATCATTGTGTGCAATGCAATAATGCAAAAGTACACTAAAAAAAAAGGAAAAAAAAAGGTGGGCAAGGGCTGGGGCAAGCGGGGGATTTCATCACACCCCTACCAGCCAGCAAGCAAGGGGGGGGGGACAGGCTTGGTTTAGCAAGCAAGGGGGGGTTTTGATCACCCCCCCACCTAGCAAGCAAGGGGGGGAATTCATCACCCCCCACCAGCTTGGAAGCAAGGGGGGGGGGGGGAAGGCTTTTTTGAGCAAGCAAGGGGGAGACAGGCTCCTTGGAGCAAGCAAGGGCGCATTTGATCCCCCCCCACCTAGCAAGCAAGGGGGGGAAGGGCTTGGGAAGGGTGGGGAATTCATCACCCCCCCATCAGCTAGAAAGCAAGCGGGGGGAAAGGCTTGTTTGAGCAAGCAAGGGGAAAGACACCCCTTCCTCTCAGAAAGCAAGGGCGGAGCATTCCTCTCAGCAAGCAAGGCATTTGATCACCCCCCACTCAGCAAGCAAGGGGGGGAAGGGCTCGGGAAGGGTGGGGAATTCATCACCCCCCTCCCCCCCCATCAGCTAGCAAGCAAGCGGGGGGACAGGCTTGTTTGAGCAAACAAGGGGGGAGACACCCCTTCCTCTCAGAAAGCAAGGGCGGAGTATTGGAATAGTCACCCTTAAGAATTCTTTCTTCATTTCCTATTTCTGTTCTCACTTACCTTTTCTTCATTTTCTATTCCTTTCTTATTTCCTGTTTTTCCTTTATCCTCATCTCTACTCTCTGTCTGTTGTTTCACATCTGCTCTCTTCCAATATATGCTTCTCACACCCAGAAGCGCGGGTTTCCATTTCAATATTCATTTTCATTTCTCATCTTTAATATCCATGTCATGCTTTCATGTGAAATCTAATCAAGATAGAATACCTGAGGATAGATTGCAAGTCAGAGAGAAGATTTTCTCTCTCATCCTTCTCTCTAACTTTTGACTCCACTTTTCCTCAGGTAAGTGTTATTTCTGTTCTCACAATTTACTTTGTTATTTTCATTTCTTCTTTTATTTCATTTCATCATTACATTTCTGAAATTAAACATAATCCTTCTCTCTGACTTTTGACTCCACTTTTCCTCAGTCTCAATAGGTTATGAGCCCAGAGCAACCAACTGCCAAATAGCTATAATTACCAACCTTTAGAAGGATCCGTCACACACTCCATTCTCTAGTGTGTTTCAAAATTTTTTTTTAATGGATGATCTATTATCCTCTCATCCGGTTCTCAAAACACCGTTGATTATTCCTCTCAACGCGCCGGGATCAGAATCCAACTATCTAGATTGGTCCATGATACTCAGAATCCACTTTTGAGCATCCGGTGTCGCCTACCTCATCAATAACAAACAGTTGTAATTAAATCAAGATACCTGGTCTAGAGATAATCTCGCCGTATTTTCAGTTATATCAAGATCAATTGACATTTCAAACTTCCAATACATTCGAAAACACAAGGAAAGTGCAATCAGTATGTGGAACGCCCTGAAAGAAGCACACCAGGATAATTATTCAGGTGGAAGAATGTACTGGCTTAGGAAACTTCTTCTGACAAAGCTCAACAACAAAGACATACCTACCCACCTGGCCGAAATCGTATTGTATGGAGAAAAGCTGTCATCACTTATTACGCCCAAGAATCCACTCACCGCCGATGATCTCCAATCAACAGCAATATTACTATCTCTTCCTGACGATTGGCTTGCTTGCGTCTCCAGTATGATGAATGAGGAATCCATTCCATCCTCAAAGATTATTACCGCTCTTAAACAAGAGCACCTCCGAAGACAAACCAGAAATGAGGAAGTTATTGCTAACTCAATGTCAGTGAAACAGTCCTACTCAAAGGAAACACAGTCAAGAAAGAAACCGGAACCCTACTCTTTTAATAAAGTCTATTACTGTACCAACTGCAAGACAGAAGGACACTCCTTCTCTAGATGTCCGGAAGTCCTGGAGGCACTAAATCAAACAAAAAGAAACCAAAGAAAGGAAAAACACCAACCGCAAACATCAAAATCTGCAGCTGAAAATCAAGTAAAGCTAGAAAGCGATCATGATTCAGATGATTTTTCCGATTCCGAAATTATTGTCCATGCAGGTTCAGCAGTAGCATGCTCGATACTTGAAAACCACAACTGCGAAAAGGATTTCAACATTGACTTGGGATGTTCAATCTCGATGACGCCGTACCCAGACCAACTTGTCAACAAACGAACAGATCAAACTGTAATAAAGCTTGCCAATGGATCTACCATAAATTCTAAAAAGGCTGGGGAATTAAACTTTCCACTTTTCAACCTCAAATCACTTTACGTTCCACACTTAAGCACCCCCCTTTTATCTGTCTCCTCACTTTGTGACGCTGGTCTCAATGTTGTTTTCAAAAAGGACAGATGCGACATTAAATCTAACCTTGAATCATCACAGAATGTTATAGCTTCAGGATATAGAAAAGGAAATCTTTACTACTTACCCAACAACATTGTGAGCCAGGAGGTCTCCTTTTCAACAACTCTCAACAATTCCTCTGAAAACAGTTTTTTTGGATATCATTGTAGACTCTCACATCTGAATTTAAAATCTCCAAAGAAATATCTGAAAGACCAAAACATTTCCCCAACACCATTCAATACACTACAAGTTCAACAATGCGAAACCTGTATTAAATCAAAGATGACCAGGACGCCTTTTCATTCTCAACTCAGCTATAGATCTACAAAACCCAGTCAAATTATCCACTCAGATGTATGCTCTTTTGATACTACCTCTTGCAAAGGGTACCAATATTTTATCACCTTCATCAATGATTGTTTGAAGGCTCTTTTTGTTTATCCAATGCGTCAAAAATCCGATTCTTTTGAATGCACAAAGCTCTTTATTTCTTTCTTTGAAAACCAATACAATTACAAGATCTCATCTCTACGTACCGACAACAGATGCGAATACTTAAGCAACCAAATGAAGAGCTACCTTTCCCAAAAAGGCATCAAACACAAACCAGGTCCCCCACATTCGCCACAACTGAACGGTGTAGCCAAACGCTCTAACAGGACCATTAATAATATGATTTGCTGCTCCCTTTCTCTCTCAAATCTCCCTAAATCTTTCTGGACCAATGCTCTCAGACATGCTCTCTTTGCATTCAATTCTTTCCCTTGTAAAACTCCTTCTGGTTTTGTTTCCCCAAATTCTATCCTGATAATGACCAACATCGACCCCTTGTATCTTCATCCCTTTGGCTGTTTGACCTGGTATAAAGTTCCAGATGTAAATTGATCCAAACTTTCCGACAAAGCAAGATCCGCAATTCTTCTTTCTTATCTACCTCACGGAAACGGATACAGGGTAATGGATCTTGAGTCAAAAATCGTCATCAAATCAAGGGATGTGCTTTTCAACAACAAAACGTTTCCGTATGGTCATGCACCTAAAGATACAAGTATCAAATTGCCATCCTCCTCCGTACCTCTGGTTTGGCCTGGCTTTTCTGAATCCATCTGTCATCCCGCTCCCTCTACCACCCCTGCTCTTGAAAATTGGTCTCCTGTCCCTTCTCCATCCGAACAATCAGTTTCCTCCCCTCTCACCTCCTCCCTTCCTGTTTTTTCCCCCCACTTTCCGTTCCTACTAACCCTCCCAATCTTCCTGTTTCTCTTTCTCCAGATCATACCCCTCTTATTCCTCCCAACCAACGCTATCGCTCTCAAAGCGTCGAATCCTCCAATTCGGAACTTCCCCCCCTCTTTCTGTCACTCCCTCTCACTCCAAACCACCTTCGCCCTTTCCATCCACTCCCTCTTCCCCTCCTCACATTGATACAACTTTCACGTCAATTCCTCATCCTCTTCCTACGACCTCGCTCCCAAACAAAACTTCTTCCCCTCCTCGCCGCTCCTCCCGCGTTTGTTGTCCACCGTCGCGCTACGGAACCTTTTCTCGAAAAGCCTCAGTCAAAGATGATCTCCTCGCTCCGAAGACATGGAAGCAACTCCTCAGATCTCCTCACTCGCATTGTTGGATTTCTTCTGCTCAAGAAGAAATAACCTCCCTCGTGGGTATGAACACCTGGACTCTCATTCCCCCGCCCAGTGGGAGAAAAATCATCCATTCAAAATGGGTTTTCAAGGTGAAGCGTCGTGCGGATGGCTCCATCATCAAACTGAAGGCCCGTCTTGTCGCTATGGGTTTCTCTCAAGTAAAAGGCTTAGACTTCTCCAAATTTTTCGCTCCTAAACTTTGTCTCGAAACCCTCCGGCTCCTACTCAGTCTTCTTGGGTCAAAAAACTGGACGGGTCGCCAAATCGACTTCAAAACAGCTTTTCTAAATGGCCATCTTGATGAACCTATTTAAATGTCTCAACCCCCTGGTTTTGAAGATCCAGCTCATCCGGATTGGGTGTGCAAGGTTTCCCATGCGATTTATGGTCTTAAGCAATCTCCTTGACAATGGAACATTGAACTTTGGACAGCCCTTACATCATTAGGTCTTTCTCAATCCGCCTATGACCCATCCCTCTTTTTCAAGCTGAATGGCAATACTCTCGTAGGCGCTCTCACTGCTCATGTGGACGACCTTGCTGTAATTGGCACAGATACTTTTGTGAATCAATTTGTCAAAGATATCGGTAAATTCTTCACCATTGGCTCAAACAAAGATCTATCTCTCTTTCTGTCTCTATCTATATCTCGTGACTTTCCCTCAAAAAAAGTCTCCATCTGCCAGTCGCATTACATAGATTCCATGTCCAAAAACTTCCTCTCCCCTGACTGGAAACCAGTCTCCTCACCTACTACCACCCGATTCAAGATGTTGCGTCGTAGATCACCAGACAAACCCTCCGCCCCATCCCACTATAATCAACTCATTGGTTCTCTCCTATGGGTCTCTCAATGTAGTCGGCTGGATATTTCCTTTGCCGTAAATAAGCTCTCCTAATTCTTACAAGATCCGTCCCTTCAACATTGGGATGCTGCCGTCAGGCTTCTTTGTTATCTTTGCTCCACCCACTCTCTCAAGCTGACCCTGGGTGGCAATGCTCTTGATCTATCAGGCTACTCAGATTCGGATTGGGCTGAAGATTAAGATGATTGTTGCTCCACATCTGGCTACACCTTTTGTTTTGGCTCGGGTGTTATATCCTGGAAATCAAAAAAGCAACCTACAGTCTCTCTATCAAGCACCAAAGTCAAATACAAAGCTATGTCCGACGCGTGCAAAGAAGGAATATGGCTTAGAAACATTCTTTGAAAACTTTGTCTTCGTGAAAATCTCCCAGTGAATCTTTTTGTCAACAATGAAGGTGCCAAGGCTCTTTTGAAAAACCCAGAACATCACTCTTGCACCAAACACATCGACGCTTGACATCACTTTATTCGGGAATGTGTTGAACGGAATGTTTTTAATGTTCAACATGTCTCAACCAACGACATGCTTGCCAACATGCTCACCAAACCCCTACCTTGGATCCTTATACGCTCTCACCAGTTTTATTTTGGGCTTCTAGATTGTGCTCAGCAAGGGGGGGTATTGGAATAGTCACCCTTAAGACTTCTTTCTTCATTTCCTATTTCTGTTCTCACTTACCTTTTCTTCATTTTCTATTCCTTTCTTATTTCCTGTTTTTCCTTTATCCTCATCTCTACTCTCTGTCTGTTGTTTCACATCTGCTCTCTTCCAATATATGCTTCTCACACCCAGAAGCGCGGGTTTCCATTTCAATATTCATTTTCATTTCTCATCTTTCATATCCATGTCACGCTTTCATGTGAAATCTAATCAAGATAGAACACCTGAGGATAGATCGCAAGTCAGAGAGAAGATTCTCTCTCTCATCCTTTTCTCTGACTTTCAACTCCACTTTTCCTCAGGTAAGTGTTATTTCTGTTCTCACAATTTACTTTTTTATTTTCATTTCTTCTTTTATTTCATTTCATCATTACATTTCTGAAATTAAACATAATCCTTCTCTCTGACTTTCGACTCCACTTTTCCTCAGTCTCAATACGGAGTGTTTCTCTCAGAAAGTGAGGCATTTGATCCCCCCCCCACCTAGCAAGCAAGAGGGGGATGTTAAATATGAGTTTATAAGATGATGTATCTAGTTTCCATTTCTGTGTATGTATCTGATGATCAAAGGCTACCAGATATTTATGATGATTTGTATATACACTAGTGTGATTGAGAGAAGTATAGTAATGAAAAAAGAGAAAACGGAAATACAACTGAAGACCAAGGCCTATTTATATTAGTGCCCACCATTGGTGGGCGTGCACAAGTCTTTGAGGTCCTCCTTGCCTATTGAAGCATTTGACAATGCTAGCTTTTCCCGCGGTGCGATTTACTTGTTGCATTCTATGCTTTTGAAGAGTTACTCGGCGTCTCTTACTTGCTGCAAGCTCTGCACAATGTGCTTTTCTTTTACAGGCATTTAATCTCATTGCCGCTTTAAACTTACTTTCTATTGCTCTTGTGTGCTCTCATCTATAAGCTTAGCCAGATCCTTACTTGGGCTTTTATAGCTCTGTTTTGCTTTCTTCTGAATTTATTGCTTTTGTCTCTGACTGAAAGCAAATCAAGCATGTTCCGCGTGCTCAGCAGACTGGAGTTTGGGTAGTCAGGGGTTGTCTGTGTCGAGTTCAGATGCTCAAACAGATCTGTCCTTGTGTGACATATTCTGTGACATCTTCTGAGATGGTTGAGTCAAGAGTATACATAGGCTTGCAACCGCCTGTTGCTCAACACACCCCCTTACTCTCGGCTTGATCATCAAAAATGGTAACAGACCCATCATCAACAAAAATCTGGTGTGTTTTTCTGGGTCCAAGGCCTTTGTAAAGATATCTGAAATCATGTCTTCCGTTGGTACGTATTTGATCTTGATTTATTTGTTAGCTACCAGGTCTTTGGTGAAGTTGAAGTGAACTCCAATGTGTTTTGTTCTAGAATGGTAAACAGGATTTTTTGCCATTTGGATGGCCCCTTGATTGTTGGACCAGATAAGAGTTTTCTCCAGCACATGGTTATGAACATCAAAGGTGAGTTTTCTAATCCACTGGGCTTCTTGGGAGGCAGAGAGATAGGCTCAATATTCTGCCTCAGTGAATGACAAGCTGGGTCCACCCAACGTTTTTCTCCTCCATGACACAATTCCACTCCCGCATAGGAAATTATAACCGCTTGTTGACAGACTGCTTTTGTCTTCTGCCCAGCTTGAATCAACATACCCAACTATTTCATGAACCCCATTGGGTTGATATAAGATTCCCCAATCTTGCAATCCCTTTAGGTAACGGACAACTTGTTTGAATGCGCTCCAATGAGTTTCACTTGGGTTCTCCAGGAATTGCAATAATTCCCCAACTACATACGTGATATCTGGTCTTGTGCACTGTGCCAGATAATTCAGCAAGCCAATGGCTCACCGGTAATCAAACCCCCTTTTTTGAACACTTTGATTTCATCTTTGGTGGCTTTGATTAATTTGATATTTGACTGAATTGGCGTCCCAGTCACCTTTCCATCCTCAACCCCATACTCCTCAACAAGGTTTTTGACATAATGCGTTTGGTTGATAAACATTTTCCTGTTGGATAGGTAATTGATTTTCATTCCCAGGATGTTCTGGGCTGTTCCCAAATTTTTTATTTTAAAATCTTTCCCAAGGTTTCTGATAAGGTTGTCCGTGTTTTCTCCAACCAAGATTAGGTCATCTACCCATCAAATGCTAGGTCCCCTTGTTTGGATATAAACAAGCATGGATCCGCGTTGCTAATTCAATACCCGTGTCTCATGAACTGCTCGACCATTGTGGTGTACCACCCTCTAGCCGCTTGTTTTAGGCCTTATAGTTTCTTCTTAAGTTTTACAATAAACTCACTAGGTTTGTTGATAAGAGCTCAAGCTAAATCCTTAGTGTATGTTTCTTTTGTTGTTTCTTTTAGCCATTCAACAAAGCCCTCAGGCAAGCTGATGTAAACCGCTTCTTTGTCATCTAATTTAGAATTAAGATAAGCAGTGACAAAGTCTGCTTGTTGAGGCTTGATTTTTCTCTGGGTTGCGTGATAAAGTATATATCACATGGTACTAAGTCTTCCGGTCGGTGAAAAAGTTTCTTCATAATCAATACCCTCCTTTTGTTTGAATCCTTGAGCCACACATCTGGCTTTATATCTTTTCAAGTTGCCTTCAGTGTCAAACTTCTTATTCAGGACCCATCGGTGTTTATTAGAGTTTTGCTTTTGTCTTGACTTGCTTTAGGAATTATTTTGAATACTCCATTCTCAATAATTGAGTCAAGTTCAGTAAAAATTGCTTTTCTCCAGAGGGGCCATTCACGGGATTGTTGAGCAATTTTAAAGCTGTCTGGGACAATTGCATTTTCTTTTACAAAGGTTTGCATAGCCATTGCTTCAAAATGGAAGTCATCAATGTTGAATTCTTCCATTTCTTGTTTGACTGCAAGGTACAACTTCCAGTGACCGTATCTGTCTACCGGCTTCTTTTCTCTTGTGCTTGTTTGGGTTTGTTGGGTGATAGGCTGACTATCAAGCACAGTCTCTTCAATGATTTTATAGTTGGCTCTGGCTTATTCAAATTTGATTCTGTTGGGTTTTCTATGTTCTCTGTTCCTTCTGGTACGCTTGCTTTGAACTCATTGTAGAATATATCCCCAGTTTCATCCTTGGCTTTTTCAAACAAGACATCTCTGGACCTAATGACCTTACTTGTCTCCAGATCCCAAACACGGTAGGATTTCATCTCTTCATCAAAACCAATTAATACCCCTTTTCAACAACCTGGGTCCATTTTTCCAATATTGGCGAAATGATGTATGCTATAAAAAACTTTGGTACCAATGGGCCTAATAGCGTCAAGTCTGGGTTCAACTCCCCACATACAGAGGTATGGATTTGTCTTTTGATTGCGGTTATATAAAAACACAGCTGTTGAAAATAATTCTCCCCAAAGATTCTTTCCTAGGCCAGATTCAATCTGGATAGTCTGCGCATTTTACATGATTGTGTGATTCATTTGCTCCGCCGTACCATTATGTTGGGGAGTATTTCTAGTAGTAACAAGGTGAGTTATTCCTTTTTCACCCACCCACTTTTCCATGTCTTTATTTAAAAACTTGCCGCCTCCATAAGTGATTATTTGTTTGAATTTCTTTTTTTTTGTTTTCTATTTGGTTAACAATGAGATTCAATTCTTTTTCTGCTTGACTTTTAACTTTTAATACTCTTAAGCAGGCATATCTACTTGCTGTATCCACTATAGTAAGGAAGTACGTTGCCCTGCCTATTGACACAGGATCTATTGGCCCTACTACATCTGCTGATAACTCCTCCCCATCAATTTTGGTTCTTTCTCTTTGTTTTGAGAAGGGTGTTCGCGTTTGCTTACCAAGTCGGCATGGCTCACAGTTCTGTTGTCCTCCAGGATGTCCTAGCCTTTGATGTTCTTCTAACAAGATCTGGCAAAATTTGTGCTTCCTTTCTAAGTTTGGAAAAGGTAACCTATTCTTGATCTTCCCAAAAAATATTTTCTTTTTATTTACTCTAACTTTGAAATTATCGCCATTGGTCTTTACAATTTGAGCTCCTTTGTTCCAGAGCGCAATCTGAGATATCAAGCAATATGGCAAAGAGGGAAGGTGGTATGCATTGCTTAGGGTAATGGTATTGTTGTCAGAAGTAAGTACAACATCTCCTCTCCCAATAATTTCAAGACTTCTTCCCACTTTGCCAATTTCTACTTTACCAACCTGATCCACATAGTTAACAAAGTCTTCTTTCTTATTAAACATGTGATCAGATGCCCCCGAGTCAAGAATTATTGCGTCTCTAGGTGCTGTTGCGTGATTAGCATAGATTACGCCGGTCATAGCATGGTGTGCGGCAATGATGTCTTGGCTGTAGAAGCCATTGTTTCCAAGGTCCCCAAAGATTTTAATTTCCGTTGAAATTGGGTGTTAGAAGCTAATTTCCTCTTCTTCCCTGTCTTCTACTATTCTGTCTTCTTGTACTGCGATGAAGGATATGTAGACGCCCTCTTTTTCCCCAAAATTGGCTTTCCGCGGCGCAAATTTATAGTTGGTCCATGGCTTACGGCATTCCCTTGCTGAATTCCCAATTATATCACAGTTGTAGCACTTGCCAGTCTTTTTTGCAACTTGTTTCTGTTGCCCAAACATTGCGACCTTGTCTTCTTTCTTCAGTTTAAATTGTAAGTAATCTTTTTTTATCTTGTTGATGACCTCCTTGATTTTCAGAGTCCTGCTATCCTGTATGATAATTTGTACTAAAGATTCAAACTCCTTTGGTAATTTCTTGAGGATTAATAGAGCCAAAACTTGTTCTTTGACATCTAAGCCTGAGGTTCTTATCTTGCTGATGCCGTTCCAGATCTCTTTGAAAAATTCCTTTGTTTCTTTGAATTCTAGATTGATGAATTCTTCTAAGGCCAGCATTGGGTGATGCGCCTTGCTGCCGGCATACTTTTTCTTAAAAAGCTCCCAGAGCTCCAGTCCTTTGCCTTCCTTGTCAGTCCCAAGCTTGATGTTGACTATAGCAATATGTTCTTCATCAATATGCTTCATGATAAGGATGTAGAGCTTCATATTCTTCTTGCTGACGCCTTTGACTGGTTCTTGCTTGATTAATTGTAAACAAACCAGGCCGTACATTTCTGCTTGCATCATGGTGGCCCATGTTGCGTAGTTTTTGTTGTTCAGCCTGTAGTGCTTGGTCTTGGTGGTACTTTCCATTTTTTGATTCTGTGTATATGAATCTGTGATTTGCTGGTTTGTGATAATGTTCTAAGCTGATGTTTGGAATAGTTAGAGCTGGTACTGATAATGTGTTAAATATGAGTTTATAAGATGATGTATCTAGTTTCTATTTCTGTGTATGTATCTGTTGAGCAAAGGCTACCAGATATGTATGATGATTTGTATGTACACTAGTGTGATTGAGATAAGTATAGTAATGAAAAAAGAGAAAATGGAAATACAACTGAAGATCAAGGCCTATTTATATTAGTGCCCACCATTGGTGGGCGTGCACAAGTCCTTGAGGTCCTCCTCGCCTATTGAAGCATTTGACAATGCTAGCTTTTCCCGCGGTGCAATTTACTTGTTGCATTCTATGCTTTCCAAGAGTTACTTGGCGTCTCTTACTCACCGCAAGCTCCACACAATGTGATTTTCTTTTATGGGAATTTAATCTCATTGCCTCTTTTACCTTACTTTCTATTGCTCTTGTGTTCTCATCTATAAGCTTAGCCAGATCCTTACTTGGGCTTTTATAGCTCTGTTTTTATTTCTTCTGAATGTATTGCTTTTGTCTCTGACTGAAAGCAAATTGAGCATGTTCCGCGTGCTCAGCAGACTGGAGTTTGGGTAGTCAGGGGTTGTCTGTGTCAAGTTCAGTTGCTCAAACAGATCTGTCCTCTTTTAATATATTCTGTGACATCTTCTGAGATGGTTGAGTCAAGAGTATAAATAGACTTGCAACCGCCTGTTGCTCAACAGGGGAAGGGCTTGGGAAGAGTGGGGAATTCATCCCCCCCCATCAGCTAGCAAGAAAGCGGGGGGACAGACTTTTTTGAGCAAGTGAGGGGGGAGACACCCCTTCATCTCAGCAAGCAAGGGCGGAGAAAAGGCAGATTTGATCCCCCCCCACCTAGAAAGCAAGGGGGGGAAGGGCTTGGGTAGGGTGGGGAATTCATCACACCCCCCCCATGAGCTAGCAAGCAAGGGGGGGGGGGGGGAAAGGCTTGTTTGAGCAAGCTAGTGGGGAGAAAGGCTCCTTTGAGAGAGAAAGGGGGGTTTCACTTTTTGCTGGTGACAGCGGACAGCTTCATCAAGCCTTCATGTGTGCTGTCATCAGCAAATCTAGTTGTTGGGGCAGTGTGAGAGAAAATCAGTTTCCTATTTGCTGGGACAGAGGAAAGGACAACTGGATGAAGCTGCCCGCTGTCACCAGCAAATCCAGTTGTTGGTGTGGCTTCAGAGCAAATCCATTTGCTATTTGCTGGTGACAGCAGAAAGATTCATCAAGCCTTCCAGTCTGCTGTCATCAGCAAATAAAATTGGGTGCATTATTGAAACACCAAAGTGGTCACAGCTTTGACTGCTGCCAGATTTCAGCATTTTCCCTTGACTCATGCTGACAGCAGGCTAAAAGAGGCCAGTCAATGATCAATGCTCCCACAGGCTGGTGTCCCCCATTGATGTTAATATAAAAGCCTGCATCTACTCCCTTTTTCTCTTAGCAACATTCTCCCCCTCAACCATTTAAATTTGAAAATGAATGATCCATCCGCTACTCTTTTGAAAAAAGTGAATAACCCAGTCCTTCACTTATTTCTTGTTTCCCCAGAAGGTGCTTTGGTTTTTCAACCAAAGCATACCAGAGATTGAATGCCTTGTGTGAATGCGTCCATTAAGGAAACCATGCAAAGTGCTTTCTAATTGATGATGGTATTTGATTGATTGGGCTGTGGCCGCGCCATGCCTGAAACATTGAACCTTTGTTTTTTTTCCCCTTGGTTTTCCTAATATCACCCATCTAATTCCAATAAAATACTTCCCACAGGAAATTGAACAAAACTTAGTGACATTCCTTTCTTGCACCCCACTGGGGTGTGGCAGTTTGGTGAGGAGGAGGGAGGAGTGGAACGGTGGTGGTTGAGGTGGTTTGGTGAGGAGGAGGAAGGAGTGAACCAGTTGTTTGGTGGGGTGAGATGGTTTTGAAGTTTTGGTTTTTTTCTGAGTCCACCAAAAAAAAAAAAAAAAAAAAAAAAAAAATTTAGTCAGCCTAGTATTCTTGGTTAAACAACCAAAAAAAAAAATTGGGTGATTTTATTTTTTACCTATTGAAAACCCAATGCTACTCATCAAATTGAGAAAGTGTGAGGGGTAGAATCCGCTCTCTGATGGCCAAAGATGAGGTAGAAGATGAGGCTGGGATCACTGGAGGAGGATCAGGAATATCTTCTTCAAATATTTTGTCCCATTCATTTTTGATGTTGGCAAGAAGGTTGTGAAGTATTACACAACTGATGATCCAGTTGATGAGGAGCTTCATGTCTTTGGAAGATTGGAGCTGGTTTTGCATCTACTGTAAGCTGGCTCATCTTCCTTTCAGGATTCCTATGGCATTCTCAATCCAAACTTGTGATTGGGCAAGATTATAGTTGAAATCAGCTTTGGCTTGATCATTGGTTGAAACATTGCAGTATACCAGAACCACATATTTCCCATTAGCATAAGCTGAATTAGCCAGAAGGTATTGATCTTGGTCAATGTATTTATCTGGTTGTTGGGCAATCCGCATCCAATTGAAAACATATGAATAATGAAAAGAAACCGGAAGGCCGGAATGGAGGGATATAAACTTCTTCTTGTTATCACAAACAAGCTGTAGTGCCACAGATTATCTATACAAACCAAAAAAACGAATTTGGTGAGTGTATTATCAAAGGCTTTGGAAAGGAAATGAATCAATTGACTTTTTTTCCAATCAAAATAATGGTTGCCATCTAGCTTACATTTTTGACTCAAGGGGATTGTGGTTCCATCAACAAAACCAATGCAACCAGGGTAGACTTCAGTCTCCATTACTTGAGATATATCCTTGCGGTCTTCTTTGGTTTTCCAAAAAAGGAAAGAAAGAGGGAAAGATAGGATAGCAATCATGACTCTTTTGGTGTATAAGTCAATAGATCCATAACTGACCAAGAATAGATTTTCTAATTGATGAATTGCTGCTCCATTTCTATTCAATCCAAATCTACAAAGAGCAACAGCCAGTTGGATAGATGGATTGCGTTGAGGATTCCAAGAATTGTTCTGGAATATGTGGTGGTCTTCAATAATCTCTCAAAGTTTCATGAAAGAAGGCAATAAAGTTTGGAACAGTTGCTGGAAGCTTAAGTTGGGCAGTAGGTGAAGATTTTGCCTTTCATACATAGGTTTGTGGAGAGTGTGTCTTTGTGGAACCATGTATTGCTTTTCAAATAGAGAATTCAAAGCTAATCAAGTTGATTCCAAATTGGAGTCTGAATTTGAGTCAAATAATAAAAAAAGTTCAGTCAACTTTTTTGCATTCTCAAATTGCTTCCAAAAAGTTTGATTGGACATGTTGAGAAAGATGGTGATTTGATGATGATGGTATGTGTGTGAAGCAATGGAGATGTGAAGCAATGAAGATGTGAAGCAATGGAGATGTGAAGCAATGGAGATGTGAAGAAATGGAGATGTTAAGCAATGGAGATGTGAAGAAATGGAGATGTGAGGTGATGGAGATGTGAAGCAATGGGGATGTGAAGTAATGGAGATGTGAATCAATGGAGATTTGAAGTGATGGAGATGTCAAGCAATGGAGATGTGAAGTGATGAAGATGTGAAACAATGGAGATGAGATGTTTTTCATGTGTATGGATTTGATGAGTTGGAGGTGTGGATGAGTCTTTTGCATGCCATGGATGGTGGATGGATGAAATGGCGGGTTTGATGTTTGAAACCTGCCATTTTCATGAAACCCGCCATTTTGAAATACACCAGTTAGGGGGTATGTTTATTTCAGAAACCCGCCATTAGAAATGGCTGGTTTGGTCAAAAAAAAATGGTGGGTTTCTAATGGCGGTTTTGCTAACTTTGATACACCCTATTTTGTGATTTTGGGGAAATTAGAACACCTTCAAAAATTAATTCAAAAAATTAAAAAATAAAAAAAAACCATAATTCTCATTGCATTTTTGGATTCTTTTCCTTACCTTATAAATTGATTTTTTTTTTGGTGAGTTAAGCTCTCAAAAATTTGAAAAAACAATCAAAGAAATTTTTGATATTTTGTTTTGGATTTCTTTGATGTATTCTTAGACCTTCAAAAATTCATTCAAAAATAGAAAAATTCAAAAAATTCAAATTTCTCATTGCCCTTTTGAATCCTTTTGTTTTACTTTTTAATTAATTTATTTTTTTGATTGGAAATTTCAGTAACTTATAAAAAAAAGTGTTTTTCAATGTTTTTCACATATTTCTTGAATGTATTCTTACATATTAAAAAAGGGTAATGTTGAATTCATGGCTACAGAGCCGTGTACACAGCTATTTGAGCCGTGTGGCACCCTACAAAACTAAAATGAGCCGTGTGGCATGCTAAACGGCTCAAATGGGCCGTTTGGCTTGCTAAACAGCTCAAATGGTCCGTGTGGATTGCTACACGGCTCAAATGGGACGTGTGGCATGCTACACGTCCCATTAGAGTTTTATGGCACGCTAAAAAACTAAAATCAAGTTGTGTAGCCTCCACTAAATCATAAATGATAAATGATAAATTATAAATTATTAAATATATATAATAGATTATATATAATAATTAATAATTAATAAATAATAAATAATAAAAAATGAAAAATAAAAAATAAATTATATATAATAAATCATAAATAATAAAAAATAATAAATAATAAATAATAAATGATAAATTATATGGAGTAGTGACGGGCCCTACATGACTCCCACAGGCCGTGTGGGGCCGTCTACACTTCTCCTACACGCCTGGGGCCGTGTACACGGCTCCCACACGGCTGGAGCCGTGAATTTAACATCACCCTTTTAAAAATTCACTCAAAAAATACAAAAAAACTAAAAGTTCTCATTGGACTTTTGGATCCTTTTCTTTCCATGATGAATAAATTTCTTTTGGTAATTTGAGCTCTTATGAAGTTAATAGAAAAACCAAAGGGCTTTCCAAACTTTCTTTGGGATTTGTTTGGAAGTATTATTGGCCTCCAAAAATTGAATCCAACATTAAAACACTTCATAATAACACATTCATTTCAATGTTTTTTTTCACATCTGGCATCGAAAATTCCCTCAATTAATTTTACAGAACATTAAAAAAGTATCAAAGGATGAAGCTAATAATAATTCTGACTGCTTGTTACATGTTTGAACCCTCAAATTGTATATCAAAATGAAATTGATCAAAAGAAAAGGGGTGGCCATACTTTTTCATTCTACTTTTTTCATATTTAAATACACAAAAATGAAAAAAATTTAAAAATATGAAGACTTATTCAACTATGATTGGTTTTATGTTTCTTCTTGATTTTCTTAGAGTTAAAAAGAAACTCATTACCATGCTCTCAGTTTTTCAGAATAATTGTCTTCCAATATTTCAAATTCTTGGTCACAAAGATTTCCAAAGTGGATCTATTTTGGGAGCTTTCCAAGGATCAGACTTAAACTTGAGTGAAACTGTTTGTTTGAATTATTCTACAAAAATAAAGCAGATAGGAGAATAATTTGAATTTGGAGTGGGAGGAAAATTCAGAAGAAGATAAGTGCAAGGAATTTAAAAATAAAACAGAACCACTGGACACTTATATTTTTAAGCCAGAAGGAAACCATGGCATGGAAATTTCATCCACATGAGCTGGGCAGGAATGGTGGTTCAGTTGCCTTCTTTCTTCTCAGAAAGTTTCACCATAGATTTCATGCAGTAATCTTGGTTCCTTGAAGATTGGGTTTGAATCCAGCTATTTCACCATTTCTTTCCTTACTTCAATCCAGTCTTCTGTGTTCCTCCACTAAAAAATGGCTGCTACTTTAAATCAACAGTTTCCACGCCCTATGATATCTTGATAATGTGATATATGTAGAATTGCTGTTTTGGGGGAAATGAAGTCTTTGTATTGGAACTAAAAGCAAAAATCAGAACTGTTCATAAAATAAAATATGGTCTAAAGGTACCACTTTCTGGTTCAATTGAGACTTGGTCAAAAATTTCAGAAGAAGAATAAGATAATGTAAAGGAAACCTTGAGGAAAAATACAAAAACAGTCAGAAAAATTGAAAAAATGAAAAATTTTTAAATGTAATCAATTTCTAACTTATTGTTGTTGATTTTTGTTCTAATAAATTCCTTGAAGGCGGATGGCAAGGAGCATCATAATTTTAATTTGCTTGCTTTCTTCTCTTGATGCTTGAATTGGGATTGAATTCAAAAGAAGCAATCAACTAATTCAAAATGGTTCCAGACCTGTGAGAAAAGTTTGAATGAGAAAAATAATCAAAAGTATTATCAACAAAATCAAGAAGAATAGGGGGTGTCAGAGTTAAAATTTTGAAACATTTAAATTGCTTATTTCACAAAAAGTATCAATTCTTCAATTTTTTTTATAAAAATAAGAAATGAAAAAATGGGTTTCAATTTAAAAGATAAGCTTTTGAAAAAAAATGGATGAGCCTTAAATCAATCATTTAATTTTTTAAAAATTTTAACTCTGATAAGCCCTAATAAAAGAAACTCTGAGTGTCTTCAGAAAATCCAAATCGGGAAGCTCTTCAAATTCTTAAAATTGATCTAAATCTAAATCTGGCAGCTCTTCATCTTCTGAATATTTCTCTTCAGTCAGAAAATCATCCTATTTTAAAAAAATTACAAGGAATCATTAAATAAATTCTTCCATATTTAGAAATAAAAGGTATATATATAAAAATTGAACTCTTACTCTGATTTCTCCTTCTTCTTTCCTTTCCGCTTGTCTTTTTGGGCCTTCAGCTTCCTTGAATCCTGAATAAATAGATAAAAAAAGATTAATGATGCAAGTTGATATTTTCTTTTTCAAAAAACTTTTACTGACCTTTGAATTTGCTGGGAATTTATTTTTTGGCCTTCCTCTCCTCTTGGGCTTTTAAAAATATTCAAAACCATATGGATTTCTTTTAATTAAGGACTGAGGTATCTTCTTGAACTTATTGGCGTCCCACCTGGGTTTTCCTCTTAATTTAGATCTTTCAGTTCAATTCAGCTCTTGAATCAGGACCAGTTTATAATTTCCACCGTAGAGTTTCTTGGTTTCAAACAGATAAAATTTCTGTTATGAAGGTGGAAACTTGTGGAATTCCTCAAATAGTTAAGTGAGAAATAGTTTCTCATTACTGGCTTTGAATAAAAAATTGAGGGTTGGTGATTCTTCAGTGGATTCAGGGTTCAGAGTTGGCTGGAGAAAGAAAAATAGAAATAAATCAGGAAATTATTCTTTTGGGCTTGAAAAAAAATACAAATAAACAAATTACTGAGAAGGGGGCTTTGAAATGCCATTGAGGATGAAAATCTTCAATTTAGGAGAGTTAAAAATTTATGATAACTATTTTGACTTTGTCAATACATGGTATAACCATGTAATAAAAATGATCACAGTTGGTGCAAATGGTGGAAGATTCAGGAAGTTGATGAAATGAATGAATGATTTTGAGAGAAAAGTGGCTGATTTTTCCAGATAGATTATCCACAGAGTGAGGAAAACCAATGAGATGCTTGAAATTTTTCTGAGAGGCTTCAATAGCCCTCTCATGGATTTGGATGGTTATGGAATTGTAAATTTTTAGAACTAAATTATAAACAGAGCAAATAGATGGATGAATGAAAGGTTTAATGTAAGAATAAAGGAATTCTATTTTTGAATTGATGGTATTGACAAGATGAAAGTGTTGGTTGGAAAAGTAGAAGAAAAATTTCATTTTGAGAGTAATCAAGTTCTCAAGAAGGTAGTAAGAAGTGGGAGGATTCAATACTAGAGAAAGTTTGGTGAAGTTTTCATGATAGATTAATTCAGATTTGGAATGGACCAACTCATTCCATTTTTTTATTTGGAAAAGCTTCCATTCATCTTCAGAGTTTTAGTTCTTCCTGCAATGGGTTCAAATATTTTTTAAAATATGCCAGAGACAAAGAAGATGATGAAAAGAAGGGAATTTTTTTCATTGGGACTAATTAATTATGTGTCTTTTTCTGTCACAATCAAACTGGGTTCTTGATTTTCTAGAATTTCCTGAAGTTGAGTGAGGGCGCATTCACAGTTATCTCTTTTCTCTTGAGATAAGAAACAGAAACCAACTTAGAAAGTTCTTGAACAATTTTTTACCCCAAAAATATGAAGAAGGGGAGTTAAAAAATTGTTTGTTTTATATGTGCAGTCAATCATTAGAAGAGTAGGGAAAGGTTGGATAATTTAAATTTAATCAGGGTTTGAATGAATAAAAAAGTGATTTTTTCCATCCATATTTTTAATTTTTGAAACAAAAGAGGAATCTACAAGTTCCAGTATGAGGGCTTCAATTGTATACTTTCCTTCAATATATATTTTTGGCGTTTGTTATCTTTTCTTTTAAATAGTATTTAGATTGGTATGGAAAGTAGATGAGGAGGTTTGTATAAGAGAATTTAACATTTTCAAGGGGGCAGATCCAGCTTTGGTTAAATCTTCAAAAGTCTCCTGTTGCTTCCCTTGAATTCTTCTGTGATTTGTATGAGTTGAAGGATAATTCAAATTTGGATGGTTGTGGTCTGGACAAATAATGTCAGCTTGCTACTATTTAAAGAGCAATCTATAAAAAGTACCAAAATAAAGATAAGTTCTCAAACTCAAGAAGGTGTTGGAAATACATAAATATTATTGCAGATTTGGATTCTCCACCCAGAATTAGTTAGGGTCACTTGCTGAACCCACCATTGAATTCTTTCCCATTCATATTTTAAATAAATTAATAAGAAATTGTCCAAAAACCACAAAACCTCTAAAGTGACTTTTTTTGGAAATTTCAATATTTCACAAGCATTTTCACGTATAGGTTTCACAACTAAAATTTGGTCAGAATTGAAGTGTTGTGTATATTTTAGGAGTTACAGGAGGATTTGTGTTTTGTTAGAATTCCCACATGCAGCCCTGCATCCATACAACACAGGCTGCACACGTCAGGTCTGAAATACCACAGGCATTTGAAAGAAAACCTGCACTCAATATGAACCTTTCTGCTGTCTGCACCAAATATCAAATTCCTGCCTGGAGCTGTCAAGCACATGCATGTCAGTTCTGCAATAAAAAATCCCTGTCAGCAAGGTACAGCATGCAACTTCTACAATCCATATGCATAAATAACCCATATGTAAGGATGTGAAAGATAAATAGAGGACATTTTGAAACCTCTGAATATCAAATAGAAATAAATAAAATAAAATTATAAACAAGAAAACTTAGAGGAAATAATAACAAAGGTTTTCAGAAAACTGACACAACCTGATATTTGTGGACCACAAACCCTACCAAGGAGTCTACATAAAAATTATTAAAAATTACCATAATTTTCAGGAGATGAGGCGAATTCTAAAAATATCCTTATTTAAACATTTTTATCAAATAATTATAATACAAAAATAGGAAATATGTCAAAACTGTAGGGATAACTAATTCACATAAAGACATATCTTGACATGAGAATCACACATGAATCCTTCATACACAGATACATCTGATTGATAGAGCCAAGAAAACGTGCTAAACCACCCCTGGATGGCTTGCTAGCCTTAGACTATGATCCCTACCCTCTTCATGTGCCTTGAGGAGGCTCCCTTCACCCCAAAAAGGTATTTATACAGCACATTTTTGGTTGTTTTACAAACAAAATTCATCATTTATCAATCCAGAACCTTTTCCATCCGTGATCAGGTGCTTATAAGAGCTAGGCAAGTGATATATGGCCTCAGTCTGATATTATCATTGTCCATTCATCACAATATTGTTCCAAGTGAAGCAAAATCATCAAGCGCCCCACCTTTGATCTGAAAACCTTCAACTGTGAATCATTGCAGGTACCTTGTGATTAATTAATCAAAGAAGTAAGTTATTTCTGTCCTGACTTGGCTTGTGTTCTTTATAGCCAGCCATAACCACCATTGCCTTGGGTGCTACCCCTTATTGTTAATTCATAAGGAACCCACTGTCCCAGGGCACAGATTCAAAGTTAACCTCCTGAAGAGAGGTGTTAAGGAACCCCAGTTTTGTATAGACTGTGGCTCCTCTTTTTAATCAATAAATATTGTATTGAAAACCCTTTAAAAAAACCATATAAATCTTTCCCCTCCTCCTCCAACCTTTATGCTTTTGGAGCTCCCACCCTGTTAATTTCTAAGAATATTATTATTCTTCCACTGCATCACTTTCTGTGGCTAAAGGACTGCAAGGTTCCTGCCATTTTGAAGCTGAAAAATTACCTTAAAATGCCAGAGACCCAATCTTTTGTGGAAATTTCCAGATAATCTGAAAGGAAAATTGGTCTCTCTTGATTTTTCCAGCCTCTTGGTATCTTTTATGGGTTTATATTAACCAGATTTATCACATTGATATGTGTAGTTATGTTTCTTGAAATTTTATAGACTGGTAGATATGGAATATCCAGGGGCATTTTCCTATGATTGGATGGCATCAAGTAGCCCTCCTTTTGATTATATGATAATTCAGGAGGAGGGGCCAGAGGAGTGGAATCAGAAGTTTGAGTATATAAGGAAGGTGTAAGATGAATTGAATCACTAGTTTGATTGGATGAGATAATGGAGGATGGGAATGGTGAAAAAATTCTGAAAAGTGGGTAGATGTTTTCTTGATCCATTGTGAAAAGATAATTTCTTTCAAAAAACAAAGTGAAGATAGTATTTGATAGTTCAGAAATATATTGAGCAGAAATTTAATGAAAAATTTTATTCAGGGAATTGATATAAGATGGAAATTATTTTATTGGAAGCATCTATTGAGGTTAATGATTACATGAAGATTTGGGGTTAAAATTTAATAATTTTTCAAAAAAAATGTTGAGGAGATGAATAATTGAATTTTTGATGGAAGATTTGAATTGAGGCAGGTTGATTTTTTAGTTTTTTATTACTGGAAAGAGTTATGAGAGTTGATTTGCAAAGAACAAAGGAACATAATGGAGGCTGACAAAAAACAAATGGGATTGAAAAAAATGTGACATGAAGAAAAATTGAAAATAGAGAGATTTGAGTCTCACCAGGCAGGCATGCAAGATAACCAATAGCATGAGGATGATAGGCCAAAGTTGAGTTTTGTGTGAGTTGGTGAGGGCTGAGTTTTAGAAGTGGTTGAGTTGGGATTGGAGTGATGACTGAGAGGGTAGTTATTAGGGTTCCAGTTGAGGAAGTTGTATTTAAGGATTGGTTGAGAGTGGTTGGTTGCCATCTTGTTGTGTTGAGTGCGGGTTTGTCTGTTAGTCAATTCAAGTGTAGTCGGCGTGTTGTCTGAGTCGCGGAGTGTAGTTGGTGTGGTTTCTGAGTTGTGGAATGAGAAGACACTGTAGTCAACTTGAGGTTGACACTGCTATTCCAACACCCCTCCATTCCTGATGAGACTCAAGTCTGAACATACTTAACAAAGTAATTGAGGATAACACAAAAAAAACAACAAAAAAAGAGATTGATGAAATTGAAACAAGAGGTCAAAGAAACTGTTCATTTATTGCTGGTGTAATATTCTACAAGAAGGCTGAGCCCTTGGATGGAGCAGAGCTTGTTCAAAGCATCCGCAGGCATATCATCAGAGCAAATGAGATTCACGCTTATATTACCTTGGATGAGTTCATCTTGCATCCCTTTTGTCTTGAGGTCAAGGTGTTGAGTTTTTGAGTTTGACCCAAATTTTTGAATTTTTTCTTCAAGGCGGCTATTATCTATTGAGAAGGGAATTGTGGTAATTCTTGACTGGAAGGTGTCTTTGAAAATAGCTTTGATCCAAGTAGCCTTGTGGAATCCATCGGCCAGGGCATTCAGTTCTGTGTTGGTGGATGACCACAAGATGTTACATTGCTTGCTGCTATTCCAGGAGACTACGCTACCATACACTTGACAGAGGTATCCAGATTGAGATTTGCGGGTGGTTGGGTTGTCCGCCCAGGATGCATCCATGAACACTTCTACAGGTGGACTGGCCTCCTTGAATTTAAACTTTGAATTTAGGTCCCTTGTGCCTATCAGATATTTCCACAACCGCTTGAGTTTTTTCCAATGCGTCATGCCTGGTTTGGCTGAGAATCTTGATAAACTCAACACAGAAAATCTTAAGTTGGGTCTAGTATACCAGGCTATATGGTTGAGAAGACCGATTTCCAAGCAGTAGCTTATATTGAGGCTTTTGAAATCTTCATGCTCTTTGTTGGTGGCAGGTTTCAACTGGAGGCCAGGAGTGAGAGGTGATGATGATCCTTTGGCTTCAGAAATACCTAGTTCTTCAAGTTCAGTGTCAATGTGATTGGGTTGGCTTAGAAGTATTGAATCCTCCACAATCTCTATTTTCATGCCAAGGATAGTCTGAGGAGTTTGAGCGGTTGAGCCGGGGAATCTTTCCAGGAAATCCTTTTCAAAGTTGATGCCTTGTCCCACCAAAATGAGGTTGTCAACATGAAAGAATAGCTTTGAGGCTCCTTCTTCCAAAAGATACAGGCAAGGGTCGCAGTTAGACTCATTGAAGCAGGGTGAGTGCAAATTGTGATCCTCTCTGTGATAGCGGTTTCAGGATTAGATCTAGGTGAATTCTTTCAAACACCTTGTCTACTCTGTTAGATGATTTTTCAAAGCTCAACTTTGTGATCTTGCTACTGATACAATTGATGCACTGAAAGTTGGAACAAACTGTGCTGGGGATTTGCTGGATGAATTGACCAAGTCTTGAGAGGGAGGCATGACCAAACTTCCAATGAATATTCACTTGTTGGGATTCTGCTGAGTTGAGGAAGCAGGATTTGGTAGAATTCAAAGATAAATTTTGATCAAAAGTTGGTGTGGGGATTGAGTAAAGTTTGTTTAAAATTGAGCCTGAGAATATTTTTGTGTTCAAATGAGAAACAGTGAAGGAATACTTTTTGGCATTGATGGTGCAGCCTGCTTGATTGAGAGCTCTGGAACTAAGAAGATTAATGGTGACTTCTGGGATGTAAAAAAAGTCTAAAAGTTGAAGTGTGAAGTCTTTCCAATGCAGTCGGACAGTCCCTTTACCTTTAATGTTTAGGCTGGCCCCTTCCTTTCCGGTCTTGATGGCATTTTTGGTGCAAGGAGCCATGTCTATGAAGTATTGACTATTGTTGACCATGTGTACCGATGCACCGCTGTCCAAGATGAATTTTTTTTGAGGATCGCCGTGGTTAATGCAGAAAGAAACTAGGGCAAGATAATGTGCGGTTAGGGCCTTGTCCTTTGATCCTGATTTCTTCTCTTTCCATTTAGCCTGCTTGTCCTTCCACCATTCGGGAGCAATTTCTGGATGTAGGTTCCAGAAGTTTTCTGCCAAATGTGATTTATCTTGCTTTGGATTTTGATACCCTTCTGTGCATCGCCTTCTCTTGCCTCCTTGCCCCTTGAAGGAAGATTTTGAGGAAGTTGATACCAGAGCAACCTCATTTTTTGATGATGAGGTGGGTTCCATTGAGTTCTGAGCCTTGTATTTGTTGTTCAGTTGGTTGAGATGATTGAACACAAAGCTGACTGTAAGTTCTTTTTCTGTGTGCATTATCTGTCATTTGAAGTCTTTCATGGAGTCTGGAAACTTGAACAGGAGAAGGTAGGCAAGAATTTCTTCTGGGAGGGAAATTCCAACTTCTGAAATTTTCTTGAGGCAAACTTGAGCTTTGGTGGTGAATTTGTCAATGTGATCACTGTTGAATCTCAGATACAGAAAGTTGTTGAAAACTCTAGCTTGATTTGAAGCTTGAGACAAGGCATATTTTTCAATAATGGCATGCCAAAGAAGCTTGGAAGAATTCTTATTGGCAGGAGTGACTATGTTTTTTTGGGTGGATGATTCCAATTTTGAGATAATCAATAGTTTCAGCTTGTTGTTGACCTTTGAATCTAACTGTGAGTTTTCTCCATTGATTGCATTGGTGCATCCTCTAACATCCAAGATGGCATCCATTTTGTCCTTCCAAATGCTGTAGTTGTCATTCCAAAGCATGGGTATGGTTTCTAGCGCCTTTTTGAGCATGGGTTGTCAAAAGTTGTCCATGGTGAGTGGCATTTGGAAGGAACAGTTTGAGTTCCTTGGTTCTTGGAGGAAGTGGGAGAGTCGTTTTGGCTTTTAACCGTGAAAGAGTTATGAGAGTTGATTTGCAAAGAACCAAGGAACCTAATGGAGGCTGAAAAACAACAAATGAGATTGAACAAAATGTGACATGAAAAAAAATTGAAAAAAGAGAGAGTTGAGTCTCACCAGGCAGGCATGGAAGATAACCAATAGCGTGAGGATGATAGGCCAAAGTCAAGTTTTGTGTGAGTTGGTGAGGGCTGAGTTTTAGAAGTGGTTGAGTTGGGATTGGAGTGATGACTGAGAGGGTAGTTACAAGGGTGTTAGTTGAGGAAGTTGTATTGAAGGAGTGGTTGAGAGTGGTTGATTGTCATCCCGTTGTGTTTAGTGCGGGTTTGTCTGTTAGTAAATTCAAGTGTAGTTGGTGTGGTGTCTGAGTTGCGGAGTGTAGTTGGTGTGGTGTCTGAGTTGCGGACTGAGAAGACACTGTAGTCAACTTGAGGTTGAAACTGCTATTCCAACAAGTTGTTTTCATTGAGCTGTGTTAATGGATGATGAGTGGTGTGTGGTATGGTGTGGTGAGTGTCAGGTGTGATGATGAGTGGAGAGGAGATGAGTGGTGTGGTGTGGTATGGAGGGGTGTTGGGTGATATGGAGGGGTGTTGTGTGATATGGAGGGGTGTGAAGTGGAGTGGAGTGGAGTGAAGTGGTGTGGTGTGGAGTGGTGTGGATTGGTGTGGTGATGGGTGGTGTGGTGGGGGTGATGGGTGGCTGAAAGGGTGGAGGTGGTGGTTTAGAAGATGATTTAAAAATTCAAAGATGGGCGGAGGTCCCAGGAAAAAATTCAAAATCATATTGAGTTTATGCATGTCAAAGGCCTCAAAAAAAGGGGCCAGAACCCAAAATGGGTTTATTGTGAAGCTTTTTTGGTTTCTTTTTTGAGAAAAAAGTAGTGCCTCAAAAATTAAAAAAAAAATTCTGGAAAGGTTCAAAGGATTCCTTTAAATCTAAAGCTTTAAAAATCTCAAATCATCATTCATTTTTTCAGGAAAAAAAACAGGATAAATAAAGACAGAACATACTTTGTATTTTTAATTATTTTGATTGTGATATATAATTTGAGGGGTTAAACATGTGAAAAGTATCCAGAATAATCTTTGGCTTCATATTTTGATATTTTTCTAATTTTCTTTAGACAGAATTGAGGAAATTTGGAATCCAGATGACAAAAACAAAACATTGAAATGTATGTGTTATTTTGAAGTGTTTTCACGTTGGATTCAATTTTTGGAGGCCAAGAAAACATCCAAAAAATTCCCCAAAAATGAAAAAAAATTGCTTCAATTGTTTTATAAAATTAGTTACAGCTTAATTAAAAGGAAAAATAGATTCAAAAGGCGTGGAAAATGAAGCAAAATTGCAATGAGAAATTTTTTATTTTTTTTGAATTTTTTGATTTTTTGAGTAAATTTGTTAAGGTGCAATAATACATTCAAGAATCTGTAGTCAAAGGAAAAAAATGTGATTAAAACAAATCTCAACCCAAGTTTTGATTCTTTACCCAGGATTGTCTCTTCCCCCTACTCCCTAATATTATACTAATCACTAAACAGTTTCCTCTACATACAACAAAATGTCCACCTCCTCCTCCTGCACTCATTACAACTGTTTCTGGTCTGGCTGTCAGACGGCCCATTTCCACAGATCCTTTGTACCTTCCACAATCCATTTGAATTATCCTCCCCAAACTTGCTCACCTCCTGCTGGTCATTGCCTCTGCAATAGACATTGTCAGAACCCCATGGACAACTCTTCAGTCCCAGATGATGAAGTTCACTCCAAATGTTGGACTCCATCCCCAAATTGTTTCAAAGAAAATTACCTAGAAGTCTTGGGAAAAGAAAGGATGTTGCCTCCCACCTGCTGCAAAGATCAACCTGACCCAACTTTGTGGGCCACTGCCTGCTGTAGCTGGGGTGGCCCCCATTTGGTAAATTTTCTGCTTTGGGGAAGCTCTAGTCCCATTCCGGACCCTGCTCCAGCACCCTTCCCAGTTTGAACACCTTTCTGTGCTCCAACTCCACCTCTGGTTCCTGAACCTGAGCCAGCTCAAGAGCCTTCTCCATTGATCCCCAACCCAGAACAAGCCCAAGCCATTTCCCTGCTTCCCCCTTCACTGTCTACTATTCCCATTTCTACAACCCATAAGGGCACTCCTCCCAAAAATCCGCAGGTTCTACCAGATTAAAAAGTAATTTTGATCATATTTTCCTCTGTTTTGACGCTGCCTGCAAAAAAGGCAAGGAAAAGGAAAAAAAATGCAATGAAAATTTTTTGGTTTTTTTTGATTGTTTTAATTCTTTGAATGAATTTTTGAAGGTGTTCTAATTCCCCCAAAATTTACAAAAATTTTTTGAGGGTTTGAAAAACTTGGAGAAAGGACTGAAGCTTTGAAATTAAAAAAGTATCAATTAGTGAAACTTCCATGAAACAAATTATTTTTCCATGTGAGAGCTACGTTGCACAGATTCAAAACCTCCATGATTTAGAGATTTTTTCCTGTGAGAAAATTATTCCCTTTTTTTATATTTTTTATATTTATTTATTTAATTCATAATATTTTGTTGAAAAATTTAAAATCATTCAAAGGGCAATAATTTAATCATGATCACAAACCTTTCAATCATGGATTCTTATGTCTGCACAATGTAACTCCAACAAGGACAAATACTTGATTTCAAAGATTTTTCAAGAATTTATTTTTTCAAAAGTTTGGAGCTGAATCCCAGTAGCTGGGTCTTCCAAACCCTAAAAAATGTTTTTTAATTTTGGAAGCATTTGAGCCCCTTAAAAAATTCATTCATTCATTCATTTAAAAAAAAAAAAAAAGATATTCTCATTGCACTTTTGGATCCTTTTCTTTGCCTTTTGAATTCTTTTTTTGAGTGATTTTAGATATTTAAAAGTTAGTAAAACAATGAGAGAGATTTCCCACATTTCTTTGGGATTTTTTGGATGTATTCATGGCATCCAAAAATTTAATTCAATGTAAAAACACTTCAAAATAACACATCCATTTAAAGTTTTTATTTTCACATCTGGCATCAAACTTTCTCTTGATTTTCTTTTACATAAATTTAAAATGGCATCCAAAGATTTCAACTAAAATTTTGTCTGAATTTTTCTCAAATTTTTCACCGCTCAAATTATATATCACAATTAAAACAATTCAAAAGAAAAGGGTTTGTTTGTCTTTATTTATCCTTTTTTTATTTTTTTCTTGAAAAAATGAATGATGATTTGAAACACCTTAGCTGCAGATTTAAACTGGTATAGAATTCCCCTACATCAGAATATCTTTTTGAGAACTGGCTCCCAAAAAAAAACAATTGTCTCCTATTCGTCCAACCAAAACTTTTACTTTAGAAATACAAGTACTTCAAGAATATAAGGCCTTCATTATTACATTAAATGAGTCTTAATTCATCCATTGGCTCCTTTTTGAATTTATTTTGGAAAATTTACAATACTATCACCATCAAAATAAATGAGAGAGCTATTGAAGACTCTCAGCAATAGTTCAAGAATCTCATTGGTTTGAACCATTGTGTGGATCATCTCTCTTGAAAAAAAAGCCACTTTTCCCTCAAAATCATTCATTCATTTCATCTATTTCCTGAACATTCCTGTCATAAAAAAAACTTGAATCAGTCTCCTCAGCCATTATCAACCCTCATCCATCTGCAATCCTCAGTAAAATCAACCTTCTACCCCTGGATCTACCAGCTGCACCTCCAGAAGTATCTCCATGGATACCCTGCAGGTACTAGGAAACTCTCCAAGTATTTCCCTATCTTTCTATGGATTTGTGCATCCTCCATCTCTCCTACAACCTGCTTGGTATGAGAATTACATACATATCCCATAATTTAAATCCATGGTACATACTCCTGGATGGACAACCCACACTTCCAGTTCAGTACATGCCACACCAATCTGGACAGGCCAATTACCCAATATGTCAAGCAACTGCCTCCAGTTCAATTGGTCAACATGTAATACCATGGGCATCCTAGCCCAGAACTAGTCATCCCTCCTCAAGGCCTCTCTCCAGCTCTCACATTTACTGGCCTCTCCTTCCTTCCTGGACTAATTCCTCTCAAAGAATTAGTATACTACTTCCTATTGGTTAATCCATCCCAGGAGGTGTCATCTCAGCACAAGAAAGCCACCCAGCCTAACTTAATCATCTTGCCTATTCCTCTGGCGGTACTCTTATAGTATTCATTCATCAGTCTTCTTTAAGAGCCTTACTTGTGGATTCCTCTCATCCCTTACTTCCCTTATCCTTGCCATCACTCTACTTTTCTTCATTGCAATCAATATCATCATCTCAAGACTGAGTTCTGTGAGCAGTAGTGCCTGTGTCATCAGCCCCTTGCACTCCAGGGGAAGGTTTGACGTTTCACTTAATTACTACCCTTCTCTATATCTCTATAGACCTAGAAAATCCATACCATTCCATCTTACCAATATGAATGCCTACAAGTATTTGTGGGGAAGTGTGTGATAAAGTGCTAACAGTGTGTGGCCCTTCATATTTGAAAAGGAATTCCTATGGAATTATCCATCTCAATTAAATCCTATCATCTGTCCTTTGAACAGAACTTTGAGGGATGTTTGATGTCTTTGAAGGTTTTGATCAAAATTAAACATAAATTTGACTACTTTGAAATTGACTGCTTTGACATTGACTGCTTTGAAATTGACACTTTGACTTTGACTCTTTGACTTTGACCCAATTTGACCCAAATTGACCACTTTGACCACTTTGAACCACTTTTACATGCTTTGACAGATGTTGTGCAACTTCAAGACTTCATTTGCAGCCAATCTCTTCCCTTCTCTGTGGTTACTTCTTTTGGGTCACTTACCTACAGAATAAGTCAAAACCATTCCTCCTCAACATGCACAACCTTCCATCATCACCAGTCCACCCATAACCAGGGCAACCAGAGGATGTAGTTTTACTCTAGATGTGCAGGATCAAAATAAATCTACTCCTCAATCCTGTGGATGTGGGAGGACCTTTTCCAACCTCCCAGTTCCAGCTTGCAAACCTATGGATACTGGTATCCTTCCTCCAGCTCCTCCAAGAGATCCCTATATCCTGCTCCTCCTGTTCTAAGAACTTTTTCTAATTGTTTAATTGGTCAATATCCTCAACCAGGCTATAGATTGGATTCCTCATTGTAAAATCCCAGAATTATCCCTCTCCCTAAGGGCAAGGAAGAGGAAGAAGGAAAAGACTCAGTTTTTGATTCAAGGATCAACATTAATCTTAATTCACCAACTACTGGTCCTCAGGAAGAAGCCTCTAAACCATCTGCTTCAACTGCAATTCCTGAACCCCAAGGTCAACCCCCTCCTAAACCTCCTGCTGTGGATATTATCCTCCTAGCCATCCTCCAAACCATGACTTCAGTGGTATCTTAACTCTCTCAAACCCCAATGACCATTACTTCCCACTCTGGAACCTTCAAAGCTCCATTGATGAATACAACCAATAGGTTTGAAGGAAATGATCCCACTAAGCTCAGACCTTTCTTGAAAGCTTGTGAACTTGTCTTTTCAAAAAATGAGGGAAACGTTTGTGTGTATCAAAGGAAATTTTTTTTTTCTGTATCCTACTTATCTGGGAACGCAATCTGTTGTATCCAACCCTACTTGGCTCAAATCTCAAACCATGAGCCCTCCTTCCTACTCAACTCCTGCTACCACTTCACAGAAGAACTTCATAATATCTTTGGTGATTGTCTAGAAGTAGCCAGAGCTGAGAAGGAAATTGTGAATCTGCAAATGAAGTACTCTGGATATGCTTCCACCCACATAACACAATTTGGATCCCTCATGACTAAAGTCTCTGGATGGGGTGATAGAGCCTTCTTCTTCCATTTTTTCCAAAGCCTCCCCTCTAAACTTCTGGACCTACTGGCCAACTATGATGGTTCTGTGGATAAAATTCAATATCTTATGTATTTAATGTTGGAATATGAAACTAGGTACCACAAAAAAGTCAAGGAGAAGTCTTCCAATACAAGCCACTTCAAACAGAAAAACTCCTCTCAATCAAAATACAATTCCTCTCATTCTGACAAGGGGAAAGGTAAGGCCAAGAAGAAAGACAAATATGAAAAGAAGAAAGCTTCCTCAACCAAACCTACCTTGGACTAAGGTCCTAATGGTAAGCTCACGGGTGAGGAAAAGGCAAGAAGTTAGAAGGAGGAACTATTTATATATTTTAAAGGGAAGCACAAAATGGAAAAATGTAAAAAGAGCCTACCAAAAACCCCTCTTCCAACTCCAAATCTTCCTCTAATTCCAAGCCAAAAAAAATTAGGTGTTTTTTCTTTTGTGCTACAGGATTATCATCCTATGGATTTTAGGGTACAAAAGATACAAAAAAACTACTCTGGACAACTTTCTAAAGTATCATGTTTCATTCTATTTCATCAGGACTTGAGTTATAGTGTTTTGATTGATTCAGGTGCTACTAAATGTGTCATGGCTAATAATATTGTTCTAAAGTTTTACTTGCAGCCCACTCCTCTTGGAAAACCTATTCCTCTCTTCAAATTCAGTCCTAACAAATAACCCTTTCAACTAATTAATGACAAGGTCACTTGGGTGATATCACTTACTTCTTTTCTTAGCTTTGAATGGGTATTTCTTCTAGTCAATGCACCCTTCTCAGAAGACATCATCCTGAGAATAAAATTTCTTCACCACTGGAATACTGAATTGAACTGAAGATGGGGCTGATCAACCCAAGATGCCAGCCAACTGACAAACTTTCATCTAACTCTGTTGAACTCAACATGGCCAACCTACAAGCAGCTGGTTTTCCCTCTACTCTGCCTTTGGCCCTGCAGCCCAATGCATTCCCCCTTACTTCAGAACCTTCTTGTCCTCAAAAAAGCACCCAATTACCTTTGAATTAAACAATAGCCCACCTTTTTTTCTATATTGACTGATCACTTGACTATTTCTCTAGAGGAGGAATATAGGGATTTATCCTTGCATATCATGCAATTGGTTACTTCTTCTAACATTTCTGTTTCTTCTAACATTTCTGTTACTCCCAATGAAGAAATTTCAGCTGACTGGGATGATTTTGATATTGTTGAAGACTCTGAATAAATAGAAACAGTTTTCAATAAAGTTCCTACTGATTGACATTATTTTATAGATTTCTTATCCAAGTTTAAAGGAGATAAACTGCCTCCTCACTGCGCTTGAAACCACCGAATCAAACTGGAAGGACCTCTACCTCCAGCCCGGCCAGTCTATTCTCTATCTAAAATAGAAAATTCAACCCTAAAAGCCTACATAGAAGAGAGCATAGAGAAAGGTTTGATCTTTTCCATAGCTTCAAGCACTGGAGCAACTATTTTGTAAAAAAGAAGCATGTGATTTTACAATTATGTGCTGATTATTGCACATTAAACACTGTTACAAGGAAGAACCACTATCCCCTTCCTCCAATGAATTTCTTACTGAATTTATTTTAAGGTTCTTCTATATTCTCCAAAACAAAACTCAGAGGTTCTTGAAAGCTTTTGTGCATAAAAAAAGGAGATGAACACTTAAAAGCATTCATATCTCAGTTTGGAAGCTATGAATAATTGGTTATGCCTTTTGGCTTGACTAATACCACAGGTTCTTTCCAAATTATTATCAATGAAATACTTGCGAATCTACTCACAATCTATGTGGTGGTTTACCTTGATGATATCCTTATTTTCTCTCAGAACTTGAAGGAAGACATTGTTTATGTGTGTGAAGTAATAACCAGAATCAGGAAGCACAAGCTCTATTCTAAGGCCTGCAAATGCAATGTCAGCTTACTGATACCAGGAACTTTGCCGTCCTTTAGCTACAGCAAGTGATATTGGTGTTGGAATAATAATAATTCCAAGAAAATTAGGCAAAATCCTCAAATGATTGATTTAGAAGCAAGCGCAAAGTTTGAGTGGTTTTTTTGGATTAAATTGATTTAAAAATATTTTTCAAGAGGTGCCACAGTTTATGAAAAAAGGGGATCTTTATTGGATAACAACTTCTCTTCAAGGGGCTCTTTTGAACTGTGTAAAGACCTTGGGACAATGAGGTCCAAAGTGATTACTCAAAAGGGGTGTACTCAAGGGGATTGGGTGGACTTGCTGACTCAAAGCACTTATTCCTGGAGGCAAGGAGGAGATAAATTACTATTTTTAGCAGAAAATCCAAGAAACTTGCAGAAATTCACAGTTGAAAGGGTCTCAGGAAAATTGTTGGGGATATTGCTAATATTCTTCAATGGAATTAACAATGGGTTTAGAATTAATAATTATACTATCAGACTGAGGCCATAAATCACTTTTTTAAATTGAATAAACACTTGATCACGGATGGAAAGGGGTCTAGATTGATTACCTAAAAATTACTGGGGTTTAAACCATCTAAAAGAGGCTGTTTATATACCTTTCTGGGGTAATAAGACCTTCTCAGGGCACGTAGAGAGGGTTGTTCTGGGTTTCTGAGGCTGGCATTCTAGCCAGGGCTATTTTAGCATGTAGTCTTGGTTCTTTCAGCTTGTTAGCCTTGCTTGTGTCATAGTTCCATGTGAAATAATTGTCAGAAGGTATTTAAATATTAATTTGTTATTTTTGTGATTCAGAAATATTTTCTCTTTTGTATTACTTTCTGTAGGGTGGCATGGGCAGAAGTGGGTATTTATAGATTCCAAGCCATCTTCTGCACGTGTTGGTAATTTTTAATAATTTTTTGGTAGACTTCTTGATTTGTTTTGTGGTTCATAAAGAGTTTGCAATCTCATTTATGTGACAACCTTCATTATTGTTTCTCACAATTTATTTGCTTTAATGTTTTGATTTTCACATTTTTATTCAGTTTTCTTAGGTTTCAAATATCTTTCTATCCGACAGTCAACTTTTTACATATGCATGATTTATGCATGCAGGTTGTAGCATGTTCCTGCGGTACTTGGCTGTTATGATTAGTACAGTTGAAGTTGACGCGCACAGACTTGACAGCTGTGTGTGGGAATCCATCAACAGTCATATTGCATGTGTGTTTCTTGAAATGCACCTACATACGGAGTTTCAGGCCTGTTTACCCTTGCTATATGAATGCGGGGCTGCGCGCAGGAATTGTGACATAACACAAATCCGCCTGTAAGTCCTAAAATATACACAACACCTCAATTCTGACTGAATTTTAGGTGTGAAACCTATACATGGCATTATGTGTGAATTATTGTGTGAATTATTAAAATGGCCAATAAGTGCCATAGTGGTGCCGTGTTTTATTGGTCTTTTCATCTAAAATTAATTAAAAACGTAAGGAGCTGGAATTCAAGGGTGGGGTCAGTGAGTGACCCTACCTATTTTTGGGTGGGGAATCCATTTCTGTAATAATATATATTGATTTCCCAATTATTCTAATTTTATTATTTTATTTTCCTTTTTTGATCTGCTTTGAAAGGTTGCTCTTGTCAACTAGCAAGCTGACATTCCCCCACTCCAAGATATGTCTATATCTGGAAAAAATTTGGGGCTCAGTGCCTTTATTAGCCCTGTAATTTCTTAAGTCAATAGGCCCATCAGGGATGTTGTTTTCAGGTAAACATTCATCCTTGTCAGCAGATTCTCCTTTGTATCTGACTAGATAGAGGCTGACATCTTTTCCATTTATCCTTTCTTTCTTGTCTTTAAGAATTTTGCTTATTTTTCCTTTGTATCCCTCAGTTTCTTCTGCAAAAGGTATTGCTGGTGAAAGAGCTTTTTCTCCTACTCTGGGATGGTAGTGTTTAATAAGACTTACTGGAAACACTGGGTGCTTTCTGGAGACCTCATCACTGAGAATCACTTCCACTGCATTTTTCCCATGGATATTCTTGATGGTGAATGGTCCAACAAATGCAGGTGAGAGTTTCCTGTTCCCAGCTAAGTTGGTGAAGTTGGTAGTAGAAACTAAGACTTGGTAACCAATCTTGAAATCAGGTTCTTTGTGGTTTTTATCCCATCTTTGTTGATTATATTTGACAGCTTCTTGAAAAAATTTAGCAGCTTCCTGAACACATTTAGCAGCGTGATTTTTGGCTATATCTATCATGTTCTTAAAGTCAAGTGATTTAGGGTGAATATTGGTTAGCTTCTGGTTCATTTTATCCTTGGGTATTTTAGGAATCCATCCTCTTTCTATAACATAGGGTGCTTCTTTAGTGGTAGAATGCTTGCTTCTGTTTTAGGCCATTTCTAGGGCAGGTAAAAGGCTAACCCAATCATGGCAATACCCATCAGTATTCTTGTATTCTAGACCAAAGCAACAGAACCTTCTGAGCATGTAATCTAAATTCTGAATCATCCTTTCAGCTAATCCATCTGTCTGGGGGTGATAAGCTGTAGAGAAGGCTAAGGTAGTGCCAAACATGTCATGGATATTCCTCCAAAATTCAGAAGTGAACTTGGGATCCCTATCACTGATGATGATCTTGGGGACTCCTACATCAGGTATGAGTCTATTCCAAAATAGTAATGATACTTCCATAGCAGTTTCCTCCTTATGTTTGGGTAAGAATTTTGCTTTCTTGGAAAACCTGTCAACTATGACTAGGACTGAGTTGTAGGAATAGGCTCCTCCCAGTGGTAATCCAGTTACAAAGTCCATGTTGATGGTTTCCCATCTTTTATTAGGTTCATTTATCTTCTGTAGTAGACCAAACCTTTTTTCAGTAGTCCTGTTGGAATTCTGACAAGTTTCACAACTGGTGACATACTGGACTGTGGAATCTCTCCAATTGATCCACCAAGCTGTTTTTTTGACCTTTTCTAGAGTTCTATCAGTGGATAAGTGACCAGCTGAACGGTTATTGTGGCACTCAGCTAGAATATGTTTGACTTGGTCTTCTTTGGTTAGGACTATAACACTGGAATGTTGGTGTCTATAGTATACTAGACCATCCCAAAAAGTGAAACTTCCTGCTTTGTAAGGTTTTAGGAGAGTTTCAGGTAGACTTTGAATCAGTTCAGATGATGGAGAGGTGCTTTCCATAATGGTGATTAGAGTCTTCATACTAGGGATGTAAGCTTCTTTGATGGAGTTGAACAGGGATTCATCCAGTTCACAGATGTGAATTCCTAGAATAGGAGCCTCAATATTCATCATGTTAATTTTCAGTATAGGAAATATATCATTATCTTCTGGGTCATAAGCAGGGTTACTTGGGTCATTAGGTAGAGAATTCCTACTCAAACTATCAGCATTCTGGTGTTTAGCACCAGCTTGATGGACTATGGTCATCTGTCCTCTTTACTGTTGAATGGCTATCTGCCACCTTAACATATGCCTACTAGGGGTTTTAATTTTCATTCAAGTCCTGAAAGCATTGCAATCAGTAATTAACGTGAACTGGGTACCTTCTAAGTAGTAATGGAGTTTATTCAGAGCCCAGACTAAGGCAAGACATTCCATTTGGCTTGCACAATACCTTTTCTCAGTATCCTTCACTTTTCTGGATAGGAAGAGTATGGGCTTCTCCACTGGTTTATCATTTTCTATGAATTCTTTGTTTAGAGCAGCTCCTAGCCCTTCCATGCTAGCATCTATATAGAGCTTGAAAGGTTTAGAATAGTCGGGTTGAATCAATACTGGAGCTGAGGTCATAGCCAGCTTCAGTTCTTTGTAGTTCTTGACCCTTTCATGAGTCATTTCAAACATGGTGTTGTTGTTGCAGATTTCATACAAATATTGGTTGAGAAGGGAAAACTTAGGTAGATACTTCCTATAGTAGCTGAAAAAGCTGATAAAGGATAGTAGTTCAGTTTTGTTCTGGGGCATGGGCCTATTCATCACAGCTACTATTTTGCTCTGGTCAGCAGTTGAGGTCAGTCCTGAAACAATCTTCCCTAAAGCTTTCAGTTCTCCATAAACAAAGTTACATTTCTTCATTGATACCTTTAATCCCACAGCAGAGATGGTTTTAAGGACTAGCCTTACTTTTTGCATGTGGGTATTCCAATCATCAGGATAAATGATAACATCATCAATGTATACCATCATCCATCCTTGCCTGATGAATGATCCTAAAACTGTATCCATCATTCTTTGGAAATGAGAAGGAGCATTCTTGATACCAAAAGGCATCCTAAGGTACTCATAAATGCCCAGATGACATATGATCCTCATAAATTTCCGGCTATCAGGACTGATAGGTATTTGGTGAAAACCTTTCAGCATATCCATATTAGTGATTAACTTAGCCTTAGAGAGGTTATGTAGAGCATTGTCAATTTGTGGAATAGGGTAATAATCAGCTTGGTTATAGTTGTTCAGCATTCTAAAGTCTCCAACCATCCTAGACTTATAATTGTGCCAAGCTATAATCACTGGAGTAGTAATGTCCACTTGTTCATTGTGTCCTAATTTCCTTAAGACTTTTATGTCAATCAATTCTTGGATATGAGTTTCCAGAGAAGTCCTAGATTTTGGACTAGAAGGGTAAGCAGGTCTCCTGAGGTTGGGAGGGTAAGGAGGTTTAATTGTTAAAGTTAGAATCATGTCATGTCCTTTGATGTTACAAATTGGATGATCCTTGGTGCAAAAGGCATTCTGATTTTCAAAGCAGACTTGGAGGATTTCCCATTTTTGGTCTTCACTCATAAGGGGGTTCAGGGCTGCTTGGGAGAAGTACTCCTGGTTGAATTTTTCCACGTGTTTTTCATAAGTTAAATCAGAGGTTTGAGCGTTGACATGGCATATTTGGAACTTCTTGTTCCAGTTTCCTCCTACTGTGAAGTACCTGCCCTTGCTTTACAATACATCAATACCATATAGGCAAAGAGAATCATTCCCTAGGATGAAGTAATCACACACTCCTTCTGGAGCACAACAAATTCAATTTTCAGTTTGAGTGATCCCTTTGAATGTGGGAGAACAGTATCAGAGGACCAGACTCCAATGGCATTAAGGGAAGAGTTACAGCTGCTCAATTTAGCCTGGGGTACTGGTAATAAGTTCAATTTTCAATTTGGGTCTTGTTGTTCCAAATAGGTTGAACTAACACAAGAGTAAAGGGATCCAATTTCTAAGGATAACTTAACAGGAGAACCTTGAATTAATCTGGTAGCATAGCAGGTTTTACCAGAAGTGTAACTTTTACCGGTAGAAGGTTTGAGATTCAAAGTTTTGGCTTCAGAAACATGGTGAATTTTCATATTGGGATTCCATTGTTGAGGTAAGTGGGAATCTTCATTAAAAGAGTTAATGTCTAGGGAAGATGTTATACTTCCTTCAATGACATTGATAGGGTTATTGATCATTAATTCATACTCAGATAGAGATCCATCAGTGTCATCAAGTTGAGGGTCAAGATCATTGTCATTCTCTTCTCCTTCAATGAGATTGATATTTCTCCTGGGCTGGGGGCAGTCAGGTCTCACATGCCCAGTCTGGTTACAATTCTAGAATACCTTTCCCTTGATATTGGAAGTTTTCTTAACTTCTGGTTGGGGAGTGGTAGAGTCTTTGGTTTTGGTATTGTATTCTTCTTGATTCTTGGGATTAGGTTCCTTAGGTCTACTTTTCCTTTTGTCAAGACCATTCATATCAATGGTTTCTTTTAGAATGCCAATGAGAGTGAAGAGGTCAGCATCCATGGGCATTCTAAACCTCAAACTGTGGTTAAGGTGTCCAGGAAACAGATTGAGGAGCCTTTCAATGATTTACTCCTTATCAGCTTCATGGTAAAAACAATCTAGCCTCTTCTTTTGTTCCAAACACCACTTGTGGGGTTTTTCCTTTAAAGGGTCAAAGAGTGAGTTCTCAAAAGTTTTCATCATCTTTCTTTTCCAGATTCTGGCACCAAACTGTTCTTTAAAAAGGCTTTTCCAAGAGTTCCAAGTTTGAGATCCTACTTCTCCTCTTTTGTTGATAAGCCAATCCAGTGCTACTCCTTCAAACAGCCTGGGTAGTCTCACTACAGCTATAGTATCCAGAAGTTCATATGAGGCAAGAGTATGGTCAATAAATTTAATGAAGCTGATGTGGTTATATTCTCCTTCACCAGAGAATTTAGGCCATTCAGTTACAGGGAGCAAGAGCTTCAGAGCTTGTTCAACTTCAGGTGTAGGACTAGGCTGGTAAGACTGATTCCTGTTCACTCCAGAGTTAAGAGAGATTTCAGGAGCAATGCTTGCCCTTGTGAGTTTTGATTCTTCTAAATTGATTAAAGGAGGGGCAGTATTTTTGATTTTAAGGTCTCTTAAATCTTTTTTAATCACACCTAGTTCCAAATCCGTTTTGTTGCTTAATAAGTCAATTTTATTAAAAAGATGAACAGAAGGGGTATCAGTTTTGGTTCTTATTTCTCCTTTGAGTTTCTCAAGGAGAAGGAGTATCTGTTCCTTTCTGCAAGAAAAAGTGGTACCAATATGATTAATTAAAGATGCTGTATTTAAATCAATGGCATTCCTCAAAAATTTAATTTCAGACTCATTTTCTCTCAGATGGTCAGCTTGGTTTTGGATTATTTGGATTGCTTTGTCAAGTTGTTTGTGAATATTGTCTAGATTGCTACTCAAGATGTTAAAGTTGTGTAAAACATTTTCAGAAAACTTGTTGAAAAACGGTATTATATCATCAGAATCTAATTGTGATAAACTTTCTTCCATTTCTGAGCTAGAGATATTATTTAGTCCCAATTTTTTGGGTTCCTCAACCTTTGATGATTTGAGGACCTCAACTTTTTGGGGTCCTTTCCCTTTAATTTGGCTAGTGGATCACAAGGGTTCCATTTTTCTACATATTTCTCTACTTCTGCTCTGGGAATTAATTTATGCAGGGCTATTTGAGAGGACTTGGTCCATGAAATAGCCTTTCTCATGGCTGCTGGATCCTCCTGCTCCTGGGCTAGCTTGTAAGCTTCCCAATGAATCACTTGATCCTTCACCAGTTCCTTTATCTTGGAATCTTTGGCCAAGTCCTGACTGGGAGGCTTAGGAGGAGGAGTGGCTTCGAGGGAAAACTTTCCAGTCAAAGGGCTCACTTCCAATGGTTTGTTGGTTGAGTGGGCGGGCGCGGGTGCTGGCAGTGGGGCACTTGTGTTGCAGGTTCAAGCCCCCTCATCATGCTTGCTACAGGCACTTGTATGGGCGCGCGTTCCTCCATGCAGAGGTCCATAGCACGGGGTTTGTCTGGTTGTGCGGGTGTTGGGTCTGTTTTGAAACATTGTACAAAAATGAGTGTAAGTTTTTTGTCAAAACTTAGTAAAAATGATTAAAAAAATAAAAAAAATATTTTTATTTTATTTTTTAAATTAATTTAACCTTACTTAGACTGAGATTAAATGGTACCAAAGCTTTGTTAGGTTTGAATGAGTCCTTGGTGGGTAATCCAGGGGGGTCTTTGTGGGTACCAATGAGGTCTTGGCTTGAATCCAAAGATCTGTGGTGAGAACTGTTTTCTAACAGGTCTTGCTCAATAAAATCTGCCATGGAAAAGGTTCTCTCCACTTCAAATAAGGTAAAAAAATTGAATTTAATAAATTTTTGGTTTATTATAATTTTGATAAGTTTTATTAATTTTTTATTAATTTTTCATTTTTTTTTGAATTTTTTCAAAAAAAATATATATAATATATTTTGAGCTTAATTTCTTTATTTTCTTTATCTTTTTTTAAAGAAATAAATTTTTATCTGATAATTCTTCCAGGCCATATTTTTCCTGAGAAAAGAATTAAAATTAATAAGCCTTTCAAGTTACAATTCTTTATCTTTTAAGGCTTGTTGTTTATAATGTTTTAAATTTGCTTTTTGTTGCTCAGGAGTTATAATAACAGGCACAAAATTACGTAGTCTCTCTTCTTTTATCTTTTTAAGAAGATTATAATAATAATTGATTAATTCCCCATTGGTCTTAAGATCCACTGGAATAATAATAATAAAAAAATAATAAGTATTTTTACTTATATTTACGGAGATTATCTGGTCCAAAGAAATAAATTAATTAAAAATTAATTATTCAGGAATAATTCCCAGCCAGACCCCCAGTTTTGATCTTACTGATACCAGGAACTTTGCCGTCCTTTAGCTACAGCAAGTGATATTGGTGTTGGAATAATAATAATTCCAAGAAAATTAGGCAAAATGCTCAAATGATTGATTTAGAAGCAAGCGCAAAGTTTGAGTGGTTTGGTTGGATTAAATTGATTTAAATATATTTTTCAAGAGGGGCCACAGTTTATTCAAACAGGGGATCTTTATTGGATAAAAACATCTCTTCAAGGGGCTCTTTTGAACCATGTAAAGACCTTGGGAATATGAGGTCCTAAGTGATTACTCAAAAGGGGTTTACTCAAGGCAATTGGGTGGACTTGCTGACTCACAGCACTTATTCCTGGAGGCAAGGAGGAGATAACTTACTATTTTTAGCAGACACTCCAAGAAAATTGCAGAAATTCACAGTTGAAAGGGTCTCAGGAAAATTGTTGGGGATATTTCTGATATTCTTCAATGGAATTAACAATGGGTTTAGAATTAATAATTATACTACCAGAATGAAGCCATAAATCAATTTTTTATCTTGAATAAACACTTGATCACGGATGGCAAGGGGTCTGGATTGATTACTTAAAAATTACTGGGGTTTAAACCATCTAAAAGAGGCTGTTTATATACCTTCCTGGGGTAATAAGACCTTCTCAGGGCACGTAGAGAGGGTTGTGCTGGGGTTCTGAGGCTGGAAGGCTATCCAGGGCTAGTTTGGCACGTAGTCTTGGTGCTGTCAGCCGGTTAGCCTTGCTTGTGTCATATTTCCATGTGAAACAATTGTCAGAAGGTATTTAAATATTAATCTGTTATTTTCATGGATAAGACATATTTCCTCTTTTGTATTACTTTCTGTAGAGTGGCATGGGCAGAAGTAAGTACTTGCAGTTTTTACGCCATATTCTGCACGTGTTGGTAATTTTTAATAATTATTTTGATAGACTTCTTGATTTGTTTTGCGGTTCATCAAGAGTTTGCAATCTCATTTATGTGACAACCTTCATTATTGTTTCTCAAAATTTATTTGCTTTAATGTTTTGATTTTCACATTTTTATTCAGTTTTCTTAGGTTTCAAATATCCATCTATCCGCCAGTCAACTTTTTACATATGCATGATGTATGCATGCAGGTTGTAGCATGTTCCTGCGGTACTTGGCTGTTGGAATTAGTACAGTTGAAGTTGACGCGCGCAGACTTGACAGCTGCGTGTGGGAATCCATCACCAGTCATATTGCATGCGGTTTTCTTGACATGAGCCTACATACTGAGTGTCAGGCGTGTGTACCCTTGCTATATGAATGCGGGGCTGCGCGCGGGAATTGTGACATAACACAAATCCTCCTGTCACTCCTAAAATATAAACAACACCTCAATTCTGACTGAATTTTAGGTGTGAAACCTATACATGGCATTATGTGTCAATTATTACAGTGGCCAAAAAGTGCCATAGTGGTGCCGTGTTTTACTGGTCTTTTCTTCCAAAATTATTCAAAAATGTCAGGAGTTGGAATTCAAGGGTGGGGTCAGTCAGTGACCCTACCTATTTTTGGGTGGGGAATCCATTTCTGTAATGATATATATTGATTTCCCACTTATTCTGATTTTATTATTTTATTTTCTGTTTTTGATCTGCTTTGACAGGTTGTTCTTGTCAACTAGCAAGCTGACATGCAAATTCCATGCACCTTCTGTGGACTACCTTTGATATTTTTTCTCAGGGGATGGCATCTTTATGAAAAAAAATAAAGTCAAGAACATCCTTTCCTTGCCAGTTCTTCAAAAAAGAAGCGCCTTTCAGTCTATTCTTGGTTTTGCTAAATATTTGTGATTAGCAATATAGTCAGTAGGTAAATATAATAATACTTTAATTGATTTGATGGATTCAATGAAATGAATTTTAATGACTGATTGAATTGATAAACTAAATGAGTCCATGGAGATCAAATTGGATGTCTGGGGATTGGGTCCTTTCAATATTTATGAGGATCCACTTCTGAATACATGATGAGCAATATTTAAAAGTGATGATAAAAGCAAAGAAAGTTCAATTATTTTTTTCTTTTCATAAGAAAGCAAAAGGTATTTATGAAATGCCATATAGTACTTTTTCTCTTGTAATTTAAATGCAATTCATATTAATAGTACTATTGAGAGGCAATAGACAAAAATATAATATTTTAATTTAACAATAATTGTTACTCTTGTAACCGTACTATAATAATTAATACCATATACTTCATGAATTTAGACATAAATTCAATGTTTAATAACTTCTGTATTTTTCAAAATTTTTGCATGATTATTTTTAATATAATAATCAGAATCATCGTCTCTTTCATTTTTTAATAAAATGAATATATTATTCTAAATATTTCAATATGTATTTCCCCTAACAGGCATTACATTCTCAACACTAACTTCTATTTCAGTTTCATCAAGAACTACTCCAAAGAGGTTTCACATCCCACTTCCATTGCTGGAAAAAGCTCTCTGTTCCTCCTAAATCCTGAAGATTTGCAACAATTTGAAAAAAATCAAGCAATACTTCACTCAAGCTCAGTCCTTTTCCATTTTGGCCACCTTCTTAGAACATATTTTGAAACTGATACCAGTGACTATGCCTTGGGTGCTTTCCTCCAACAGGTAACTTCTGATAAAAATGAACATAATATTGCCTTTGACAGCAGAGAAATGTCCAGTGCTGAACTCAACTATGAAATACATGAACATTAACTCCTTGCAATTGTTTTTTATCTTCAGCAATGGAATGCTTACCTCCTAAGTGTTACTGACCGCTTTAAATTTTTAATCTTCACCATTTATGGAAGGCATCCTAGTTTTGAATTCTTGCGTGTGTTGGAAAAGCAACCTTCCAGTCATTAATTAGATCAGATTCAGAAGAACCAGATTCAAATTAAGAAAGAATTACAAGAGTCTATGGTTAAGTATAAGAACTATGCTGACCTTAAAAGAAAAGAAATTCCAAAAGGTATGGCTCAATTGAATAAAGTTTGGTCATCTTCAAAGAATATAAATACTAACAGACCTTCCAAGAAGCTCCCTGAGAGTTTTTGGGTTCTTTTCTCATTATTGACAAAATGGGATCTCATGCTTTCAAACTCCAACTCCCCAACTAATGTTCATCCATCAACCCTGTCTTCCATATTTCACTTTTCAAACCTTAATCTTCAGAACCAAAATCTCCTAGCCACCAACCACCTCCAGAACCAGTGGAAATCAATGGCCAAGAAGAATGGGAAGTTTCTCAAATTCTCAAATCCAACATTAGCTGTGGCAAACCTTTCTATCTAGTCAAATGGAAAGTTTTTTTACCAGATTCTGGAAGAACCTCATCAAAACAAGTCTCTAAACTCAAGAAAAGCTCAGCCCTACTCCACAACTTCCATTCCTTCTACCCATCAAAACCTAAATATAAATACCTTTTCCATTCCTCACTTACTTCCCAGATTAATTCCTCATCCTTCTCTCTTCAATAATTCAATCAAAAGGTAAAAAATTCTTATCCTATTCAATCATATTCCTATTACCAATCAAAGAAAGAATAATAAAATCAAAATAAATCTATCTACAGATAATTCTCAATCTTAGCCACCAATTTAGCAATCTTAGTAATGGTTAACACTAGCCAGCTTCATTTTCCTTCTTTTGTACTCCTCCTCATTCTTTGCAGTAGCTCCCATTTCTTAGGTCAACCCAGAAAAAAAGGTAAAATACTCAATCTATGCTATCACTTCCTTCTTCACCTCTTTCTTCCTTCCTTTCTTCTCAACCTCTTGTACAATATCCAAACCCCATCCAAATATAATATACGTTCTAGAATATTTAAAGAAATTCCCAAGCTGCTCTTCAATAGTCTTCAAGTCACCAACTGGATCATATTAAATGAAATCCACTGGTCCAACCACCCTTCCTCAAGAGCAAGCATAGAACTCAAAGCCTTCTGTATTCATCCTTGTATAATCACTTCTTATCCCATACTTGGCCAACATCCTTCCAAACAACCCTCCAACAGACCTTGGCCCAGGGGATACTTCTTCCATTTAATCTACTTCCATTTCTTTCCCTTTCATATTCTCTGATAATTCTTCTTCTTTGTCTTCTATCTCTTCCCCCTGTTCCTCATCAGGCTCACCAGGAAAATCTTCATCCTCATCTTTTTCTTTTAATTTGTCTTTTATTTTGTCTTTGACTTGGAATTTGAATTCATCTTCAACTTTGAATTTGACAGGGATGGGAGATTCTTCAAAAGTCTCTAATGCTTCACTGGGTGGCTTTTTGACAATTCAAACTCCTTCCAAACTTTGAACTTTGATTTCTCTGTGATTCTTTGCCAACTAATTGACCCCTTTTCCACTACATTGACCATGCTTTGATCTAACTATCACCACTTCAACCACCCTTTGAAAGGCTTCCACCAGTTTGACCATCTTATGTCAAAATTCAATTGGTTTCACCCGCAATCTTTGAGCCCCAACCAATTTTATTCAAAATTTTTGAACTTCAACTGGTTCAACAAAAATATGAAAAGCTTTGAACAGTTTGAAGGTGGGTTGATCCACTATGACAGGTTTGATGATGCTTTGACAGGCCCCTATGCCCTCAGAGTTGGCAATCAAAACCATAGAAGAAGAGTGTGGTGTTCCCCAGCAGATATCCCATGCCTTTGAGTTCAACGGATCCTTCTTCAACATTCCATCCAAGGCAAATTAGCCCTTCTTCCTCAATTCAAATCTTCTCCTCTCTATAAACCTCATCTTATCCTTCAAAGCCTCCACTAGGAACAAAAAAAATCATCTTTTTCAGGAGAAATCCTCTCAGAAATCAGAAGATAGAAGAAAAAACTCACCATCTGATGGAAGTACCCTGATGAATACTTCAAGGGACACACTTGAGTCCTCAGGTGCTTTTTTCACCTCAAAAATACCTCCAACATTGTCCTTCACCCATCAAAAAGTTCCCAGTACCTTCCTTCAAGCTTCAGTGGTCTCAGAAAAGGGCTTCTTGGAACTTCTAAAGTGTTCACATTTTCCAGATTTGGGGGTGATGCTTGTGGTGCAGATCTTTTCAGTTTCAATGCATCTGAAACAGGGAGGGAAGTATTTATTGAAAGGATGGCAGCCATTGGTCTTCTCCATGGTGAATGAAAGAGCGGGTGATCTGTTGTAGGATGAAAGGAATGGACAGCTTTCAGGTGGTAATGGTGATGGATATGGTGGGGGGAAAGGCAAATCAATCATGGTGATAAACTCAATCTGTCTCTCACCTTTTCTTATGGGTATCACAAGCTGAACCTTCCTCTTCTGGGGGGGGGGGGGTAATGTCATAACTACACCTTGAACCAGTCTCCTCAGCCATTCTGAACCCCCAGACATCTGCAATCCTCAGTACAATCAACCTTCTCACCCCGCATATACCATGTCAGCTTGCTACTATGTACAGAGCAACCTTTCAAAGTAGAATAAAAATAGAAATACATTTTAAATAATATAAGGGGTGAGAAATCCTAAAATATTATTGAAAATTTAGATTTCTCACCTAAAATAAGGTAGGGTTTCTCACTGACCCCACCATTGAATTCCAACTCCTTATATTCTTAAATAAATTTACAAGAAAGTGGCCCAAAACCACAACACAACTTCATCTGGTTTTTGGCCAGTTTAATATTTCAGATGTGTTGAAAAGTATGTGTTTCACACCTAAAATTCACTCATAATTGGAGTTTTATGTATATTTTAGGAGTTACAGCCGGTTTTGTGTTCTGTAACAATTCCTGCGCGCAGCCCCACATCCATATAGCAAGGGTACACCCGCCTTCCCACTCAAAATGCAGGCACCTGTCAAGAAACCCGCATTAAATATTCTTCTGGCCGTGGATGCCTGATTCCCGCACGCAGCTGTCAAGTATGCGCGCGTCAAAAATGCCTGCACCACTCCTGAAAGCCAGGTACTGCAAGAATATGCTACAACCCATGTGCATGCATCATGCATATGTAACAATATGACTGACAAATGGAGAGATGTTTGAAACCTCTGAATATTGAATAAAAAACATGAAATTAAAATTATAAAATACAAAAATTAGGGAAAACAATAGTAAAGGTTGTCACAAAAATACTGTTATCAAATCTTCATGAACCACAAAACAAATCAAGGATTTCCCCTAAAAATTATTGAAAATAACCAGTATGTTCAGAATATGATGTAAAATCTACAAATACCCACTTCTTACCATTTCACTCAAAAGAATGTAATACAAAATAAGGAAATATGTCATAATTTCCAGAAATAACAAATTAACATTTTTAACAGATTCTGATAATCATTTCACACCTAAAAATGACAAAGACAGGTAAACCTGAGTGACAGCAATAAGAATGCGTGCCAAACTAGCCCTTACCAGCCTGCTAGCAGTAGCCCACAAGAACAAGCCTCTCTATCAAGTGATACTATGCATTTCGGAAAAACTGTCCTGAATTTTCAACGCGCATGTCCGGATTGGCCGGCTGCTGAAAAATCAGGACAGTGCTGGGAAAAAAACGGACGCGCAGGGCTAATAAAACTTTCACAGGATTACCCGTAACAGGTCGCCTGTTTTGGGTTTCCTGTCCGGGTTTTGCTTAAACCGGAAAAGAGACCGCGCCAGGGATCCAACTTCCTTCACTCACCAACTACATCGAACAAGACGCCAAAGGATCAAAGCGACTAAGCAAGTCCTCTCAATTAAGTAATTACTTACTTAATTCCTTTTGAATTTTTCGATTATTTAAGTAATTAATTAAGATTACTCACTTCCTTTTCCCTTTTTTTTTTTTTGATCAGATCAACATTGAAAATGGAAAACCAATCCGCCGATGAAGAAGATGGAGATCCAAATTATGATGAACGGGCACGACAGTACCAGGCCAAAATCAAATCAAATTCAAGTGACATCCAAGAGGGTCATTGAAAACTTCTTGCAAATCAACACTTATTGACGGCATTCAAGAGCTTGGGTCAAAAAAATAAAGAAAAGAAAAAACAATCCAAGGACCAAACAAGTCAACCACGAAGGCCACATCAACCAATTGGTGGCTTTGTGAAGGCATTGGTTGAAAACCAAGTTTTGATCAAAAAGAAAACGCAGGTTGAAGTAGCCAAAACATTTGGCATGTCCAAATGTCAAGTCCAAAGGATCATTGGGAATTCTTGAGAGGGAAACAACGATCAATCAACTTCCTCAAGAGGGACCAAATTGAAGATGTCCAACAAGATGATTGCATCAATGCTGATCCACTTAGAAGAAAACCCCTCATTGCGTTTGAAGGATCTGTCTAGTCACATCAAGAGCAAATTTGATGTCTTGGTTTCAATCCCATCCATTCAGAAGCTCCTCAAGAGCCTTGAAATCACCTGGAAGATGGTGATGCCAGTACCTTGTAAGTGGAATGAGGCTTCCTTCCTACAACAGAAACAAAGTTATTTCCTTAATTGTGTCACCGATGTAGGAAGGAACCTCATCTTTATTAATGAGTCTGGGTTCAATTCCCAGAATCAGCCGACTCATGGGTATTCCCTTTCTGGTTGGTTTTCTTTAATTAAGTATCAAAGTTAAAAAAAACACTGACATCATCCTGTTTTTTTTGCTTGCTACCTCTTAGGTCAGGCTTCCACCTTGGCAACCGATTCCAGGGGGAGAATGATCCACCTCATTGGAGCCCTGGATGAATCAGGCATGATTTATTTTGAGTTTCTCAATGAAGATGGTAAGAAAAAAGGAGGCACTGTATTGTTGGATATTGCCGATTTCCTTCTCCGACTCCACAAAAATGCCTGCCAAATTCCCTCATCATAATGGATAATGCACCCATCCATTGCGGTGAAGATTTTGAACAAGTCATCAAGATCATGAAGGATTCAACCAAAAAAACTAATATTTAATTTCTTCCAAAGTACTCCCCCATGGTCAACCCAATCAAATTAATATTCAACATCATCAAAATCCATGTGAAGCACCAGGACATCAAAAGTCGCAAGGATCTTGCCACAGCTATCCATGGTTCTATTGAAGAAAAAGTTTCACCTAAAGTTTCCCAAAAGTCTTTTTTACACTGTCAAAAGTTTTACAAAGCATGTGGGGACATGCAACAAATGACCAGGACCATCATCAAAGATCCAAGTAGTTATCTTAACTCTGATTGAGTTTTACTTACTTAGTTTTCTTTTTTTTACTTTTATTCTCATTTATTTATTTCAAAAATAACCTTCTTTTTTGATTCTTATTTTGATTTGAAATTTGTAAAATTTGTGCTTCCCAAATGCGCAATCTACATTTTTTTCAAATTTTTGCAAGCAGATTTTGTGTCAAAAACATTTTTTCCGCCAAAATTAAAATGCGGACAGAATACTTAAAAACTTAGGAAAAGTCAAAGAAAAAAGTGGAAAGTTATTTCAGAATAACTGACTGCATTTTATTAAATTCAGGAAAAAAAATAAAACTCCGGAAAAAATAGAGATAAAATAGGACAAAAAAAACACAGGACAGAAATAAAAAAAAAAGCGGACAAGATTTACAAAAATTGAGGACAATTTTTTTGAAATACATAGTATATGGCCTCAGTCTGATAGTATAATTATTGATTTTCACCCCATTATTAATTCCATTAAATAAAATCAGCAAAAACCCCCAAATATTTCCCTGAGACCCTTTCAACCAGGAATTTCTGAAAGATCCCTGATCCAATACTTGAAATAAGTAAGTTTTCTCCTCCTTGCATCAAAACTTAATTGCTTTAAACAGCCTTTCATCCCATTCCCTTGAGTCAACCTCATTTGTGAATAATTAGGACTTCATTGTACCAAGTTCATTACACAGTACAAAGTTAACCCTTGAAGAGCAGTTTTTTTCTGTAAAAATCCCCAGATTTACATAAGCTGTGGCCCCTCTTTAAATATATATATTAAAACCAATTTAAAAAAACAAGCTCCAAAACCTTGCACTTTCTCTTATTATATCATTAATTTTGAGCATTTTATGTGTTTTCTTGGAATTATTATTATTCCAAAACCAATATCACTTTCTGTAGCTAAAGGAAAGCAAGGTTCCTCTCATCAGTAAGATGAAATACAAGCTGAGCCTCCTGAATTATGTCCCTAGATACCCTGCAGGTCCTAGGAAACTCTCCTAGGCTCTCCCTACCCCTCCCTACCCCTCTCTCTATGGCTTGGGGAATCCTCATCTCTCCTTCAACTCTTTCTGGTATGAGAATTACATACTGTAAACCCATAGAACATACTCCTGGCTGGAAAACCCATACTCCAGTTCAGTGAATGCCACACCTTTCTGGACAGGCCCATTACACCATATGTCAAGCCACTTCCTCCGGTTCAATTGGTAAACATGTAATGCCATGGGCATCCTAGCCCAGCACCAGTCATCCCTCTTCAAGCCCTCCTTCCAGTTTCCACATATACTGGCCTCTCCTTCCTTCCTGGACTAATTCCCCTCAATTAATTAGTATACCACATCTTATTGGTTAGTCCCTTCCAATAGGTGTAATCTTAGCGCAAGAAGGCCATCCAGCCTACCTAACTCCTCTCACCTATCCCTCTGGTGTAACTTTTATAGAATTCAGTCATCATTCTTCCTCAAGAGCCTTCCTCCTGGATTCCTCTCATCCCTTACTTCCCTTATCCTTGTCATTCCTCTACTTGTCCTTTTCACTCCTCACTTTTATTCATTGCAATCAATCTCATCATCTCAATCCTGAGTTCTGTGATCAGTATGGCCCGTGCCATCAGACCCTTGCAGGCCTGGGGCATTTGTGACACTTCCATCACTTGCACCAACTGTGATCATTTTTCTTAAATGGGTATAAAATGTATTCGCGAAGTGAAAATAGCTATCAGAAAGGGAAAAATCATCCAAATTTAATATTTTCATCCTCAATGGAATATCAAATAACCTCTCACAGGAATTTCCTTTCTTTTCTTTTTTTTGATTCAAGCCCAAATGAATAATTTCCTGATTGATTCATATTTTGATTTCTCCAATTCACTCTGAAACCTTATTTGACTGAAGAATCACCAACCCTTGATGTTACATCCAAAAACATTAATTAAAAAACATTTATTGCTAATCTATTGGAATAATTCAACAAGTTTCCACCTGGAGAAGAGAAGTATTATTTGGGTGAAAACAAGGAGCTATTCAGTGAAAAATATCAACTGGTTCTGATTCAACATCCCAATTCCACTCAAAGATCCAAAGTAAGAGGAAGGCCCAAAGGAGCAGAAAATAATCTCAAGAAAATATCTCAGTCCTCAAGTAAATGAGAATAATATGGCTGTGACTATTTGAAGAATTCCAGAGTAGAAGAAGGCCAAAGAAGATATTTACAGTAAATTCAAATTTCAGGAACAATTTTTTGAAAAAACAAATATCAAATCTCATAATTAATGTTTTTTATTTATTTATTAAGGTTTCAAGAAAGTGTAAGGCCAAAAAGTAAAAGGGGAAGGGAAAGAAGAAGGAGGGATCAGGAACAGAGGTATATATTTACATATATTTTTTTTTCTAAATATGGAGTTATTTTTTTAATGATTCCTTGTGATTTTTTAACATAGGATTCTTTTCTGACTGAAAGGTAATATTCAGAAGTTGAAGACCTACCAGATTTGGATTTAGAGGAAGATTCAAAAGCTTAATAGCTGAAAGATTTGGATTTTATTGGGATGGCTATATTTCATTTCATTTTATTTTTTTTGATTTTTTTATGTTTGTTTTGATATTATTTTTCATTAATGTTTTAATTCAGACCTTTTTCAGAGGTCTAGAACCATGGTGAATAACCAGTTTGCTTCTTCTTAATAAAATCCTGGTGCAAAAATCAATAGAAAAAATTAATTAAATGAAGATGATGATTCTCCTTACCATCCTCCTTGAAGGAATTCATTAGAACCAACACCAAAAAAAATAAGTGAGAAATGGAGCACATTTGATAATATCTCATTTTGCCAGTTTTTCCAACTTTTTTTGGATTTTTCCTCCAGGATTCCTGTACATTATCTTATTCTTCTTCTGGAATATTTCGGTAAATATCAATTAAGAAAAATTCAGTGGCATATTTAAACCATTTTTTTTATAAATAATTCTGATTTTTGCTTTTATTTCAAACAGAAAGACTTAATTTCCCCCAAAACAGCAATTCCACATATATCATGTGTTAAAGAAGTTTTAGGGGAGGGAAAATTTGGATTGAGAGCAGCAGCCATTTTTTTGGGGAGGGAATAAGAAGACTGGATTGAAGTAAGGAAAGAAATGGTGAAAGAGCTGGATTCAAACCAGATTTTCAAGGACCCAATATTACTGCATGGAGTCTGGGTCAAAATTTCCAAAGAATGAAGAAGGAAAATGAAAAACCTTTCTGGACCAGCTCCCATAAATATTTGGATGAAATTTCCATGCCATGTTTTCCTTCTGGCTGAAACATATAAGTGTAAAGTGGTTCTGTTTTCTTCAGTAATGTCTTCCACTTTTCTTCCTCTGAATTCCCCTCCCACTGAAAATTCTAAATATTCTTCTATTTGCTTCATTTTTTAGAAGATTTCAAACATTTATTCTACTTCAATTTCAATTCTGATACTTGGTCAGCTCCAAATAGATCCACTTTTTAAAACCTTTCTGACCAAGAGTTCCAAATCTTGGAAAAACATTCTTGAGAAAAATTGAGTGCATGCTAATGAGGTTTTTTTACCTCCAAGGATAATCCAGCAGAAAAATAAAACCAATCATAGTTGAATAATATTTAATATTTTTAACAATATTTTTTCTTTTTAACAATATTTTTTCTTTTTATTTAATAAGATATTACAAAGTAGAAAAAAAAATGTGGAACACCCCTTTTCTTTGGAATTATTTTCATTGTGATACAATGTATATTTTGAGGGAGAAAAAATGTGATAAGCAGTCAGAATAATTCTTAGTTTGATCTTTAGATGCTTTTCTAAATTCTTGTAAAAATCATTTGAGGGAAGCTTTGCTTCCATATGTGAAATAAAAATTTTGAAATGGATGTGTTACTTTGAGATTTTTTTATGTTTAATTCAATCTTTGGAGGCCAAGAAAAAATCCAAAAAATCCCAAAGAAATATGAGAAAAGGGTGGTGTTAAATTCACAACCCTTGCCTTTTGCAACCCATATGAGCTGTGGAGGCAGGTTGACAACTCAAAAAGTTGCAAGCAAAGTTTTTTAAAACTTTTAAAACCCCCTGGGGGTTGCACAAGCTGTTAAAAGCATTGCGTGTGTCTTCCCTGAAACATTTGGTCCATTTGGGGCAAAATAGCCCCAAATGGGCCGATTTTGGGGGTAATTAGGGGTACGTAGGCACCCCTGGACAACATGTGAGTGCTTTCAACCCAAATTTGGGTATTTTGCATACATTGTGGGACTATTGGACCACAAAATTAAATTTGAAACTCTACTGCACATTCTACCTACTGGCAAAACCAACTATTTTCCCAAACCATACACAACCCTTGATTTTTAGATAGTTTTTCTCTCAACCCAAATTTAGTGCAACTTGGATTTTTTGAAACATTTGGATTGAATAATGAATTGGATTGGGTTTTTTTGCATTATGGGAACAGTGGCTAGCCCAATCCCCCCTGGTTTAAACATGCCTGAATTAAAGGATTTAATTACTAGTGACGTTAACAAAGCTGTGGAAGAAGCTAGGGATTCAGGTAGGTATTTGGGAAATAAAAAATTGGAAACCTTAATTGAATCCTCATCTATGGTTAAAGTTGAGGAACAAGATGTTTCAAAACTGGAATTGAATCAAGGTGGTGGGTCACATTTCATATGCCATTTGACTGAGACTGATTTGACTTGATGAATACTAATGTAACCATGGTGGCTGTAACTATGTAAATATGTAAATTTGAGTTTCCAGAACCTCTTTAACCTACTTCTGTGAGAGACTTTCCTAGTAGTCAAGAAGCTGAAGATTATTGTCAAAAATGGGCATGTATGCATGGCTACACTCTCACAAAAAGAGAGACAAATATGTAGAACTAGTATTAAACAGATACAGAGCATAAAAAGAGCAATTGTTCATTAAAAGGCAAAGGAAAACTCATATGAGAAGGTTTGGGTGTCAATTCATGATCTGTGAAAGTTGGACAGGGGTGGATCCCATGTGGTGCCTCTCCATTAGAAATGACCAACACAATCATCAACTATCTGCAAAGCCCTCAATGCATCCTCAACTGAGGAGAATATCTGGTGTGGCCTTAGATCAACTTAAGGACAGAATGAAAGATGGACTTCATACAATTCAACTAAAAATTAAATTGATAAAGATTGGTGGGGGAGAATATGTTGAAAATAGAACAATCTATAACACTAAATTGAAGTTAAAAGCAGCAGAACTCAAAGGGAAAATTTTTATGGATAGGCTATTGCAAATGCTCAAAGAAAAGCATTGTGTTTCCATGAAAGTTTTCAGTGGAGAGGGTCACTTAGAGGCCCTCTTCTTGGCTCATCCTGATTCTATAAAACCTTCTAAAAAATTCCATCATATTGCATTGTTGGATTGTAATTATAAAACAATTAGGTACAACATTCCTCTATTGCATGTTGCAAAAATGATAGACAACATGAAAAAGCTCAAAAATGCTTTTTTTTTCTATAAAAAAAAGAGACATGTGAGTTCTACAGTTGGGAGTTGGATGCACTAAAGGAGTTGGCTTATGATCCAGACAGGCTTCCCAAATTCTTTGTGAAGTACAGTGGAAAAGCTCTGATTTGTGACATTGAAAATATTTTACCTGAGTCATCCAGAAAGTTGTGCTCTTGTCACTGGTCTAAAAATATTCAAGCTAATTGAAAATTTGGCTTCAGTAATGATGATCAAGGATGGAAAAGTTTTATGTCTCTGGGGGCAAAGTATGGGACCTCTTAAACCAAGGGAGAGGGAGAATTAAATGATGCAGAACTCAGATTAGGCCAATTTATTTCTTCTTCTGTTCATCTATGCTGGGAATGCTTATATTGAAGCTTGTATAAATTTTTTCTTGAAATACCATGAGGATGTGATCAATTGTATGGAAAAAAAAATTTCTCTATAAAAGAGACGTTTGTAACAGCGTAAACTTGTTTCAAACCTGACTTTGGAAATAAAACAAAATATTGGATAGAAGGGGCCCATGCTACCTTCAAAATATTACTTGCAGGATATTTGGGGAAAATTTTGGATGTGTGAAAATGGGCTTGCCCTGCTCCCACATCTTAGGTGAAATACTAGAATAAAGAGGATCTGTTGTGCCTGAGGATTTTCATCCTCAGTGGAGGTTAGACTATAACCCTTCCATTTCAATAAGTGGTATTTTTGAATTTTTGGATTGTTTGAAGGGCTTGAATTATTCCCAAATGGATTTACTAATGATTTATTTCAATGATTTTTGAAATCTTCACACTGATCCAGTTCTTGAACCATCTCAATGTTTTGAAAAGCTCCCTTAAATTTTTATGGGGCCACCTGAAGAATTTAAAGTGCAAATTTTGAAGAACCTGGTCAAGCATGAAACCAATTTGGTTGCTAAGCCAAGGCTTGAGCCAAAAGTCCTACCATCCAGCCGCATTCAACCCAAATTGAAAGAAATCCATTGTGAAATTTCAATATTCAAACTTGTGGAAAGGGAACTTAAGAAGAAAGAAAAGGTTAGAAGGGAAACAAAAAGACCAAACACTTTAAGTATTTTATTTTGAGAAGTGTAATTTTCTAGGGTTGAATGAACTGATGGATAAATTATAATTATGGTGCAAGTCAGGTGCAGAATATGACCTTTATAGTGCAGAGGAAGAGACTGAAAGTGAATTAAGCTCCCTTCATTTGGAATCAGAATCTTTTTCCAAGAAATAATAAGAGGCAAAGAAGTCAACCAGAAGCTTATCTTTGGTGTTTATTTCTTTCATTAATCTGATTAGAATGTTGGCTAATTTTTTTTTGATCATAGGAAGCAAAAGTAAAATAACTCAATCAAATAGGTGATAGGTTACATAAGTTCTTGGGTGAGTTTTGGGATCCTGTTGGTGATGCTAACTGTTGATTTGAATTCTTTGCAAAATCACTTGGGTAAAATAAAAATGGATGGTTTAAAGTGCACAGGAAAATGATAGAAAAATTGAGGAAACATAAGGCATGATATGCTAAGATACTCAGGGGTCAAATGAGATTGAAAAGATTGAAAAAGTACTCAATGTTAAAGGCATCAATGAAACAATTCCCTCTTCAAAATGGCTTTAAAAGTTAGATACAAGCCAAATAATAGCAGACACTTATGGAAGGAAAATTTGTTTCATTTCCTTGGCTTCATGATTTACTTACACTCCTATTGAAATGGGTTTAAAAGAACCCTCAGATGCCATGTTTATTTCCTTTGCTAAAAATAACCACCGGGTTCATTTCTTACTTGTGGGAGATATGATTGCAATCCGGCCCGTTGTATCAAAAACTCCTTCTTGAATTCAAAGAAAGCTTCTGGTTGGATTGATAATATCAAAGATCAACTGCATTTGTATCTGAATTGATAAATATCATATAATTTCCTTGTTTTGGTTTTAATTTTACCATTTGGTTTTGGTCTAACATGTACTTCTGATGCTGATCTTGTACTTCTATCAATATAAATTTTTCTCACATTATTAACATAATTATGTTGATTGTTTTGAGTTAACATCATTATTTTGAGTGTTTTGCATGAGATTTTATTGGCGATTCAGTTTATACTTCTTCTGATGGGATCAGCTTAACACAAGTTGACTTATTTTTTTGGGGGTTTTTTCATTTTGGGCTAGTCAATTGAGTTGGTTTTATTGTATTTTATTCAAATATTATATTGCTTCAGGGCTTTATTCCATGTAAAGTGGGTAGACAAAAATAATGGGACTGATTGACCCAAAACAGTCAGTTTATTTTCAACCATTTTTTTCAAGCTAAATCTATAACTCAAAAAAAAGAATGAACTTAAATTTATTCATAAGTCAAAATATTTCAGCATCTGTGATTTAATTATACAAAAATTGAAATTTCAGAAAATATAAAAATTCAATTTTTTTTAAAAAAATCTTATCAAGCACAAAACCCTCAAAAAACATGCCAAAGGGAAAAACAAAATTTACAAATTCTGTAGAATTGATATTTTTTCTTATTTATTGGGTTGTTATAGAGGATCAAAAAAACTGATTTTCATGAAAAAAATTAACATTGAGCATTTATAAAAAAAATTTAAAACCAGTTTTACTGATGATGAATTTTAAGTGGCTTGGTAAGATGGTGATGATAATTTTAATATAGGTTGGTTGGAAGTCTTGGAAACCACTTAGAAATGCTAATTCATGCTCTGTGGTCATCTGATGTTCATATTGTTCAATTATTCTACTTTCTTTCAGCTTTGAGGTGCCTTGAGCTCCTTGAGTCTTTACTGAAGTGAGGTTAATTTTGAGTTGGATTTATTTGAGTTGCCCTGAAAATGATTCCAATCATTGACATTATGCAATCCTCTGTTGGTTTGATCATCTTAATCTTCCAAAGCAACACATCACACAAAGAAGACAAAATATCAAAAGGAGAAACCATGAATCAGCATCAAAGATCAGCAAGAAGATTCAAGGAAAATTACTTAAAATCTTTGTTTTTGGATTGATTGACTAGTCTGACATTGAAATAAAAAATAAGGTTGGTAGCAATGCGGAAATTTGTCAACTGGAGTGGAAGCCCAAAGATGGGTCAGTCAACAAAAAAATCAAGAAAGCCTGGGCTTAATATACATTCTTTGAAGTACCAGGTGTGGCTGCTTTGACAAATAGTCCCATGACTTTTTTCTACCCACTGGATATTGTTCCTTTTTATTTTTATTTACCCTTTTTTTTTGTGCGCAATTTGTTGATTTTTTATACTTTTTAATTTTTTAGTTTTGTTTATTCATAGGGCCATGGATGTACATTCATGGCCCTGGAGTTATGAAAATTTCACAATTTTGTTTCAATTTTTTTTTTTGATTTTTGATTTTTTTTGAATTTTTTTTAAACTTTTTTGGTGTTTTTGTGTTCAATTTTTATCTATTTTCATTTATTATTTTTTGGGAAGTGTTGAAATCACAACCCTCCACAACCCATCCACAACTTGAATTGGTTTGTGTGGCATGGATTGTAAACCATTAGAGTTGTGAATGGATTCTCACAACCCAGAGAGTCATAAATGGCCATTCACAACTCAGATAGGTTGCAAATAGAAATTCACAATCCATTTTGAGTTGTGGCTTGCAATTCACAACCTGTTCATGACTCCACAGTTGTGAGCAAAAAAATAAATAAATAAGAATAAAATAAATAAAATATTAAACAAAAGGGAAAAAAGCAACAAAAAGGGGGGAAAAGGAAAAATAAAATAAAATAAAATAAAAAAATAAAAAATGAAAATAAAATGAAAGTGAAAGTAAAAAAGTAAAAATAAAAAATAAAAAAAAAATAAAATAAAAAAATAAAAAGGTAAAAAGATACAGAAAGAAAAAAATAAATAAATAAATAAATAAAACAATAAAATAAAATAAAATAAAATAAAAATAAAAGAATAAAAATAAAAAAATAAAAAAATAAAAAGATAAAAAGATAAAAAAATAAAAAAAATTAAAAAATTAAAAAAATAAAAAAATAAAAAAATAAAAATAAAAAAAGAAAAAAAAGAAAAAAAGAAAAAAAGAAAAAAAGAAAAAAAGAAAAAAAGAAAAAAAGAAAAAAAGAAAAAAAGAAAAAAAGAAAAAAAGAAAAAAAGAAAAAAAAGAAAAAAAGAAAAAAAGAAAAAAAAAGAAAAAAAGAAAAAAAGAAAAAAAGAAAAAAAGAAAAAAAGAAAAAAAGAAAAAAAAGAAAAAAAGTAAAAAAGTAAAAAAGAAAAAAAGAAAAAAACAAAAAAACAAAAAAACAAAAAAACAAAAAAACAAAAAAACAAAAAAAGAAAAAAAGAAAAAAAGAAAAAAAGAAAAAAAGAAAAAAAGAAAAAAAAAGAAAAAGAAAAAAAGAAAAAAAGAAAAAAAGAAAAAAAGAAAAAAAGAAAAAAAGAAAAAAAGAAAAAAAGAAAAAAAGAAAAAAAGAAAAAAAGAAAAAAAGAAAAAAAGAAAAAAAGAAAAAAAGAAAAAAAGAAAAAAAGAAAAAAAGAAAAAAAGAAAAAAAGAAAAAAAGAAAAAAAGAAAAAAAGAAAAAAAGAAAAAAATATAAATAGGGCATATCAAAGTTAGAAAAACTGCCATTAGAAACCCTCCATTTTTTTGACCAAACCCGCCATCTTTAATGGCGGGTTTCTAAAATACACATACCCCCTAACTGGTGCATTTCAAAATGGTGGGTTTCAAACATCAAACCCGCCATTATCATCCATCCACCATCCATGGAATGCAAAAAAACCAAGTACTGGGTGCCACAGGTAAACAAGAACCCACCATGCTTGATTCTGCCCTTGCTCCTTTTTCCAATCATCTCCCTCATCCCTAAAACACCATCCCAACCCCAACCAATGGTACTTGGATTCAGAACTCACAAAGACTGTTATCATCCAACTTGGCCATCCACTGGATGGGCTTCAACTGCAGGTACCATTGGTCAGCAGTTCATTTTCCTGCTTTCAAACCATCTTCAAGCCAACCAAGCTAGGTGCCTTGTCCCAATTGGCCGGTAAGCCATATCAAGACTTGGTCTGATGGAAGAAATCCATCCCCATCCCTCCCAATGCACAAGATCTGATTGTTCAAGAGTGTGATCCCAAGCTCTTGCAAGATTTTCAGATCATCTTTAGTGGTTTGGATGCCAACATAGCTGGCGATATTGGTAAATCCACCACCACCACCATCACCATCACCAATCCGCTGGTTTCTCTTTGATTCAACCAGAAAACAGATCCAATTGGTCCATCTTTCATCCATCTAGCCTCTGATCACCCCCTTGTCTCCTTTGATGATCCCACAGAGTCCAAGTTTCAAGCCAGTGATCTCTCCGTCTTCTCAAACGCTAAAAACGTTTGAAGGGACCCATTGTTTATGTTGATTTTACCCTTGGTCACCCGGATCATATCAAGCTCATCAATCATCAGAGGCAATCCCATCTAGATCCAATGACCCAAAAGCCATCACCTCTCAAGCATGGTTTAATCATCACCAATGCCAACTGTTCAACAACTGGATTGTTTGTCCCTCTCAAGGCATTAGAGCAAAAGTTTGGCCCAATAGATTAGGTGATGATCATGACCCTCCAAGAAATCTCAGGCGGTGTCTATCCCAGTGTGGAGTCCTTAGATATCTTTGATAATGTTTTCCCATTCATTTTGGGTGAGGAGGAGAAGATCAAATGGGAATCCCTCAAGATCCTTGGCCATCTAGATTTTCCTTCCAACCCACGCTTGATCATCCTGAGGATCAATCAAGAAGTCAATCCTTACCACCCTCCTCCCTTGAACAATCACAAGCCAAACCCAATTTTTAGGAGTCTGTTGAGGATCAGTGCAACAAAAACCAGGGTACCCGTCCTCAACGTTCATAGCGCCACTGTCTTGATCTTATTCAAAAATCAACCCGGCCCCATTGTCTGGATCTGATAGTAGGTCCAATCATGAGCCCATACGTACTTTGATGATGGATGTCACCAGAAGGTGGTTTGAAGTCAACAGGCAAATCCATCAGACTTTCTAGGGTCAATCATCATGAGAAACCGTCAATGAAACTCTGAGGATGTGCAAGAGATAGCGTGAAGTAGCCAAGTCTCATCCTCATACCCAAGAAAATCTCAATCTACTATCACCCTGGGAAATTTCTTACACCCCACTTGAGTGGCAGTCATGAAGCCTTCTCCAACAACAGTCCTCAAGACGCGTCAAGAGGGGTGTGTCCAACTACCCTCAATTGGATCCATAGGACCCAGTCCAAGATAGGTTGCAAGCTTGGATGATGGCGCCGTGCAACATGAGCTGCACATGATCATCCAATGAGGATTGTGCTTGGTGTGATGATTGGCCGGAATGAAGAACTTTTGAGTGTATGATGGGCACCAATTTGGGGCTTCCAAATCAACCATTCCCTGCCCCCCAACTCTCAATCTCAGTCCTGCCCACCTGATTCCCACTTTCATTACCTAAACTCAGGTTCAAAAAGAATTAACTCGCTCTGCAGAAGGAGGAAAAGGCATACATAGACTACTATACTATACCCCGTCTTTGGATCCAGCTCATCTTACCATTTGCTCAACCTCCTAGCCATGAAAAGAGCTCAAACTTGAGTTGGAGAGACAATTGATAACTTTTACGGTGATTCTTCCAAAGCATCTATTTTTTCCAACTCTTAAAAAAAAGAAATCAAAGAACTAGATGAAATTTTAATCAGGGAACTGGTTTTCAAACCTCTCCTTCTTCTTGATCCCATCTTGACCCCCCCTCTCCCTTTGACTGCAACCAGCCCTCCCCCTTTGACCAACCAATGGGCCAATCAACTAGCCCCCCCCCTTTGACCAACCAACAGGCCAATCAACCAGCCCCCCCTTCAACCAATTGATGGGCCAAGGGTTGAGGATTATCATAGGTTTGAAAGGGTGATTATTAGCTAAGAGAAGAGACATACCACATGTCCCCCAGGGGGGGAAGGGGGGGGAATGGGTAGAGTGAGAAGGAGACTAAACAAAGTGGGGATGATGTGTTTGGAAATGCACATTGGTGCATCTGGAAATGGCACACTTAGCTTAGCGGTTAAAGCATCACTAATAAATGTTAAGGTCATGCAAATCCCATAGTGTGCAAAATTTTGGGTTGTAAAACTGCCACTACCCTCAAGATTTTTTACAAAAAATTGAATTCCTTGTTGATCCTTACCTCAATCAAAGTATATGGTTGGAAGGGAACAATATGGGAGGAGATGATTTTTAAAACCAAAGAGACGTGGAATTGCCAATTGATCTCTCAATCAATCTTCAATCAATCTCCCAATACATCATGAATTGATTGAGCAATTGATTTCTGGCTCAATTTCATGAATTGATTGAGCAATTGATTGGAAATTGATTTCTGGATTGTTTTCCAATCAATCAAGCAATCTCAAGATGTTATACAAAAAATTGAATTCCTTTTTTATGCTCACCCCAATCAAAGTATATTTTTTTGAGGGATCAAGATGGGAGGATATATTTTGAAAAACATATAGAGACTTGGAATTGAAAATCCATTTCCAATTGATCTCTCAATCAATCTCCAATCAATCTCTCAATTAATCATGAATGGGAGGAGATTATTTGAAAAAAATATAGAGATGTGGAATTTCAAATCCATTGCCAATTGATCTCTCAATCAATCTCTCAATTAATCATGAATTGATTGAGAAATTGATTGGCAATTGATTGCTAGACCAATAACCATTAACCTTAGAGGATGGGGGTTGACCAACTTGTGTTTCATTATTGGATCCAAAGGAAGCATTGTAGTTGGATGGAATTTTGAGCCAGTTTCCCAGCATGATGTGATCAGCTCTCTTGAGCTGACGTGAGCCTTTGGAAGCTGATGGGGGAGGATTGTTTGATTTTGAGTTCCTGGGGGATGTTTGCTTTGGTCCATTGGATTGTTTAGTGGACTAGCGGGGGGAGGATTTCTGAGGGGACATTTAATGAGAGTAAGGGATGAAAAAATGAATTAATGAGAGGATTACAGTTAGGATGTGATGAAAAGGGGGATGAAGTGATGAATCATTGAAGAGATGAGAGGATGGATGTGATTAAAGTAATAAAGTGATGACAGTGATAAAGCAAGGTGAGATTGATGAAGTGATGAAGTGATGAGAGTGATGAAGTGATGAAGTGATGAGATTGATGATGTGATGAAGTGATGATAATAGCAATGAAGCAATTAGAGTGATGAAGTGATGAGGATAGTAATGAAGCAATGAGAGTGATGAATTGATGAGGATATCAATGAAGCAATGAGAGTGATGAAGTGTTCCAATGAGGTTGGAGGATGAAACCAGGGTTTATGATGTGGAATGAGGCATGGTTCAGCTGTTGAAGGCCTTTATATACTTTATTTGAAAGAACCCATTTATTTTCAGGTAACTTTGACACGTCTGATGTGAAATAAGTGGATTTTTTCATTTTTAGTGGTGGGTTTGAAATGGAAAATTTGGGTTTAAACGCACCATTGAAATATGGTGGATTTTGTTTGAAATCCGCCATGAAAAAATGGCATATTTGGTTTGAAACCCGCCATTAAAAAATGTTGGGTTTGCTTAACTTTTGATATAAATATAAAAAAAGAAACAAATGGAAAACAAACTGAAAAAATTGAAAAGAAAGAATGAAAAAACTACAAAAACTGAAAAAAAGAAGAAGAAGATATACCTGGGGGGTTGCAAACTACTCATTAGCAACCCAAATTGGTTTCAAAATACTTCTTAGAAACCCAAATTTGTTGCAAACCACCCATTTGACACCCATTTGAGATGAAAACTGCTTTTTTGCAACCTCCTGGGGGTTGTGTCAGTTGCAAAAAGCTTTTCTGGCAACTTTTTGAGTTTTGAATGGATTTTCACAACTTGTATGGTTTGGAAGCAGAATTTCATGCCCATTTGCAACCCTGAGTTGTGAATTTAACGCCACCCTTTTTTTTGGCTCACAACCCTGGATATGTGAATGAGTTGTAAATGGCCATTCATAATTCAGACGGGTTTGAAATGGTTTTTCATGAATCAGATGGGTTGAAAAGGGCCATTCACAACCCATTTCAAGCCATCAACAGTCATACACAACGCTGCAGGTTGCCAACTTCTGTTCATGGCTCAGATGGGCCATGAACTGTGCCACACAACCCATCTTGGTTTGTGAACAGGTTGTTTTAGATTGAAAATTTAAAACTGCCCATTGGAAATATCCTTAAATGTTTTTTCAATTTTTTAATATCTTAAATCACCAAACAATTTTCTTCAAAAGGCAAGGAAAAGATCCAAAATTGCAATGAGAATTTTCTTTTTTTTTGGTTTTTTTGGTTTTTTTGAATGAATATTTCAAGTTGTAAGATTATATCCAAAAAATCTCTGGAAAAAAGTTTAAAACTCTTTTCTTGCTTTTATAATTTTCCATAGCTTGAATCACCAAAAAAATAGTTGAAAAGGCAGATAAAAGGATCTAACAGTGCAATGAGAATTTTGTTTTTTTTTTAAATTCTTTGATATTTTGAATTAATTTTTAAGGTGTAAGAATGAATCCAAAAAATAAAATAAATATATTTAAACTTATTAAATTTATTTTTTAACTTACTGAGAGTCCAAATCATCAAGAAAAACTCATTAAAAATGCAGAGAAAATGACCCATAAATTGAATGAGAATGTCTTTTTGCTTGAATATTTTGAATTTTTGAATGTATATTTTAAGGGGTTTAAATGCTTCCAAAATTACAATTTATTTTTTTGGAGGGTTTTAAAAACCCAGCTAACAGGCTGTGGTTCAAAATTTTGAAAACATAAATTCTTGAAAAATGCTTGAAATAAAGTATTTGTCCATGTGGGAGTTATATTCAGCAGATGTAGAACCCCATGATTTAAAGGTTTGGGCCTGTGAGAAAATTAATGCCCTTTTTGAATTCACCCCACCAAATTGGTATATTTATAATTTTGGGATTTTTTTATCTTTGGTAAAAGGTTATTTATATACCACCAGAAATCTTCCACTTTTGATGAAGAAAATGAATTATTATCATTTTTATCTTGATGCATTTTTGTTTTTCCAAATCTGAGTTAAAACTTTTATTCATTACAAAAAACAAATATTTTTTTTATTTTTACATTTTATATATATTAACTGAAGTGATGTCCATCATTGAGTTTCCCAAAAAAAGTCTATCCCAGAAAGACCCTACAGGGGGTCTCAATGCCTCATTTTAGCCCCCCAAGGTCTCCATTTATGTTTGAAGATCCTGTGGTTCCCCAAACCTTCTCAAAAGCTGTGTTATCCTATCCCAGGAAATCATTTAAAACTTTGAAAGGTATTTCAAATATTCATCTGCTAAACTCAGGCCTTCTTTTTATTTTAAAAACCTTTTAAATTTTTTATGGCTTTCTGAAGGGAAAAACCACCATAAGTTGTGAATTTAGTAATTTTGAAGGCATGGTGATAGCTTGATATTAGGGCGTATCAGAGTTAGCAACCCCCCCATTAGAAACCCGCCATTTTTTTTGAAAAAACCCGCCATTTTTGATGGAGGGTTCTGAAATACACATACCCCCTAACTGGTGTATTTCAAAATGGCGGGCTTCATGAAAATTGCGGGTTCAAAACATCAAAACTGCCATTTCCATCCATCCACCATCCATTTCAGGCAAAACACCCATCCAAACCTCAACCTCAGCAAATCCATACCAATCCCATATCCATCACATCACACACATCTCATCTCCATTGATTCACATCTCCATTGCTTCACATCTACCTTGCTTCACATCTCCATTTCTTCACATCTCCATCTTTTCAAATCTCCATCAGTTCAAATCTCTTGCTTCACATCTCTATCTTCACACAAATCCAATCATCATCTCATCACCCCACATCACATTGCCATCTTTCTCAACATGTCCAATCAAACTTCCTGGCAGAAAGTTGAAAATGCAAAAAAGCTGACTGAAATTTTGTTACTATTTGACTCCCATTGAGACTCTGATTCAGACTCCAATTTGGAATCAACTTTGTTGGCTTTGAATTCTCTGTTACAAAATTAATACATGGTTCCAAGAAAACAAACTCTCCACAACCTATGTATGAAAGGCAAATGCTTCATCTCCTCCCCAACTTAAGCTTCCAGCAACTGTTCTGAACTCTATTGCCTTCATTCATGAAACTTTTGGAGATGATTTGAGACCACCACATCTTCCAGAACAATTCTTGGAATCCTCAAGGAAATCCAGCTATCTAATTGGCTGTTGCTCTTTGTAGATTGGGATTAAATGGAAATGGAGCAACAATTCATCAATTAGAAAATCTATTCTCATTTGGTTATGGAATCATTGACTCATACACAAAAATAGTCATGATTGCTATCCTATCTTTCTGTTGCTCAGTCCTTTCTTGGCCAACCAAAGAAGAACTTCAGTAGATATCTCAAGTAATGGAGACTGAAGTCTTTCCCAGTTGCATTTGTTTTTTTGACAGAACCACAATCCCCTTGAGTTAAAAACCCAAGCTAGATGGCAACCACTGTTCTGATTGAAAAAAGAGGCAATTGATTCATTCTTTTCCAATGACTTTGATAAAACTTTGGATCAAACACTGACCACGTATGTTGCATCTCTTTGTTTAGATACTCTGTGGCCCTACAACTTTTTTGCAATAACAACAAGAAGTTCATATCCCTCCATGCTGGCCTTCTGGGTCCTTGTCATGATTCATAATTTTTCAATTGGATGCGGATTTCCCAAAGACCAGAGAACTACTTTGACCAAGATCAATACCTTCTTGCCAATTTGGCTTATGCTAGCGGGAAATATTTAGTTCCAGAATCCTGGAATGTTTCAAATTTTTTGTCCAATGATCAAGGAAAAACCAATCTCAACTATCATCTTGCCCAATCACAAGTTTGGATTGAGCATGCCATAGGAATCCTGAAAGGAAGATGGGCCAGCTTATGGCAGACGCAAAACCAGCTTCAAAATTCAAAGGAAATGAAGATCCTCATCAACTGGATTATCAATTGTGTTATCCTTCACAAAGTTCTTGCCAACATCAAGGATGAATGGGACAAAATGTTTGAAGAAGATATTCCTGATCCTCCTCAAGCCATCCCCGTCTCATCTTGTACCTCATCTTTTGCCATGAGAGAGCAGATTCTACCCCTCACACTTGCTCACTTTGATATGTATCATTTGGTTTTTAAATAGGTGAAATATCTTTTTTGGTTTTAGTTGTTCAACCAAGCATCCAAGGCTGAATTGGAATTTTTTTTTATTTTGGTGGACTTAAACAAAAAAAGAACCAAAACTTCCAAACCACTCACCTCACCCCTCCAAACAACGGGTCCACTCTCCTCCTCACCCACCACCATTCCACCTCCACCTCACCCCTCCACCTCCACCTCACCCTCCACCTCACCTCACCCATCACCTCCACCTCACCCTCCACCTCCACTTCACTCACCACCTCCACCTCACCCACCATCACCACCTCACCTCACCTCACCCACTGCCTCCCCTCCCCCTTTGGTAGGAAAGCCTGGTAAGCCCCCTCCCCCCACTTCCTCTTCCTTCCCCTCACCGGTTTCTGATCCTTTTATTAATCAACCTTTAGTTCCCCCCTGACCGCCTTGCTCAATCCCTCAGGTGAGCCCCTTCCCTCCTCTTTCCCCCTTGCTCCCAACTAACACCCCCCTCTCATCCCAACCTCTTGGCTTGCCAACACCCCCCTTGTCTCTTTTTGAAAACCAATGACGGGCCGCCCCCCCCCCTGCTTGCTTGGCCAACCGCACCCCCCCTCCCCTCCTTCAGCCGGCCAACCAAACCCCCCCTTGCCTCCTTTGGCTGACCAACAATGGGCCGCCCCCCCCCCTTGCTCAAGGTGAGCCCCTTCCATCCTCCCTCCCCCTTGCTCCCAACTTACACCCTCCCCCTTGCTTGCTCAGCTGACTGTCCAATGACTTTAGGCCCCCCCCCTTTCTTGCTTGGCAGCCAGCCCCCCCTGGCTTTCTTGGCTGACCGCCTGACAACAGGCCGCCCCCCCTTGCTTGCTTGGCTGACTGCACTCCCTCCTCCCCTCCTTCAGCCAGCCAACCAAACCCCCCCCCTTGCCTCCTTTGGCCAACCAACAACAGGCTGCCCCCCCCCCCTCGCTTGCTTGGCAGCTGGCCCCCCTCCCTTGCTTGCTTGCTTGGCCAACCAATGCCCCCCCTCCCCTCCTTTGGCCAACCAACAACCCGCCCCTCCTCCCTCCATTGGCTGACTGACAAAGCCCCCCCCCCCCTCCTTTGGCACACTGCCCCCCCCTCCATTGGCCAACCCAACCACCCCCCCCCCATCAGCTGACCAACCCACCCACTGACCTGCCGCCCCCCCCCTCCTTAGCCAGAGAACCAAAGGTGAGCCCCATGACCCCCTTCTCCTTCTTCTCCTTCTGCTCATTGATTGATCAATGAATCTTACTGACCTGTTTTTTTTGGGGGGGGCTATCATCATTAATGGACCAGTATTTATTTTTCTACTTTTTTTCATCTTCCACAATGATTGAAACATGGCTGAAAATAGTTTTTTTTTTTTGGATTCCCCACAATGCAACACCCATTTTGAACCCCGTTTCTTTCCATGCCTGCCATTTTTCTGCATGACCCATGCTTCTCCCGCCATGCTCCTAATGTTATACAACAAATCAAATCCCGTCTTGATCCTCACCCCAAGAAAAGCAGTTGCATGGGAGGGAACAAGATGGAAGGAGATGCATTGAAAAACATTTAGAGAGGTGGAAAGCAGAGGGATGAACCTTGCTTCTCCCGTCATGCTCCAAATGTTATACAACCAAATGAATCCTGTCTTGATTCTCACCCCAAGCAAAGCAGTTGCCTGGGAGGGAACAATATGGAATAAGATGTGTTGAAAAACATCAAGAGAGGTGGAAAGCAGAGGGCTCTTTGGCAAAAGAGGGACCAAATGAGAGAATCCAAAATCTCTTTGGAAGTGGCTGAAGAAGTTTCTTTGGAAAAGATTCTATGGTCTAGAAGAAAACTGAGACCTTTGGATTTGTACCCTGCTCTTGCTGCCAAAAAGAAAAAGAACAAACAAAAGCCCACCCCTGAAGAGTTTGAACAGGCCAAACAGAAGATTGAAAAGTTCCATTTCTTCACTGGTGGAAAATTTGCTGTTCTTGACTGAACCAATCATCAAGAATCTCTTGTGACTGTAATCAAATTTATCCCTTTGAATAAACTCTCTGAGGGAGAGAAGAAGGACATCAAATTTGTGACAACTTTCCTTCACCAATCAAAAAAATTTGTCAAAAATGTTGGCCCCTCAAGATCTTGGGGTGGGAAGATGTGGGCTATTGGATGGAGAAAATTGATGCAACCATCTGAACTTTTTGGCCAATATTTGAATAAAAAAGCTATTCAAACTTGCCCTCAAGAGTATGCTTTCCTCAACCTTAGGTTGTACAAAGTCTCTCAAATCCTGGGCCAGATGTTTGAAACTTAGCCAATCTTTCATTTGATTCCAACCAGGAAATAATGATGGACCACCAAATCCCCTCCTTCTCTTCTTTGTAATTTGGATCCCGCCTAACTGCTTTTGACTGTTCACAACATATGACTTTCACCTCCAAGGCTTCTACAACTGTCCCCATATTGACAAAGGCAACCTCTCAGACTAATTGCTTTGAGTTGTGGTTCCAACAAAAAAATCCAATGAATAAATGATTGACAACAAGGATGAATATCAAGTATCTGATGGGCAATTTGTTTTTCCTGACTTAGGTTTTGGTATTGATTTTGAAGAAAAAGGTATTGTAAAAATTGTTTGGGAGGCAAATAATTACAAAAACTGTACTTTTCCTGCTGTGGACATTGCCACTCATAGAAGAATGGCTATGTCCATGCAAATCAACAAAACCACCAGGAACACCTGCAGGGACTTAAAAAGTGGGGCAATATACTCTAGAAAAAAAAATGTAAATAAAAATAGAAAATATTTTTTTATTGTTGGAGTTTCAAATATTCTCAAACATTGTAGTAATCAAAAATATTTTTTTATATAATTTTTAAATTAAATATATTTACAAGCCAAACAAATTATTATTTTTATTTTTAAAGTTTTTAAAGTAAATATATTTACAAGCCCAGAAATTGAGTGATTTCCTTGATTTAATCCACAGTTCTAATGCTACCAATACATGCCATGGCTACGGATAACCTACATTTTTTTTCTGTGACTAGCCTTTCCCTCTCCTTTTGGAGTTGGACTTCTTCTTGATCCTTCTCCTTTTACTCTTTTTGAAACTCCAGCTCAGACTGTTTAATTTGCAACTCAGCATCCAACTTTTGTCGATGAGCCAAAATCTCAACTCTTTGCTTTTGACAATCCATAGCCAGTTGAATTTTCCACTTCTCCTTTTCAAAATGAAGTTTTTCAGATTCAATTTGCAATTTCACTGTTTTGCAGAGGGGAATAGGAATGAGCTGGATTTTTAAAGCAAGGAGAATCCAACATGCTTCCTTGAATCTTGCTTCTCCATGATATCCTCAAATCCAGAAAAGTTTGGGGTATTTATCCTCTTTTGACGGCTATTTGGGTTTATGTTGATGGAATTTTGGGCCTTTTGCTTTCCCTTTGTGGAGGAGGTTTGTGTGGGAATGGTGTTTCTCTCATTTGAAGGGGATGTGGGAGGCCCCATTGGCTTGAGTTTTCCACCAATAAGGAATGGATGAGCCTTTTTTTTTACAATATAAATCAGTCAGGATTAACCAGAAAGAAGAGAAGAGAAACTTGGGTGCTTACTTTAGCAGATGTTGATGGTAATGGCAATACAGGAATAACATCCTCCTCATTTGCCAAGTTCTCCAGTTCTTCCACTCCAGGAAGAGAGCATTCAAAAAAAGGAAGTGAGGAGCACAAGGTCCTGCTTGACCCATCAATCAATGCTGAAGTAGATGCAATTGGAGCTGACTGTGTTGGAATATCCTCCTTGGCATTGTATGGGGGCCACTCCAAGGCAAAGGTCTCATCAGGGGCCTCATTGCTAGGCTGAGCATCCACAGCCAAGTCCTCTGCATCAACTGAATCAGATTGTTGGGAATCAAAAGCAGAAAGATGGGATATTTTGGCCTTCTTTCCAAATATTTCATTCATTTGAATTTAAAAAGGACAAATGGATTCCAACTTATCAACCACCGAGTTGATTCCTTTGGCTTTGTCCAAGTTGGTTATACCAAAGTCAGTGGAGATTCATATGGAGCGGGCCTTTTTGTACTTGTCTTGATAATTATTAAATTTCTCCCTCATCTTTTTGGATGACAGATCCAGCCTACCTTTGGTTTTCTTCTTGGGTTCATTGGCCATCAGGAGATAACCATTGACCTTGGAGGATGGAGGTCAGCCAACACATGTTTCATTGTTGGATCCAAAGCAAGCATTGTAGTTGGAGGGAATTTTAACAAGTTTACCAGGGTGATTTTATCAACTCTCTTGAGCTGACTTGAGCCTTTGGAAGCTGATGGGGGAGAATTTTTGGATGTTGAGTTCCTGAGGGATGTTTGCTTTTGTCCATTGGTTTGTTTAGTGGACTTGCAGGGGGATGATTGTGAAGGGGTCATTTAAAAGGAGTAAGAGCGATGAAGGGATGAAGGGATAAAGTGATGAAGGGATGTGATGAAAGTGGGGATGAGGGATGAAGCAATGAAGGGATGAAGGGATGTGATGAAAGCGGGGATGAGGGATGAAACAATAAAGTGATGAAGCAATGAATTGATGAAGGGATGTGATGAAAGCAGGGATGAAGCAATGAAGCAATGAGAGAATGGATGTGATGAAAGCAATAAAGTGATGAGAGTGATGAAGCAAGGTGAGAGTGATGAAGTGATGAGAGCAATGAAAATCAAATTTTTTGGATGAGGTTGGAGGTAGAATTTTTCCAATGAGGCCAGAGATTTAAAAAAGGGGTGATGATGTGGAATGACACTGTTGAACTGGTGAAATCATTTATATACTTTATTTGAAAAAAAACATTTATTTCCAGGTAACTCTGACATGTCTGATCCAAAATAAGTGGTTTTTTTTATTTTTAATGGCGGATATGGGTTAAAACCCGCCATTAAAAAATGGTGGGTTTTCTTCACTCTGATACGCACTATTTTGATGGATGATGATGAGTAAAATTTCAGATTTGATTATTTCAATCCATAATCTCTATGAAATTTTCCATTTTTGAATACACCAATTAGGAATGAAGTGTATCTGGCCAACCCACCATTTACAATCAAATGGGTTTTAAAAAGAAATATGGTTTTTTAATGGAATGCTTTCTAACCCAAACTGCCATTAAAATGGTGGGTTTATGAAATTCACATTAAAAATAACTGTTATTTTTGAAAAAGGCTTCTTGAATGGAAATGGTGGCTTTCAAACATCAAATCTTCAATTTTCATTATCTCCAAAACCACTTTCATTATCATCTTGTACTATCACCTCCTCAACAAAATAAAACTGCAAATTTGGTTCCTGAAGATCTCCATAAACATTATCCCCAGGATCCCCATCAAACCCCTTCTACTGCTCCAGTTATTATCACAAAATGATTTATTTCCCAATCATCAGCACCCCTTCAGTCTCAACCTAATTTTTCAACTCTATTATCCATAATAGGGTGTATCAAATTTAAGCAAACCTGCCATTTTTTAATGGCAGGTTGCAACCCAAATCTGCCATATCTAACCTGCCATTAAAAATCAAAAATACCCACTTATTTCACATCAGACATGTCAAAGTTACCTGAAAATAAATGGTTTTTTTCAAATAAAGTATATAAAGGCCTTCAAAAGCTCATCCACGCGTCATTCCACATCATCACCCCTGGTTTCATCCTCCCACCTTATTGGAACACTTCATCACTCTCATTGCTTCATTACTATCCTCATCACTTCATCACTCTCATTGCTTCATTGCTATACTCATCACTTTATCACTCTCATTGCTTCATTGCTATCCTCATCAATTCATCACTCCCACCTTGCTTTATCACTGTCATCACTTTATTGCTTTCATCACATCCATCCTCTCATTGCTTCATTGCTTCATCACTTCATCCCCCCTTTCATCACATCCTAACTTTAATTTCTTTATTGCTTCATAACTTCATCCAAATTACTCTTTTTAAATGACCCCTCAGCAATACTCCCCTCAAAAGTCCACTCAACCAAAGCAAACATCCCCCAGGAACTCAACATCCAACAATCCTCCCCCATCAGCTTCCAAAGGCTCAATTCAGCTCAAAAGAGCTGATAACATTGCCCTGGTAAACTGGCTGAAAATTCTGTCCAACTATGCTGCTTGCTTTGGCTTTTACAATGAAACACAAGTTGGCCAACCTCCATCCTCTAACATAAATGGTTATCTCCTGATGGCCAATGAGCTCAAGAATAAAAACAAAGGTAGGCTGGATCTTTCATCCCAAAAGATGCAGGAGTGATTCAAGAACTATCAAACCCATTACAAAAAAGCCCACTCAATGTCAATCTCCACTGGCTTTGGTATCACCAACTCCAATAAAGCAAAGGTAATCCACTTGGTGGTTGATAAGTTGGAATCAATTTGTCATTTTTATGTTCAAATGGATAAAATCTTTGGAAAGAAAGCCAATATCACCTCTTTAGCTGCTTTTGATTCCTAATAATCAGATTCAGTTGATGCTGAGGACCTGGCTGTGGATGCTTGGCCTAGCAATGATGATCCCAATGAAACATATGAGTGGCCCCAATTTGATGTGGAGGAGGATATTCCAACAGAATCAGCTCCAATCACATCTACATCAGCATTGATCAAAAATTCAAACCCTTCCTTGGACTCCTCAATTCCTTCTTTGGATTTCTCTCTTCCTGGGGTGGAAGAACTTAACAACTTGGCCAACAAGGAGCAAGTTATTCCTGTATCACCACCATTGTCATCATCTGCTCAAGTAAGGAACCAAGATCTTTTCTCTTCTGTCTGGTTAATCCTGACTGATTTAGATTGTGAAAAAACAGGCTCATCTGTTCCTGAATGGCCAAATACTCAAGCCAATGGGGCCTCCCACATCCCCTTCAAATCAGAGCAATGACATTCCCACAAAAACCTCCTCTGCAAAGGTAAAGAAAAAGGCCTCCAATTCCATCAACCTCAACCCTGAAAGCTTTCAAAAGCAGAGAAACCCTTCAAAGTTTTCTGGCTTTGAGGATATCATGGAGAAGTAAGATTCAAGTAAGTTCATTGATTGATTGTGCTTGCTTCCAAAATCAAGCTCATTCCTATTTCCCTCCAAAAAATAGTGAAATCACAAATAGAATCCAAAAAACTTCAATTTGAAGAGTAGAAGTGGGATTTTCAAAAGTGGAAAGATGAGAGTTTGGCTCATCAACACAAGTTGGGTGCTGAATGGAAAATCAAATGGGCTGAGCTGGAATTTCAAAAAGTGGAAAAGGAGAAGGATTGAGAGCAAGACCGACTCAAAAAGGAGAGGGAAAGGCTAGGCACAGAAAAAAAAGATAGGTTATTGGTATCCATGGCATGTATTGCTAGCAGTAGAACTGTGGATGAAATGAAGTAAATTACTTGATTGCTTGGTTTGTGAATATATTTACTTTGATAAAAATTTAAAAGGTTTATTTTGAATTCCCAAGAGCCGTGTACACAACTCTGTACATGGCTCTTTGAACCATGTAAACGGCTCAATGGGCCATGTGGCACCCTAGACAACTGCAATGAGCTGTGTGGCATGCTATGGGGCTCAAATGGGCCATGTGGCATGCTACACGGCTCAAATGGGCTGTGTGGCATGCTACACGACTCAAATGGGCTATGTGGCATGCTAAACCTCCCATTTGAGTTGTACGGCACGCTAAACAACTAAAATGAAGTTGTGTAGCCTTCACTAAATCATAAATAATGATTAATAAATAATAAATAATAAATAATAAATAATAAATAATAAATAATAAATAATAAATAATAAATAATAAATAATAAATAATAAATAATAAATAATAAATAATAAATAATAAATAATAAATAATAAATAATAAATAATAAATAATAAATAATAAATAATAAATAATAAATAATAAATAATAAATAATAAATAATAAATAATAAATAATAAATAATAAATAATAAATAATAAATAATAAATAATAAATAATAAATAATAAATAATAAATAATAAATAATAAATAATAAATAATAAATAATAAATAATAAATAATAAATAATAAATAATAAATAATAAATAATAAATAATAAATAATAAATAATAAATAATAAATAATAAATAATAAATAATAAATAATAAATAATAAATAATAAATAATAAATAATAAATAATAAATAATAAATAATAAATAATAAATAATAAATAATAAATAATAAATAATAAATAATAAATAATAAATAATAAATAATAAATAATAAATAATAAATAATAAATAATAAATAATAAATAATAAATAATAAATAATAAATAATAAATAATAAATAATAAATAATAAATAATAAATAATAAATAATAAATAATAAATAATAAATAATAAATAATAAATAATAAATAATAAATAATAAATAATAAATAATAAATAATAAATAATAAATAATAAATAATAAATAATAAATAATAAATAATAAATAATAAATAATAAATAATAAATAATAAATAATAAATAATAAATAATAAATAATAAATAATAAATAATAAATAATAAATAATAAATAATAAATAATAAATAATAAATAATAAATAATAAATAATAAATAATAAATAATAAATAATAAATAATAAATAATAAATAATAAATAATAAATAATAAATAATAAATAATAAATAATAAATAATAAATAATAAATAATAAATAATAAATAATAAATAATAAATAATAAATAATAAGTAATAAGTAATGAATAATAAATAATAAATAATGAATAATGAATAATAAATAATAAATAATGAACAATTAATAATTAATAATTAATAATTAATAATTAATAATTAATAATTAATAATTAATAATTAATAATTAATAATTAATAATTAATAATTAATAATTAATAATTAATAATTAATAATTAATAATTAATAATTAATAATTAATAATTAATAATTAATAATTAATAATTAATAATTAATAATTAATAATTAATAATTAATAATTAATAATTAATAATTAATAATTAATAATTAATAATTAATAATTAATAATTAATAATTAATAACTAATAACTAATAATTAATAATTAATAATTAATAATTAATAATTAATAATTAATAATTAATAATTAATAATTAATAATTAATAATTCATAATTAGTAATTAATAATTAATAATTAATAATTAATAATTAATAATTAATAATTAATAATTAATAATTAATAATTAATAATTAATGATTAATAATTAATAATTAATAATTAATAATTAATAATTAATAATTTATAATTAATAATTAATAATTAATAATTAATAATTAATAATTAATAATTAATAATCAATAATCAATAATTAATAATTAATAATTAATAATTAATAATCAATAATTAATAATTAATAATTAATAATTAATAATTAATAATTAATAATTAATAATTAATAATTAATAATTAATAATTAATAATTAATAATTAATAATTAATAATTAATAATTAATAATTAATAATTAATAATTAATAATTAATAATTAATAATTAATAATTAATAATTAATAATTAATAATTAATAATTAATCATTAATAATTAATCATTAATAATTAATCATTAATAATTAATAATTAATAATTAATCATTAATCATTAATCATTAATAATTAATCATTAATAATTAATAATTAATCATTAATAATTAATAATAAATTATATGGAGTAGTGTATTGGCCCCCACGTGTTGAGGGGCCCTGCACAACTCTCACAGGCTGTGTGGGGCTGTGTACACAGCTTCCAAATGCCTGGAACCATGTACATGGCTCGCACATGACTGGAGCTGTAAATCTAACATCACGCTTTTAAAAATAAAAACAAAAAAATTATTTTTGATTGCAACAATGTTTGAGAGTAATTTTAACACCACCAATGAACAAATGTTTTTTTTTATTTATATCTTTTTCCTAGGTTATATTTTTCCACTGGCCAAGTCCTTGCTAGTGTTTTGAGTTTTTCTATAGATTTTCATGGACATGACCATCTTAGTGTGGGTTGCAATATCCACTGCAGGAAAAGTACAGTGCTTGTACTTGTTTTCTGCCCAAACCATTTTCACAATACCCTTTTTTTTGAAATCAATCCCAAAACCCAAGTATTGGAAAAAAATTAGACCTTGGATACTTGATATTCATCCTTGTTGTCAATAAGTTGTCTATTCAATATTTTGGTTGGGACCACAAGTAAAAAGGAATAGTCAGAGACATCACCTTGGTCAATATGGGGTAATTTGAAGAAGGAGTGTGAGGTGAAGGTGAGGTGAGGTGAGCAGTCAAAAGCAGTAAGGCCAGATCCAAATTCCAATGAGGAGAAGGAAGGGATGTTGTTGTCTATCATAGCTTCACCGTTGGAATAAAACGCAAGTTTGGTTAATTTTTGAAACATTTGGCCCAATATTTGAGAGACCTTGTCAGACCTAAGTTTCAAAAAATAATACTCTTTAGGGGAGGATTTGACAGCACCTTTCTTCAAATATTGTCCAAATAGTTCAGAAGGTTCCATCAATTTTTGCCTTCCAATCACCCACATTTTCCCACCCCAAGCTCTTGAGGGACCAACAGTATTGACAAAATTTTTGGATTGGTGAAGGAATGTTGTTACTGAGTTGATGTCCTTCCTCTCTTGCTCAGAGAGCTCATTCAAAGGCATAAATTGGATGATGGCAACAATAGCCTCATGATCCAATTGATCTTGAATGTATACTTTTCCAGAGCTGAATAAATGGAACGGTTTGATCTTCTGTTTGGCCTGTTCCAACTCTTCATTGGTGGGGTTTTGACTTTTCTGGACAATGGATGGATAAAGTTTCAAGGGAAGTAGTTTGCGTGAAGACCAAACAAAATTTTCATTAATTGTTTCCCCAGTCACTTCCAATACAATTTCCAAATCCCAAATTTGAGCCCTCCTTCTCTGGCAAGCCCTTTCCTTCCCACTTCTCTGTATGTTTTTCAAACTATCTCCTTCCATCTTTTTCCCTTTCAACTGTATACTTTGATTGGGGTGAGGTACAAGATGGAAATCCATTAGTTGTAACATTTTGAGTTTGGTGGGTGAAGAATGGGCCTTCAAGAAAGGGTGGTCAAAGCAGTGGAATTTCCAATTGCATTGCATTGAATCCAAAAAAAATTTCATTTGTCCAGTATAAACCACTTAGATGATCAACAAATATAGAAAATAACAAAAACAATACCGGCAATTCTCCTACCAAAAAAAAATCATCAGTCTGGTATAAACCACTTAGATCATAACCCAACATAGAAAATAAGAAGAACTTTACTGGCTATTTACTACAAAAAAAATGTCGGTGAACTTCTCAAGAACTGGGAGAAGGAGGAGGAGCAGAAAGGGGGTCACATCACTGGTTGGTTGATTGAAGGATTGATTAATTCTTGCTGGTCAACTGGCAAGCGGTGATTGCTTTCCAATCAATCAGGCGCAGGGAGAGGAGGAGGGGAATCAGGAAATACCTTGGTGGAAATGGAAAGCACTTGATTGGAGGGCTGGGGTGTACCAGGAAAAAATGGATGGATGGATCCATCAGTTCCAAATTCAAAGGGAGGGGGAGAAGGGGGGGACTTACCAGGGTAATTGGTTCATTGATGGGGAGCAGAACAAGGAGGAGGACCAGGGAAAATTTGAGGTGGAGGTGGTGGGTGTGGCAGTTTGGTGAGGAGGAGGGAGGAGTGGACTGGTGGTTGTTGAGGTGGTTTGGTGAGGAGGAGGGAGGAGTGGACCGGTGGTGGTTGAGGTGGTTTGGTGAGGAGGAGGAAGGAGTGAACCAGTTTTTTGGTGGGGTGAGGTGGTTTTGAAGTTTTGGAAGTCCACCAAAAAAAAAAAATCAAAAAAAAAATCAAAAAAAAAATCAAAAAAAAAATCAAAAAAAAAATCAAAAAAAAAATCAAAAAAAAAATCAAAAAAAAAATCAAAAAAAAAATCAAAAAAAAAATCAAAAAAAAAAAAAAAAAAAAAAAAAAAAAACCATAGTCAGCCTAGGATTCTTGGTTAAATAACCAAAAGAAAAAAAAAATTGGGTTACTTTATTTTTTACCTATTGAAAACCCAATGCTACTAATCAAAGTGAGAAAGTGTGAGGGGTAGAATCCGCTATCTCATGGCCAAAGATGAGGTAGAAGATGAGGCTGGGATGACTTGAGGAGGATCAGGAGTATCTTCTTCAAATATTTGTTCCCATTCATCTTTGATGTTGGCAAGAAGGTTGTGAAGGATTACACAACTGATAATCCAGTTGATGAGGAACTTCATGTCTTTGGAAGATTGGAGCTGGTTTTGCATCTCCCGTAAGCTGGCCCATCTTCCTTTCAGGATTCCTATGGCATGCTCAATCCAAACTTGTGATTGGGCAAGATTATAGTTGAAATTAGTTTTGGATTGATCATTGGTTGAAACATTGTGGTATCCCAGAACCACATATTTTCCGCTAGCATAAGTTGAACTGGCCAGCATTTATTGATCTTGGTCAAAGTATTTATCTGGTTGTTGGGCAATCCGCATCCAATTGAAAACATATGAATCATGAAAAGAACTGGCAAGGCCAGCATGGAGGGATATGAAGTTCTTGTTGTTATCACAAACAAGTTGTAGTACCACAGATTATCTATAAAAACCAATAAAACAAACTTGGGCAGTATATTATCAAATTCTTTGGAAAGGAAATGAATCAATTGCCTTTTTTTCCAATCAGAACAATGGTTGCCATCTAGCTTGGGTTTTTGACTCAAAGGGATAGTGGTTCCATCAACAAAAACAATGCAACCAGGAAAGCCTTCAGTCTCCATTAATTGAGATATCTCCTTGCGTTCATCTTTGGTTGGCCAACAAAGGAAAGAGAAACAGAAAGAAAGGATATCAATCATGACTCTTTTAGTGTATAAGTCAATGGCTCCATAACTGACCAAGAATAGATTTTCTTATTGATGAATTGCTGCTCCATCCTCATTTGATCCCAATCTACAAATATCAACAGCCAGTTGGAGAGCAAGATTGCGTTGAGGATTCCAAGAATTGTTCTGGAAGATGTGGTGGTTTTCAATCATCTCCAAAATTTTCATGAAAGAAGGCAATAAATTTTGGAACAGTTGCTGGAAGCTTAATTTGGGAAGTAGGTGAAGCTTTTGCCTTTCATACATAGGTTTGTGGAGAGTGTGTGTTTGTGGAACCATGTATTGCTTTTCCAATAGAGAATTCAAAGCTAACCAAGTTGATTCCAAATTGTATTCTGAATCCAAGTAAAATAATAAAAAAAAAATTCAATCAGCTTTTTTTGATTTTCAACTTGCTTCTGGGAAGTTTGATTGGACATGTTGAGAAAGATGGTGATGTGATATTGATGGGATATGTGTGAAGCAATGGAGATGTTAAGCAATTGAGATGTCAAGCAATGGAGATGTGAAGCAATGGATTGTGAATCAATGGAGATGTGAAGTGATGGAGATGTGGAGCAATGGAGATGTGAAGTGGTGGAGATGTGAAGCAATGGAGATGTGAAATTATGGAGATGTGAAGTGATGGAGATGTGAAGCAATGGAGATGTGAATTGATGGAGATGAGATGTGTGTCATGCGTATGGATTTGATGAGTTTAAGGTGTGGATGGTTTTTTTGCATGACATGGATTGTGGATGGATGAAATGGCCGTGTTGATGTTTGGAACCTGCCATTTTGAAATACACCAGTTAGGGGGTATGTGTATTTCAAAAACCCTCGATTAAAAATGGCTGGTTTGTTCAAAAAAATGGTGGTTTTTCTAAATTTGATACCCCCTAATGTCATAAAAAAGGTTTAAAATCCTTTAAATAATCCAATGAAGTCTCTCATCAAAATAACATCACCCCACATCCAAACTCTATCCACTCCTGTACCCAACACTGGATATTTCTTCTGCTTCCCTGAATCTTCCTTCTTCCTCTCCCAGGCTGATTATTTCCCTGCCTTTAATTTATCCACCTCTATGGCTGTGTATACCATTGCATCATTTCATTTGATTCAGTAAATCATCCAAGGATTACCATTTCTGTATTTTTAAGATATATTTCAATCCCTCATGCCATTTACAGATACATTTTCTTGATCCAACTTTTCCAAAACTTCCAGATCAGTACTCATAATTGACATCATGGGCAATACCACTAATACCAGATCTCAAATTAATTCTCAAGGCCACCAAAAAGTATTAAAACACCCTTGAAAATATCTTCCAATACTGGATAAACCAACCCTCAAGGTCCTTTTACCAATCATCACACATAATTTCCTCTCTCCCTCTCCTGGACTGATTCCCCATAAGGAATTAGTATGATAATTCTTACAGGTTAGTCTTCATCCTGATTCAACCATTATAATCATCAGAGCTTCACTCCTGGACTCCTTTCCTCATATTCTAATTCACATTGATTTTACTCCACCTTTTATTTTCATCATTTAAATTCCAATCCTCTTGTACTGAGTTCTGTGGGAAGTAGTGCCTGTGCCAAACTTCAATTGCAAATGAGTAAAAATTGTCACACATCATAAAATGTTTCTTTAATTTTTACAGGCTGAAAAATTTTCATCCCTCCAATTTCTATTTTCAAAAATAATATGGCTTAGTTGGAAAACTCATTCAGTTCTATAAAACTTCAAACCCAATGAAATTATTATCTAAATAAATTTTAGATTATAGAGAATATCTGGGCTAGATCAGGCCTTTAAAGTTTGGGAGTTTTTTTGAAATGAATATATATCTTTTTACTGATTGATAAATTTTTATTCAAAAACTCATCCAAAACAATCATAGGTGATAAGCAATATTATTTATCAAAAACCATCAATGTGGTTTCCAAAATCCAAAATATTCTTGATAAAATTTTGACTATCAAATTTTGTGATTGATGGAATGGGTAAAGGATTTATCAGTATAAAACATTAAACTCAAAACTTGGACATCACCCAGGCCATTGAATCAATCTAATCAATAATTGGGCTCAGTAAAGTCAAATAAATATATCTGTTTGATCATTCCATCAGTTTCTTCATATTTCTCTTGATGTTGAGAATCTTTGATGGATTTTTTGGTGATTCTCTTTAGTATTATTTTAAATCACATCAAACTGGTTCAAATATTTTGTTGAGAAAATTTTCTTTCATTTAAAAGATATTAGTTTTAATTAATTCAAAGGGGAATAAATCCTTGAGGGGAAGAAGAAGGAAGCTGTGGCTATAAATTTAAATTTGAAAACTCAAGCTCAATTTCAAATGAATAATTCAACAGAAAATCATGAAAAATATATCTTTTTCAGTTCAGTATCACCTAGTAATACAAAGATAATCACTAATAATAATGATAAATTAATTTCAATAAAATCAGTTAAAGCTCAAGAATTCATAAAAATGGTAAAAAATACCATAATTTCTCAATAACCACAAATAAATTGAAAAATCATCCTAATCCAGCAGAAATCAATGCATCTGAACAACTCTTTGTCATGAGTAAGTGGAGGATGCCCCCAGAGGGTAAGGCTGTAACTCATGGGTATTCCCTGGTGTGTGACTGCAGGTTGCAAGGGTTTGGGATGGATTTTCAAGATGCCCCAAAGCCCCTGCTTATTTTTGGTAACCAATAATATACCACATTGAATCATGTATTTATTTTGTGAAAAAGCCAAAAAATGATATTTACTTATTGAAAAGAATTATTTTAATTGATATAAAAAAATGTGCTTTTCTGATTTATTCAAATTTGTTTTCCTTTTTTTTTATATGTATATGTATTTTTTCCATTTTTTTTAAAAAAAAATGAATCAAAATAATGAAAAAAAAAAATATCTAAAAGATAGGACCATTGAAGGCTTGGTATCAAGCCGTAAGACAGAAAAATTTCTCAATTTTTCTTTTTTGAGTGATGATTGCTGCCAGGAAACAATCCAAAAACCTTTGCAGAATATTTTCTTGGAAGCTGCACTTTTAGAAGGAACTGCAATATATACCCAAGCCATTTTGGGACATGAATGGCATAGGCGCTTGAAAGACATGACAACATTGAAGGATGTTGACACCCTCTGGCTCAGGGTCTTTCCTGAAGTACCAATTTATTTCAGCTTGAATCCTATCTGCTTTACTTATGGGCTGATAAAAGGCTAATGAAAAAAAAAACTTGAGCAGCTTTCAATAGTAGAGATCCATGTTTTATTATATCTTGCATTTGGATTTGAGGGGCACCCTAAATCCTCCTCAAATTCATCTGAAATTTCACAAAAAAAAGTAATAATATTTTTGAGGTTCATTTTGAATTTTTCCTCAATGAAACGGGCATGGGTAGCCCCGAAAATGGTGTTGAAGTTTGGATCAAAGATCATTGAAACTCTGTAGGCTATTTTATGTAGTGAATTGTTGAGTTAAACTTCAATATTTTTTATCATTGAATTGGCTGGTAAAATGAGTTGAGATTGGTTTTAAATTCCTTTCCTGGCTGCATGAAGATACTTAAAGATAATGACATATATTGGAACTTCTGTGTTCAAAGTTGGATACTTTGAGTCACAGAGAATGTTGGTTGCCTCAGATATGGGTTCAAGGAGAGACCTTATATTTTTTTTCTTGATTCCATTCATGAATTTTTAAGCCATAATTTTGGGTTTCAGGTTGAGCTTGACAGAAATAATTGCATGAATCTTTGAGTAAGAGGGCATGCTGAAAAATAGAAAAATTTGAGTTCAATCAAATTGAGACATCAATCTCAAAAAATTTAATTTGTTTTTTATAAAGATCTGGTTGAGAAAAAAAAACAGAATTCTTAAATTGCTCACATTTTTGAGGGGCAAAACAAATCAAATTACACAATTCATAGACTTGTTTGAGTATAGATAGTTCATTGAATTGGGCGCCATTGGGTTTAGTACCAGTGAGGTATGAAATTCCCATGGCATTATTTCTGCAAGGATTATTATCTCTTCATTTCATATTTGATTTTGGAAGCTTGTTTTCAATCATTTCTTATTTTTCTTCCATTATTCCAAGTTAAAAAATTCCTTCTTTTTCTGCCAGGTTGATGACATGTGGAACAAATCCAAGCAGGAAAGTAGCATTGTTGAAGCCAAAAATTTAGCAAAAAAGGTGGTTTGCAATCTTTTTTTGGTTGAAGTGCTGTCAGCCATGATTTTAAACAGCTTATCTCTTGATCCATAATTCCCAAGCACCTCATAAAATTTCTATGCAAATATTTTACCCAAGTGTTGGCCTGTGAACAGTACAAAATTAGCTCATGCACTTGAAATTCAGCCTGCAAAAATAGAATAAATAGAAAAATACCTTGAATTTGAGGAACTGAATGTTTCAATTCATTAAGCTCAAATTTTTCATCAATGTGATTTGCTGTCACTGCCATGAAATCCATGTAATTTGGGGATTTCCAAGCATCAGTTGTAAAAAAAACAAATCATTGTTTCAAAATATATTCCATCTTTCTCATTTACTGTGTTTTAAGAAATAAAAAATCATCATGAGTGGATAAAATCAATCAGCATTATTTGAAAATGAGGTTCAAGGCCTCCTTATTTAGATGTTGGAATATTTCCGGGAACAACTTTCTTCCAAAGATTATAAATTGTAAATCACACTTGGCCATGAAATAAAGAACTTCATTCTTCAGTGATTCACTATTAAGCTCCATCTGCAACATATTAAGGAGTAAATGAGCTGATGAATGTTAATTACAAAAGTAAGATAAGCAAATAAAAATATTTTTTTGTATTCAATTCTCCAGTGCTGGTGCACTTCTCTAAATCCAACTGTGATTCCTTCTTGGTCTTCTTCAAAAGTTTTGGGTCAGGAATTCGGTGTATTTGCATCAGATGGCAATGGAATTTCTTGGTTCTTCCACTTCAATCCTTCTTGATCTTAGCACCACCTATAGTTCCTCCTTTTCAAGTGACCTAACATATTAAATTCTTACCATCAACACCTTCCTTAAATTATTTCCAAACCCAGCTTTTCTGTTGGTTTTGGTTACTAATAGATGGGGTTTGAATTCATTCAGATCATCAAGGTTCATTTGATTTGACTGGGTTTAACTTGAAGGAAGGTCAAGGGGATCAGGTGAAGGAGAGCTCAGTTTTTTCATTTTCTTGAGAAAACAACTGGATTGATAAATCAAGGTAGCTTTGAGAAACTGAAGGATTGAAGTGGGGTAAAAAGATATTTATATCATCATGATATAGAGGAAAAATAAAATTTAGGGATGGAATGATCAAAGGGAGTGACTATGTGTATAATTCAGCTGGTTCTTTGGGGCTTTCTAGGGTATTTTCAGGTTCTCTGGTTTGGGATGAGACTCACACCACACCCAAAGCCACAGGTTACAGCCTTACCAGAGGCCTATTATTCAGCTGGAATCCCATCTTCTAAATTATGGTCCAAGGCTAAATTCATGCTAAACCGAATTCCTAAATTCACACTTATTTTTGAAAAAGGTCTGATTTTAGCAATTTTTTTCTATAATTAAACCAAAAGGCACCATTGGTATTATTGTAGTAAAACTTTTACTATAATATTGCCTTCTGGCATGATTCCCAACCCAACAAGGTGTGCAAAATTTACAAAGACATTCAAAAAAAGAGGCTTGAATATAGATAATTATGGGTTTCCACACCATTTTAAGGTTTAAAGGAGTGTCTGGGGTGGGAGAACACACCTTTTGAGAAAGCTTTGGGCCCCCCAGGGACTACTAGAAATAAACAAGGGAAATTGGGGGCTAATATAAGGCCTCCAGGCCTCCTGTAGTGTCTGTCTGGGGTGGAAATCTTGAAATAATTCAATGATGGCCACCAATTGAGTAAATTTAATAAGGAATATCAGGGTTAAAATTTTCAAAAATTTAAAATGGGTATTTCTGGAGAAATGTCAAATTTTCAAAAAATATTTTTTTATTAAAAGAAAAAATGAACCAATTGTTTTATCTTACAAAAATCAAATTTTGAAAAAAAAATCATAATCATGAAATCAGCCATCTAATTTTTGATAATCTTAACTCTGATATTCCCTAATATGTAAAAGTTCAATAAAGATCCATTTTTTGGACGGAATTCAAATCTAACCTCAAATTTGAAAAAAAAAAAACTTCATCCAATGTAAGAAAAATAATGAAAATGACAAAAAACTCATTTTTCTTACATAAAATGGAATATTTCCAGTGGAATTTGAAAAAAATTGTACCAAAAATTCAAAAACAAAAAAATTCCACATATGAATATTTCCTGCTGGGAATTCAATTATTTTGAAATAAGAACACAAAATTATAATGTAGTACTTAGATAATGAGAAGAATGTGAAAAACAGATTTAATTGAAGAAATTTCAAGATTTCTGATGGAATTTAAGTACCTTTTCATCAAACATAAAAAATATAGAAAAATTTGAAATATATCTATCTCATGAGGAGCATTAAAATTTTCATAAAAAAATATTTAAAAAGTAAAAAAAATGAAACATTAAATATCAAAATTTGATTTCTTTGAATGGGATTGGATATTTTTAGTGGGATTCAAATACCTCATACAAAACTTGAAAAGAACCAAAAAGAATTTACATATAATTATTTTATTAGGTTAATTAATATTTCTTAAAATTTTTAAAAAATAATTCTTTGAGTAACATAATAATGATGATAAAATGAAGGATTCATTTTTTTGAATAAAAACTGATCTTTTGAATGAAATTTAAACAAATTTTTGACAAAACTAAATGGAAAATGAAAAATAGATCTATTGAATTAGAGTAATTAAAATATTATTAAAAATTCAAAAATAAACCACATCAAGTTCTAGAATAATCAAAGAAATATCAATTTTGATGTTTCTTTCATTATTTTGCACTTTATGGAGTTTCTTTGGAAAGATTTAATAATTTATGAATTCCTCTCATTAATTTCAATTTTATATATTTTTTATTTGTGATGGAAATATATTCATATTCCATCAGAATTATTTTTTTATTTTCATATAAATAAAGTTTGTATTTTATGATGATTATTTAGTTATTCAAAGATATCTTTATTGAAATTTTTCAAAATACTGAAATTCTCCTCATAAAATATGTATTTTTAGAATTTTTTGAAATTTTTTTAAGTTTTGTCTAAGGTATTTGAATTGCACTCAAAATATCCATTCCTATTCAAAGAGATGAAATTTTATTTTTAACAATTTCTTTTTTGTAATTTTTGAAGCTTTTTTTGCCCAAATTTAAAATATTTTGATTCTTATAATGAGATAGATATATGTTGCATTTATACATATATTTTTTATTTTTGGTATAAATTTATCAAAATTCCACTGGAAATTTTCCATTTTGTTTAAAAAAGATGAATTTTAATCATTCTTCTTATTTCTCTTGCATTGGATAAAGTTTTTTTTTCAAAATTGATGTCATATTTGAATTCCTTTCAAAGAATGGATCTTTATTGAATTTTTAAATATTAGATTTACAAAATTAGTGTCCATAATTGAATTATCTAAAGAGTTCTGCCCCAGACAGACCCCATAGGAGGTTTTGAGGCCCAAATTCAGCCACTCAAGGCCTTAATCAATTTTTACAGGCCTTCAGGGTCCCAACACACCATGAAAAGGTGTGTTCTCCCACTCAAGCACTCCTTTAAACCTCAAAAAGGTATATCAAACCTCAATTGTCTATATTAAGGTTTGCATTTCCTGATGGCATGGTAAATCACACCATTTGGTATGAACATGGTCCTTTTTTTACTATTATCACACCAATGGTGCCTTTTGGCATCATTAAATAAGAAAAATTGCTTAAATTGCGCCTTTTTAAAAAATGGCATTGATTTAGCGATTTGTTTGGTGCAAATTTAGGCCGAGTCCCAATTTTGGTTGTTTTTATCATGATTTTTATGATTCTTATGATTTTTTAGATCTTTCTTTTTTTTTAACATTGGTTGTGTCTGTTGTCTTTCATCGGTGATGATTTGTGTGTTCATGAGTGGTGGGAGAGAAACAAATTGTGAGATTCCAACATATCCTCCCAGGTTTCAAAAATAAACCCAAGGATTACAGGGCTGGTCTTGAATAGAATATATAAATTTCAATTTTATCATTTTCTGTTTCAGTTGAACATAATTTGATCTGTTTATTTGTTTTGAATATATCAGAGAAAATTAAGTAGTTCCTCAAGAGGATTTTCTCTCATTTCTATTTCTGACCCTGATTATTGCAATACAAAAACCCATAACATAAGATTACAGAAAATAAAAATTAAAATATTAATCAAAACCTTAAGACCAATAAAGCATAAATGGTTACCATTTTTCCTGCATTTAACTTGAAGCTGGAGAAAAAATTTCAAACCTTGATTTTTTTATTTTTGAAAAAAAAATTGCAAAATCAGCATTATCATCCCTCATGAGAAGATCTATATAATATATTTCATTTCAATTTTAAGCACACATAGAGACTTGTATATAGAGACTTCAAGATATTCTTAAATTAAAAGGCTGGGTGGTGGTGAGTTGCCACCCTCCAAACAGATCCCAGAGGAGTCAGTGAATCTCAAATGATTCCATCTGGGTAAATCAAAATAATTTCTCACATCTATTTAAAGAGGAACATTAATTTCATAAAAAAAAATTTGGGTTGACCAAAATTCATTGTGTCAAGATTTCAGGAGTAGTGCATATGGGATGTTGGAGTTTACAATCCAATGAAAACCACTCACCAAACTTAAATCCTATTATTTCTTCAAATGGAGAAAAATCCAAAAAATGTTGGAACTATTAATATTTCCTAAGCTTTCACCTCCATCTTTGAATTATCTCAGGATAACCCATTCTAAGAATTTTGAAGAAACACTCAGCAGTAAAAATAAAATCACATAAACCCTCTCTCTTTCATTTATCTATTATAATCTTTTTTACTTGATGTATTTCTTACTTCAATCCATCAGATGAGGATTGAGGTCTAATATATTATTTTCTTTTTATGATAGATCAGGTTTTGCTTAGTTCCTGATTCACTTTCCCACCTCTTCCCCCCCCCCACCCCCCCTACAAAAAAAAACAAAGAGATAAAAAAAACACCATTTTTCTTGTATTTTTTGAAACTTGATTCAGTGACCGGAATTTAGTCCAGAATAACTGGTACAAAGATCCAAAATTTAATCTATCAAGGGTCTTTTCCTGTATATTCACAATAGTCAACCACTATGTCATGAAGGTGACAGGGGGTATTTTTTGTTTGTTTTGAAAGTATTTTCTTATTAAATGAACACTTCCTTTTTGATTCAGAGAATCCTTGAAGGATTGATGATGTTTGGGTGAAGAATTAGTCTGGTTGGCTTGATCAGGATATTAAATTGTTGAAAGGATGAGGATGGAAGATGAAAATTGATTAATTGAATTCAGATTTAATAGATTTGAATCAAATAATCATCCTTTTGATTGATTTCACATTAGAAAGATTTAAAAAACTTATCAGAATGAGATTGTAGTATAGCAATACTTATTAAAGCTTGTGGTAATTTTTGAGTAGAAATTTTGATATTTTGAGAAATCTTAGATGAGGACAATGAATGGTAAGTATTACTAGGAAAAAAGGTAGGAGGGATTGGAGGACTGACTATATCTTTGGCTTGTGGATGATATTGATGATGGTAGCAATGATGATGAGAGGGAGAGAACAAAGATAGGTAACTATATATACTATTTTGGAAAAAAACCACTGATTTTCAGCTAAATCTGACACCTCTGCTCTGAAATAAGTGGTGTTTTTTGATTTTCAATGGTGGGTGTGAAATCAGCATATTTTTCTGAAGCCTTCTATTAAATACATGGTGGGTTTTCAAAATCTGATATCCCCTATTATCATATTCACATTTCTTTTTTGAAAAAATATTTAGCTCCTCTGAAAAATTATTAATCTAAAAAAAAAATCTCACCCAGGAAAATTTCTCAGAATCTTCATGCATTCAAAAAATAATTCCTACAAAGATGTCTTCAATTCAATTTTAGAGCTTTATTACCTGCTTGGATTTTGAAAAATTCTAGAAGGCATGAACTTATCCTTATTTTTGATAGATGCACACTTGTTTGGAGCAATTCAAACCATTTCAATTATTTTTGTTTTTGAATTCAAAAGTGTTGTATTCATCAATATTTCAAGCCATAAATACACTCTGCTCCCCCCCCCAAAAAAAAATCCTGGATTCATAGATTTTGATTTCTTTTTTTTTCTGCATTGAATATATATCTGAACTGAGAAACTTGAAAAGTTTTGATATATCATTGGCCATTTTTTATCCAAAAATCAGGCATGCCTCACCTGGCCATTTTTCAAAAATTTTGTTTCTTAAACCCACATAGATATCATTTGGGAACCATTTGAAACTCATGCCTTAAATTGGGATATATTTTGTCAAGCTTTGGTTATATTATTTTCAACTGGTCATATTTGTTTCAAATTTGCTTTTTTTTGAAATTTTTATTTTTTTAACATATTTTCAATGCTTTGAATTCATGCATTAGGCCATACAAATTATAAAAATTAATATAGCTCCAGGCCTTTAGTTCAAATATTCTTCCAAATAAATAATGAAAATTTTGGAACCTAGCTAACTGATAGTGTTTGATTTGAGACAACATAAAATTTTTGAATTTGGTCAGTTTTATTCTATTTCTCCTCTTCTTTTTTGCAATGCAGATGGAATTACAAGCTTCATCTTTTTTTTGATAAACAAATAATGCTTCTCATGTATTATTTAGAGCCTAATCATACATCTTAAAAGCTAATCATTTCAAATAGTTTCCTAATTTTAAATTTATATTTTCTCCTTGACTCCATATAAATTTCTTTCAGGAAAAAAACGTTAAATTTTATATTGGCAACCCTCCATTCTCGCGACAAATTTGAGTTAAGGTCTTTCTCCTTTTTTTTTGGAGAGCATGAAGGTCTTTAAATAGTTATTTATGCAGCAGGCGTGAAAATATGTCAGTATACTCTATTGCGCGTCATTTCAGAATTTTGTTTGGCCCTCTAGTCAGGATTTTCAACCAAGCAGCGATCTGATTTACTGTCTCACCTGGCCTTGTCAAATCACACACCGGAATGTTGAAGTAGCAATCTCCAATCCTAGCCATATCCTTTAGTCTTTCCCCATTAAAGGTACTTCGGTAATTTTCATGGTTCCGGATTTTCAAAAACCAAAAATGATCTGATTTCAGGGTTTTCTGTCATATTTCATCGATAATCGGTAGGAAGTATTTACCTGTTCTTTACGGAGAAAGGGTCGTATTCAAATACGCCATATTTTGACTGGCATTCCCACGCCGAAGTCGTCAAAAACTGTGGCGTATAATTATACTTCGATTCTACTAGAGAAGCATGATACATTGTGGGATCAAATCCTATACCATCCTTCTCTGCTCTTACGATATTCATCATTCTAACTTTCACGTTATGATTTTGAAACTAGCTCAGCTTCAAAGCGAAGAAATCAAGGGCCGTATGATAATACTCACATGTTATCTTCTCCACAGTAAGATATCCGATCATTATCAGCGAACGCTCCATTTACTCCTGAGTAGGTGCATGGATCCTGGCAGGTTGAATGCGAGGTGTACCCTAGATCAGTTTTTCTCTAAAAATGATTATCGTCACCAAGAGGAGACGATGACAGACACTTCCTCGAACCACAAACGCATTCTTTTGGGATGAGTAATAGATTTATATTCAAGTAAGTTATTTTTTTAACAACTCAGTTTCAAGCTCCCGGGAGTACTTACTTGAACTCTCCAAAACTTTGCCAATGATTTCAATTTCAAAGCGAGCTCCAACTCTCTTTGCAGTTTATTTTGAAAGTTTGTTGGTAGCTCATTCAGAAAAATTCCATTACGGTTAAGGCCTGCGAGGCCGTTAAGCTGATTGATCGGCGAACTGATAACACTCTGAGTTATGTTTGAAATGGTTAACTGAATTGCTCTTTGGGATTCTGCCAGCATCGTTACCACGTTCGCCGACTGTGTTTTACCGGCGAAGGTATCATTAGAAGTGCTTTTTCTTCTTCTGAGTTAAATTAACTTGAGCCTTAAGGTACTAAAAGGCTTTACCCTAGTAAATCTGTCCTCCCCACCTCCGACTATGATGACTGAATTGATAAAAGCCAGGGAGGTGGAAACATAACCAACGCCGACCAAAGAGTTCCATATAATTTCTCCAATGGAATCAAACATGCCACCGTTGATTGGCCCCCAAGTACTAAATATGCAACCTGGGAAACAGGTTATCCAAGTGGTTACAAGTCCTATGTAAGAAGCCTAGTAGTTGAGTTGAATCAAAATAGTAATAATAATCTGTTCAGCCCCTCAATCAGAAAGTCAACATGAAACCAAGAAGAGTGAGATTGCCATACCCCAACTTTATATGCCCTTGAAGGGTCCTTCTCGAAGTCAATTAACTGAAGTTCAACCAATGGGGCAAATGCGCTTAAGCTATTATTTTCATGATTTGAACTGAAAGGATAAACCACTTACTTACCATCTCGGGTATGACGCCTTTTTGAATGAGCGTATCACGGATCGGGAACAAGCGATTAGAAGCGATTCATCACAGGCTCTGATAAAACCAGCAGCCACACCTGACATGATACCAAAGCTGATACATAAAAGCAAGATCGAAGAATAAGACAGACTGTAACACAAGGAATATGATTCTGCAAAGCCTTGCCACCTAGCCGCCGATAAAGCAGGAACACTCGAGAGAAACTCACGCGTAACCGGCAGAATCGTATAAAGTGTTGACAAACGCATTCCAATTTTGCACTGCTACTAGCGCATACCAGTCTCGTCCTGCAACTGCTTCACAAAGCTTGTATTTTGTTACCGAAAGAGGTGGTCAACCGTATGGGACCAAACCCGAATTTTCGAAAACATCAGTGTTCCGGAAGCTGCTAGAGGTAGAAATCTAATAATCAAACGTGTTATCGTTTGACCAAAGTAGCTCACCTGACCGATATGAGGATGCTCCCCCACACCCGCCCAAAAATCTGTGGCGCCCACCTTGTAGGCGTATTGCTGCGTGTGCGGGTGTGCACGCCACCAAAAAATTCAAAGAAACCGTAGTTCAGCTAGTTACTCGACTCGTTGGTTGCTAGCTCTTTCGGCAAAGATGCCCAACTGATTTCGTGATCCGTACCTGTAAGTTTAGGCCAGATCCCCCAGGGTAGTTGTCCAGATAATCGTTCATCCTCATTTGAGACCACAAATGCGATGTTAATGGCACTTTGCCGCATGGAATCTTGTCGATCCCTGGGCAAAGACATAATCAGGCACAGACATAGTCGGCATATTTCCTTCCAGATTGGATAGTTACAAGCTCAGGATTGGTTAACCCACAGTTATCCCTAGGCCTATCGATGCTGTTCTGCGAGGTCTTGGACTCTGCGGGGCTCCGTGAGTTTGGAATTGATTGTGCAGAGGCGCAGGGTGACTGTAGCAGAGCACTGCACAGACACATCAGCTGAATGTGACAGTTCATCCTGCGTTGCTGCTATGAACTCGATTCATAAGAAACGCCAAGACGCCAGGATTAAGGTTGTTGTAATGCTTGAAAAGTCAGCAGAAGCGAGGTTGGAAAAACCACTGCTCAAAGTGCTGTCCTATTTATGGAAGGCAAGTACAACGCTGCTCCTCTGGTTACTGCTTCGCTCTAACTTGTAACCAGTTGGAAAAGGGTAGCAAGATTGGTGTCTGATCCAGCCTCCCTTCCTCATGAATTGCAAATTTATTCCGAGGTCGAATTGCTCTTACATGCGGCTCACTATCGCCATCAACTGTGGAATGGGCATCATTTAAACGGGAGCAGTCGGAAAACTAGACTGCGCACGGGGTAGAACTCTTATCTCATCACGCGGGTGATTTTGTAGACTCCAGTACGTTAGAAAAGTGGTTCTGAGCCTCCCTCTCTACCGGTAACGTACAGAAAGCTACAGATACCCTTTCAGGAGAGCCTTGACGATCCGCGGGAGCAGAATTTTTAATAAACAGGGGGGTCTCTGCTCCATCCGAAGTTTCCCTCTTTTGATAAAAAATCATTCTCCAGAAGATTCTGAAGGCTTTCCGGTAGGTATTCCTGAGCCTTTCTATTTCTATGGCTAATTTAAAGAGAGATAAAGCATGAGGCAATTACTCTGATGAGAAAAACAATATGAAAAAACCTAAGAAAACCATAATATTTTCAATTGAAATGTTTACATCAAGGCAGAAAAAGTAGAATAATGCCTGTATTTTTAAATAATGAGGACACTTCTGAGTGCTTATGGGAAGGACAGCTGTAGGAAGTGTAGCCAGGGAAGGACAGTTGTAGGAAGTGTAGCCAGGTTGAGTTCAACAGGATTGGAGGAAAGGTCAGAGGTTAGTTGGTGTCTTGAGGTGATAAGCCCCATCTTCCAATTTACCTCTGGATTCTAGTGATGAAGAGATTCAATTCCCAGGATGGTTCCTTCAGGTAATTGTGAATTTGCTTGAAATATTTCCCATTCAAATCTAGGAAAGGAAGGAAGTTGAACCATTTGGGAATTTTATTCACTGAGCTTAAATCAAAAAAATAAGGATATTTTCCCAAAGGAGAGGTCTGTAAGGGATGGATACTTTTGGTTTTCCCTTTTGCTCTCAACTTCCCTCAATCTCAAACCACGGGCAGCTTACCTTATCTTATCCCGCCCTGTTACTCATGTCTTTCTGGTTCAAGCTCAAGCGCTAAAGCTGGAACCCCAGTTGCTTTCTTTCAAGGTTGCTCTCAATTCTTGTTGTTTCTGTATCCTCTCACCCCTGATCCCTTGATTTGTCTAAAATCCACTCTTCAACTCATCAAGTTTCATCCAGTGCTCAATTTTCAAATGCCTTGAACACAATTTTGTTGAATAAGCCTTGTAACTGGTGAGAGTTGCCTAACTGATACCTGAATACCACCGTCATCCTTCAACCTCAGCCATGATCTAATCAGTTCTCAATTCATCCGTTGTTGTCATCTCCATCATCACTTCTCACCCCCCAACTGACCCTGCTCCATTTTTGCCTTCAAATCTTGTCAAAGGCTCTCTGTTGGTTTTATTTCATCTGAATCTTTGTGAAATTGTGTATTCATTTTATTGCAACCTTGTTTTTATCCTCATTCATTCAGTTTTTTGGCTGTAATAATAATTCATACCTTTAATTTTCTTATGGTTAAAAGCTGAAGTCTCAACTCAACATTAACAATGGAAGAGACTTGGGGACCATGGCCTCACACTCAGGACCCTTTTCAAACAACGTCTTCTGCCAAGCAATACTTAAAACTTCCCTGGAAACTACCCCCTTCTCTCTAAAGAGAACTATGGAATCTGGAGAGACAAGATGAACTCTCTCCTCAACCTCAGGGCATTCCTCTCAGCCCTTGAATCTGAATTGGATGATATCAATCAACTGGACAAAAAAAATCCAGCTTCTCCTCATCTCAAAAGTTGACTCAGTAACCCACAACAACATCATCAGCGCAACAAATATCCAATCAGGCAAGGCCATCTGGCAAGAAAACAAAGAGCAATTTTATTCTTCTGAATTTTTCAAAAGAGCCTGAATCTTCAATAATTTTCTCCACATTTCATTCCAAGATGAAGAAATTGTTGATTTTGTGACTATGATAAGAACTTCAATAAAGAAAATGGTGGGCATCAGCATTGATCTTCCACAAGACATTCTTGCTTACCTCATCTTCTTCAAATTCCCATCAAAGCTGCAGGAACTCAAACTCAAACTCATGCATTCAGATAAGAGTATTGAAGTGAACTTTTTCTGCAATCACCTGATCCAATTCAACAGCAAGCTAAGGGCAGGGACTACAATGAAATCCACCTCTATTGGCAACACAGCTCTTGTCTCCAGAAAATCCAAATTCAAAAACCAATCCAGCAATTATTGGGTGAAAGGCTACCACAACCCAAAGCAGGATAAGAACCACTCAGAGGAATAGTGTTTCCATCTTCACCCAGAAAAGGCCCCCAAATGGTGGAGAGACAACAAGACAAAATGAAAATAAAAACAAAGGTCTAAAAATGAAAATGCCCACTACCACGCTTTTTTAACCAAGTGTATCAAATCAAAGACAATCTGAACAGAGAAAATCCTCCTTGAAAGTGGAGCCTCTGCTCACATCTTCAACAATGAACAATTCTTTGTCAGCCTGAGCAAAACCAAAGGCAAAGAAATTTCCACTGGAAAAAAAGTTGCAAGTCTTGCGGTGTGGAAAAAGATTGTCTGTTCCATAAAATTCCCCAAAACAATCCCACTCCAAGTTCTCTCAAGCCCACTAGCCCTTTAGTTAAACTCCTGTACCTCTGCAAACTGAATAAAATCTGCTCCCCAAGGAAAGTTACTACGGCCTGCAGTGGTTGAGAATTTCACCCAATCCCCTTCTCCGCTGTCCACAAAACTACTCTGCACTAATCCAGACACTCCTTAAGCTAACACAAAATTAAGTAATAGTAATAAACAAAGCGGACTCCCCAAAAAGCTCCGCACTTGAATTTTCCCTATTAAAGACTTCAAGTTACTTAAGCCAGACAGTACTTCTCCAAAGCAAATTTTTTTATTGTATTCCTGATTTGATTCTGATAAGATAAGATATGATAAGCTCCCCCCATTTCTGTTCAAGGAAATTTCCACTTTTATGTACAACTCAAAAGCACTACTCCAAAAAGAATGAAAACAATAAAAGAACAACTTTTATCTTAACTGCCTCTGTACATTATGCACTGATCCTCCTCACTTTTAGTCTGATCCCTTACATGATTTAATTGTTTGCAGTAGGTTTTGCAATTTATGTTCCCTATCCTCCTAAAAGTTGAGTCACACCAATGCATTACTAACAACAGATCCCTGTTGATCTTCCTTAGTGGATCTCTACCAATCCTGAATTCAACATAACTAACAGATCCCCAACACTCCATATGCCACCTCCTCAGCTTTAGTGTTGATGGTCCCATACTCCTGCAAACTCAGTGCATAAAACATAGTAAGGCCTTGGTCTTCTACTAAATAGCTTTGATCACTTTCTTCCGCACTTGTAAAACCCATTGTTGCAGAGGGGAAGTTAAGTTAAACCTGTTGAGGATTTAATCCCTGTTGAGGGGAATATGTGAGCAAATATTGCTTATATCAATCCAAATCCATTACCAAAGGAAAGAGAAGGAAATTTGGATCATAATGAAAAAAACAATTATGTAGATAAGTTTAAGGGAAATGTTAAATTCACAGCTCATTGAGCCATGTACAACCCCCCACAGCTCAAAGAGCTGCACAGCCAACCAGCCTGGTCCAACGGCGTGTTGGATTCCACACAACTACATTCAAGCTGTGTGGAGTTGTACACGTCTCAAATGTAGTGGTGTGGCATCCCACACGCCACTGGACGGTGGTGAGCCAAAAAAAAAAAAGGAATGAATGGGCACTAACATAACCCATGAATCAAATAAACTTTCCAAAAAATAGGGATCAACCAAAAAATCAAAGAAATCAGAAAATTTTGATTTTTTGGTTAAAAAAAATAAATAAAAAAACAAAAAAAAACTGGGACTATCCAATGGACTAGCCCTAAATTAAAAAGAACCAAAAAAAAGCATAATTAACTGGACTAGCCCTAAATAAAAAACACCAAAAATAAAGACAAGTACCTTGAAAAGCCCTAAAGTAAAAACACCAAAAAAAAGGCAAGTAACATGACAAGCCCTGAAGTAAAAACACCAAAAAAAAAGACAAGTAAGATGACAAGCCCTAAAGTAAAAATACCAAAAAAAAATACAAGTAACTTGACAAGCCCTAAATTAAGTTCAACTTGACTAGCCCTAAAGTAAAAGGGCCCAAAAATAAAGAAGTCTTTTGAACAGCCCTAAAGTAAGAGTGCAAAAAAATATACCAGTCTTTTGACCAGGCAAAAAATACAAGAAGTAATTTGACCAGCCCTAAAGTAAAAGTGCCAAAAAAATACAAGTCTTTTGACCAGCCCTAAAGTAAAAACACCAAAAAAAACAAGTTCAACTTGTGTTAAGCTGAGACCATCCCAAGCTTAACATAATTCAAGCTTGTGAGGGAATCAGACCAACACAAGTTGAACTGAAATACCATTAAACTCTCATTCAAAAAACTCAATATAATGATGTTAACTCAAAACACTCAACATAATGATGTTCAAAATGTGATAACCCTTTATGTTAATAGAACTTGTTAGCTGCATTATAATTGCAATTAATATGAACCCCAATGATGAATTGAAGTCAAAGTATATAATCTCTATAAACTAGAATAGATTTGAAGTTAATCTTTGAGATGATCAAGCCAACCAGAGGCTTTTTTAGAAATCAAGGAACGCAGTTTTGCTACAATGGGCGGGATTGGAATCATTTCTCCCTCAAGTACTAATAGAACCCAGTTGTTATTGTTTAAAAAGGAAATGAACATTGGATCTTATTGATCAGTAACACCATTTTTCATTGAAGTATAAGTATCACATGACTCCAATGGAATGAAACATATAGGTCTGGAATATGTGTCTGCTATGATTTGACCCATATCTAATTTAGCCAGCCATTTTGAGGAGGGAATATTTTAATTCATGTCTTCAACATCAAGTCTTTGTTTAATTGTTTCAACCTCCTTTGCACCACCAAGCATGTTAATGTAGCATTCTTTATGTTTCTCTAATGTTTCAATAATTTCCTTCCTAACTTTAAACCAACCATGTTCTTCATAACAAAGAGATTTAGAAATGACTCTAAATCCGCAATTCCCATCTCCAATTGGATCTCAAACCTCACCCAAGAACTTATGGAATTTATTGGGTATTTGATTGAAGTATTTCACATTTGGTTCCTATCATTAAAACTAACTTAGTATTCATTTCTTTAATTGAATAAATGAAATGAAAACTCACCAAAGATGAGCTTCTGGTTGAGATTTTCTGCACGTTGTGGAATTCAGAAGAGGACTTCCCCTAGAATGGTTCCCAAGTTTAGAAGTAATTGATCCCTTGCATCTGTAAACCCTGAGTGCAACTCTTCCCCCTTCAACTGAGAGATAGAGAAAATGAGAGTAAAGATTCTTCCAAAACCTATGATGATCCAATGTGATCCTCTGTGTTGAGTTGATCCCCCCATCTGGGTTGAGGGTGTGGTTTAAGTAACATTCCCCTCAACCTTAACCTAGGTACAACCGCAAGCAAACAAGAATAATGAAATACAACCCCTAAGTACAGAACCCTAGCCCAACTCCATCCTTCCAACCCCATCCCATGAGCCACACCCCATACCCCATATCCATCTGTATTACCCACCTGCCATTATGTCCACACAGTTTGTCCTTCTCATGACGCGGCCCTTGTGCTGAGCCCAACTTGGAGCCCCCCCGCATGTTTGCATCTGCCCAACGCGCCCTTCCAGATATCCAAGTTACATCTGCGCATTGATCTGCGCAATCTGTCAAATCCACCCTGCTTCTCCAGATGCTGAGCCCGCAGTACGGCTTACTGCAGAAACTTTGCACCAATTGCTGAGCGTGCCACCTCTGCTGAGCCCGCCTCTACTTCTGAGCACGCATCCAATTCCAACTCATGTCTATGAAAGACCACCACAACGTTCTCTTCCTCTGAAGAGGATTCTGAGTCCAAATTAAGTGATCCCTATTCACTTTAATTCTATTCCTCTGAAATATGAAATTCAGATTCAGATTTGGCCATTTTTTAATAACAATTCATCAGTAGTTAGTAATTAAGTTCATTAAACCAAAAAGATGAACATATCCCAAAAGAAAAGACTTAAAATCTTTTGTCTTTTCTTGTTTGGAGCCCTTCTAGTCATTTTTCCCCCTTGAATTGTTTTTCAAAATGCTCAAACCAAGATGGTTCTTACTGCATATCTTTCAATTTTGGCCTGCCTCTACTTGATTGTAAGACTTTAGTTTCAAGTGTTGGCTTCAATTTAAATTTTTTAATCTTCTGAATGATATACTTCAATAGGCCGCTTGGCTCATGATCTGTAGATTCCAAGATCATTGCATTTGCTTTTTAAAGTAACTGAGGAATGCTTAGCATTTCATCAACATTGCACTTGAAAAATGCAAAAGGATCAAACATTAGTGAATTAGGAACCATTAATCAAAAAGCATTAATCACATAGTAATTTGAACAATCCAACTTAAGCCAACTTACAGAACAAGAACTGCAAGGGTCATAGTCCAACCTCCACTGAGGATGAACATCTTTGGGTACCACAGATCCTCTGAATGCTTGACGGTCACCTATTTGGTGGGAACAGGGCAAACCCATAACCTTGTAATATGACTCGGTGCAGACTTTGCCATCATGATCACGTTTGAACTTCTCAAATTGTTCCCTAAAAAGATAGATTGCCTCTAAAGACAATTTGTAACCCAATGGTAACAGTTCAGGTGGAAGAACTTTCCCAAAGTTAATTCAAGAGTTATAAAGTGAAGCATGAACCAATTTAATTTGATTTGAAACGTTTCTGTCAAGGCTTTTCTGAAAATCTAACAGGCTTCCCAAAGAGTTTGCAAGGAATTGTTTTACAGTTGCATGGACTTCTTCAACCCAAGATTTTGTTTTTTTTTCCAAAAAAATGTTTTTTCCATATACTCAAGTACATCCTCATAGTCTTCCAAGAAACACTATAAAAGTCAAAAGGTCAGAACCCAAAACTAGGAAGAATAAGAAGCAGTAATTTGGACCAATTCTGAGTTCTGCATTGTTGACCTCCGCCTCCTCCTTGGTCTTTGAGGCCCCATGCTTTGCCCACAGAGTCATAAAGCTTTTCCATCCTTCCATGTTATTAAAAAAGCACCCTTTACAGTTTGCTTGTATGTTTTTAGAAAATTTCCAAGTGCAACATTGTCTTGATGACTCAGGGAAACTAGATTCAATAGCACAAATCAGAGGTTTTTCACAGTCTGTCACAAAGACTTTTGGAAGTCTCTCAGGATCATAAGCCAACTCCTTTAATGCCTTTACAGACCAACTGTAGAACTCAAACGTTTCTTTTGTTATAAAAACAAGAGCTTTTGTGAAAGTTTTCCAATTGGTTGTCATTCCTACAACATGCAATAGCAGGGTTTTGGACTTATTTGTCTTATAAGTACAATCCAACATAGCAACATGATGGAATTTTTTTTGAAAGCTTTACTGCCTTAGGATGTGTTGAGTACAGGGCCTCCAAGTGACCCTCTGCACTGAAATTTGACCAGTGAATCCAAATTTTTTCTTCAAGCTGCTCATAGAGTACCTCCATAGCACTTTTCCCCTTTAGTTCTGTTGAGTTGCTGAAATAAAATAAATGGTTTAAGAACAAAGAGGGCTACACCATTATTGATATCAGTTTGAAATCAAAGAAAGAGCTTTTGAAGACAAAGAGATCAATAAATAAAACCAACATCTTACAACACGTTTAGACTTGATGTTTGACAATGAATAATTTGGAGATTTTTGATTGCATAAAGGAAAGAAAGTTGAGAAAAAGATAGAGAGGTTCTTTTAGAAGAAGGAGAAATCAAAGATTAGATTCAAGAGTATAGACACAACGGTGATGGGTGACATTCTTACCAGTCAGTTTATTGATGAACTAGATACAGAAGAGTTGAAATTTGGTTTGATAGATAAAGATGTTTGAGAAAAAGATAAGAAATGGAGAGAAAAGAAAAAAAATAAGAGAAAAAAAAAATTTGATAAGTAAAAGTTGAAGTTAAGAGTTGTTGAAGTGAGAATGATCAGGGTTGGTAGTTGATAGTTTGATGGTGAGTTGATCAATTGTTATATTGAAAGAGGTTGATTGGATGATCTTTTTGTTATTGGAGGACCATCTGTCCTCTTGTCACTCCCCAAGATAGACTTAGTAAAAAGAAATAAAAAGATGAAATAGGAGTGAAATGTAAAGGAAAATTGTGACATTCAAGCGGAGTGCGGATGAGTGCGCGGAATGGTGTAAATTATTTGAAACCCCCAGTGACTGGTAAGATTGAACAATTAAAAGAAGGATTGAATAATTGAAGAAGTAAGGAAAGAGATGGAAGAGATAGGGCCTTAGTGAGTCCATTGGCCTTCATTTCAGGAGCTGGTATTAACTCAATGGAAAGATTTCCCAGTTTGAGTTCTTCACAAAGCGCTTTTGTTTTGATGTCAATGTGACAAGTCTTGGAGTTGCATCCAAACTTTTTTAGCTTTTCATCACAACCTTTGTTATCAATAAAGTGACTACTTGGTTCTTTTTCTTTCTTCCAGAGTTTGGCCACAAGACCTCTCATCCATATGGCTTCAAGAAAGGAATCTACTAGTGGATTGAGTTCTGCTTCTGTTGTTGAATGTGTGATGTTTTGCTGTCTGTAGCTGCTCCAAGAGATTAGTTAATTAAAAAGGAGAGAAAGATGCCCAGATTGAGAACGTCTAGATTCTGTATTGTCACTCCAGGTAGCGTTGCTGTAACATTGGATCTGAGTGTTGGAATTGTGTACTTGCAGCGTAAGTTTCAAATCTTTTGTTGCTTTAAGATATTTGCAGAATTGTTTTACCTCTCTTCAGTGACAAATCCCAGGTTTCTCACAGAATCTAGCAAGACTAGAAACTGCAAAACTAATGTCCGGACAGGTTAGGCAAGCCATATAGTTAATTAGAAAAACGGCAGATCTTTAGTTGATGTTTAGGGCTTTAAATTCTTCATGTTTTTCATTGGAGGCCGGAGTCAAATTGACATTGGCGGTTAAGGGAACAGACAAGGGCTTGCAATCTATCATTTTCAGTTATTCCAAACCGTGTTTGATGTGTTTAGGTTGTGAGAGCAAAATTTTATTATTGTGTTGTTCGTATTTCATTCCAAGAATAGTGTTGGGATTTTGGTGACTTGACTTAGGAAATTGTTTTAAGAATTTGTCCTGAAAGTTATTGCCAAGTCCAACAAGGATAAGATCATCTACATGGAATAAAAGAATGGAATTGGAGCTAAAATGGATGTATAAGCAGGGATCAGGTATGGATTTTTGGAATCCTTGTTTGCAGATCCATGAAGTGAGGGTGTTGAACCAATTGGAGGGAGCTTGCTTTAAACAGTAAAGAGATTTTTGAAGGATAAGAAATTCCAATTTTCTTTTTGAGCCTTTGGGTCTTTTTATGATTGCTTTATCAGTTAAGGGTGCGTGGAGAAAAGCACTTTTAACATCAAATTGAGTAATAGGAAGAGAATAAAAAAGACCAAACAAAAGGGCAAAACGTAGAGAGGCGGCTTTTCCGGTGGGAGAAAATGTATCTTGATAGTCCAATCCATAAGTTTGATCAAACCCTTGAACACATAGTTGACTTTTGTAGACAAGTGGATCTCTGTGGCATTTATCCTTCAAATGATATACCCAAGTAGTATTGAGCGTATTTTCTGGTTCTGGACCATCATAATCCTCCCATACTTCTAGAGATTCAATACCGTTGAGCTTAATATCCATGGAGTTGTCCCACTTGAGAGAGTTGGAGCATCTTTTTTCCTGTTTGTAGGATTTGGGAACGTAATAATGATGATACCCATATTGTTGAGGTGGATTTAAATTTGATCTGTCTCAAAGAGTATATCCAGGTACAAGTTGTTGCTCAAGCTCTTCAGAACAGTCGGATTCTGAGTTAACTGACGGAGTGTCAGGAAAATCAGGAGTAGGAGCGGAAGGAGATAGTTTGTCTTCGGTTGGTGAATCAGTTGAGTAATCATTGACTGAAGAATGATAGGAGAATGTTCATTAGAGAGAATAGGTGTGTCTTAATCAATTTGGAGATGCTGTGAGTCTTCAGTAGGGTTTGAAATTGTGGGATACTGCAAAAGATTGTTGTTTTTGAGAATTTTAACATTTTTGGATGAGATAATGGAGTTTTTGGGTTTTAGAATATGATAAGAAAGAAAATTGGGGTTGTAACCCACAAGGGTACCAGGGAGTCCTTGATCTTTGAACTTTTTGCTGCAATTGACTTTTTAATCAAGATATACAACCTTAGACCCTATTGGGTAAAAATAATTGGTAGGGAGTGATTTCCCAGAAAAGATCTGATACAGAGAAGGGAAGTTGGGAGATTTAGGAATTTGGTTTAAGGCAAGACAAGCTGAATTAGCAAATTCCTCCCAAAGATTAAGAGGAAGCTTAGAGCTTTGAAGAGTAGCACAAATGGACTCAGTAATAGTTCTGTTAGCTCTTTCAATTTTTCTGTTATGTTTGTGATGGTATGGTTCAGAGATAAGATGCTGGATATAGTTGTTCTTGAAGAAGTCCTTGAGTTTGGATGAGGTCAATTTGCCACCACCATCAGTGCAAATGGTCGCAGGGTATCTGTTTTGTTTTTGTTTTTCATGGTTGAGAATTGTTTTGATTTTTTGGCAGGCGTCTGATTTATACTGAAGAGGGATGGCAGAGATATACCCTAATGGACAGTATGTAATTCATATTGTTTCTTGCAGATGGAGAAATAGGACCAATTAAATCTAGATGAAGTTGCTCCAAAGTTTTTGAAGAGGGATTTGAAGAATTCTTGAAAGATGATTTGGTGATTTTGGAGAACACACAGTCCTCACATTGGAAATTTGAGAGCGTATTATTTTGGTTAGAAGGAATAAGGTTTTTGAGACAATACGGACTGGAATGTTCAAAAGATTGGTGAAGATGTTTGATTTGATCAAGATTTGGTTCCTTAAGCAAAATATCACAAAATTTGTTTTTATTTCCTATGCGTGAAGGAGGATTGAGGATAAAAATATTTTCTTGGATGAATCCCAAGAAGGCTGTTTTTGAGTGGGACATGAGAGAAAATTGATTGCAAAAGGAGGAGAGCAAGCATTGTTTTGAAGGGATTAATTCTCCAGGACTGATTAAATTTACTAAAAGGTTGGGAACAAATAAGCAGTTAGTGAGCATAACTACGGAGTTTTTCCAACTGAGTTTTACGGTTCCTTTTCCTTTGATAGAAAGTTTAGCGTTTTCCTTTCCAGTGTTTATGAAGTCATTGCCAGCACATTTTTGAGATAACTAAAGAAATCCGGCAAGTTGAACATATGGCAGGAAGCACCAGAGTCAAGAATGATTTGATTGAGCAGATTTATTTCTTGAACCCAAGTAGTAAGAAGAGCTATGTAGTGAGAAACTTCTTTGGTTTTAGGGTTGGAATTAAGTTGAGCTCGCCAGTTTTCTTGGGATTCCTTCCACCAATTGGGCGCCAGATGCTTGTGAAGATGCCAACATTTGTCAGCGGAGTGATCAGGAGATTGGGGATTGTGGTATCCTTTCTTTCATCTAAGTTCTCTGGGAACCGGCTTCTTGGAAGGTCAAGATGAAATAAGTGCTGTATTGCTGGTTTTTGTTTCTTTTGGTTTAACCTTGGTTTCATTGTCTAGTTGGACAAGATGATTAAGCACAAGATCCATAGTGACTGTCTTGTCCAAATGCATAATCTGTTGATGGAGAGAGTGAAGAGAAGGAGGAAATTTAAAGAGAATGAGATAGGAGAGGATGTCATCTGGAAGGTTGATTCCCACATCTACCATTTTCTTCAAGGAGATCTTGGTTTCTGTGATGAAAAGATTGATGGATTTGCGTTTTAATTGTTGGTAAAGAAATTTGTTAAAGATTTGGGCTCAATTTGCGGTTTGGGAGGAAGCAAAACATTCTTTGATAGTTTTCCAGAGAAGCCTAGCCAAGGAGATATTTTCCGGGTTGACCACATTGTTATGAGTGACGGAATCAATGCAAGAAAGGAGAATTACTCGGGTTTCCATTGTAAAAGTGAAAAGAGCTGAAGCTCAAATTGGATGAAGGAATTAATAAATGAGTGAAAGGAGCTTGTAACGTCAAGCGTAACAAACCTGAGATCAGGAGGAAAAGGAAACTCCGGTTGATGTAATTGGCTGAAAAGATGATGAATTCCACTTGAGAGCACTGGTGTTTATATAGACTAAATACACTATAGGCTGACAAGTGGTTGAGTACAAAATGAATAAGGCAAAATTAAAATAAGCAGTTTAAGTGACATGGTAAGTGAAATGTTATTCTTGGACAGTCTGACAATCACTACTGAGAACACAGCCTAGTTATATTTTAGCCATTATTTTAATACTTCAATGAAAACAATAATATAAATCAAATCAATCCAATCAATGATACTTTGAACTCCAGTGGAAGTCACATATATATAAACTCAAATTCTAACACACCCGCTTGACTTGCACTGGAGGAAGTTACTGTCTGAAATGAATCTAACTCTTTTTCTTCAATTAACTTTATGTTCTAACAACTGTTGGAATTATTCTACATACAGGTTAGTGACTGATAAAGAGATGAGCTGATTGACTAGTAAACTTCCTGGGGCATATTTGAATTTAACTGCTATCTTTAAGTATGATATTTACTATTTGCTGGAAAATTCTTCAGTTCAAATGTGATTGATTGATCAAGCCCATTGATATTGAGTTGATGATTGATTGATTGATTGATTGATTGATTGATTGATTGATTGATTGATTGATTGATTGATTGATTGATTGATTGATTGATTGATTGATTGATTGATTGATTGATTGATTGATTGATTGATTGATTGATTGATTGATTGATTGATTGATTGATTGATTGATTGATTGATTGATTGATTGATTGATTGATTGATTGATTGATTGATTGATTGATTGATTGATTGATTGATTGATTGATTGATTGATTGATTGATTGATTGATTGATTGATTGATTGATTGATTGATTGATTGATTGATTGATTGATTGATTGATTGATTGATTGATTGATTGATTGATTGATTGATTGATTGATTGATTGATTGATTGATTGATTGATTGATTGATTGATTGATTGATTGATTGATTGATTGATTGATTGATTGATTGATTGATTGATTGATTGATTGATTGATTGATTGATTGATTGATTGATTGATTGATTGATTGATTGATTGATTGATTGATTGATTGATTGATTGATTGATTGATTGATTGATTGATTGATTGATTGATTGATTGATTGATTGATTGATTGATTGATTGATTGATTGATTGATTGATTGATTGATTGATTGATTGATTGATTGATCAAGCCAGTTGATATTGATTTGATGATTGATTGATTTGTTCGGATTGATTGAGAATGGATTTCAATTGATTCTTGGATTTGATCAAAAGGCAAGAATCAGAATGATCACGGGTGAGATGTTTGACTTGGTAGATGAAATCGGGATAGTTTAGGTATAGATCTTTGACCAAGTGGATAGATTTAGATCGGAGTAAGATGATGAGTTGATGGATGATATCGGTTGAGTCGAGTGTGATGGTAGCTTGATTGAGTTTGGGGATGAAGACATGGAGATTAGCTGATCGTCACATTGGCAAATCATGGATGGCTTGGATAATTGGTACTTGATGATATCAGATGACCTCTCCATGATACATTTCTTCAACCGCTCAAACAATTCATTAGTCACGGTGTCTTCCCCACCCTGATTTCTGTGTTCCAACGCGTCCCCGAGAGGATGGAGTCGGTGATGAAGTTGGTATTGAAGAATCCAGATGGTTTGATTGATGAACTTTAACGTGATCGGCTTAGAGGTGTCTTCTGTTGCCGCCGCCGGCATCATCGTCGTCGAGGTCATCGTGTTGGATGGAATTGATTTGATCAACTGTGGATGATGTTCGACAAAGCCTTTAAACGTCTGAATCGATTCTTGAACTTGAACCGGATTGGTAGCAGCTAGGTGAGCTGAGAAATACTCAATCTGTTGGATCGGAGATCCTTTCTGAACATCAGTCACAGGTTTCGTGATCACGTTTCGACCGATATCTTGTAATAGTTTACCCCAACTCTCCATGTGAATCAGATTTTGTTAGTCCCAAATCTCACCAAAGACAACCTTGGCGATCTCGATCTTGTCGTGCAAGCTCACGAACCCTTGATGTGGAAGATCAAGTCCATTACTACTACCAAGTTGACTGATCATTGATGAGTGACCGTTATGACTGCTCATTCGTGAATGGGTCGTCGTCGTTGTTGTTCCACTCGGATCATGATGGACCATTGAATTGGTGGATTTCATGATCAATAGCCATTGAGAAAACGCATTGATGACCATCGCCATCCTAAACAGATAGTAAAACGTACAGCATCTGGAAATGCCAATCATCTGCCAAATCAAACAAGAATAATGTTCCGTCTTGACACTGATTCCGACCGTCAGAGCGGCAGACAACTGTTGACCAATCAAAGCGAGTTTGGAACCACGTTCATAACAAGGGCTGACGCTCCAGAGATCATAACCTGAACTCCAGGCGGTCAAGATAAATGGATCCAAGTCAACGTTCCTGGGCAAGATGGTGTAATGGGCAAGAAAGCCACTGATCTGTTGAAAGATGAATGGGTGATTGAAAGTGGTGGAGATAGATCTTGCGAATTGAAAATGATACATTTGAACCAAGAGTGATTCTGGTGAACCGAATCCTCCACCAACATGAGGAAACAATTGTGTTGGGACTTCCAATTGTTAATTACCTTAAGAACTCGGCGATAAGCAGGAGGATCTGATGGTGTATGATGATCTTGAGTGGCGATTGGATACTTCTTGAGATGCTGATGCCTAGTGTCAAAGTGAATGGATGGGATGAGCTTAAATGTCAATGACAAGGCTCATCCTCATCTCACCCCCTTGCCAAAAGAGTCAAAGATTGGTTTCAGGATGAGACTATTGAAGGCGACCAGTTAAATGAAAGATGGTTGGCTCAGGTTGAGCATAAGCTTTTAACTGGGTAAAAGTGAAAACAGCTGAAGCTCAAATTGGATGAAGGAATTAATAAATGAGTGAAAGGAGCTTGTAACGTCAAGCGTAACAAACCTGAGATCAGGAGGAAAAGGACACTCCGGTTGATGTAATTGGCTGAACAGATGATGAATTCCACTTGAGAGCACTGGTGTTTATATAGACTAAATACACTATAGGTTGACAAGTGGTTGAGTACAAAATGAATAAGGCAAAATTAACATAAGCAGTTTAAGTGACATGGTAAGTGAAATGTTATGCTTGGACAGTCTGACAATCACCACTGAGAACACAGCCTAGTTATATTTTAGCCATTATTTTAATACTTCAATGAAAACAATAATATAAATCAAATCAATCCAATCAATGATACTTTGAACTCCAGTGGAAGTCACATATATATAAACTCAAATTCTAACATCCATGTTGTCATTAGAGTTGAGATTTTTAGAATCATCCTCTAGGGCCTCCTTGACTCCTTTAAGTTCCAGCAGCATCGTCATCTTGTCCTTCCATATAGAATAGTTTTCATCCAAAAGAATAGGTGCAGCTTTGAGCGCGTATTTAAGAATGATTTGTCAAAATCCATTGTTTTAAGATCCCTCCATGGATAGATTCAATTAGATTAGTCGGATGGATGTTTTGCTTTTAACTGTGTTGAATTTCTGAAATAAAATAAATGGTTTAAGAACAAAAAGGGCTACGCCATTATTGATATCAGTTGGAAATCAAAGAAAGAACTTTTGAAGACAAAGAGATCAATAAAGAAAACCAACATCTGACAACAGGTTTAGACTTGATGTTTGATGATGAATAATTTGGAGATTTTTGATGGCATAAAGGAAAGAAAGTTGAGAAAAAGATAGAGAGGTTCTTTTAGAAGAAGGAGACTTCAAAGATTAGATTTGAGAGTATAGACACAACGGTGATGGGTGACAGTCTTACCAGTCAGGTTATTGATGAACTAGATACAGAAAAGTTGACATTTGGTTTTACAGATAAAGATGTTGGAGAAAAAGATAAGAAACGGAGAGAAAAGAAAAAAAAAATAAGAGAAAGAAAAGAGTTGATAAGTAAAAGTTGAAGTTAAGAGTTGTTGAAGTGAGAATGATTGGGGTTGGTAGTTGATAGTTTGATGGTGAGTTGATTGATTGTTATATTGAAAGAGGTTGATTGGATGATCTTTTTGTTATTGGAGGACCGTCCGTCCTCGTCTCACTGCCTGAGATACACTTAGGAAAAAGAAAGAAAAAGATGACATAGGAGTGAAATGTAAAGGAAAATTGTGACAGTCAAGCGGAGTGCGGATGAGTGTGCGGAATGGTGTAAATTATTTGACAAGTTCTGCAAGCGTTACCTTCTGCTTAGTGTTATAGATTGTTTGGTCATCAACATAATTGCTGCCATCAATCTTTCTCAATTTTCTCTTAAGTTGTAATGTATTGAGCCAATCTTTCATGCCTTCCTTATAGATCCAAGGCTTGCCCTGAGATTCCCCTCAGTTCAGGATGCACAGAGGAATTTTCAGATGGTTGATGGTTATGTTGGGTTTCTTTATAGGATATTTGCCACAAGGAGTGTGCCTTTGTGCAACTTGCATGGATTAAAAACTTGCACCCAACCTTCCTTGTGTGAGTTTGTCTCAACTGTTTGGTAATAAATTTCCCTGAATAGGAACCATGGAAATCACAGGCCAAATCCACATATTTATCTTTCTTTGAGTTAAAAACCATCATAGAGTAACCATGCTTTGTAGCCCATGTTTGACAATAGTTTTGGGCCTCTTCCCTAGCAGGAAAAGTTCTCACAGGAGGTGGTTCAAGTGGATCTAGTAAACATTCATTGGTTAATTCATAGTTTCGGTTACATGTACCCATTAGTTTCAATCAAATTAAATCCAGCAAAGGCCTCAGTAACATAAATTTCTTCTCACAACCAGAGGTCAAATCCCACTTTGAAACATTTTATTCCTCAATTATCACCCTTGATGAGGATGAAATTGAGGCTTCCAATGAATCATTACCCACATCCTTCTTTTCTTTTTCCAAAGCTTTGTTGATGGCACTATCAATGTAGACCTTCCACACAGCCATTTCAGAAGAAGGAGGGCTTGCCACTGTTCCCATTCAAAAAAATGAAATGGTATACTTCAGTATTCAATTCAACTTTCAATTGAACAAACAAAGTTTGCTCACTTTTGAGTTGAGAAAAAATTGTTTTCAGGTTTTTTTATGATTTCCACTTTCACTTCAATTTCACTTTTGTTTCACTTTGAAATCACTTTTAAATTGCTAGGTGTGAAAAAACAGTCCCACAAAGTATGCGTTGATCCCAAATTTGGGTTGATGGAACCCAAGTGTGGTCCAGGGGGTGCCCAAAATTCTGGCACGACTTCTGGGGGGTTGCGCACCCACAAAAAAGGCGGTTTTGAGCCGTTTACGGGGGCACACAGCTCAAAATTTCCATTTTTGGGGGATAAACAGCTCCTACACAACCCCCCGGGGGTTGTGCGTGTTTGAAACAGCCCTTTATAGTTGTATTTGGGCCCCAATGGCTCATTTGAGCCGTGTAGGGCCCTACACGACTCCCATGCAGCTGGAGTTGTGAATCTAACATCACCCTAAGTTTAATAACACAGAAGTTATCAAAGATTCAATTCCTGTGAAACACAATACAGGAATGTCACAGAGACTCAGTCTCAGTCCAGTGACCCAAGCAGAGGAAAAGGATTATGTCTCCAATGAAGAAAAGCAAAAGAAAATAATAGATGAAATGCATCTATGGATTATGAATGAAATGTATCAAGTCAATTTTGATAAAAAATATCAAGAAGTGAAAATCCAAAGCAATGTAGAAAAGCCTGATGTGTTCAGGTTCACTTCTATTCCAGAAGTAACACCAAGGAAGATAAAGGTGCATTCCAAGCAGGCTTGGAATAAGAGGAACTGCTCAATAAATGCAATTGAACATTTCAAGTTCATAGCGGTTCCATTTGTCTCCCCAAGGAAGAGATTCATACATAGTGCTATTAAACTCAAAAGGAAGAAAAAAAGAGCGCTTTCATCCTCATGTTGTAAATAGTTTTTGTTTTGTGTTCATCTTGTGCGTCCAGTTTTTTGAAAAGATGTCTCTTCAATATAAAAGGACCCCTCATCCACTCATCATTTATATCCACATCCACATTCACATTCAGATTCATCCGTTATATTTGATCAATCAAATATTATTATTTTTTATTGTTAATCACTCTACCAACTGAACCTTTAACAACCAGACAAACACGTTTGTTTTCCACAAAAGGCAAAAAATCTGGCCCATCCTTGTCATTGTGCCATGGAAAGTGTGCGCCGCACCAATGCTGATCCTTGAATTTTCTACTGCGGATTAGACAGTCCGCCAAAGCGCTTTTCCAAGCCTATTGTGCTGCGGACTTCCACCCACTGCTGAGCTGCTTCAGGTCAAATTTCCAGTTCTGAGCCTACTTGCCTTTGTGTCTATAAATAACAAACACGGCATTCAAAGGTGTTGGTACAGTCAAAATGAGCTGGAAAAACCAAACGATCACCCTCAGTGACTGCCTGTTTGTACCCAACATTGTTGTCAACCTCATTAGCCCTGGCATTCTCATTGAAAAATTTTGCGCTTTAAAATCAACAAAGGACTGCTTTCAATTCTATCCAGATCAAGCTTGCATTTTGGAAGGGAGAATTCTTAAAAACCTCTTTGTAGTCAAAAATCCTCAAAAGATTGGATGCAACTTTGGACTCCACTTGACCCTCTCTAAACAACCTAGATCCTCAAGGGATCTCCATCTCATGCTTGGTCATGCCTCCCTGGGAAGACTCAAGGAGATACCCAGGATCAAACTAGAATTCACATTTTCAGAGGACTTTTTCTGTAACAACTGTGCTCTGAGCAAAATCTCCAAAGTGCCTTTCAACTCTCACTCAAATTTGGCCTCCAAACCTTCCAAGCGCCTCCACCTGGACCTCATTGGACCAATTAAACCCAAGGCCTTTTGTCACAAAAGGAACATCCTGGAGGTTGTTGACAATTTCACTGGCTACATCAGCAGAATCCCACTCAACAGCAAGGAAGATACACCTGAAGTTATCATGAATATAATTGAACAAAAGAAGAAAAAGCTTTTCTATTATCCATGTGATGTGTGCTCCAACATTTGTATTGAGTTCACCAACAATTGTCTTGCCACCGTCCTCAAGAAGAATTCATTTAGACAGCTAATCTCCAAACTGCATCATCCCAAGCACAATAGTCAGGTGGAACAAGCCCACCAGAAAATAGTGGAAAGTGTACATACCTCCCTCAACTCCTCTGGCATCTCAATGAAATTTTGGGCCAAAGTGCTCAAGGAGATCTTCTTGTTTCTCAATCATATTCCAAAAAAGGGGCTCACACAATCCTCATGGGAGCTTATGCACGGCAGCTCTCTCCCTCTCTCTTATTTAAAACCCTTGGTAAAATTGGTGGTCTACCTCATTCAGCTCAGGCCAAAAGGAAGGAAATTTCATCCAAAGGGGCTTGAACAGAAACTTTTTGGATAAAACACTGACTACAGATCCTATTGCCTTTTGCACCTTGACAGCACAATCATATCAACCAAAAATGTTAGATTTGAAAACAACTCAATTGACAAATTGAACGCTCCCAATAGCATTGACTGATATTTGAAATTCAATTGGCTGAACAAGCCTTCTCCAGATCCTTTCCCTCATCCTCATCCCACAGAATTTGTTCCTTTTGGTGAAAAATTCAATCAATACAAAGACAACTGCTCCAAGGAATCTCATTTGGACAGCATGTCATAGCCAGATTGGGGGGAGGAAGACAAGGCCAACTCACCTACACCCTCATTCACTGGACCCAATCCAACTCCTCTGCCTACTCCTCCTGAAATTTAAGCAAGGAAACCCAATCCTATTCCTGCCAGAAAACTCAGACATCCTCAGAAATATTGCTTTAATCACTACTACAAACCCAAAAAATATCTCAAGACTGTCTTTTGTGCTGACATAGAGAAATGTAAAGCTGCAATTGAAAAGGAAGTAAACCAATGAAAAGACCTTGAGGTTTAGGAAGAGTATGAGGGACAAGACTCAGTTAATCTCCTAGAGACCATCTGGGTCTTCAAAATCAAAGACAACTGTTGCAAAAATATTCTCATATTCAAGGCCAGGATCTTTTTCAATTTCTGTAATCAAATTCACGGCCTGGAATTAGGAGAAACCTTTTCCCCAACTGGCAAATTCTTGTCTCTCAGAGCCATTCTCCAGCTTGCACTGAAGCACAACCTTTCAATCAAGCACTTCAAGGTCAAGGCCCCTTTTCATCATTCCCCCCTGGAAGAGGAAATAATAATTAAAACTCCCAATTTGAGTAATCAAGGGACTAGGTTCCTCCACCTCAAGAAGAGTCTGTATGGGCTGAAACAGTCACCAAATAACTGGTACCAAACCCTTACCAAATGGATCAAATCAGTTGGATTTGTTGAATTGGACAGCAATCCTTGCCTCTACAAGACCAAGGAAAGTAAGTCCTTCATTTTCTCCCATGTAAACAACCTTATTCTTGTTGGCGATGGAGGCTGTTTCAAGAGCAAATTCAACTCCAAATTCAAGAACTGACAATGTCATGCTCTGGACACCATTGTTGGCATGAAGTTTGAGAGAGCAGATGACTCCATCTTCCTCAGTAAACCAAAAAACCTTTCTCACAGTCTGGAAGAATTGGGCCTCACCAATTCCAGAAGTGTTCAAACCCGCCTCACACCTCATCCTCAATTCTCAGAGGCTTTGGAAAGTGACCTCAAAGACTTCAAATTCCTAAAAATTAACTACCATTTGGGTGTTGGCCTCCTCAACTACATTGCCTCAAGGACTGAACGCAACCTAAGCTATTCAGTCTCAAGCTTAGCAAGGTTCCAGAAAAAACTGTTCTTAATCACTGGAAAGAACTGATAATAAGATGGAAATATTTGAAAGCCACAACAGACATCAAAATCATCTTGAATTATGCCAATGTGGCCAAACCCCTTGTCTTCTACGGAGATGCTTCCTGGAAATAGAACCCTAACTCCATGAAGTAGCAATTTGGTTACCTGGGTTTTCAATTTGGATCTCTGATCACATGGGAAAGCTTGTCAGCTTGCTACTATGTACAGATCAACCTGTCAAAGTAAGAATGAAAATAGAAATAAATTATAAATGATAAAATGAGTAAGAAATCCTAAAATATTATTAAAACTATAGATTCCTCACCTGAATTGAGTATGGGCACTCACTGACCCCACCCTTGAATTCCAACTCCTTATATTTTTAAATAAATTTAAAAGAAAGTGGCCCAAAACCACAACACCACTTCATCTGTTTTTTGGACATTTTAATATTTCACATGAGCTTTCATGTCTAGTTTTCACACCTGAAATCAACTCAGAATTAAGTTGTGGTGTATATTTTAGGAGTTACAGCCGGTTTTGTGTTCTTTCAAAATTCCCGTGTGCAGCCCTGCATCCATATAGCAAGGGTACACACACCTGACACTCAAAATGCAGGTACCTGTCAAGAAACCCACATGGAATATGCTTCTAGCCGCGGATGCCTGATTCCTGCATGCAGCTGTCAAGTATGCGCGTGTCAAAAATGCCTGCACCACTCCTGACAGCCAGGTACCGCAGGAATATTCTACAATCCATATGCATGCATCATGCATATTTAAAAACATGAATGATGGATAGAGCAATGTTTTTAACCTCTGAATATTGAATAAAACATATGAAATTCAAATTAAAAAACAGAAAAAATAGTGAAAAAAATATTAAAGGTTCTTACATAAATACTGTTATCAAATATTTATGAAAAACAAAAAAAATCAAGGAGTTCCCCTAAAAATTATTAAAAATTACAAAAATGGTCAGAAAAATCTACCAATACCCAATTCTTGGCCATGTCACTCAAAAGAATGCTATACAAAATAAGGAAGTATGTCAGAATTACAAAAATAAAAAATTAAAAATTTAACAGATTCTGATAATTATTTCACACATAAAGATGACACAGACAGGTCCAGCTGAGTGATAGCACTAAGAATTTGTACCAAAGCAGCCCTGGCCAGCCTGCTAGCCTTATGTCAGCTTGCTACTATGTACAGAGCAACCAGTCATAGCAACACAAAACTATAAAAATAAAGAATATCTTAATTAAAAAAAAAGTAGTGATAAATCCATAAATATTATTAAAGAAATGGATTTCTCACCCAAAATTAGGTAGGGTCACTCACTGACCCCACCCTTGAAATCCAAGTCCTTACATTTTTAAAATAATTAAAAAGAAAAGTACTAAAAATTACGACACCAGTATGGCACCTTTTGGCCATTCTAAAATTTCACACGTGTTGTCACGTATAGGGTTTACACCTAAAATTCACTCAGAATTGAGGTGTTGTGTATATTTTAGGAGTTACACACGGAAATGTGTTATGTCACAATTCCCGCGCGCAGCCCCGCATCATTACATACCCCTACGTACTCATAGTAGCAGTTTCCAGCGTACTAGAGACCCGCGCGCAGACAATTCTGCCACACACGCAGCGGATCCTACCCCGCGCGCATCTGAACTGACTGATCCCCGCGTCTGGATCCGTTGTGACTAATCTGACAACCAGGTACCGCTCAAAAGAGCTACACCCTAATTAGGGTTGCCTGGCATATGTAACAAGCTGACATATGCATTATTAATGATCTAAAAGGATCAAAACTTAATTAAAATTAATAAAAATTAAGTTTAGAACATTTTTTAATCATAAATTAAAGATCAAGGATTACCATGTAAATCATTGACTCTGATCTTTAAAGACCACAAAACACTACAAGGAGTGTTCATAAAAATTATTAAAAATCATCTACTTGATCAGCAGATGATGGAAAATCAGTAAACGTCCACATCTTTTCATTTCGTACAAATGCAGGATGAGTGCAGAATGATTAAATTTACGCCATAATAGATTAACAGATCCAGTGGCTAAAATAGTACAGAAATTCAGCAGATCTAAGGTCAGCTGATTCACAGCACCAAGTGGACGTGCAAATATTGCTCTGACTGGCTTTCCAGCCTCAGCCCATGAGCAGAGCTCTCTCTACGCGTCCTGAGAAGCTCAAAATCACCCAAAATGGTATTTATACGGACCTCTTTGGATCCATTATTCCATCATCAGTTTACCAGGAATTATTATTATCAATCAGACACCGTGTCATTGTTAGTCAAGTGCTTATGCAGAGTCTAAAAAAGTGATTTATGACCAAGTCTGTAGTATTATTATTCATTTCTTAAAACCAATCAACCCTTGAAGTTTAGTCAGGCAATCCACCCCATCTGCTCTGAAACCCTTCCCATTATTGCAGGATTTTTGTGATAAAGTTCTCAGAGTGAGTGTTTCCCTTCCTGTCTAGGCCAGTGTGCTGTGATGCCCGGCCATTAGTGGAATAAGCCCTTTCTAAGGCACCCATCTTCATTCCAAGGTTCTTAAACTGCCTAAGGAGGCCCCTTGAAGAGAGGTTGCTTTGTCTGTAAAGACCCCCAGTAGTATAATACTGTGGCCCCTCTTTTATATACATATTGAAAACCTTTTATTACCAAACCAATTAAACCTTGCAAATTCTCTTATTATATTATTTATTTGAGCCTCTAAGAGTTTATTTTTGGAATAATAATAATAATTATTATTCCAGTATTTTTATCACTCTCTGTAGCTAAAGGACTGCAAGGTTCCTGGTGTCAGAGAGCTGACACCTTATCACACAAGAAGAACCCTCTCAATGTGTCCTGAGAAGACCCTCTTAACCCAAAAAGTTATATATACAGCCCTTTTTGGATGATTCAAACCCAAGTAATTTTTAGTATCAACAAAGACCCATTCACATCTGTGATCAAGTTTTTATAAGAAATAAACAAGTGATATAGGGCCTCAGTCTGGTAGTTTAATTATTAATTCTGAATGCATTATTAATTCCATTGAATAAAATCAGAAAAAACTCCCAAATATTGCCCTGAGAACCTTTCAACCATGATATTATTATTCCAAAACCAATATCAATTTCTGTAGCTAAAGGACAGAAAGGTTCCTAGAATCAGTAAGCTGAAAAAGCTTCACACAGCACAACTTCACATACTATCAACCAAAGCCAAACTCAACCCTCTTATCAACTCCTTCCTGGAAGGACAATGGCTCAAAAATCTCCTCTCTGAAGTTTTCAACTCCTTAATCCCATTCACTATCCTCAAAATTGAAAAAAGGGTCTTGAAGATAAACTCAAGAAGTTTGGCTCTAATTTGAAGACAAGGCACATGGACCTCAAGACAAAGGGCCTCCAAGAAGAACTCCAACTTGGAAGCCTCAAAATCAAGCTGGTGCCAACCAATAAGATTCTTGCCAAATCACTCACTAAGGCTGCACCCAGTTCATCTGTTCTGAAGCTCCTGAAAGTTTTCAATATGGCCTATGGCTCTCAAGAGACCAAGTCAACTCCCTCCAGTTATGGGGAGTGTTTATTTTCCCTTGTGCTCTCAACTGCCCTCACTCCCAAACTTCAGGTGGCTTACCTAATCTTATCCTGCCCTGTTTCTCATGTCCTTCTGGTTCAACCTCAAGTGCTAAAGCTGAAATCCTGGTTCATTTCTTTCAGGGTTTCTCTCAATTCTTTTTTTCTTTTTTTTCTCCCGTTTCTTTATTGCCTCACTCCTGATCCTTTGATTTTTCTAGAATCTACTCTTCAAATCATCAAGTTGCATCCAGTCCTCAATTCTCAAACACCTTGAACAAATTTTTTTTGAATAAGCCTTTTAACTATTGAGAGTTGCCTAACTGATTCCTGAATCCCACCATAACCCTTCAACCTCAGCAGTGATCTAATCAGTTCTTAGTTCAGCAATTTCTGTCATCTCTGTCATCACTTCTCACCCACCAACTGAACCGGCTCTGTGTTTGCCTTTAAATATTTTCAATGTCTTTCTTTTGGTTTTCTTTCATCTGAATCTTTGTGAACTTGTGTATTAATTTTGTTGAAACCTTCTTTTTATCCTCATTCATTCAGTTTGTTATTTTTAATCATAATTCATTTGTTTGAGTTTCTTAGATACTTTGAACCGTGGAATTAACCACTACAGATTGAGTTGCACATGAATCAAAAAAAGTATATTTATAAGCGTTGAAAGAAGAAGAAGAAAATGGGTGAGTCTAATCTTGGTTTGGCTTTGGGGTAGAACTGGAAGGTGCTGGATTAGGAAAAGAAGAATACAAAATGAAAGGTTTCTTTCTAAAGTCATCTGTCTTGTGTTTACCACCACAATACAAGCATGAGCCTTCCCTCTCCTTTCTTTCCTTTTCACCTGCCTCAAGTTTTCCATCTGGACCTAGGTCCAAAGAGGGTCTGGTAACTGACATAGTTGAAGTTGACTTTTCTGGGGACTTTTCATTCTCCCCACACTCACCTCTACCCTTTTCAGGCTGATTAGAGAAAGATTGATGTTGAGAATAACTGTGGTCTTGAGAGTTATTGAGAGGAGAGCATTTTTCTTTTACCCTTTCATGATACCTTGCATCATAGTCCAAAGGGTGATGATAAATTCACGGCTCCAACCGTGTGGTATTTGTGTAGGGCCCAAACCGGCTCAAATGAGCCATGGGGGCCCCAAGACAACTACAAAGGGCTGTTTCAAGCACGCGCAAACCCTGGGAGGTTGTGTAGGAGCCGTGTTTGGGGGTGAAAAACCCCCCAGAAGTTGTGCCAGACTTTTGGGAACCCCCTGGACCACACTTGGGTTCTGTCAACCCAAATTGGGGATTAACGCATACTTTGTGGGACTTTTGTTCCACACCTAGTGATCCCAAAGAGACATTAAAGTGAAAACCAAGTGAAATTTAAGTGAAAACTGAAATCATAAATAATATAATCTGCAAAAAATTCTTTCTCAACTTGAAAGTGAGCAAACTTTGTTTGATGAATTGAAAGTTGGATTGAATACTGAAGTATACCATTGCATTTTTTTGCATGGGAACAGTGGCAAGCCCTCCTTCTTCTGACATGGCTGCATGGAAGTTCTACATTGATAGTGCCATCAACAAAGCTTTGGAAAAAGAAACAAAGGATTTGGGTAATGAAACATTGGAAGCCACAATTGAATCCTCATCAAGGGTGACAATTGAGGAACAAAACGATTCACAAATGGAAATGACTGCTGGTGGTGAGTAACATTTATGTTACTGGTCTTTGCCGTATTTAATTTGATTGTAACTGATGGGTGCATGTAACTATGAAACTATCACTTAACCAATGAGTTTTCACTTGATCCACTTGACCCACCTCCCTTGAGAGCTTTTCCTACTAGGAAAGAGGCACAAAACTATTGTCAAAAATGGGCAATAAAGCATGGTTACACTTTAACAGTTTTCAACTCAAAGCATGACCAATATGTGAATTTAGCCTGTGATAGAAATGGTTCCTATTCAGGAAATCTCCTTACACAACAGTCTAGAAAAACTCACACAAGGAAGGTTGGTTGCAAGTTTTTAATACATGCAAGTTGCAAAAAAGCAGACCCCTTGTGGCGCCTGTCCTAAAAAGAAACCCAACATAACCATCAACCATCTGAACATCCCTCTGTGCATCCTCAACTGAGGAGAATCTTGGGGGTGGCCTTAGACAATCTAGTAGAAGGCATGAATGATGGGCTAAATATTTTACAACTGAAGAGAAAATTGAGAAAGTTTTATGGTCAGAATTATTTTGATGACCAAACAATCTATAACATCAAGCAGAAGGTCACACTTGCAGAACTAAAGGGAAAAAGTGTTATGGAGGTACTATATGAACAGCTTGAAGAAACAAGTTGGATTCACTGGTCAAATTTCATTGGAGAGGGTCACTTGCAGGCCCTGCACTTAGCACATCCAGAGGCAGTACAACTTTCAAAACAATTCCATCATATTTCTATGTTGTATTGTAATTATAAAACAAATCAATCCAAAACCCTGCTATTGCATCTTTTAAGAATGACAGTCAATCACAAAAATTTCACAAAAGCTCTTGTTTTTATAACAAAAGAAACGTTTGAGTTCTACAGTTGGTCTTTAAATTCATTAAAAGAGTTGGCTTATGATCCTGAAAGACTTCCAAAAGTTTTTGTGACAGACCATGAAAAAGCTCTTACTTGTGCAATTGAAACTAGTTTCCAAGAGTCATCAGACAATGTTGAACTTGGCACTTGTCTAAAAACATACAAGCAAACTGTAAAGTGTGCTTTTTTAATGACGTGGAAGGATTGAAAAGCTTTATGAATCTGTGGGAAAAGTATGGGGCCTCAAAGACCAAGGAGGAGGCAGAGGTCAATGATGCGGAACTCAGAGTAGGTCCAAATTTCTGCTTCTTATTCTTCCTAATTTTGGGCTCTGAAATTTTGACTTGTATAGTGTTTCTTGAAAGACTATGAGTATGGACTCAATTATAGGGAAAATAACATTTTCCCTATCAAATAGATGTTTTTATCAGCATGGACTTGTATAAACCCAGATTTTGGAAACAAAACAACATCTCGGGTTGAAGGGGCCCATGCAACTCTCAAATGATTCCTCGCAAGCTCTTTGGGAAACCTGTTGGATTTTTTGAAAAGCCTTGACAGAAAAGTTTTGAATCAAATAGAATCAGTTCATGCATCACTTTATAACTCTTGAATTAACTTAGGGACAGTTCTTCCTCCTGAACTGTTACCATTGGGTTACAAATTGTCTTTAGAGGCAATCCATCTTGTTAGGGAACAATTTGAGAAGTTCAAATGTGATCATGATGGCAAATTCTGCACCAAGTCATATTCCAAGACTATGGTTTTGCCCTGTTCACGTGACCGTTGAGCATTCAGAGGATCCATGGTACCCCAAGATGTTCATCCTCAGTGGAGTTTGGACTATGACCCTTGCAGTTCTAGTTCTGTAAGTTGGCTTAAGTTGCATTGTTGAAGTTTTATTTTTCAAATCACTATGTGATTGATTCTTTTTGATTGATGATTCCTAATTCACTAATGGTTGGTACTTTTGAATTTTTCCGGTTCAATGTTGATGAAATGCTAAGCATTAATCAGTTACGTGAAAAATTCAACGCAATGATCTTGGAATCTCCAGATCATGAGCAAAGCAGACTATTGAAGTATATCATTCAGAAGATTACAAAATATTGATTGAAGCCAAGACTTGAAACTAAATTCTTACAATCAAGTAGGGGCAGACCAAAATTGACAGATACGCCGCAAGAACCATCTTGGTTTGAGATTTTTGAAAAACAACTCAAGGGGGAAAAGAGAACTGGAAGGGCTCCAAAAAAGAAAAGAAAAAAGATTTTTAAGTCTTTTCTTTTGGGATATGTTCATTTTTTTGGTTTAATGAACTTAGTTACTAACTAATGATGAATTGTTAGTCAAAGTTGGCAGAATCTGAATCTGAATTTTATTCTTCAGAGGAAGAGACTGAAAGTGAATCAGGACCACTTAATTTGGAATCAAAATCCTCTTCAGAGGAAGAGAACATGCAGTAAAGCTCAACCAGAAGCTCATCTTTGTTGAGTTTTCATTTCATTGATCCAATTAAAGAAATGAATACTAAGTTAGTTTTAATGATAGGAACCAAATTTGAAATACCTCAATAAAATACCCAAGAAATTCCATAAGTTCTTGGGTGTGGTTTGGGATCCAAGTGGAGATGGGAATTGCGGATTTAGAGTCATTGCTAAATCTCTTGGTTATGAAGAATATGGTTGGTTTAAAGTTAGGAAGGAAATTATTGAAACATTAGAGAAACATAAAGCATGCTACATTAAGATGTTTGGTGGTGCAAAGGAGGTTGAAAAGATTAAAAAAAGACTTGATGTTGAATAAATCAATGAAAAGATTCCCTCCTCAAAATGGCTGGCTAAATTAGACGTGGGTCAAATTATAGCAGACACATATTCCAAACCTATATGTTCCATTTCATTGGATTCATGTGATACTTATACTCCAATGAAAAATGGTGTTACTGATCAATCAGATCCAATTATCATTTCCTTTGTAAAAAATGACCACTGGGTTCTATTATTACTTGAGGGAGAAAGGATTCCAATCCCTTCCATTGTAGTAAAACCATGTTCCTTGATTTCTAAAAAAGCCTCTGTTTGGTTTGATCATCTCAAAGATCAACTGCAAATTTATTCTAGATTGTAATAGACTTTGACTTCATTTAATCATTGGGTTTCATATAAATTTTAATTCTAATGCAGCTAACAAGTTCTATTAATATAAAGGGTTATCACATTTTGAACATCATTATGTTGAGTGTTTTGAGTTAACATCATTATATTGAATGTTTTGAATGAGAGTTCAGTGGTAATTCAGTTCAACTTGTGTTGGGCTGATTTGATCCCAAGCTGAACTTATGTTAAGCTTGAGATGGGATCAGTTTAACACAAGTTGAACTTGTTTTTTTGGTGTTTTAACTTTAGGGCTGGTCAAAAGACTTGTATTTTTTTGGGCACTTTTACTTTAGGGCTGATCAAAAGACTTGTATTTTTTTGGGCGCTTTTACTTTAGGGCTGGTAAAAAGACTTCTTTAATTTTTTGGCCCTTTTACTTTAGCGCTAGTCAAGTTGAAATTACTTTAGGGCTTGTCAAGTTAGTTGAATTTTTTTTTTGTGTTTTTACTTTAGGGATTGTCAAGTTACTTGTCTTTTTTTTGGTGTTTTTACTTTATGGCTAGTCCAGTTACTTGTGTTTTTTTGGGTCTTTTTACTTTAGGGCTAGTCCATTGGATAGTTGTCATCTTGCTACCATGTACAGAGCAACCTGTCATAGCAACACAAAACTATAAAAATAAGAATATCTAAATTAAAAAAGAATGATTCAGAAATCCATAAATATTACTAAAGAAATGAATTCCGCATCCAAAATTAGGTAGGGTCACTCACTGACCCCACCTTTGAAATCCAAGTCCTTACATTTTTAAAATAATTAAAAAGGAAAGTACTAAAAATTACAACACCAGTATGGCACCTTTTTGCAATTTTAACATTTCACAAGTTTCGTCACGTATAGGGTTTACACCTAAAATTCACTCAGAATTGAGGTGTTGTGTATATTTTAGGAGTTACACGCGGAAATGTGTTATGTCACAATTCCCGTGCGCATCCCTGCATCATTACATACCCCTACGTACTCATAGTAGATTTTTTCCGCGTACTAGAGACCTGCGCGCAGCTAATTCTGCCACGCACGCCGCGGATCCCAACCTGCGCGCATCTGAACTGACTGATCCCCGCGTCTGGATCCGTTGTGACTAATCTGACAACCAGGTACCGCTCAAAAGAGCTACAACCTGATTAGGGTTGCCTGGCATATGTAACAAGTTGAAATATGCATTAGTAATAATCTAAAAAGATCAAAACTTAATTAAAATTAATAAAAATCAGCTTTAGAACATTTTTTAATAATAAATTGAAGATCAAGGATTACCACATAAATCATTGACTCTGATCTTTGAAGACCACAAAACACTACAAGGAGTGTTCATAAAAATTATTAAAAATCATCTACGTGATAAGCAAATCATGAAAAATTATTAAATGCCCACATTTGTTCACTTTAAAGCAATAATAATAGTACAAATGAAGGATGAGTGCAGAATGATCAAATTTACGCCATAATAGATTAACAGATCCTGTGGCTAAAATAGTACGGAAATCCAGCAGATCTAAGGTCAGCTGATTAACAGCACCAAGTGGACGTGCTAATCTTTCTCTGAATGGCTTGCCAGCCTCAGCCCATGAGAAGAACTCTCTCTACGCGTCCTGAGAAGCTCAAAATCACCCCAAAAAGGTATTTATACAGACCTCTTTGGATCCATTATTCCATCATCAGTTAACCAGGAATTAATATTATCAATCAGACACCGTGTCATTGTTAGTCAAGTGCTTATGAAGACTCTAAGCAAGTGATGTATGACCAAGTCTGTAGTATTATTATTTATTTCTTAAAACCAATCAACCCTTGAAGTTTAGTCAGGCAATCCACCCCATCTGCTCTAAAACCCTTCCTATTATTGCAGGGTTTTCGTGGTAAAGTGCTCAGAGTGAGTGTTTCCCTTCCTGTCTATGCCAGTGTGCTGTTATGCCCCGCCATTAGTGGAATAAGCCCTTTCTAAGGCCCCCATCTTCATTCCAAGGTTCTTAAACTGCCTAAGGAGGCCCCTTGAAGAGAGGTTGCTTTGTCTGTAAAGACCCCCAGTAGTATAATACTGTGGCCCCTCTTTTATATACATATTGAAAACCTTTTATTAACAAACCAATTAAACCTTGCAACTTCTCTTATTATATCATTTATTTGAGCCTCTAAGCGTTTATTTCTGGAATAATAATTATTATTATTATTCCAGTATTTTTATCACTCTCTGTAGCTAAAGGGCTGCAAGGTTCCTGGTATCAGAGAGCTGACAATAGTACTAGTTTTTTTTATTTTGATTTATTTATTTATTTTTTGTTTTTTTAACCAAAAAACAAACATTCTTTGATTTTTTGGTTGATTTCTGTTTTTTGGAAGGTTTATTTAGTTTAATGGTTGTGTCAGTACCCTTTCATTTTTTTTCCTTTTTTTTTTTTTTTTTTTTTTGCTCATGGCATTCTGGTGCTGTTTGGGATGCCACACGACTACACTTGAGCAGTGTACAACTCCACACGGCTTGAATGTAGTTGTGTGGAATTCCAAACGGCAGCGGACCGGGCTGGGTAGGCCACATGACTCTGTGAGCTGTGGGTGGTGGTACATGGCCCAAATGGGACCATATGGCGTGCCACACAGCCCCTTTTGAACCATGTTCACGGCTCAATGAGCTGTGAATTTAACGTTACCCTAGTCCAAAATAAAATCCATGAGATCCTGGAGAGTTTCTTGAGAGCCATTTCACCCTGCTATTTGGTCCAAAAGGCGTGAAGTAAAGCTTTGTTAAAAATAAAGGTACAAGGCTCTATCACCCCATCTGGATAATTTTTTCATAATTGATTAAAATTCAGTGATGTGGGTTGTATAATAGCCAGATTCCTTCATCTTCAAGTTCACTGGTTCCTTTTCAGCCTTGAAGACTTCAAGTATGTCACCAAAGAGGGTTTGAAGTTTCTCTTTAAAGTGGGACCATGAGTTGAGGAGGAAAGAGGGCTCATGGTGGAAATGTGAGCCATATAGGGTTGAATCCATTTATTTGCACTTCCAGAGAGGTAGGAATTTCCAAAGAGTACCTTCTTCCCATCCATGCTAAAGCTTCTTTCATAATTTGCAAAAATGAGTTCACAAGATTGGAGGAATGGTTGTATTTTTCTAGGATTGTTGCTTTCAAACCTGTCTGGAGCACTCATGGAAGGAGACTTAAAGTTTCCAGAGTTAGAAGTACTGCTTGATGGGGTTTTAGAAAGTGTCTTCAAAGAAGAATTCATGGTCTGTAGGATGGCTAAAAGATTTGGTTTTGTTGTGATTTACACCTTGCACAAAGCAGTTATAGCTCAATGGTTAGAGCATCCCGCATGCAATGGGCAGATGTGGGTTTGACTCCCAGTGACTGTGTTACCTTTTCCCCATCATTACAGGTTATAAGCCCAGCACTGCAGCTGTAGGATCCTGATTCACGCTGAACATCACGCTCAAAAATTGAATAAAAACACATGACTACGGGATAAAAAGGGCGCGCCAAATGGGTGCTTGGTGTATGGGGGGGGTTTTGTCATGTACACCTCACACCAAGCGGTTATAACTCAATGGTTAGAGCATCCTGCATGCAATGGGCAGATTTGGGTTTGACTCCCACTGACTTTGTTACATTTTCTGCGTCATTACAGGTTTGAAAGCAGATGTTGGAGGTTGAGGTTGGGTTGGAGGTTCAGGGGTTGCAGTAGAATTTGAAGGTGAGAATACTTCTTGAGGTTCCATAGTTGGTGTTTTGAGATTACATAGGAGCCTTGTGTCAAAGCCTGAGTCCTGACTGTCTTCCTTACCCTTTTCTTCCAGAATATGAATTATTCTGGGAGCATAAGATGGAGAATCTAATCCAAATCCTGCTTGGGGATATTGACCAACTACACAATTAGTGATACAGCTAACTGTAGGTGGGGCAGGAGAAAAATAAGCTGTAGGATGAGCTGGAGGAAGGATACCAGTGTCCATCGAAGAGGAGCTTTCTGGCATTGGAATGTTGGAAGAGGTCCTCTCATATCCACAAGCTTGAGCATTTTACTGGTCCTGATTAGATATATTGATTACAGAACCTCTGCCTCTTGCTTCTCTGGTGAGAGGTGGAATTGAAATGAATGATGTTTGTGAATTTTGGGCTGGCATGTTTTCAAATTAAAACACAGAAGAGAAATGACCCAAAAAAGTTCCCAGAGAATACTTGAAGCAGAATGGCCCATTTTCAATGAAGAAGTTGCCAGAAGTTTTGAGGGAAGGGGGCAAAAAAACGGCTTCAAAAGGGATCCAGAGGGTGTTTTAATTGCTTTGAACTGGTTTCAAAGAGGCTTCCAGGAAGCATCAAATAAGCGTGCAAAAAACTTTGGAGAAGGGTTCAAAAAATGTTGAATAAGGTCAAAGGCCCATTGAAGGCATTGAAGAGATGTTGAAGGCACATCAAAGGCATTGAAGAACAGTCAAAGGTAAATTGAAGCAGTATCAGAGGTGCTTCAAAGAAGTTTCAAATCCCATTGAAAGGCATTGAAGGGCGCCTTTTTTGCTTCAAAATGGCATCAAAGCAGTGCCTAGGAGTGGTCAAAGAAGCACTGAAATTCTTTTCCTATACATCTGTAAACACAGGTTTGTATTTCAGAAGATTCTTGATTTTATAAATTTTAAATAGAACCTGAAAAATATAGCAAGGAAGGCACAGATTAAAGTCAAACTTCAAAATCACTAAAATTACACCTTCTTTTGAAAAAATGCATCATTTACGAATTTTTGTTACTAGATTAAAACCTTGGGCGCCATTTCATTACTTTATTTACTAAAATGATTCCCTTTGGAGTGCATTACCATCACATGAAGGCGCTTAAAACTTAAGAATATGTGGCAATACAAAGAAGGCATCAAAATAAACATTTAAGCTATTCCACACTTTGTGGAGGTTTAAAAGATTCCCTGGGGTGGTAAAAAAGTCCCTTGGAGAGCGTGTTGGAATGACCAAGGCCTGTAAAAATTAAGTGGGGCGCTGGAGGGGGGGGACAATATAAGGCCTCCAAACCCCCTGTGGGGTCTTTCTGGGGTAGATCATTCTTGAGAATCCAAATATGGACACCAATTGAGTAAAGTTATTATTTAGATATGAAATACATATCAGTTTGTTGAAAATATTCCATTTCTGAGGTCAGATTTGAAAAAAATACTTTATCAATTATGAGAAAGGGTAATGTTAAATTCACGGCTCCAGTCATGTGGGATTTGTGTAGGACCCCACACAACCTGTGTGAGTCGTGTAGGGCCCCACACAATCTGTGGGAGATTTAAAGGGCCCCTCAACACATGGGGGGCCCATACACTACTACAAACGGTTGTTCTAAAAACATGCAACCCCTGGGGGGGCATATACCCCTCATAATGGGCATTTTTGATTTTTGTACCCCTGTACACAACTTTATTATTTATTATTTATTATCTATTATTTATTATTTATTATCTATTATCTATTATTTATTATTTATTGTTTATTGTTCATTGTTTATTGTTTATTATTTATTATTTATTATTATTTATTATTTATTATTTATTGTTTATTATTTATTATTTATTGTATATAATTTATTATTTATTATTTATAATTGATAATTTTTTATTTATTATTTATTATTCATTATTTATTATTTAGTGGAGGCTACACAACTTGATTTTAGTTGTTTATCATGCCAGACAACTCAAATGGGACATGTAGCATGCCACACGGCCCATTTGAGTTGTTTAGCATTCCACACGGCCCATTTGAGTTGTGTAGCATTCCACATGGCCCATTTGGGTTGTGTAGCATGCCACACGGCCCATTTGATTTGTGTAGCATGCCACACGGCTCCTTTGAGTTGTGTAGGGTGCCACACAGCCCATTGAGTTGTGTACACCACTCAAAGAGTTGTGTACAGAGTTGGGTACATGACTCAAAGAGTTGTGAATTTAACATTGCCCTATGAGAAAAATGAGAAAAATGACAAGAATTCATCTTCTTTACACAAAATGAGATATTTCCTGTGGTTTTTAAATAAATTTTTACCAAACACCCAAAATCCCAAAAAAACCGGTAATGTTGAATTCACAACCAATTTGAGTTGTGTGGCCTTTACACAACTCAATTAAGTTGTTTAGCCCCCACACAAAATTTTTTAGTTGTATGGCACCACACACAACTACATTTCAGTCTTTTGGGGTTTTAAACAGCTCAACTGTAGTCGTGTAGCATGCCACACACCTACCAACCTTTGTGGGCCAAAAAAAAAATGGCCAAAAAAATAAAATGAAAAAATACAACAATGAAAAAATACAATAAACAAATAAAAATTGGTGGGACCCAGGACTCACCTGGTTTGAGTTTCATCTTCACATGGGGGGGTTTAACTGGCAGACATGGCACCCCCCCCCCCTCTGTCTTCAAAGATCATATTGAGTTTTGTATTTGATTGTTTCTCATTCAAACATCACATTGTGTTGTATTTTATTTGAGGGATGTATTGTATTTTATTTGAGGGATGTATTTTATTTGAGGGATGTATTTTATTTGAGGGATGTATTTTATTTTAGGGTAACAATTAATTCACGGCTCCAGTCGTGTGAGAGCCATGTAGGGCCCCGCACAGCCTGTGGGAGTTGTGTAGGGCCCCACACAACCTGTGGGAGTTGTTTAGGGTCCCACACAACCTTTGGGAGTTGTGTAGGGACCCTCAACGCGTGGGGGCCCATACACTACTCCATATAATTTATTATTTATTATTTATTATTATTTATTATTATTTATTATTATTTATTATTATTTATTATTATTTATTATTTATTATATATTATATATAATTTATTATTTATTATTTATTATTTATTATTTATTATTTATAATTTATAATTTATCATTTATGATTCATTATTTATTATTTAGTGGAGGCTACACGACTTGATTTTAGTTGTTTAGCATGCCACACAACTCAAATGGTATATGTAGCATGCCACACGTCCCATTTGAGTCCTGTAGCTTTCCACACGGCCCATTTGAGTTGTGTAGCATGCCACATGGCCCATTTGAGTCGTGTATCATGCCACACAGCCAATTTGAGTCGTGTGCCATGCCACACGGCTCATTTGAGTTGTGTAGGGTGCCACACGGCCCATTGAGCCATGTACACAACTCAAATAGTTGTGTACAGAGTTGTGTACCCAACTCAATGAGCCATGAATTTAACATTTCCCTTGATTTTATTTGAGGGATTTATTTTATTTTATTTCAGGGATGTATTGTATTTTATTTGAGGGATTTATTTTATTTTATTGGATGGATGTATTTTATTTGTCTTTTTTCTTTTTTTTTATCTTTCCATTTTTTTTTTATTTTTTTTCTGGGCACATTGTTTTGATTTTTTTCAAATTTTCAAATTTTTATTTTTCTTTATTCATAGGGCAGTTCCAAACACATGCAACCCCTGGGGGCCGTATACCCCCGTACATGGGTCTAAATGTTTGTGTTTGTAACAACCTTTTGGAGTTTTGTATGGGCCCCCACGCATAGAATGGGTTGTGTAGGGCCCTACACAACTCCCAAAAAACTGGAGGTTGTGAATTTATGATCACCTTAAAATTAATAAATTTTTATTTTTCTTATTTTTTCTGCATTGGATATAGTTTTATTTTCAAACCTGAGGTCAGGTTAAAATTCCTTGAAAAATATTCATATTTATTACATCTTTAAATATTAAATTGACTGAATTGATGTCCATATTATGATTATCCAACAATTTCTTCCCTAGACAGACACCAAAGGGTGTTTGGAGCACTCAATTTAGCCTCCTAAGGAGCCAATTACTGTTTAAAGGCCTTGGGGGGCCTAAAACATCCTCAAAAGGTGTTTTATATCACCCCAGGTGTTCCTTTTACCCTTATAAAGGTGTTCTAAACCTAATCTTTTTGTTCAATGCCTTTTCTGTGTTTGCACATCTTCTTGAGGTTTACACACCTTCTTGGGGTGGGACACCACACCAGAAGGCCTTCATTTACTAAAAAAGCTACTAAAATCATGCTTTTTTCAAAGATGGCATGAGTTTAGAAAAACAAATACTAAAATCACAACTTTCTTCAAAGGAGGGAATTTATTTGTTCATTCAGAAGGCATAAATCTAGCCTTTGTGAAAAAATGACCCACAAAAAAAAATTGGTAATGAAGATGTATTCATTTGAATTAGTTAATTTCCTGTCACAAAAATCACAACCTGTAGTTTTTCATCAAAATAATCAGATGAACATTTTTTTGAAGATGAAATTAGGATTATAGGGGATTTATTCTCAAAATATCATTTTAAATTCAAGATCAAGTCAGATTTTGAATTTCAATCCAAGCTTAAAAAAGAGTGCAAATTGATTATTAAATTATTTTTGTGGAAAAGGAAAACTGGATCAACTTCAATTTGAAAATTTCTATGCAGAAAAGTTTGCACAATTTCATCAAATAATCAAAGGGAAACCTACCAAATTAAATTTAGAATTCTTTCAACAAATATAACATATCCTCTCATAAAATAGCACCACTTAGAGAAGGGCTTGGATACATTTATTAAGAAATTTACACAATAATGATGCCAATAAAAGGTAATTTTTTTCAAAAAAAATTGAATTTCCAATATGAATTCTTGTTTATCATTGTGTGTTAAGCTCAAAATTTTGACCAACTAAGGCAAAGCACAAGTTAAAATGCAGTAATTGAAAAAATTCTGGAAGCTCTCAAGTTCTTTGGAAACCTTGAAATACTGATTCAATTTTTTATTAATTTTATTTTGGGGTTAGAATGAATTCATTCTTCAGATGAATTTAAAGCATGAATTGATACAGGCCTTTGAATCAAAACACCAAGATATATTTATCAATTGGTTCCTATTCAAAATTTAATCAAAAGACACCATTTGGATACCCTCTTAATTTTAAAATTAATTAAAATTGGTCAAAAGCAAAAAGAAAATCACAGCCTAAAAAGCCAATGCATGAAATCACAGTAATATTGGAATTAATCACTCTTGAAAGAAGATCTAAACTTATTAGGGACTAATAATCCAACTAAATTGATGCAAACCTTATCACCCCTAATTCCATGGCTACTTCAATATCTTCAAATAAAAAATAATTAATATTCTTTATTAAAGAAGAATGGGCTATTTCAGCTCATTATTACAGGGGTGATGATAAATTCATGGCTCCCAGTTGTGTGGGAGTTGTTTAGGGCCCTACACGGCCCAATGGACGCATGGGGGCCCATACACGCATCTACAGGCGTCCAATGTGTTGTTTCAAACACGCACAACCCCCGGGGGTTGTATACCCCCCATAAATAGCTCTTTTGGTTTGTGTACCCCCGTACACAGCAATTTCAACACATTTTTGGGGGTATATAACCCCCCAGGGGTGGGCCAGAATTTTTGGGACCCCCTGGACCACATTTGGGTTGCATCACACCAAATTTGGGATCAACACATACTATGTGGGACTTTTGGACCACACCTAGCAATCTTAAAGTGACATTAAAGTGAATCTAAAGTGAAATAAAGTGAAACTGAAAACCAAATCATTGAAACTAAATTAAAAATTCAAAAAACATCCCACAAATATTGACATTTCTCATTTTGAAAGTGAGAAAACTTGGTATTTGTTCAATTGAAAGTTGGATTGCATACTGAAATACCATTGCATTATTTTTGCATTATGGGAACAGCGGCAAGCCCTCCTTTTTTTAACATGGCTACTTTGAAGAACTACATTGATAGGGCCATGAAAAAAGCTGTTGAAAAGAATGATTTGGGTTATGAAACATTGGAAGCCCCAATTGCATCCTCATCTAGTGTTACAATTGAGGAACAAAAGTTTTCACAAATAGATATCACCTCTGGTGGTGAGTAAAATTTTATGTTACTCTGGCCTTTGCCAGATTTAATTTGATGGAAACTGATTGGCTGCTTGTAGCTATGACTATGTAACTATGAAAGATTCACTTGACCCACCTCCTGTGGGAGCTTTTCCTACTAGGGAAGAGGCACAAATCTATTGGAAGAAATGGGCAATGAAGCATGGTTATGCTTTAGCATTTTTCAAGTCAAAGCATGATAAATATGTGTATATAGCCTGTGATAGACATGGTTTGTAATAAGGGCAATTTCTCACCAAACTTTCAAGGCAAACTCACACAAGGAAGGTTGGGTGCAAGTTTCTAAGCTGTGCAAGTCACACAAAGGCAGACCCCTGGTGGCAAATCTCCTACAGAAATGATCAACATAACCATCAACCATCTCCACACCCCTCAGTGCATCCTCACCTGAGGAGAATCTCTGGGGTGGCCTTAATGAATTTAATAGAAGGCATGAATGATGGGCTTGTAAGTTGCAACTCAAAAGAAAATTGAGCAATATTGATCGCGGAATATTTTTATAACCCAACAATCTATAGCACTAAGCGTAAGGTTTCTCTTGAAGAACTTAAGGGAACAAGTTATATGGAGGTCCTCTTTGAACAACTTGGTGATTCAGGTTGGGTTCATCAAGCAAAAGTCAGTGAAGAGGGTCACTTGGGGGCCCTATTCTTGGCCCACCCCAAGTCATTAAATCTTTGCCAACAATTTCATCATATTGCTATGTTTAATTGTACCTATAAAACAAATAAGTACAACATCCCCCTATTGCATGTTGTATGAAATACAAAGAAATTTCACAAAAGCTCTTGTTTTTATAACAATAGAAATGTTTGAGTTCTACAGTTGGTCTGTAAATGCACTAAAAGAGCTGTCTTATGATCCTGAGAGACTTCCCAAAGTCTTTTTTACAGACCATGAAAAGGCTTTGATTTTTGCTATAGAAAAAATTTTTCCTGAGTCTACAAGACAGTTTTGTCAATGGCACTTGTCTAAAAACATACAAGCAAACTGTAAAGTGTGCTTTAATAATTATTTTGAAGGTTGGGAAAGTTTTATGTCTCTGTGGGCTAAGTATTGGGCCTCAAAAACCAAGGAGGCAGCAGAGGTCAATGATGCAGAACTTATGGTAAGTGCCAAATCACTGCCTCTAATATTAATCTTCCTAGTTTTGGGTTGCTTACATTATGACTTGTATGAAGTTTTTCTTGGCAGACCATGAGGATGTGCTTGAGTATAAGGATCATGATACCTTCTGTATCAAAGAGAAATTTTTAATGGCTTGGACTTGTAAAAACTCTGACTTTGGAAATAAAAAAACGTCTTGGGCTGAAGTGGCCCATGCTACTCTTAAAGGATTCCTTGAAAATTCTTTGGGAAGCATGTTGGATGTTTGGAAAAACCTAGAGGGAACAGTTTCCAATCAAATTAAATCTTTTCAGGCGGCCCTTTACAACTCTCCAATAAAGATAGGAATTGTTCTTCCCAAAGAACTGTTACCATTGGGATACAATTTGTCTTCAGAGGCAATTAAACTTTTTTGGGAACAGTTTGAAAAATTAAACTGAAACCATGATGGTGATGTGTGCACCAAGTCATACTCCAAGACTATGGGTTTGCCCTATTCCCACCAAATAAGTGACCTATTAGTGTTCCAAGGATCTGTAGTGCCTGAGAATGTTGATCATCAGTGGAAGTTGGATTATGACCCTTGCATTTCTAATTCTGTAAGTTGGTTTGATGGTATTAATGCATTTTGATGAATAATTCCTACTTTAGTAATATCTTCTCCTTTTGAATTTTGAAAGGTCAATCTTGATAAAATTCTCAACAACTCTCAGCTTCATGAGAAGCTCAATGCAATGATCTTGGGTTATCCTGAACAAGATCATTGCGGGTTGTTGAAGCACTTAATGGAAGAGTTTGAAAACTATTGGTCAAAGCCCAGACTTGAACCTAAAGTCTTCTAATCAAGCAGAGGGCCACAAAAATTTACAGATACCTGGAGGGATCCTTCTTGCTTTAAACACGTTTAGAACCAACTTAAGCAGGAAACAAGAATTAGAAGGGAACCAAATAAGAAAAGATGCAAGATTTTAAATCTTTTCTTTTGTGAAATTTTCAATTTTTGGGTTTAATGAACTGATGGGAAAATTATTCCTGTAGTGCAAGGATGCCTCTTCATCTGAATTTTATATTTCAGTTGAAGAGACTGAAAATTCATTAGGGTCTGTGCCATTTGAATTAGATTACTTTGCAAAGGAGGAAGATGAATAAATGGAGGATTCAAACAGAATTTCATCTTTTGTGAGTTTTGTTTGCTTTAATGAGATTCAAATTTTGGTTAGCTAATTTTCAATTGTAGGAAGTAAATTGCATAAATCAAATACCTGAGAACTTCAATAAGTTCTTGGGTGAGGTTTGGGATCCATTTGGTGATGGAGATTTTGTATTTAGATTCATTTCTAAATCACTTGGTTATGATGAGCATGAATGGTTTAAAGTAAAAAAATAAATTCTTGAAACATTGAGAAAAAATAAGGGTTGCTATTCTAAGATCCTTGGTTGCAGTAGATATTTTGAAAAGATAGAAAAAATAATTGATCACAATGACATTAATGAAAAGATTCCATCTTCAAAATGGCTTTCAAAGTTAGACATTGGTTGAATAATAGCTGATACTTATGGAAGACCAATATGTTTCATTTCATTGGATTCATGTTTTACTTTTACTCTCATGAAAATGGGTGTAAAAGAACAATCAGAGACTATTTTCATTTGCTTTGTTAACAATAACCATTAGTTTCAGCTTTTACTTAAGGCAGATGTGATTCAAATCCCTCCCATAGTTTCCAAACCACATTCCATGACTACTAAAAATGCTTCTCCTTGGACTGAAAATCTAAATATCAACTTAATATTTATTTTAAGTTATAAACAGCATTTTAATTTCATCAATTGGGTTTGGGTTCTGATGCAGATCTTGTAATTCTATTAATATAAAAGATTATCACATTCTGAACATCATTATCTTGAATTTTTTGAGTTAAAATCATAATAGTGAGTGTTTTGAATGAGATTTTATTGGTAAGTCAGTTCAACTTGTGTTGGGCTGATCCCATCATAAGGAGTATTTTTACTTCTTTTGATGGGATCAGCTTAACACAAGTTGATTTTTTTTCTTTTTGGTGTTTTCACTTTAGGGCTAGTCAAGTTGAACTGGTATTTTTTTGGTGTTTTTACTTTAGGGCAGGTCATGTTGAACTTGTACTTTTTTGGTGTTTTTACTTTAGGGCCTGTCAAGTTGAAATTTTATTTTTTTTGGTTTTTTTTACTTTATGGCCTGTCAATTTGAACTTGTATTTTTTTTTGGTTGGTTGTCTTCATTTTTTTTGTTTTTTGTTTTTTTTATTTATTTTTATTTTATTTCTTCTTTTTTTGTTTTTTTTAACCAAAAAATTAACATTTTTCAATTTTTTTTGAGTGATTCCTGTTTTTATTGTATTTTTATTTAGTTTATTATTATTATTATGGAGGCCAATCTTGAATTCACAACCTTGCAAGCCCTTTTCACAACCCAAAATGGGTTGCGTGGCCCAATTTGCAACCCGTTTTGAGTTGCAAACAGCCATTTGTAACTCAAGTGGGTTGTGAATGGCCGTTTGCAAACTGCGCCATGCGACCCATTTTGGGTAGTGAATAGCAAAAAAAAAATATTTATTTATTTCATTTTATATATATATATATTTATTTATTTATTTTTAATTTCATTCAATTAATTTGTTTATTTTTGATATATTCATTTCTTTTTTTATTCATTTTATTTTATTCAAATTTATTTGTTTATATTTTTAATTTAATTAATTAATTAATTCATTTTTTATTTATTTATTTCATTTTATTTTTTTTTTTTATATTTTTTTTAATATTCATATCTTTAATTTATTAGATTTATTTATTTTTTAATTATTTTTTCATTAAAATAAAACAAAGAGATAAGATAACAAAAAGTAAAAAAATGTTCAAAATATATATATATGGGTAATGTTAAATTCACCACTCATTGAGCCATGCACACAACTAAAATGGGCCATGTGGCACACCACACGGTCCAATTCAAGCCGTGTACAACCCCCCACGGCTCAAGGAGCTGTTCCGCCCACCCAGCCTGGTCCACCGCTGTGTGGACTTCCACACAACTAAATTCAAGCCATGTGGAGTTGTACACAACTCAAATGTAGTTATGTGGCACCCCACACGGCACCGGACTGCAGTGAGAAAAAAAACCAAAAAAAGGAAAAGGAAAAGGAATGAAAAGGTACTAACACAACCGATAAACTAAATAAACCCTTCAAAAAAACAGAAATCAACCAATAAATCATAGAATGGTAATTTTTTGGTTAAAAAAAACAAAAATTTAAATAAATAAATCAAAATCAAAAAAACTGGTACTATCCAGTGCACTAGCCCTAAAGTAAAAAGACCCAAAAAAACACAAGTAACTGGACTAGCCCTAAACTAAAAAAACCAAAAAAAAAAAAAGACAAGAAACTTGAATAGCCTTAAATTAAAAACTCCAAAAAAAAGACAAGTAACTTCACAAGCCCTAAATTAAAAACACCAAAAAAATACAATTAACTTGACAAGCCCTAAAGTAAGTTGAACTTGACTAGCCCTAAAGTAAAAGGGCCCAAAAATTAAAGAAGTCTTTTGACCAGCCATAAAGTAAAAGTTCCAAAAAAAATACAACAAGTCTTTTGAACAGCCCTAAAGTAAAAACACTAAAAAAAAGAAGTTCAACTTGTGTTAAGTTGATCCCATCCCAAGCTTAACATAAGTTAAGCTTGTGATGGAATCAGCCCAACACAGGTTGAACTGACTTACCATTAAACTCTCATTCAAAAAACTCAATATAATGATGTTAACTCAAAACACTCAACATAATGATGTTCAAAATGTGATAACCCTTTATATTAATAGAACTTGTTAGCTGCATTATAATTAAAATTTATATGAACCCCAATGATGAATTGAAGTCAAAGTATATAATCTCTATAAACTAGAATATATAAAGATGTTAACTCAAAAAACTCAACATGATGATGTTCAAAATGTGATAACCCTTTACATTAATAGAACTTGTTATCTGCATTAGAATTACAAGTTATATGAAACTCAATGATGAAATGAATTCAAGGTCTATAATCTCTATAATCTAGAATACATTTTCAGTGGATCTTTGAGATGATCAACCCAACCAGAGGTTTTTTTAGAAATTAAAAAAAGGGGTTTTCCTACCATGGGCAGGATTGGAATCATTTCTCCTTCAAGTACTAATGAAACCCAGTGGTTATTGTTTACAAATTTAATGAACATTGGATCTGATTGATCAGTAGCACCATTTTTCATTGGAGTATAAGTATCACATGACTCCAATGGAATGAAACATATAGGTTTTGAATATGTTTCTGCTATCATTTGACCCATGTCTAATTTAGCCAGCCATTTGGAGGAGGGAATCTGTTCACTTATTTCTTCAACATCAAGTCTTTGTTTAATCTTTTCAACCTCCTTTGCACCACCAAGCATCTTAATGTAGCATGCTTTATGTTTTTTAATGTTTCAATCATTTCCTTCCAAAATTTAAACCAACCATTTTCTTCATAGCCAAGAGATTTAGCAATGACTCTAAATCCACAATTCCCATCTCCAATTGGATTCCAAACCTCACACAAGAACTTATGGAATTTCTTGGGTATTTGATTGAGGTATTTCATGCTTGGTTCCTATCATGAAAACTAACTTAGTACTCATTTCTTTAATTAGATCAATTAAATGAATACTCACCAAAGATGAGCTTCTGTTTGAGCTTTGCTGCACGTCCTATTCCTCTGAAGAGGATTCTGATTCCAAATTAAGTGATACTGATTCACTTTCAGTCTTTTCCTCTGAACCATGAAATTCAGACTCAGATTCTGCCAACTTTGACTAACAATTCATCATTAGTTAGTAACTAAGTTCATTAAACCAGAAAAATGAACATATCCCGAAAGAAAAGACTGAAAATCTTTTGTCTTTTCATGTTTGGAGACCTTCTAGTCCTTTTTCCCCCTTGATTTTTTTTTCAAAAAACTCAAACCAAGATGATTCTTGACGCGTATCTGTCAATTTTGGCCTGCCCCTACTTGATTGTAAGACTTTAGGTTCAAGTTTTGGCTTTGATCAATATTTTGTAATCTTCTGAATGATATGCTTTGAGAGGCCACTTTTCTCATGATCTAGAGATTCCAAGATCATTGCATTCAATTTTTCACGTAACTGAGGAATGCTTAGAATTTCATTGAAATTGCACTTGAAAAATTCAAAAGGACAAACCATTAGTGAATTAGGAATCATTTATCAAAAAGAATTAATCACATAGTGATTTGAAAAATCCAAATTGAACAATCCAACTTAAGCCAACTTACAAAACTAGAACTGCAAGGGTCATAGTCCAAACTCCACTGAGGATGACCATCTTTGGGTACCACAGATCCTCTGAATGCTAGATGGTCACCTATTTGGTGGGAACAGGGAAAACCCATAGTCTTGGAATATGACTTGGGGCACACTTTGTCATCATGATCTCATTTCATTTTCTTGAATTGTTCCCTAACAAGATGAATCACCTCTAAAGACAATTTGTAACCCAATGGTAACATTTCAGGAGCAATAACTGTCCCTAACTCAATTTGAGAGTTATAAAGTGATGCATGAACTGATTTAATTTGATTCAAAACTTTTCCATCAAGGCTTTTCCAAACATCCAACAGGTTTCCCAAAGGGTTTTCAAGGAATTTTTCAAGAGTTGCATGGGCCCCTTCAACCCAGTATTTTGTTTTGTTTCCAAAATCTGGGTTTATACAAGTCCAAGCTGTTACAAATGTCTCTTTGATAGGGAAAATGTTACTTTCCATATACTCAATTACATCCTCATATTCTTTCAAGAAACACTATACAAGGGAAAAGGTCAGAACTCAAAACTAGGAAGAATAAGAAGCAGTGATTTGGACCTACTCTGAGTTCTGCATCATTGACCTCTGCCTCCTCCTTGGTCTTTGAGGCCCCATACTTTTCCCACAGAGTCATAAATCTTTTCCATCCTTCAAAGTCATTAACAAAGTGAACTTTACAGTTTTCTTGTATGTTTTTAGACAAGTTCCAAGTGCAACATTGTCTTGATGACTCAGGGAAACTAGTTTCAATTGCACAAATCAGAGCTTTTTCACGATCTGTCACAAAGACTTTTGGAAGTCTCTCAGGATCATAATCCAACTCCTTTAATGTGTTTACAGACCAACTGTAGAACTCAAACATTTCTTTTTTTATAAAAACAAGAGCTTTTGTGAAAGTTTTGCGATTGGTTGTCATTCCTACAACATGCAATAGTGGGTTTTTGTACTTATTTGTCTTAAAAGTATAATCCAACATAGAAATATTATGGAATTGTTTTGAAAGCTTTACTTCCTTTGGATTTTCTAAGTACAGGGCCTCCAAGTGACCCTCTCCACTGAAATTTGACCAGTGAATCCAACTTGTTTCTTCAAGCTGTTCATAGAGTACCTTCATAACACTTTTTCCCTTTAGTTCTGCAAGCTTGACCTTCTGCTTAGTTTTATAGATTTTTTGGTAATCAACATAATCCCCCTCATCAATCTTGCTCAATTTCCTCTTCAGTTTTAATGTATTGAGCCCATCATTCATGCCTTCTAGTAGATTGTCTAAGGCCACCCCCAAGATTCTTGTCAGTTGAGGATGCACAGATGGATGTTTTGATGGTTGATTGTTATTTTGGGTTTCTTTGTAGGAGAGGCGCCACAAGGGGTCTGCCTTTGTGCAACTTTCATGGATTAAAACCTTGCACCCAACCTTCCTTGTGTGAGTTTGTCTAGACTGTTTGGTCAGAAGATTTCCTGAATAGGAACCATGTCTATCACAGGCTAAATACACATATTGGTCACGCTTTGAGTTGAAAACTGTTGAATTGTAACAATGCTTCATTGCCCATGTTTTAAAATATTTCTGTGCCTCATCCCTAGTATGAAAGCTCTCAAGGGAGGTGGGTCAAGTGGATCTTCCATAGTTACATATTTATATTGATGGCATGCACTCCATCAGTTTCAATCAAATTAAATACGTAAAAGACCAGTAACATAAAATCTTACTCAGCACCAGAGTTCACATCCATTTTTGAATAATTTTGTTCCTCAATTTTCACCCAAGATGAGGATGCAATTGGTGATTCTAATTTTTGATTACCCAAATCCTTTTTTTATTTTTCCAAAGCTTTGTTGATGGCACTATCAATGTAGACCTTCCAGACAGCCATGTCAGAAGAAGGAGGGCTTGCCACTGTTCCCATGCAAAAAAATGCAATGTTATACTTCAGTATTCAATCCAACTTTCAATTGAACAAACAAAGTTTGCTCACTTTTGAGTTGAGAAAGAATTGTTTGCAGAATTTTATATGATTTATGATTTCAGTTTTCACTTTAATTTCCCTTTGTTTTCACTTTAATGTCTCTTTGGGATTGCTATGTGTGGAACAACAGTCCCACAAAGTATGTTTTAATCACAAATTTGGGTTGACAGAACCCAAGTGTGGTCCAGAGGGTGCCCAAAATTCTGGCACAACTTCTGGGGGGTTGTGCACCCCCCAAAACGGCTCCTAAACAACCCCCTGGGGGTTGTGCATGTTTGAAACGGCCCTTTTTAGTTCTGTTTGGGCCCCCACAGCTCATTTGAGCCGTGTAGGGCCCTAGATGACTACCACAGGGTTGGAGCCATGAATTTAACATCACCCTTTTCTTTTGCTGCTTTAGTGCCTTTTCAAAATTTTTGAATTGGGAAGGATCTCTCTGTGTATCTGTCAATTTTGGCTGACCTCTACTTGATTGCAAGACTTTGGGTTCAAGTCTTGGATTTGATCAATATGTTGTGGTCCTCTGAATCAGGGACTTCAACATCTTGAAATGATCTTGTTCAGGATATCCCAAGATCATTTCATTGAGCTTCTCATGTAACTGAGAATTTTTGAGCATTTCATCAACATCAACCTTTCAAAATTCAAAAAAATCAAACATTAGTAAAGTTAGAATTGTCCATCAAAAAGCATTTATTCAAAAAAGTTAATCACAAAGTGATTTGAACAATCAAGCAATTCAACTTAAACCAACTTACAGAGCTAGAACTGCAAGGGTCATAATCCAACCTCCACTGAGGATGAACATCTTCAGGCACAACAGATCCTCTTGGTGCTAGTTGGTCACCTATCTGGTGGGAACAGAGAAAACCCATATTATTGGAGCATGAATTGTTGCACACTTCCCCATCATGGTTCTACTTTAACTTCTCTAATTGTTCCACAGCAAGTTTAATTGCCTCTAATGAAAACTTGTGTCCCAATGGTAACAGTTCAGTGGAACAAACTATTCCTAACTTTATTCAAGAGTTGTAAAGGGATTTCTGAACCAATTTAATTTGATTTGAAACTGTTCCATCTATGCTTGCCCAAAAATCCAACATGTTTCCCAAAAAAAATTGCAAGGAATTGTTTGAGAGTAGAATGGGCCCCTTCCACCCAAGACAGGTTTTTATTTTAAAAGTCAGGGTTTCTACAATTCCAAGCCATTACAAATTTCTCTTTGATACAGAAAATTTTATTTTCCATATACTCAAGCACATCCTCATGGTCTTCCAAGAAAAACTTTTTTCAAGTCATAAGGTAAGCACCCAAAAGTAGGAAGATTAACAGTAGAGGAAGTGATTTGGCACTTACTCTAAGTTCCGCATCATTGACCTCTGCCTCCTCCTTGGTTTTAGAGGCCCCATACTTTTCCCACAGAGACATGAAGATTTTCCATCCTTCAATGTCATTATTGAAGCAAAATTTACAGTTTGCTTTTATGTTTTTAGATGAGTGCCACAGACAACACTGTCTTGTTGACTCAGGGAAACTAGATTCAATAGAAAAAATCAGAGCTTTTTCACAGTCCTTCACAAACACTTTGGGAAGTCTCTCAGGATCATAAACCAGCTCCTTGAGTGCGTTTGCAGACCAACTGGAGAAATTGAACATTTCTTTTTTTATAAAAACAAGAGCTTTTGTGAAATTTCTTTGGTTGGCTGTAATTCCTACAACATGAAATAGGGGGATTTGGTACTTTTTTTTTTATAAGTACAATCCAAAATAGCAATATGATGGAATTGTTTGAAAAGCTTCAATGCCTCAGGGTGCCCCAAGAATAGGGCCTTCAAGTGTCCCTCTCCACTGAATTTTGCTTGATGAACCCAACCTGAATCACCAAGTTGTTCATAGAGGACCTCCATAACAATTTTTCCCTTGAGTTCTGAAAGCCCTACCTTACGCTTAGTGTTATAGATTGTTTGGTCATCAACATACTTGCTGCCATCAATCTTGCTTGATTTTCTTTTGAGTTGAATAGTATTTAGCCCATCATTGATGCCTCCTTTTAAATTCACTTAGGCCACCCCAGAGATTCTCCTGAGTTGAAGATGCACTGAGGGGTGTGGAGATGGTTGATGGTTATGTTGTTCATGTCTGTAGGAGACTTGCCACAAGGGGTCTGCCTTTTTTTGACTTGCATTGATTAAACACTTGCACCCAACCTTCCTTGTGTGATTTTGCCTTGACCATTTGGTGAGCAATGGCCCAGAGTAGGAACCATTTCTATCACAGGCTAAATCCACATATTTATCAAGCTTTGAGTTCAAAACTGTCAAAGCGTATCCATGCTTCATTTCCCATGTTTGACAATAGTTTTGTGCCTCTTTCCTAGTAGGAAAGACTCTCACAGGAGGTGGGTCAAGTGGATCTGGCACCAATTCAATGGTTATATCATAGTTAAATAGTTACATAGTTACCAGCTGCAGCTGCCTATGTGTCAAATCAAATCAGGCAAAGGCTAGAGTAACATGAAATTTTACTCACCACCAAAGGTCATTTCAATTTGTGAAACATTTTGTTCCTCAATTGTAACCCTAGATGAGGATCCACTTGGGGCTTCCAATGCTTCATTACCCAAATCCTTTTTTTCCACAGCTTTTTTAATGGCACTATCAATGTAGTCCTTCAATGCATCCATGTCATAAATGGGAGGGCTTGCCACTGTTCCCATAATGCAAAAAAAAAGCAATGGTACTTCAGTATTCAACCAACTTTCAATTGGACAACTGCAAAGTTTGCTCACTTTTGAGTTGAGAAAGATCAAGTTAACCAATGGGCAGTAAAAATTTACTTTTCCATTGTCCAACAGGTGAGTTGAGAGTGTACTTTGTGGGATAGGGATGATTCCAAAAATTTTGTTTTCCAAAGGCAATGATTTTGTTTGCAGTTTCACTTTAGGGTTCACTTTATGATTGCTAGGTGTGGTCCAATAGTCCCACATAGTATGCATTGATCCCCAATTTGGGTTGATGGAACCCAATTGTGGTCCAGGGGTCCCAAAAATTTTTGTGCAACCCCTAGGGGGTTGTATACCCCCCGTACAAGCATCTAAATGGTTGTGTACAGGGGCACACAACTTGGAAATGCCATTAATGGGGAGTATACAACCCCCCAGGGGTTGGGCATGCTTGGAACAACATGTTGTATTTGTGTTGTAATTGGGCTGTGTAGGGCCCTACACAACTCCCACATGACTGGGAGTTGTGAATTTATCATCACTCCAAAAAAAAGAAAAATCTATCAGTAATCCAAAATTTGAAAGCATTGAATAGAATTCTGAGGGTTGCTGATTGAATCAAGATGAGGGATAAATAAATCATTCATGTGAATTTTTTGATTGTTGATTTTACCATGGCTAGTGTTTATTTCTTAAACTAGAGATGATATTGATGATTTTCCATCAAGATATTTTCATAAGAGATTCAAAATATCCAAAATAGTCTCTCCAACATTGCTTAAGGAAGTCAAGTATCTTTTTTCTTCCCATTCATCTTTCTATAGACAGGATGGGCTTACAGAACATGTGATCAAGATTGATTCAGATCAGGGACAGAATTTTGATCTGCCAAGGTCCCATTTTCTTTTCTTTTCTCTTTTTTTTGACATAATATCCCATTTGGTGCAACCCAAAACTTTGCCTTTCTATTAGTGAAGGATATTTTAAAGTATGAATTGATTCATTACTTCTCAGATGAATCATATTGTCATCTGTATCCATTTTACCTAGAATTCTGGTGGATGCAACATCCAACAAATTTAGCCCATGTTGAAATATTCTTGACCAGCTCACCCTTTTTGAGAATAAACAAATGTAGGGGCAAGGGCCAAGGGGATCATGCCTTTGCATTAAGTGATATAATTAGAAGACATTGCTGGGGAAGAATCCCTAGCAAGTAATTTTGATTGAGAGAAGAATTTGGAGATGATTCAAGTATTCAAGGCAAAGGGAGTTTTCTTTATAAAAGAAACTATAAGAAAGAGGTTTGATGGAGTGCAAATCTGATGATTATTGTGGGAGATAGTATGCTTGATTTTCATGTGAAAGGCTGTTCTCTAATTTTTTGAAGAATAAAACAAAAGCACAAAAAGAGAGGGGGGTGGAAAGATTAAAGAGATTTACCAGAATGATAAAGATCTGCCCAATAGTAAGCCAGTCAAAGAGGTAAATATATATATATATATATCCAAAGATATGCATGTGGGCCCAGAGCTACAGCAATAGTGAAAGGGTCAATCCCCAAATCAACAGCAATAAATTGTGACAACCTGTCTGACCTTTTCTTCTTTATAGGTCTGTCTGACCACGTGGCTGAATGAATGAAAGGAAGAAAATTAAATCCAACATTCACTTCTACAATAACAAACAGCAGGCAAGATATGTAATTCAAACACAGTACAGAATACCACTACATATTTGATAATCTGTCATTTTGGGCTGCAGGCTTCTCCTTTGAGCGTGTGAAAAAATTAGTACTATTATTGTCAGGTGTTATTACTATATCATTGTCAATGAAATTTGCAACACATACATGTGTAAATTTTTACATGCCCATACACATCCAAAGAGAACAGTTGTTGCTGTCAATTAATCTAAGTGTTTATGCATGTGTACATGTGCGGTCAAACTGGGATACTGATTGAACAACGCATGAAGGTGAGACTGGGATGAATTTGAAAGTGAATAATGATTCAAATTATTGACTTGACTCGCCGGAGTGGGATTCAGGTTTGAAGTGGATGGAATGTCTTGACTTAAGATGAGGTCCAATCTTGAATCGATGGATTCCTCCGCTTTCGATCTCATCCGGTTTCGGTCTTCCGATGGCGCTGGGCGGGATTGGTCATCGTGATGGTTGGTGGCATGAGAGCTTTCCTCCTGTGGGTGGTGATGATGATCTTGTTGAGTTAAGAAAATATTATCAGTCCATTCATTGACATCGATCCCTTCATTCAAACTTTCAATTACTTCATCAACTTCATCGAGGCCGATCCCGCCACACCCTAGGCTGATCAACTTCCGATAATTGTTCAGCCGACTCGTATTCGTCGTGATGGATGAGGGGCAGTCGTCGCCTTCTTCGCCATCCTCGTTTTCGCCGCCGGCGTTTTCGCTCGATAGATTGATAAACTCTTTGAACAATTTCTCCCTCTCCTCACTTAATCTTTTTACACTTTCCCTCAATAGATCACATTCTGTGGAGATATCCGTCGGGGGTATCTTGAGCAGATTGATCAGGTCCAAGTTTTCTCGTTCCTCCTCCAACAGTTTCATCACAACTTCCTGCTTTTGAGGATCATTAAACTTGAAATCTTGAGCATCTATGCTAATCTGATCTTCGATGGAAAGTTGATCCAAAAACGTCTTCCTTTGTTCTTTGAACTTTTTCTCACGTTCTTCTTCATCTCGCACGTATTTTTCCCATCCGAATCTGTATCGCTTTCCCAATTTTTCGCTAAGCTCTTTCTCTAGTTCTCCCAAAGCTAGCTTCTTCTCATCGAAATCAGCTAACATCCTCTCGTAATTTGAAGTTTTTCTTTGCCCCTCCAAGTACTCTTTCTCAATATTATTGAGTAATCCGTTGGCGTGTTCTAGATCCCTCTCCTTCTCCTGCAATTCACTATCGAACCTAGTGGCTAACATTTCTACCATAGACGTGACTTCAGGTATTAACTGACTAATCACCATCCGTCCGGTTTCTGAATAATGAAGCTGGGGTGTTGTATCTGGACGATGGTTTGTGATTAGATCGGCACTCAGGGGAACAGCCTCGAGTAGATTGACAAAATCACTACGATTACTAGAGTGTGGGGTATCACCTGATGAGTTTTGGTCTAGTTGGCGAACCGGACCTGAGGAACAAGGAGTCGGAGAGAGGACCCTGAATTTGTCATCTTCCAAGATATAATCTTCTGCTGATTTGCCATCACGATTTGCCGTTTTGGCATTTGCACCATGATCAAGCAGGATTTTCACCAGTTTCTTGCTACGACATCGGGCCGCGAGTGTGAGAGCCGTCTCGCCGTCTTCGTCTTGAAAGTTTAGGATATCCACCAATTCTTTGGGGTAATCAGATAAACGAGCAAGAATGGTTTCAAGATAATATCGAGCCGCCGGAATTTTTCCCTTCGTTAAGGCAATATCGATCACGTAGTGAAACACCGTCCGGTCATTCCGATCAATGTTTATGATCGATCCACTGAATGATTCAAATAGTTCCGGGAAGGTTCTTAAATCGTAGTTGTTCGTGAACATCACCGCCCTCATCAATGCGGTCTGCCCAGCATTGTTAGCACGAAAAATGTCGGCTCCACAAGCTAGAAGCAACTTGACGATCTGTATTCGACCCATAGCACATGCCCAATGCAAAGCAGTATGACCGTCATCATCAATTACTACGTTGGGATCAAAGTCAGAGGGTGGATTATCCAGGAAGCTAGGAATTTGAGTGGATTCTGATACAAAATAATCCAAGATCATCCTCGCGTACTTGGCAGAGGCAGCGTTCGATGGGTTTCCGTTGATGTAGGGATCCTCGGTTCCATCACTGTAGCATTGATCTTCAGTTAAACTGGTATCATGCTTTCGCTTACGAGGACGCCCTTTAAATCCATCATCTTGAGCGTGTGAGTTAGTAAAATCGCGTGACTTGCCTTTTTCACGAGTAGGATGTGAATTGGGCTTGTTGAGATTAACTGCCAGATTCTCGACCGGACTGGGTGTCCTACTTGATGAAATGGTTTCACTCGGTGTTAAACGAAGGCTTTGGTCGGACTCGTTGACTCCAGTCGAAGTTAGCGAACCAGGTTGGGCCGAGGGTATCGAGACGGGGAGATCATCTTGATGGGCGTTATTCACATTGGCTCGAGCACGCGCCAGGTTGCTTGAGCGCGCAAGTTTTGATTGTGTGAACCGACTTCCGCTAGGTTCCCGAGATGGGGCGGCGGAGGGAAGGCTGCGCTCACTATCAGAATCGAAATTTGACCAACTATTGTTGGTAGCACGACCTCCTAGGCCGGTAGTGGAGGAAGGCCGAATAGGACGGGTAGTAGCGGCGGCGGTAATTTTCGGGATTTTGACTCGCGTGGGAAGTGCGGTGGCATGTTTAGGAGCTAAAGGGGGCGATTCATTGGAGGATTGTTGAAAGTCGAACAAAGCGGCTAGGAGGTGATCGACCCCATATTGTTTCGCAAGTTCGATCCCCCTATCCAGGGGCACCCAGGTTCCTTTTGGGCAGACAGGAAGGGATGGGGTGAAGAAAATGAGCACACCATCAAGGCGTCAATGACCATCCAAATAGTATCAGATAAGGAAAACGGTGCAAATCAGAGAAAAGGAAAGGGAAAGGAAAAAATTCCGAAGAAGAATTAGAATGCGGGGAGGAGGAAACGACAGATACCTTGATATTTCCCGTAGCCACCTTGGATCTTTTCATGAGTACCTTTCTGGATTTCACGTTCCAAGACTCGCGTTCTTTGGGGTTTGTCGAATCCAGCGACTTTTAAAATTTGGGTGGCGTTCTGTTCAGGTAGTAAAATGATATTAATAGAGAGGGAGGAGGTAGCCATGGCGTAAGTGACCGTGAAAGCAGATGTAATGAAAGAAAGAAGAGAAAGGTTGGATGATCGAGGATGCTGACTAGCCAGGAATCACTGCGCCTCCTCATCACCGCTATGCCTTCGCACGGCATTTCTAGTACCGGGACTCCTGATTGTCTCTCAAATATCCAAGCAAGCGCGCCCCAAGATGCACAGTATCGAAATTGAAGAGGAAGCAAGAGCACGATGGAGGGTAGAAGAAAAACAAGTGTAAATGGATCACGTTAGTCAATCGATTCGCGATAGAGAATCGGGACATTGGACACGTCGGAAATTTTCCTGTCTCCACGTCTGCCTCTGTTTTTTTATTTTTTGAAAAAGTAATAGAACATCTTACGATGACATTCACAAAGTCATAGAATGATACCAAGTAACTTCTGTTAGAACTAACCTGAGTAAGTCGCCTACGAGTCACGAGGGGAGTCGAGCGAATCGGAGCGCGATAGAGAGGGATGAAAGGATGAAAATAAGATGTTAACGTTCGCGACCCACGAAACAGGCGGGTACTAGACGCTCAAAGAGATGTATTTCCCAAGCGGGCCAACCTTGTAAACTACCGTAGCGCCCATGATGGGAGAAAGAGGGAGGGGATCACTTGGAGAGCGTGTATGCGGACGAGGATATACGATTGTTGAAACTCAAGAGAGATGAAGGCTTCTTGGACCACCCGACCGAAGTAGACCAGTTGGGACTGGGTGCGATTCAGATAGTTAGAGACTAGGATAAGATACAGGATATTGTGGAGTGTGTACTTCGATTGGAATCCAATATGATCATGTAATTATGTATGCCAATGAAATGGGAAGACAAGACGAGATTAGGATGGAAGAAGAACAAGTCGTTAATACTGAAAAGAACAACAAGGTGCACGAGGGATGAGAAGTCGATTGAGTCTCGAGGCCGACGACCAACCAGGCAGAGCCATCCAGGCCTGGGTCACCCTTCAGTCGTCAGGGGCTTTTTAGCCATCGGTCGACGGCAGAACGGTCCAGCATACATATGCAGTCCGTCGAGATGACGGCAGCGACCACTTGAGCAACCAGCCCTTACTCATCGTAAGCATAGTGCCATCCATCTGATGGGTAGATTGGGGCATTCGATGCTTGTAGCGAGCTCCAGCGGCAGAGACGCCCAACAGACTGACTGGTTCGGTGCAATCGGATTGGTAGGTTTTTTTTCAAGGTACGAGTTTCGGGTTTTTGACCCTTGCCCTTTCGATTCAAACCTGTGTAAACATATGATAGGGGTAGGTATTGGACCTCAATCTCCTGCTTTCCCAAACCGAACCATCCATAACAAGCAAAAGAACACGACCAGACGTGTGAATGGCCTCTGGCACATGCACTCTCTGCCTCATGATACATATGTAAATGTGAGAGGATCGGTTGGAGGCTGACAGCCATCCATCATCCATGGCTCGCTGTTAGGCGGACAACCACCCGATGGTGGGATGCGATGCTGGAACATGCCCATCGATACACACGTTAACGTTGAGCGTCGTGTCTTGTGGATGCGTCGTGAACTGTGTAGCCCAGAGCTCATGAGCGTGTGACTGAGACGATGCGCGTTGGTATTAATTAAATAGTGTGTTACGACAACCGGGTCGCTCCGAACGATCCTTGGACGCGCGCACCCTGACCGATAAAAGAGTCGGTCTCATAACCCGAGGATGGCTCATTAGCCTTGCCGTCAGTTGGGCCATCGAAACGTGTTATGAAATGCTGTACGATACTTGTCCCATCACGTAGGATGGGATGGCAACATATGCCTTCACCATTGTATGCCTGATTACGCAATCGAGAGCAGTAGGACCATGTTGCCATCCGGTACTGCGGGTTGGGTGCAACCATTCGCCGGTCCGATTTACCCACCAATCTAGGGAATTTCATGTCCTTCTCCTAGTATCGTTTGATCGAATCCTCCTCACACTACTCGTCGGTTGAAACTGAGGTCTTTTTAGCGGGAGCATGTAACTCACATGTACTTCCACACACACATTACATGCATCAGATGCCCGATCATCACCGGTCTCCTAGATCACTGTATCAACGAGGACATTCAAGCCGTCCCGAAGATGGTTGTCGATCATAAAACTTCATTTTTGCCGGGATCCAAGTCTCAATACGCTCAGCTCGCAAGCAATCCACAAGAGAACCGGGGCTGTCACAAGCTCGCGTCATCTCCACACTCTTACAGATGTCCCACCCCGCGTGCCTTAGGGTGCTGTCTGTATCTTGGGGCTTGAGTCCACGGGTATTTTTTAGAATATATATATATATATATATACAATATATATATATACAATATATATATACAATATATATATAGTATATATATACAACATATATACACTATCAATATATATATACACTATATATATAGATATATATATATATACTGGTATCACAGCTCATACCAGAGGTTCAAAGCCCCAATCGAGCCGGGAAAAAAAAACAACAGGAAAGTTGAAGACAAAGCCCCTGAATCACATCTACTGCTCTGATTCCTAAAATCCTTCTAGACCCAAAACACGCGTGACTGCTGTCCCAGACTTCAAGCGATTTCGGCTCTCGAACTGCCTGTAATTTAGCTTGCTACTTGGAGCCCTAACCTGCACAAGAATCACCCCCTCCAGTTTTTCATACCAGCACGCATCCAGCACAGCAGAATCATCTTCACCGCTCGGCCGGATAGTGATGACATCCTCAAACCACTCGGAGACTGAATGAAAAATACATGCACGTGGTTTCTGCGGATGGGCACTGATCATATTACTTCTTTGTGATCAAATCTGATCAATGAGACTTGAATCGCAGATGCATCTTAATTTTCACCCAGCGACATCATTTGCTTTAGAGCATCCACCACCGTTGCGATAAGATTCTCGACGACTATCGAGGCGCGCGGCGGCCGATCATTGTCGCAACGAGTTTTTGCACACCCTCCTCACGATTGAATGCCCCCGCGCGATAATTGTTGAGACAGTAGGGAGTGGTTGCCACCCTAGTCGCATCCACAAAAACCCATTCGACAGCTCTTGCGGTGCAGCTTTGCGAGATGAAAGTTCATTCGTTGAGGACGGGATGGAATTGGATGGGGATCGGAGATGGGGGATGGGAGATGAGAGATGAGAGGAGGGAGAATGGTTGTTGATGAGATGAGACATCATCAAAAAAATGTGGGTGGAGGGTGTGGATGTGTGATGGGTATGGAGGGAGGGGCCGGGGGGCAGGGCGGTGTGAGTGGAGGCTTGACAAAATCTTGCTTGTCAAGCTTTGGTAAGGTTCTAGGGAACCCGGCTGAGGGGTTTGTCAATTTGACCGCTGTCATCAAGCGCTATTCAGCCCACAAGGATGCTTGAATCAACAAAACCCTTCATAAGCCCACTTATCGAGCTGACGTATCAAGATGAGAGTGCATGCTCTTAGATCCTAAATAAGCTTTTGCTCTATTTTTTTTCTTGTATTAAATTCTTGTTTTTTTTTTCAATCGCAAATTAAAGACACACTAGCAGCACAACCAAATCATCATTTCAGAAATCCATTACATATGAGTAATTCAAACAAACGAGGATGGTAGGTTTGGTGTAAACCGTATGGAGGGTGAGGGGAGCAAGAAAATTTAAGTGAAAATAGAGACAATCTTGCTAGTCAATCCTTGACAATGTTCCTTAAAATTGGGGGACCTTGCCAAGGATTTTGTTAATTTGACAACTGCTGAGCGCTACTGAGTGCACAAGGGTTGATCAAATAAAAAAAACCACTTCTTATCAAGGTGTCTTAGTGAGGCAAGGGTGGATGCTCCAAAAGGAAAGTCTTATTGGGTTTCAGTCTACTAGATGCTAAGGGCTTTTTGGAATTTCCATGCCCTCCTTTAAAGAAAGGCATGATGATATTTTTTTTGCTGAATTCATGCCTTCTGGCATGGATTCCAATCCCAGGAAGGGTGTAAAACTTAAAAAGACATGCCAATACAACAAAAGGAATTAATATAGACAATTAAGGTTTGTTAGGTTTTGTTTTTAGGTTTAAAGGAGTGCCTGGGGTGGGAGAAAACACCTTTTGAGGAGGTGGGGGCCCCCCAAGGGGCATAAACATTAATTGAAGCCTTGGGGGGCTAAATGAAGTCCTCCAGGGCCCTATGGGATCTGTCTGGGGTAGAACCTTTTGGAGAATCCAAATATGGACACTAATTGAGTTAATTCAATATTTAAAAATGAAATAAAAATATTTTTTTTGCAAGGAACTCAAATCTGACCTCATTTTTGAAAAAACACTCCAGACAATGTAAGATAAATAAGGAAAAAGATAGAACTTGATTTTCTTTACACACAATGGAATATTTCCATTCAAATATAAATAACTTTGTACCAAACATAAAAAAAACATCAAAAAATGCCACATATACCTATTTGATCAGGGGAATTCAAATATTTTCATTGCTTCAATAAGAATAATATAAATTACATAAATAATTATAAAAAAATATGAAAAAAATATTTCTTTGAAGAAAATTCAATATTTTTGATGGAATTTAAATAAACTTGTACAAAGCATTGAAAAAAATATAAAAATACTAAATAACAGATGATTGCCCCCAAAATTGGTTGCTAATTGGAATTTGGAAAAAATATGTGGCTTGATTGAAAAAATGTGAAAAAATAGGCCAATGTTAAATTTTCAACCTCAGGGTTTCAAATGAGTGTGAATTGCCGTTCACAGCCCATATGGGTCCCAAATGGCAATTCACAGCCCAACAAGAAGCAAGAAAATTTGCTCCCAACTTGCGCATCCCCTGGGGGGTTGTGACCCATTTCAAGTTACAATTGGGGAATTGCAACCTAGAAAGGGTTGCAAGTCATGAGTGGGGGTCACACATGTTTTCCTGGCTTATTTGGGGCAAAATAGCCTCAATTGGGCCATTTGAGGGGGGATTTGGGGTACCTCGGCACCCCTGGACCACATTTGAGTGCTTTCACGCAAAATTTTGGGATCTGAAATACTATGTGGGACTATGATTGGACAACAAAAAGGAACTTTGAACTTTGGAATCAAACACTCTGCATATTTGCAATGCGTACACACACAACATACACCTGTTGGATAAATTTATTTTTATCAACCCAAAAGTGAGCAAACTTTTGGAGTTGTTGGATTGAAAATTGAGTTGAATACTAAATTGCCATTGAATTTTTTTGGTTTATGGGAACAGTGGCAAGCCCAAGCCCTTCCAGTTTAACCATGGCTATGTTAAGGGACTTAATTAAAAGTGTGCCCAACAAACCTTTGGTGGAATCTAGGGATTTGGGTAGGGAGTTGGAAAAGAAAACATTGGAAGCCCCCAATTGCATCCTCATCTAGGGTTACAATTGAGGAACAAGATGTTTCTTCACAACTGGAATTGACTAAAGGTGGTGGGTCACATTTAATTTTCATTTGACTGAGAAGAATTTGGCTTGAAAGATACTAATATAACTAAGGGGTGCCAGACCTGCTTGAACCTCCTCCTGTGAGAGCCTTTGCTAGCAGGAAAAAAGCCAAGATTTATTGTCAAAAATGGGCAGCCATGCATGGCTACGCATTGACAACTTTCAATTCAAGGAAAGATAAATATGCAGATCTAGAATGTGACAGATTTGGGGTATATGAAGGGCCATGCCTCATGTTTAAGCATTGGAAATCCATCTATAGGGAAAAACCTAAAGAACTTAGGTTGGATAGTCTAAGGTCAATGCTCAAGGGTACAGCCACTTTGATTGCCAATCCAAGGCTTGAGCCAAAGTTGTTGAGGTCCAGCTGTGGTGGACCAATATTGAAATCAAATTGTCATCAAATTTCAAAATTTGAACACTTTGAAAGAGCAATTGAGAGGGAAAAAAGGGTTCAAAGGGGACCAAAAAGACCAAAGATAGTAAGTCTTTTATTTTTGGAAATGCTCCTTTTTATGGTTTAATGAACTAATGGGAAAATGATTTCTGTAGTGCAAGGAAGGCTCTTCAATTGAATTTCATAGTTTGGTGAAAGAGACTGAAATTTCATTAGGGTCCCTTCTGTTGGAATCAGGATAATTTTTGAAGGAGGAACAAGAAGAAATTGAGGAGTAAAACAGAAGCTCATGTTTGGTGAGTATCAATTTCTTTAATGAGATTAGGATTTTGGCTAAGTAATTTTTGATTGTAGAAACCACAAGTGAATTACCTCAATTGAATTCCTGATAAATTACATAAGCTCTTGGGGGAGGTTTTAGATCTGGTTGGTGATGGGAATTGTGGATTTAGAGCCATTGCAAAATCACTTGGTTATGATGATGATGGATGGTTAAAAGTAAAAAAGTAATTGATTGAAACATTGAGGAAAAATAATAAATGCTATTCCAAGATCCTTTGCAGCAATAAAGATGTTTAAAAGATATAAAAAAGGCTTGATTTTAATGACATCAATGAAACAATTCCCTCTTCAAAATGGATTTCAATTTTGGAAATGGGTCAAATAATAGCTCATACTTATGGAGGACAAATATGTTTCATTTCCTTGGATTCATGTTGTACTTATACTCCTATGAAAATTGGTGTACAACAAAAATCAGATGCTATCTTCATTTGCTTTGTCAACAATAATTACTGGGTTCATCTTGTACTTGAGGGAGAAATGTTTCTAATCCTGCCAATTGCTACCAAACCTGGTTCTTTGACTTTGAAGAAAGCTTCTCTTTGGGTTGAAAATATAAATGATCAACTTAAGTTGTATTCTAATTTATAAAAAGAATTTTAATTTCATCAATTGGGTTTGGGTTGTGATCCAGATCTTGTAATTCTATTAATTTAAAGGATTATCACATTTTGAACATCATTATCTTGAATGTTTTGAATTAAAATCATAATAGTGAGTGTTTTGAATAAGATTTTATTGGTAAGTCAGTTAAATTTGTGTTTGGCAAATCCCACCATAAAGAGTATTTTTACTTCATGTGATGGTATCAGCTTAAAACAAGTTGAACTTGTTTTTTTTGGTGTTTTTAATTAAGGGCTAGTCAAGTTGAACTGGTATTTTTTTGGTGTTTTCACTTCAGGGCTAGTCCAGTTGAACTTGTATTTTTTGATTTTTTTACTTTAGGGCTAGTCAAGTTGAACTTGTATTTTTTGGCACTTTTAATTTAGGGCTTCTCCATAGACTCTTTAATTGTTTATTTAATTCTTGGTGTTTTTAATTTAGGGCTAGTCAAGTTGAACTTACTTTTATTTTTCCATTTTTTTGACTTTTTTGGTGTCTTCTTTTTTTTAATAAATGAACATATTTATTTGTTTTTGTTTTTATTTATTTTTATTTATGGGCCCTTTATTTATTTTTATTTATTTTTATTTATTTTATTTTTAATTTCTTTTTTTTTCAAATGGGTTGTGAGTGGACATTCACAACATAAACCGGGTGCAAACCGCGCCACACAACCCTTTTGAGGTTGTGAGGGTGCAAATCTAAAATTTCCCATCAAAATAATATTAAAATTTCAATCAAATCAGGATTAAGTTGAAAAATACATGTCAATTTATCAATATAGAAGTAAGTAAAACACAATTTAAATTTCAGATGCATCATTCTCTGGGATTTATAGTATTTCAAACCCCATTTTAAACAGTTTTATATGTTTCAAATGAAATGTGGTTGTCAGGTCTATGTGTGACCACTACCCTTGTTGAGTGGCTGTGTAACACGTTAAGGTCAAGGGTTATTGTCTCCATCATTTTGAAATACCCTTTTCCTTAGTACCATCTACCTCAGTCCAACAAGTGTGACACAAATAAAGCACAACATCAATTTTGCCTTGCACTTACTACCTCTGGCTTGTGTAACAATCTTCTAATCTTTGAACTCAATATATACTTGCAAACATTTGCAGTTAACTCTAATACGGTTGACCATCCCTTTAAGATTTGCTCTTCTACCCCTGGGTATCATCAGCCTTTGGAATTCCATTCTTTGTCACGCAATTACACTAGCTTGCACCCATTCCTAGATATCTATATCAACTTTATAGTTTTCCAAATGGACTAGCTCCCTTCCCTGCATAACTATATCCGTTCATTTTCATTATCCTCACATGTCATTCCTTCCATGTCTCACCCATTATGCCTCTGTAATATTATGTTCTATTGTCTTGCAACTATGCTACCACCTTGGAAGCAATTGTAATATTTATTTTGTTTTCCCATTCCATTCCTGTCATTAATTAAATCATCCCTTCCTAGCTTTAGATGGCCTTCCATCAGGTGTATCTAGTCACCATTGGATTACGTTATAAAGGCTATGCCTTCTGCTGGAAGATTGTCTCCTCAGTTAGTTAATTTCATATGTTCTTGCATTTTGATAAAGAAAATCCGTCACATTGGGCTCTGCCTTGTTTTCCCCTCTATTGGAACAATTCATCCCCCTTGCTGTTTTTTGAGTCACCAAACCTTCCATTTTCACTTTGCAGTCAGCCTGGCTACCTCAAATATATCCCTTGCAATCACAATAATCTAAAATTGCCCTATAGTACATGGGGTGGTTGTGTGACAGTAAATTTACCAACTAAACTCATCTATTGTAGCTAGCCACCTATAGTAGATTTCCTTTTACAATTTCACATACTTGCTCAACCAGGAACACCGCCATAACCCCTTAAAATGATGATATTGATAAGGTAGGGAGATCCAGCGCTTCACAGGCCTGAAATCCCTTAGACCCATTTCCTTCTTCTAAATCTACTTCAGTTGAACCTCTTGACAATCCCCTGTCATACCTTGCAAAACTGAAAACCAATTGAGAGGAAAGGCCTTACCAGAAGGCTAACACAGTGGGATGTGAAACCATAATAGCTGCAAACCAAATGAGAGGCAAGGCCTTACCAAAAGGCCATGAAAAAAGCTGAAAGACCAGTTCATTTTGCAGTTGTTATGTTGTCACATACCACCATGTGACAGTACCCCTGGGTTTAAGGGCACTTTTTCCCAAAGTGTGTATGGCTGGTGGCACTAACCTACTTTGTAGTCATGGGGCTATATTTAGACACACTCCTGAATGCTATAAGGAGCCACTAAGTCTTGGGAGTCTTGCTGCTTACAGGCAAAAAACTTGAAAATTTTCACAGGAACAAGCCACATCCAAAAAATGTCCTGATTTCAAACTGAACCTGCAACAGGGCCAGCCGGTTTACTGTCATACCTCTCACAAATTTTAACCAACTGAGAGGCAAGGCCTTACAAAAAGGCTATGAAACCAGCTGAACAACCAGTTCATTTTTCAGTTGTTATTGTGTCACATACCACCGTGTGAAATCAACTTTCCCCTCAACCAGGAGCTCCAGTGGATCCTCTCAAGGAAATTTATGTTGAGCTGAGGATATGCAGAGAGAGAGCAGACAGAAGGATGAGTTTCATATAAAAGGATCATAGAGTAGAATGTAAACTTGGCAGACAAATATATCAGGAAGCAATAAAGAGGAAATGAAGAAAACAAGGATTACTTACCTGAGGATACGCAGAGAGAGAGCAGACAGAAGGATGAGGAAAGAATATTCTGTCTGACTCGACCTCTGTCCTCAGGTAGTGTACATCAAGTTGAGGTCTGTGACATGTGTGTATGTGACATGGATGGTTTGAATCAATGAGGGCGCGTACATGACATGTGGTGGAGACATGGAGAAGGAAAAAGGAGAAATGGAAGATGAAAATGAAACAGAAAGGAATCTATGAAGAAAGAGGGGAGACTATGATAGTATCCCAACACAGAAAGGAATCTATGAAGAAAGAGGGGAGACTATGATAGTATCCCAACACCCCCCCTTGCTAGCCAGAGCCAATGAGACCAAACGTTTGCTGATGAGTTTTGAGAAGGATCCTGGACAGCGGCTTGGTTAGCATATCTGCTAGCATGTCCTTCGTGGTGACATGGCCTACCTTGAATACGCCCCTGTCAACACACTCGCGGATGAAGTGGTGACGGGCATCGATGTGCTTTGTCCGGGAGTGGTGTTTGGGATTCTTGGCAAGAGCTTTGGCTCCTTTGTTGTTGACGAGCAGTGGCACGGGCAAGGAATCCCGGAGATGTAATTTGCAGAGGATGTTGCAGAGCCAGAGCCCATCCTTGCATGACTCGGAGAGGGCCTTGTATTCGGCCTTGGTTCTGGAGAGGGAGACGGTTGGTTGTTTCTTGGACTTCCAGGAGATTGCACCTCACCCCAGGAGAACGTGTACCCCAAGGTGGAGCGGCAATCCAATTTGTCTTTGGCCCAATCGGAGTCAGAATAGCCGGTTAGGTCAATGGAAGGGCCACCAAGAGTGAGGCGGTGGTGTCAAGTGCCATAGAGGTAGCGTAGGATGCGGAGAGCGGCGTCCCAATGTCCAAGCGACGGGTCTTGAAGAAACTGCAAAAGCTTGTTGACAGCAAAGGCAACATTGGGAGATCCAAAGTAAGGATCCGATTAATTGACCGTATTGGGGAGGGGATGGGGGGGAATTAGACGCGCGTTGAACAAGACTCTTGAAGTTAGAGTCAGTCGGAGATTGAACGGCCTTGGTGTCGTTGGGGAGGAAAGATTGCATGAAGGTGGAAATGTAGTGACCCTGAGAGATGGAGACGGTTTTGCTGGCAGGGTCACGGATGATGGAGAGAGAGAGAAAAAGGGAGAGATCATCATTGGAACCAACCTTGAAGCGTTTGCTGATGGACTGGATAAAGGACCGGACGAAGGAGTTGGTCCCAACAATGGCAAGATCGTCAATGTGGGCAGTAACAGCACCAATGAGCTTCCCGTTGGAGAGTTTATAGTAAAGAGAAGGATTGTAAAGAGACCGGGAGAGGCCGAGAGAAAGGAGAGCGGAGTTGAGTTCTATGTTCCACTGACAAGGGGACTGCTTGAGGCCGTAGATTGACCGGGTGACTTTGCAGACCCAATCTGGGTGGCGAGGGTCTTCAAAACCGGGGGGCTGCGCCATGTAGACAGGTTCGTCAAGACGGTTGTTCAGGAAGGCCGTCTTGAAATCCAGCTGGCGGCCAACCCAGTTATTGTGGGCTAGAAGAGTGAGAAGAAGTCGCAACGTCTCAAGGCAAAGGGTGGGGGCGAAAACTTTGGAGAAGTCCAAACCGTGGACCTGAGAAAAGCCCATGGCAACGAGTCTGGCCTTCAGCTTGAGAATGGAGCCGTCCGGACGTCTCTTCACCTTGAATACCCACTTGCTGCGGATGATTTTGCGACCCTTCGGAGGCGGAACAAGAGTCCATGTGCCCATTCCCTGGAGGGAGGACATCTCCTCCTGAGCTGAGAGGAGCCACCGACGGCAGTGAGGCGAACGCATGAGCTGTCTCCAGGTCTTGGGAGCAACGAGATTGTCCTTTACGTAGGCATGGCGGGAATAGTTACTGTAGCGGGATGGCCGGCGAGAGACGCGAGATGACCGGCAAGGTGAAGCAGTAGGGGGAGGTTTGAGAGCAAAAGGGGGGCTTGGGGGAGGGAGGACAGGAGAGGGCTCAGGGGAGGAAGGAATTGAATCCGACGGCGTCAGAGCCAGAGGGTGAAGGAGGATGGAGTTGTCTGAGAGAGTAGGACTGGTAGAGCAAAAGAGTTGAGGCGTAGGGATTGACGGGGGAGGGGGGGGGTAAAGAGGTTACTGGAGGAGGGGGGGTAAAGAGAGGGGAACAGGATCAAGTTGGGCAGAGGGGTTAGGGAGTGGAGGAGGAGGTGGTGACTGAAATGGCAGGGAGGGTTGTGGAGGCGAGCAGATAGGAGAATAAGGCAATGGGTGGATCAAACGAGAGGATAGAGGAACAGACAAGGGGGGGAGAGGATTGTTGGGCCAGGGAAGTTCTACAGCAGCTGGAGGATGAACGGGTTGATTGACGGGGTAACAACCATAGGGGAAGTGGGATTTGTCAAAAAGGAAGTCATGAGATTTTAGCGTTTTCTTTGTGACCAGGTCAAGAAGGCAAAATCCCATGTGGTCAGCCAGATAGGAGAGGAGGATGGTGGGACAACCCGTTCAATCTAATTTGGCCCTGTTGGCCTCTGGGACCTTGTACCAAATGAGGCAGCCGAAGGGGTGAAGAGAATCTGGTTTTATGTCCGTCGCTCCAAGGATTGAGTTTGGGGAGACAAAACCCTGTGGGGTCTTGCAAGGGTAGGAGTTGAAGGCCTAGTGACAGTGTTGAAGTGCATTGGCCCAGAATGATTTCGGAAGATTCAAGGAGAGAAGTGCGCAACAAACCATGTTGGAGATTGTACAGTTGGATCTTTTGGCAACTCCGTTAAGCTGAGGCAAGTGGGGCGGACCAGGTTTGTGCAGGATTCCTTTTTTGGCTAGGTATTCCTTCATGGTGTGGTTTAGATATTTGCCTCTATTATCAGACCGTAAGGTGGTGATTTGCGAGTCAAATTTGTTTTCAAAGAAAGAGATGAAAGACTTGGTACATTGAAAGACGTCAGATTTGAGTTGGATTGGGTAGGCAAAGAGTGCCTTTGAACAGTCATTGATGAAAGTTACAAAGTATTTGAAGCCCTCTCTTGAGAGGGTCTTAACACTGCACACGTCCGTATGGATGAGATCTCCTGGTTTTGATGATTGGTAGCTCAGACGTGAGTAGAATGATTGTTGTGTCATTTTTGATTGGATGCAGGTGGTGCATTGCTGAACATCCCTTTTGTTCCTCGGCTGGGATGTTATACCATGCGACTTGAGGTATCTCTGGAGAGACTTCAGATTTAAGTGAGAAAGCCTACAGTGATAGCCAAAAAGACTATAGTCAGAGGCTTGAGAGATACTTGAATAGACTGATTCTTCACTGCTTGCATTTGCTTGTGATAGATAATAGAGATTGCCTTTCCTGTACCCGGTTTGGAGCGGCTGTTGATTTATGTTTGAGGTTGATTTGTGGAAGATTTTGCAGCTTTCCTTATGGAAAACTACCATCAGTCCGGAATTGCAGATGCCTGAGACGGAGAGGAGAGGTTTGTGGAGGTCTGGGGCAACCAGAGCTTTAAGTTGTCCGAATGGGAAAGAAATAGTTCCTTTTTTGAGTGATGATATGGTTGATCCGTTTGCAAGGCGGATTACAGTGTTGTCTGAAGCCCTGTTTCTGATCTGGTCAAGGTATGGGGTCATTGAAACGGAGAAGCCTGAGTTGAGGTTGAAGTCATATTGCGCAACATGGGAACTAGATGATGAGTTGCATATGGCTGATCCGGCATGGACTATGATCTGCAAATCAGAGAATTCGTCAGATTTGGAGGTTGATTCAGTGTTTTTGGTTTTAGTTAAATTTGCGTTTGCGGGCCTCAAATCATTTGTGGAGGGATGATTTTTGGTCTTATTATTGGTTCTTTTCACCTGATCTAGCGCTTTTTGGACCTCTGTACATCTAGAGAAAGAGTGTCCTTCAATGTTGCAGTACGTGCAAAAGTAAGTACCAGGATGTCTATGGTTGGGGTTTCGGTTGGAGGAGTTTCCGGATCTCTGTTGATCTATTTTGGTTGAATTTGCCATTGCATCCTCATTCCTGGTCTAATGTCAAAGGTGTTCTTGCTTCAAGGCCGCGATGAGTTTTGAGGAGGGGACAGATTCCTCATTCATCATACTTGAGACGCAATTTAAACAGTTGTCAGGTAAGGAAAGGAGGATGGCAGTTGATTGAAGATCATCGGCTGTGAGAGGGTTTTTGGCTGTGATAAGTGATGAGAGTTTCTCTCCATATGACACTATCTTGGACAGGTGGGTTGTCATATCCTTGTTGTTGAGTCTTGTGAGGAGGAGTTTCCAAAGCCAATACATCCTTCCTCCGGAGGATTTACTTGGTGAGCGTTGCGCAGGGCGTTCCACATCCCTATGGTGCTCTCCTTGTATTTTTGTATAAACTGGAAGTTGGATGGAGTGATAGATCTAGAGATCACTGAGCATATGGCAAGATTGTCTTGTGACCAGGTTTCTTGATTAGATTTTTGTGTTTTGTTGTTGATCAGATAACCAACACCAGAGGCTCAAAAATGAATTCTCAGAATCATTGACCAGTTGAGGTAGTTTGATTCGGAGCCTGGGGCATTGAGAGGAATGATTGCGGGTGTTTTCAGAACTTGGTGGGAGGAATTGGTTTCTTCCATGGTTGCAGAGTTGACGACACTTGTGACAGATCCTTCTGAGTGTGTTTGGTTATCAAGGTAGCCCTGGGCTCATAACCTGTTGAGCTGAGGATACGCAGAGAGAGAGCAGACAGAAGGATGAGTTTCATATAAAAGGTGTTGAACTCTTGATCTGAGGAATAACAGATTGAGAGCAAAGAAGAAGGATCATGAATTTCAGTAAGAAAAGAAAGAAATAAGAAATGAGATGAGAATAAACAAGAAACCAAATCTTAACTGAGGAATAACAGATTGAGAGCAAAGAAGAAGGATGAGAAAAGATCTTCTTCTTTGCTTGGCCCCTGCCCTCAGGTATACATCAATGATTGAAATGTCACACATGTTGTGACATGATAGATTTGTATAATGAATATTGAATAGTGAGACTGAAACAGGAGGGACTTGATGAAACAGGCGGAGCTGAGATGATGAATTAGGTGAAAACTGGGATAATGAATCATTGATAGCTGAGATAATGAAAGAAACAGTAAAAGAATAGATGTGGTGGGTAGAAAGATTATGAGACTGGGAATATATTCCAACACCCCCCCTTGCTAGCCAAAGCCGGTGAGACCAAACATCCGTTGATGAGTTTCAAGGAGAACCCTGGATAGAGGCTTGGCTAGCATATCCGCCAGCATGTCCTTTGTGGCAACGTGACATACCTTGATAACGCCTCTTTTGACACAATCGCAAATGAAATGATGTCGGGCATCAATGTGTTTTGTATGGGAGTGGTGCTTGGGGTTCTTGGCAAGTGCTTCAGCTCCTTCATTGTTGACGAGTAGCGGCCCAGGGGAAGCATCCCGGAGATGAAGCTTGCAGAGTATGTTGCGAAGCCATAGGCCCTCTTTGCACAAGTCGGAGAGGGCCTTGTATTCGGCCTTGGTACTGGAGAGTGATACAGTGGGCTGCTTCTTGGATTTCCACGAGATTGTGCCTTGCCCAAGACAGAAAGCATACCCAGAGGTTGAACGGCAATCAGACTTGTCTTTGGCCCAGTCGGAGTTGGAGAAACCTGTAAGGTTGATGGTAGAGCCACCTAGAGTGAGGTGGTGAGTATGAGTGCTGTGGAGGTAGCGTAGAATGCGGAGAGCGGTGTTCCAATGATCGAGGGAGGGATTTTGGAGAAACTGAGACAGTCTGTTGACAGCGAACGCCACATTGGGACGGGTACATTGAGAGATCCAGAGTAGGAATCCGATGAGTTGGTTGTATTGGGGAGGAGATGGGAGAGAGCCAGACGCGCGCTGAACAAGATCCTTGAAGTTAGAATTGGTTGGAGTGCGGATGGTGGTGGTGTCGCTGGGGAGAAAGGATTTCATGACGGTGGAGATATAGTGACCCTGAGAGATAGAGACGGTGTTGTTGCCAGGATTAAAAACAATGGAGATGGAGAGGAAAAGGGAAAGATCATCGTCGGAGCCGACTTTGAAGCGCTTGCTGACGGACCGGATGAAAGAGTTGACAAAAGAATCAGTGCCAACAATGGCTAGATCATCCACGTGTGCGGTAACGGCGCCAATGAGTTTGTTGTCAGACAGCTTGTAGTACAAGGACGGGTCAGAGAGACCGGGATAAGCCAAGGGATAGGAGGGCGGAGTTGAGTTCAATATTCCATTGACGTGGCAACTGCTTGAGCCCGTAGATTGACCTGGTAACTTTGCAGACCCAGTCTGGGTGGCGAGGATCCTCAAAACCGGGGGGCTGTGCCATGAAGACAGGCTTGTCAAGGTGGCCATTGAGAAAGGCCGTCTTGAAATCTAGCTGGCGGCCAACCCATCCCTTGTGGGATAGAAGACTGAGAAGGAGACGCAGCATCTCAAGCCATAGGGTGGGGGCGAAAACCTTGGAGAAGTCTAAACCCCGGACCTGTGAGAAGCCCATAGCAACAAGTCTGGCTTTAAGTTTTACAATGGACCCGTCCGGTCGCCTTTTCACTATGAAGACCCACTTGCTGCGGATGATTTTGCGACCCTTTGGAGGTGGAACTAATGTCCATGTCTTCATGCCCTGGAGGGAGGACATCTCTTCTTGGGCAGAGGTGACCCACCAAAGGCGATAAGGCAAGCGCATTAGCTGCTTCCAAGTCTTGGGGGCAATGAGGTCATCTTTGACGGAAGTGTGCCGGGAAAACGTGCCGTAGCAGGTAGGAGGACAAGAGATGCGGGACAACCAACGAGGTGATGCGGCACGCGGTGGACGGGAAGCATTAGGAGGGAGCAATGGGGGATTTGGAAGAGAGAGGGGAGAAGGGGAATCAGGAGAGGAAGGAGTCAAAGTTGGAGGGGTGAGGGCAAGAGGTTGGAGAAGGACGGAGTCATCGGAGAGGGAAGGACTAGTGGAGCGGAAAAGATGAGGCATGGGAACCGCCAAGGAGGGGGGTGAGGCAGGGTTGCTTACATGTGGAGGAACGGTTGATGGGGGCGGGGGAGAGAGAAGTGGGAAAACTGACGGTGGCAAGATGGGGGGGGCATTTGGGGAAGCGGAAGATGGAAGAGGAGGGGAGACGAAAGATGGGGTGGTAGGGGAGATACAGGGAGAAGCGGATGACTGGTCGTTGGGTTGATTGGGAGGAAAGGAAGGTTGGGCCGGTAGATCATATTGTGGAATGGGGGGAAGATTAGGCAAGTTGTTGGGCCACGGAAGCTCTACGGCAGCGGGAGGATGGCTTGCGTTATTGGCAGGGTAACAACCATAAGGGAAGGAAGACTCGTCAAAAATACAATCGCGCGATTGTAGTACCTTTTTTGTGACCAGGTCAAGGAGACAAAATCCCAAGTGATCCGCCAGATAAGAGAGTAGAACAGCTGGCCGACCTTTTTGATCCAGTTTTTTTTGGTTGGCTTCTGGAACTTTGTACCATACAAGGCAGCCAAATGGGCAAAGGGTGTTGGGGTTTATATTGGCCGTTTGGAGGATTGAGTTTGGAGAAACAAAACCTTGTGGGGTCTTGCACGGGTAGGAGTTGAAAGGATGGAGACAGTGTAGAAGGGCATCAGCCCAGAAAGCTTTTGGAAGGTTTGAGGAAAGGAGGGAGCATCTAATCATGTTGGATAATGTACAATTTGATTGTTTGGCGACTCCGTTCAGCTGGGGTGAGTGGGGGGGACCGGTTTTGTGTAAGATCCCTTTTTTGGCAAGGTAATTCTTCATGGGCTGGTTCAGATACTCACCTCCGTTGTCTGATCTTATTGAGATGATTCTTGAGTTGTATTTATTTTCAAAAAATGAGATGAAGTACTTGGTAGATTGGAAAACGTTGGATTTGAAGCAAATAGGATAGGCAAAGAGAGCTTTGGAACAGTTGTCAATGAAGGTTAAAAAATACTTGAACCCTTCCCTGGAGGTGGTTTCAAAGCTGCAAACGTCCGTGTGGATGAGTTCCCCTGGTTTTGAAGAGCAATAGCTTAGTCGAGAATGAAAAGTTTGTCGAGTCATTTTGGATTGGATGCACATTGTGCATTGCTGAACATCTTGTTTGTTTCTTGGTTGGGGTGTTATACCATGCAACTTGAGATATTTCTGGAGTGATTTTAGATTCAGGTGAGATAACCTACAGTGATATCCAAAGAGACTGTGGTCAAAGGCTTGAGTGATACTCAAGTGTATAGACTCTTTGCTGCTTACGTTAGCTTGTGGCAGATAATAGAGATTTCCTTTCCGGTACCCAGTTTGAAGTGGTTGTTGATTTATATTTGAGATTGATTTGTGGAAGATTTTGCAGCTATATTATGGAAAACAACCATCAGTCCAGAGTCGCAGATCCCTGACACGGAGAGAAGGGGTTTGTGAAGGTCTGGAGCGACCAAGGCTTTGAGTTGTCCAAATGGAAAGGAGATAGTTCCTCTTTTAAGAGAGGATATAGTTGATCCGTCTGCGAGAAGTATTATAGTGTTATCAGGCGCTCTATTTCTGATATGGTCTTTGAACGGAGTCATTGAAACTGAGCAGCCGGAATCAAGATTGAAATCGCGTTGTGTGCCATGAGAGTAAGATGATAAGTTGCATGTGGCTGATCTGGCATGTACTATGATTTGCAAATCAGAAAAATCGTCAGATTTGGAGTTGGATTCGGTTGTCTCGGTTTTAGTCAAATTTGCGTTCACTTGTTGATTTTGAGACTTGTTGCCGGTTCTCTTCATCTGATCTAGCGCCTTACAAACCTCAGTGCATCTTGAAAAGGAGTGCCCTTCAATGTTGCAGTGCGTGCAAAAATAAGTTTGCGGAGGTCTGTATTTGGAGTTTTGATTCAAGGAGGACGCTAGTCTTTGTTGATTAAGTTTAGTTGAATTTGCCATGGCATCTTTGTTCCTGGTCTGATGTCGGAGGTGTTCTTGTTTTAGAGCGGCAATGAGTTTTGATGAAGGAACTGATTCCTCATTCATCATACTTGAGATACAATTCAGCCAGTTGTTGGGAAGGGAGCGCATGATGGCAGTTGATTGGATGTCATCGGCGGTGAGAGGATTTTTGGCTGTAATCAATGACAAGAGTTTCTCTCCGTATGAGACTATCTCCAACAGGTGAGTTGTCATATCCTTGTTGTTGAGTCTGGTAAGAAGCAGCTTTTGAAGCCAATACATCCTACCTCCGGATGATTTATCTTGATGAGCGTCACGCAAAGCGTTCCACATTCCTATGGCGCTCTCCTTGTGCTTGCGTATAAACTGAAAGTTTGAAGAGGTGATTGATCTAGAAATAACTGAAAACACGGCGAGATTGTCTTGGGACCAAGTTTCTTGATTTGGTTTTTGCGTTTTGTTGCTGATCAGGTGTCCGACACCAGAGGCTCAAAAATGGATTTGAAGAATCATTGACCAGTCGAGGTAGTTAGAATCGGAACCAGGGGCATTGAGAGGAATAATTGAGGGTGTTTTCAGTACTTGGTGGGAGGAGTTTGGTTCTTCCATGATTGAATAGTTTAACATCACTTGCGAAGTGACGGATCCTTCTGAGTTGTGATTGATTGAAAAGTTGAGTGCGTTCAGTCAACGAGGTAGCTCTGGGATCATAACCTGTTGAACTCTTGATCTGAGGAATAACAGATTGAGAGCAAAGAAGAAGGATCATGAATTTCAGTAAGAAAAGAAAGAAATAAGAAATGAGATGAGAATAAACAAGAAACCAAATCTTACCTGAAGAATAACAGATTGAGAGCAAAGAAGAAGGATGAGAAAAGATCTTCTTCTTTTCTTGGCCCCTGCCCTCAGGTATACATCAATGATTGAAATGTCACACATGTTGTGACATGATAGATTTGTATAATGAATATTGAATAGTGATACTGAAACAGGCGGGACTTGATGAAACAGGCGGAGCTGAGATGATGAATTAGGTGACAACTGGGATAATGAATCATTGATAGCTGAGATAATGAAAGAAACAGTAAAAGAATAGACGTGATGGGTAGAAAGATTATGAGACTGGGAATATATTCCAACAAAAGGATCATAGAGTAGAATGGAAACTTGGCAGACAAATATATCAGGAAGCAATAAAGAGGAAATGAAGAAAACAAGGATTACTTACCTGAGGATACGCAGAGAGAGAGCAGACAGAAGGATGAGGAAAGAATCTTCTGTCTGACTTGACCTCTGTCCTCAGGTAGTGTACATCAAGTTGAGGTCTGTGACATGTGTGTATGTGACATGGATGGTTTGAATCAATGAGGGCGCGTACATGACATGTGGTGGAGACATGGAGAAGGAAAAAGGAGAAATGGAAGATGAAAATGAAACAGAAAGGAATCTATGAAGAAAGAGGGGAGACTATGATAGTATCCCAACACAGAAAGGAATCTATGAAGAAAGAGGGGAGACTATGATAGTATCCCAACAATTTAAGATTTCAAACACTCCTCCAGTGAAACCTTGACTTGCGGTTGATAAAGGGTTTGAAATAGTGCCACCAAGGCCAAAACTTGGGATATTCCCTCTGCTTTGATCCAGGCCCTTAATAAAAATGCCTTGCAACCTAGCATGAGTGGTCCCAGTTTTTGTACTCTGGGAATGAAGAAGCCTGATCACTGTACAGGGGAAAACTCCCATAAACTTAGATCTTAATTAGAGTCTTGTAAAATCATCTTCTCAAAAAATACCAATAACCTCCACTCCAATAGACACAAAGTCATGTATGCTTCTTCTGTTTTAAGCGGTAGATCCTTGCAGTGGTTTGAACCATACCTTGAACTATTATCAAATACAGGTTCCACCTGTATTCTCAACAATTGTCACAAAAGTTTAAGCAACAACTGTTCACCCTTGTTTGGCTACCCCAACAAAGTGCAAAACACTGAATATAAACTCAATAGCCTAGTTATGAATTAGAATGGTAGGGCTTCAGTTTATATCTCTTAATTTCAAACTATGAAGTCTTGCATCCAATGTAACAAGGCAGCACCTTTTCTCATTTTTGAAAGTTTTTAACAGTGTGCCTAATAAAACAGCTTGCAGTTGGGGGACATAAGACAACCTCCCTTCAGCAGTTCATAGATTGGGTGATCAAGCTTGATAATGGCTATCAAAAAAAGAACCTCTCTCAACAAAAAAATCATGGATCATCAGCCTCTGCTCTGAAGGCAGAAAAATATTTGAAGCAACACTAAAAGAAACCAAAACACTCCAAACCAAATCCAAGCCCAAACTCTAACCCAGAGGGGAAAGCCATTGCCAAAAATACAAAGTTCATGGAAAAAGAAGCCTGTATGCTCTGGAACAAGGAATGGCAAAGGAGGGAGAAAGAAGGGTTATTTATGTATTGTGGGGGAAAACATGATTTTAATAGTTGTGTTAAGCGGCTAAGAAGTCAAAAAATTAGCTTGTATTTTTTCTGATACTGGCAATGAAAACTACACATTATCTAAATTACAGCAAGTCAATCTTTGCACTTGCAAGTCAATTGATGCTCAAAGTTAAAGATTTTTCCTTTTCAAGTTGGTCAACAACCCTTATTGAGTTTTACTCAATCCAGGTCCTCATGTTTCCTTTATAAGTTCATCTTTTTCCACTTCCAAAAATATTATGTATTTCAAGATAGATAAATTCCCCATCTATTTAGTAAGTAGTGCAACCAAGCCATCTCATTGGGTTACCTCTAAGGCAAAATGGACCTTTGCATTTTCCATTTTACCCAGCTTTGAATGGGACTTATTTTTTCTGGATATTCCCAGAATGGATGACACCATTCTAGGCCACAACTTTCTAGTTTACTGGAACCCTGATGTGAAATGGCAAGGAGAATTAATTAAAATTTGAAACTTTAAACCCCAGGACACCAAAACTTTTTTCAAAAAGGAATTAAACAGCCTACCTGACACTGTCACTGAGTTGGATGACCATTTTCTTCCAGAAGATTTGCAATATCCTGAACTTCATTCCAAAATCCCCTCTTCAGATTGAGGATTTATTGCTTATTTTTCCAAATTAACTCTTCCTTGTTTATTTGAAGAGAAACAGGCACCTAATAAAATGTGTATTCTGAGATCCCTAATCCTCTTGCACCATGCAAGCACTTCAAAAGTGGTACTCAAAGATGAAAAGATTGAAGATTTAGAAATCATTCAAGATTCTTTAACTTTTGTTTACCATGACTTTTCTGATTTCTTTTAGCTGTTAAGGCAGATAAAATACCTTGTTACCTTTCTTATGATCACAGGATCAAAATCACTGAACCAAACCTGGCACCAAAATCAGTCTGCTCTCTCTTGAATAAAGAATCAATTGCGCTTCAAGAATACATTGTGGAGAATGTATTGAAAGGATTTAATTCTACCAAGCAATTCAAAGAATGGCTTGCCCATCCCCTTTGTTCCAAAAAAAGAGGAAAAACTTTTCCTTTTTCTTGACTACAGGAAACTGAACCAGGTAACCCAGAAGAATGCCTACCCAGAAACTCCTATTTTGCAACTCCTCACTCTTTTCCATGGAGATACTTTTTCTCAAAGTTGGACCTTTGAGGCGCCTAAAAACTAATTTGCATTGCAAAGTTCCATGAGTACTTGACCGCAATGAGAACACATTTTGGTAGCTATGAGTATAACATAATGCCTTTTGGCCTCTGAAACACTCCTTCTAATTTTAAACATTTTGTCAATGACATTTTTTTTGAAATTGTAGAGAAATACCTTGTGGTGTATCTTGATGATATACTTGTCTACTCAAAAAATCTTTAGGATAACATTGCACATGTGCAAGAGGTGTTGCAGCAAATTTGAAAGAATAAACAGTTTGAAAAAGCCTCCAAATTTAAAACCCTTCAAGTTTTCCTTGGATTAAGTAATTTTTACAGGAGGTTTGTTGAGCATTACACCAAAAAGAACATTAATCTTACTAATATTCATCAAAAAGACACTAATTTTTCTTTTTAAAAAACAAGCCACTTTGGAGTTCAAAGCTCTGAAAAAGCCTTCACCACTGCTCCAATCATTCCTCCCGTTCTGTCTTGTTGCCTCATTCATTTCTGTTTTCCTCCTCCCTTGTTTACTTGGTAATTGCTTCAAACCACTCTTCACCTTTCACTTTGCCTTGAAACTTGGAATCAACTCAATTAATCTGGAATTCTGTGGATTTTCCAAAATATGGTGGTGGTGGTGGTGGTGGTGGTGGTAGTGGTGGTGGTGGGGTATTGGTGGTGTATCTATGGAATTGTGGCCAGAATAAGAAAAAAAAACAATTTAATTAAATTAGTATAATTTCATTGATTTAGTTTGTCTCTAGCCTCACTTACCTGGGTTCTTCACTCTGAGAAACTCAATCTCTTGTACTGGCGGAATATGGTTATTTAACACACAGAGAAGACCTTTGAATTTGTACTTCACTTGTGAACACCTCAGGAGTATTGATCAAAGGCTTTATAATTAAAGGAAATGAGCAAGCCACTTTACAAAGACAAAACTGCTTTCAAGTGCCTTGAATACCACAGGCAGAGGTGCTTGGGGAACATCTATTGTTTTTGCAGATACAGTTTTCAAAACAGCAAGAGGAGGATGACAACATGATTAATATAAATCTATTCAGGCAATTAAGTACAGAGTAAGGGTATACAGTGAGGTAAAATTTTTTGGAGTTGATGGGAATTCATCTAGATGCTTGCAGGAGCTTTCAGCTTTATACCCAGGAAAGTTTCACACTCCAAGGTCAAGGCTTATTGTCTCCACCATTGTGATATACCCTTTTCCTCAGTCCAATAAGTGTGACACAAACCAAGCACAACATCAGTGGTGCCTTCCGCTTACTACCTCTGGCTTTTGTAACAACCTTCTAATCTCAGAAACTCAGTATGTAAGGTTGTAATCCATCAGATCTTGATGTAGCCTTTCAAACAACTCAAGAGCATGCCTAAAACTCATAGGTTCTTCATCCCAGTTTATCAAAGAAGCACTTTTGAGAGCCTCAACATTTCTAGAATTCTTTGTTATTTTTGATAAAGAGGAGTGATTTAAACTCAAGGTAATTCCAATGGTGAGATTATCTGTTATTTCATTTGGTATATTCAAGGCAGGTAATACCAGAAAATTACATAGCTTATTCTTCCATTTTATCTGATAGAAGCTAGAAAGAATTTATATAGGAAGTTTTTTCCAGATCCACAATGTAAATCAATGAAAATTAATAGGGTTGAGAAAAATTGCATGAATTCATTATCTGATCAAATACTTCTTTCTGGCTATGATTAAGAGGAGAAATTTATTGTGATTATGATTAATTTATCAAAGAATCTTTTTCTTCCTCAAGTATCCATTTCCTGTTTTACCTTGTTGCATCCATTGATTGATCAAGTCTTGGAAGATTGGGCAAAGATTCTTCAACACTTGTTCCATATTTTTGAAATATTATAGGGGCTATGAATCTTAATATTTCATTTATGAGAACTATTTTATCTCTGAATCCAGGAAAAATTACATCATAAAACATAAAATTGAAGGAAGAATTACATACTATTAGTGGTTTTTGGGGCTGAAGAATTTCTAAAAGAATTTGAAACAACCTCTTTAACTCAGAAGTCCAAAGATATTCCTAATATTCTTCCATTTTTCTTTTAAAATTGTTATCATAATCAAGGGGACCCTGTACCAAGGATGCTTCTCTGGAAATTTAGTAAGAAATTCCATTGGGCTTTTTTAGATTATCAAAAGAAGTAGCACCAACATGACTATTCAGAAACAAGCTCAGAGAAAAAATTTCAGCATCTTCATTTTAAAAAGTGTAAATAATCCCAATGTATAAAACTCTCTGTCTTGGCCCAAATTCTCTAATCTGGCTGGGATTCCAGGTGAAATGTTGTGGAAATTCAGATTATTTAATGGTCCATTCAGATGGATCAATTGGAATAGGATTAATTTTGAAGTATTATGTGAGCATGGTTTTGGATTTTTTTCATCTTTTAAAAGCTTTATCCAGGGCTTCAGAAGGATCAAAAATGACTATTTTTATTTCATGAAAGTGAATTTCCAATTTTATAAAAGCAGGTGAAAGGGCAGAATTTAAAAGAAACAATTCCCCAGCATTCCTGAGAATGGGAAACCCATCTTGAATCCCTAAAATGGTTTATTTCATCAAATTTTTCCCCAAAATCAACAGTAACCCATTCATCGCCCTTTTAAAGCTATTTTTAGAGATATTGGTCATCTGAGATACCTGCAAATTCTTCTACATTGATGTAAAATAAGTATTTCTCCAGTAGGTAGGGATTGTAAGGGACAACCAAGAAATTCTCAATTTGAGGGTTGTTTTGGTAGTGTTAGCATGATATTGTAACTCTAATTTGGTGTATTTGATAGATAGAATATTTTTTTCATCCATCATTTTTTTAGGGCAGAAGTCTTTGGGGTATCTCTTTCTGGATGTATATCCATACAAGGGGATTCAAGGTTGAAGATATCACATGGAAAATGAATAATGTGCCTCTTTCAATTCTTGAAAAATATCAGGCTGAGTCTTTTCATAATTAATATATTAAAAGAAAATGATTTTAATTTTTACAGATATTCTGGGCTTGTGGCCATGATGGAGGATCAAAATAAGTTGTTTCAGAGCTACCTGGAAAAAAGTGGGTTTTTTACAATATCCTATATAAATCTTTATCCTCTATCTTTCTCCTTTATCAACCCTGATAATTCATTCACTCATCCTCATTTATCCTCCCTGAATGATTCTGAGGTCCTTTCTACTCATATTGTCTTGTCTACATCCATCAGAAAAGGGTGATGTTGAATTCACAACTCCAGTCGTGTGGGAGTTGTGTAGGGCCCTACACAGCTCAAATGAGCCGTGGGGCCCATAGACAACTACAAAGGGCTGTTCCAAACACGCGCGACCCCAAGGGGGTTGTGTAGGAGCCCTTTACCCCCCAAACATGGTGATTTTGCGCCGTGTACCCCTGTACAAGGCTCAAAAACCCTGTTTTTGGGGGTGCGCAACCCCCCAGAAGTTGTGCCAGAATTTTGGGCACCCCCTGGACTACACTTGGGTTCCTTCAACCCAAATTTAGTATCAATGCATACTTTCTTGTCTTTTTACTTGTCTTTTTCTTGGTGTTTTTACTTTAGGGCTTGTCAAGTTACTTGTCTTTTTTTTGGTATTTTTACTTTAGGGCTTGTCAAGTTACTTGTCTTTTTCTTTGGTTTTTTTACTTTAGGGCTAGTCCAGTTACTTGTGTTTTTTGGGTCTTTTTAATTTAAGGCTAGTCCATTGGATAGTCCCAGTTTTTTTTGTTCTTTATTTATTTTTAACCAATTTTTAACCAAAAAATCAACATTTTTTGATTTCTTTGATTTTTTGGTTGATTCCTGTTTTTTGGAAGGTTTTTTTGATTCATAGGTTATGTTAGTGCCCTTTCATTCCATTTTTTTTTTGGCTCACCGCAGTCCGGTGGCCTGTGGGATGCCACATGACTACATGTGAGCCGTGTACAACTCCACACGGCTCAAATGTAGTTGTGTGGAATCCATAATGCCTTTGGACCAGGATGGGTTGGCTGCGCAACTCTTTGAGCTGCGGGGGGTTGTACGTGGCTCAATGAGACGTGAATTTATCATTTCCCATCAGAAAAACTAGCATCTGGATCTGGAGGGATGATTGATGGTATGATAGATGAATACATAATTTAAGGTTACTCAGCAGCCTCTCAAGAACTGAAGTTATTCTTCTTGGAATTCATTTGATGGTAACTTTTGGTGGCTATTTACAGGCATGAATTGAAATAGTCTCAGAAGTGTATCAATGGAACAAATAGGGCTCAGCAGAGGGAAGATGCAGGATTTGCAGCACAATAAGGACAAGAGACAAGCCCAAACTTTTTCCTAGTCTGGTGGAGGTTGATTAGGGCTCAGAAGCAGGAAGATACAGGATCTACAGCACAAAGGGAAGAATGCTGAGCCTAAATTTTGCCTTTTGCAGATGTGAAAGGCCTTGTGGCATGGGGATGGGAGCCAGCTACATTCCAAAAACTATGGAATTAGGATATAAAAATTGGGGCTGTATGTACATACATAGGTTCCAAGAAGATTATGGCAAAAACAAGCAATAAGTGGACTATCAAGCATGCATTTGAGAGATCAAATAAGGGGTATAAATGGGGGTTAAAGATGGGATAGCTGATTGTTGGGACAATAGTGCATGAAGATCAAAGGTACAGTATGCAGAGATTGAGGGGCATCTGCCAAGGAGGATCAACAGGAATCTTTGGAGGTAGGAATATTGTGACAGATCACTTAGTAATACTATTGGAGATTGCAAGAAATGTTGTAACATGCATGGGGATGGATTGGGTCTAGGTTTATCATACCTGGGATCAGTCAAAGTAAATTGCAGAGGTGCATAAGGAGGAAAGGTAGCACAGAGGAAGTCTTTTGTTAATGTTATTCTTTGTTCTTTTAGTCTGTTTCAGGGTTGTATATATGAGCCATTGTGTTTACCTATCTACAAGGTCATTGAATCTGATTGGATCTTATTTAATTTCATCTTATTCAAACCTATTGTAGAAGGAGATCATCAAAATTATGAATTTTTATTGCAGAGAAATAGTGAAAACAAAAATTAAAGGAAACTTAAAGGTTTAGTTCAGGGAAATCTTTGCAGAGTTGTATCTAAAGAGACTTTCAGAGCAGTTTTATTAGTTATTATTTACAGATCTTGGGTATATTGGGGAAAGAGTAGAATCATTCCCAGACTGGAGAAGGATTGTGGTGTATATTTAGCCCTTTCCACTCTATTGTGCCACAAATGTGGGGTCCGAATTGGCAAACTTTTTGTTTTCCTCAAAATAACTATTAGGATTTAATTCTGAAAGTTCTAGTTTTCCACATTCCTCCTCTGCGGGAAAAACTAGCCCAGTGTCCCCTCTGCTTAGGAAAATGGGGTTTTTTAAATTAGGAAACTCCAAGAGGAAGCCCAAGGAGAGGTGGAGGGAGGGACCACACTCAGGCTTCAGTGGTGGAAAAAAAGAATTTCAAGCACATTCCAAAGTACTGGCTGAATAGGAAGAGCACAGGTAGAGAATAACAGAGGACAGGGGCATTTGGATGTACTGGAGAAAGGCTGGAACTGGATTGGGAACATTTTTTGTTGGAATTGGGGGTAGAAAACAGTATTTTTCAGGCCAATGGTTGGGTTTGGAAGAAGTTGATCAGGGGAAAAGTGAAGGACCATGTTAGGGGTGCAGTGGAGTTTATTCCAAGGTTCTAGTTGACTAGGGAGAAGAATCTTTGAAGGAAGTTATTGCAGGTTGGTAAATTTTGAATAGAATCAATGGAAACTGCAGATCAATAGTAGGGGATGGGAAAATCCAGGGGGGAGTTGGAAAATTAATGCAGAAAGAAAATGTCACTCAATTCAAGAGGCAGAGAATTAAAAATAAAATGAAGTGAATTTTAAAAATAGATTTGGAGGAAATGGTGGGGAAGAATTTTTCAGTGCAAATAAGTACAAGTGCCGATCACCTTATTTGGCTCATACACTGGATTTTTTGTGGAAGGATGAAATTAGGACAAGCAGGGGAATAAAGAGATTGACAGAATACCAAGTTTGTGTCTAGTAACCAACTATAGGGTATGAAGCAGATTGCAGATTGGGCAGGTAATTTTTGGGACAATATGTGAACATTGAGGACAAAAAATTCAGAGATAAACAGCTATTGGCTAAGGAGGATTGAAAATTGTCCTCTGAGGAAGGCATTTTGGGGTGGATTGGCTAGTAAAATATTGAAGATTGCAAGCAAATGGGTGATTATGAATGCAGATATATTGGTGTATTGGATCTTATTGGAAATTCCAATTGGGGAAGCTTGGAAAAATTACAAAAAGCTGTTCAGAAGGACCAGTCCAAATGTGGACTTTTATCTGGGGTGGTCCAGGTTTCCTCATGTGATTTGTGAAGTGGCTGCAGATAATTTTTTGCTTTTGTTCTTAGTTTTTCATATCCCAGATTGTGTTTTCTCTCAGTTTCTCTCAGCTTTCAATCAAGTTTCTGTTTGTCTCATGTGTGGGTATGGCTAAATTTTTTTCAGAATTCTTTTTCTCTCTCTTTGTAGGGTGGTATGTAGAATCAAGTGGATTCTCTCTGGGACAGGCCAGATACCATCTATTTCAAAGATTTTTCAAGAAAAAAGGGTGGAAAATACAATAATTTTTTTAGATTACAGAATAAAAATTTAAAAAAGTGGTTTTTTTAAGTTGGAAGAAAAAGGAACCAGAAAAGAATTTGATGGATCTATCCGCCAGCCCAGTGATGCTTGTAGAGGAGTTCCCTCTGCTCTGCATCCAGAATTCCAACCAAACTTTGAAGTACTGCCAGGATCCAGTCATCAAACACCCAAAGATAGTTGTTGAGTTTGTCTTCACCAATCCCACAGCCAACATGATAATTGTTGCTCAGTATTGCCTGGTACTTGAGACACAGGCAAAAACCATGCAAGGAACAGGATTGAAAGGAACCCAAAGATCAAGTCAAAAGGTGGGGAAAGGTTCCACAAATGGCCGGGGGTGGGATTGGTGAAGGATTAGACAGGGCCTCCAGTGTGAATTTCAGAGATGGGAGGGGCCAAAGGGGTTTTCTAAAAAAAAAAATAACATATGGGGAGCCAGCAGCAAGTTGGAGCTGGTTAAAATCACTGGTTGGAGTGATCCATCCTCTGCAGGCAGAGGAGAAACCAATGTAGTTGAGGGGGGAGGTGGAGTTTTGGGGCAGAAGAGAGGAACCAATGGTGGCGGGATTGGGAGGGTGGCCACCTGGACAAAGCTGGGGGCCAGGTCTGGACCACAAGGGACTTGTCCCAGGCCAAAGTTCAGATTTTGCCTGGGGCCCCAAGCCCAAGTGGTATCCACCCAATCAGTGGCAATGGCAAAGTCCACCAAGCACAGAGGAGGAGAAAGTCAATTGGTCAACTCCCCAACCAGGGAGAGCAAGGTGGTGCACTTGTTTTCCAGGTCCCAGTCTTGCATATTGATGAGTTTTTCATCAGCATCAAAAATCAAGTTGGCCATTGGACTTCAACGGTAGGCACAGATGAGAAAAGGAGTGGGATAGGGTTGCAAGGATCCAGGGAAAGGGCAAACAATCAAACATATTTGATGGCAATGCCTACAGGCCTAACAGGCTGGGCAACCAGAAGTGCGGGTGGATGTCCTATGCCTTCTTGTACAATATTTTTAGGAAGTTGGGATGGTAGAAAAAGTTGGGTGGGTCTCAAAGAGGGGATGGATACAGTTGGGTTTAATTTTGGGAGAGGGGCAGATGTTGCAGTAATCCTGGGGATAGGATTAAGGTTGTGAAGGGGTTAGGTGGCTATTTAAAGACATGAATAGACATAGGCTCAGAAGTGGGTGGATGTGGGATCTGGAGAAAAATCAGTATTAAAACTGAGCTCAAAATTCCTCTGAGTCTGGAGGAGGATGAAAAGGGCTCAGAAGAAGGATGATGTGGGATCTGAAACACAAAGGGAAGAATACTGAGACTAGCTATTGCTTTTTGCAGAGGTGAAAGGTCTTGCAGCACAGGGATGGGAGCCATCCACATTCTACAAAATATGGACCTAGGATACTGACATTGAAAATATATGTACATAGGTGTGGAGAAGCTTATGAAAAAAGCAAGAAATCAGAGGAATATCAAGTATGCAAGGGGTTTCTGGATTTGATAGGTGTTTTTTGGACAATAGTGCATGAAAATCAAAGGTGAAGTATGAAGAGATTGAAGGGAATCTTTCAAGGAGGATTGACAGGGATGTTCCAAGGTAGGCATATTGGGGCGGATAAAATAGTAAGACTATTGGAGATTTCAAGAAATTTTGCAACATGTAGGGGGACAGATTGGGTCTAGGTGCACCATACCTGGGATCAGTCAAAATCAATGGCAGAGGTGCATAAGGAGGAAATGCAGTGTGGAGGAGGTATTTCATTGATGTTCTTCTTATTTCTTTTATTCTGTTCCAGGTTTTAATATATAAGGCAATTGTATTTAAATATCTACAGGTTCATTGAATCTGATTGGATCTTATTGAATTGAATCTTATTGCATCTTATTGTAGAAGGAGCTCATAAAATTTAGGAATTTTTATTGCGGAGTAATAGCACAAAAAAAATTAAAGGGAAATTAAAGGTTGTTTTCAGGGAAATTTTTTCCAAGTTTTTTCTAAAAATTCTTAAAGAGCAATTTTCTTAGTTATGATTTTCAGAGCTTGGGTATAGGGGGGAAAGAGTAGAATAATTCCCAGAATAAATCAGTTTTTTCCACTATTTTGCGCCACAATTTTCAGGAGTGCCTCAGATCACCATCCAGTCAAAGTCAATATCAATTGATAAAGTCCTCAATAAATGACCTAGATCATCTGATCAATCTTGAATTTGGATGTATAAGTTGGAATTGGATCAATTGTTAAGAATATTGAGTGTAGGAAAGGTTCCATCCTAAGCCTAAAAAGGGTGCAAAGACTATTGTTCTAATCATCTCTCAAAGCTCTAGATTCTTTTTGATATCAAGTAGAGCTTGGAAAATTACCATTTGGGATCTTGAATCAGGTGAAAACAGGAAAACCATCTTGTTTGAAGGCCCTGTGATGAGTGCCCAATTCCATCCCATCAGCATGTGGGCATGTGATGCTTATACTTACCCAACTAATTATACCAGCATGCATTTCTAAACATTGTTATCATTATTATGATCATTTTTTAAACCACATGTGCAATTTCATTGATTTAATTTTTTTCTTGGGAAATGATAAGAAAATGGGTCATTGTGACACTTCAGAGTAAAGAAGAAGAAATCCTTGTTGATCTCTGCTTTCAGGGTAGAAATTGGGGATTATAATATGGGAAGGTTGGTAAAACTAAAGATTTGGAAGAAAATTGATCACAATCCCAAGAACTATGTGCAGATGGATTTATATACCTTTTTCCAAAAGAATCACTAAGCAAATAATACTTTGTACACCTAGTTTATAGGTTTTATGTTATGGATATATATCTGAATGTATTGCAAATGGATTAAATAGAGATTTATATTGGTATATTTTCTTTGATTATTCTTTTTTGAAAGAAATCAATAACTCAATGGATGGATTTAAAAAGAAAACAGATCAAAAAAATCCAAGTGAGAAATAAGAAGAAAAATCAAATTTTCAGACAATCAAAAGAAAAATATTTTGTTCAGAAAAGGGAGGAATAAGATTCAATCTGGTGAGGTAAGACAACTGAAGGTCTGTAAAAATTGTTCTTGTAACACGGGGTGACAAGCTGCCCTCAATAGGAGCTGGCTGAACCAATGGCTGATTGACAGTGGCACAAGTAAAGAAAATGGTATGAATCCACCTGGTACAGGTTTTAGGTGCCAAAATAAGAGCCAGGCTGATCACAGCTTTAACCAAACCAAAAATAATTTTTAAATTTAATTCCCAGTGAGATGACACAAAGGATAATAGTTCAGGAGAATTCTGAAAATGACTGCAGTTTAAGGGAACACTTGGATGTCAAATAGTCAATAGCATTGGGATTTTAGCAAAGGTTTGGAATTTGGGGCACCATGATGCACAAAGAATTGAGGTTGATACATAATTGATACCATAATTACAAATTGGCAAGAACCTTGGGGATAGTTGTAAAGTAAGATCTGAATTATTCAGCAGGGAGGAATGAGATTGAGTTTCATTTAAATGAGGGGAAAACAGATGAGGGTATGGGTGGGAATGATGGTCCAATTGACCCTGGGAAGGAAGAAGAGGGAGGCTGTGGCATGGGAAAATATTCAAGATAAGTTTATCTTGCCTGAGATAACTAAAAGTAATGAATAATCAAGTGCTGAGAGTGAGATTACCCTTTTACAAGCTGATCATGGGAACAGGGATGGAAGAGAGATGGGGACTTTGAAAATTGGTTGGATGCAAACAAATTACTTGATTTGGTTTGAGCAAATCAAGAGATTGAGTTGATAATTTGTTTTGGTTGGATTGATTGATTGGATTTATTTTATTTGTTTTTGTTCAATTTTAATGATATCTAGTTGAATAGGGTTGAAGAGGATGGAGGGATGTCACAAATGATCATGATTAGTTGATTGTGGTCTGGAAAGATTTCTTCAATGAATGCATAGGATGATGTTTTTCTGGACTTGGATGAGATTGAGATGATTCATTTTGAATGAGGAAATGGAACAAGTTAGATTAATGGTGTTGTGTTTCATGGGATGGGATAAGATATGAAAGTAGGTTTATAATGGGTAAGGCCCATTGGGTTGACTGAGGATTGGAAAATTGGAAGTCTGGTGGTGATTTTTGGTTTTTGACCTTGTTTTTTTGTTGTTTTTAATGTAGGGTTTATCAGGGTTTGCATGTTTTTTGTTTCTTGGATTATTTTTTTTTGCTTTGATATGATGATGAAATGGAGGGGTGGAAGGGTGTTTTGCATGTTGATGGATGAAGATTAATAAATGGTGGTTTTGGTTTTTGAAACACCATCTTGAAATATACCAATTAGGGCATATCAGAGTTAGCAAACCCGCCATTTCTTTTTTGACCAAAGCCACCATTTTAATGGCAGGTTTCTGAAATAAAAATAAACCATAAATGGTTTATTTCAAGATGGTGTGTTTCATGGAAATGACGGATTTCAAAAAAAAAACTCTGACATTTATGCATCATCATCCATCCACCATCCATGGCATGGAAAAAAAACCACCCACACCTCCACATCAGAAATTCCACACCAACCCCATCTACATTGGTTTTCTTCATCCCTTCACATCTCTATTGCTTTGCTTGATTGCTTCATATCTCAATTGCTTCACAAACATCCAATCATAATCTCATTACCCCACATAAAATCAAACTCTTTCTCAACATGTCCAATCAAAATTCCTGGAAGCAAGTTGAAAATGCAAGCAAGATGACTGAAATTTTTGTATTATTTGACTCTGAACTCTTATTTGGAATCAAATGGGTAAGCTTTGAAATTTATATTGGAAAAGCAATTAATGGTTCCAAGAAGACAGACTCTCCACAACCCTACTTATGGAAGGCAAAAGCATTATCTCCTCCCTGACTTAAGATTACAGCAATTGTTCCAAATTTTGTTTCCTTCATTCATGTAACTTTTAGATTTGATTGAAGACCAAAAAATCTTCCACAAAAAGTCTTGGAATCCTCAACGCAATCTGGCTATCCAAGTGGCCATTTCTCCTTGTAGATTGGTATCAAATTAAAATTTAGCCGCAATTCATTGATTAGAAAATATATTATCAGTTGGTTATGTAACCATTGACTTATACACCAAAATATTCATGATTGCTATCTAGTCTTTCAATCTCTCAGTCCTTTGTTAGAAAATGAAAGAAGAACCCAAGGAGATATCTCAAGTAATTGAGACTGAAGGATTTCCCAGTTGAATTGGTTTTGTTTATGTAACCACTATCCCCTTGAGTCAAAAACCCAAGCTAGATGGCAACTACTATTTTGATTGGAAAAAAAGGCAATTGATTCATTTCTTTTCCACAGCCTTTGATAACACCTTTGATCACACACTGACAAAATATTTTTTTATCTATTTGTATAGACACTCTGTGGCAATAAAACTTGTTTGTGATAAAAAAAAGAAGTTCACATCCCTACATGCTGGCCTTCCAAGTTCTTTTCATGATTCATATGTTTTCAATCAGATGCAGATTACCTAACAACAAGAGAAGTAATTTTACCAAGATCAATAAATTCTTGCCAATTCAGCTCATGCTATCAGGAAATATCTGGTTCCAGCTTATCAGAATGCTTCTTCCAATGATCTAGAAAAAACAAATTTCAACTATAACCTTGCTCAATTATGTGTTTGGATTGAAAATGAAATTGGTGAGCTGAAAGGAAGATGGGACAGATTAAGGGAAATACAAAACCAGCTTCAAAATCTCAAAGACATGAAGATTCTCATCAACTGGATTATCAGTTGTTTAATTCTTCACAACCTTCTGGCCAACATCAAAGATGAATGGGACAAAATATTTGAAGAAGATATTCCAAATCCTCCTCAAGTCATCCCTGTCTCATCTTTTCCCTTGTCTTCTGCCATGAGAGAGTGGATTCTATCCCCAAAACTTTCTCACTTTGATGAGTAAAATTCTGTTTCAAAATAGGTAAATTTTACAATCAAAGTATTTTTTATGTATTTTTCAACCAAAAATCCTAGGCTGACTTGTTTATTTTTTAATAATACATATATATGTTTTTTGGTGGACTTAGAAAAAACAAAAAAAAACTCCACCTGATACCTTACCACTCACACAACCACTCACCATTCCACTCCTTCCTCCCCCTCACCAAACCACTGGTCCACTCATTCCTTCTCCTCACCAAACCACCTTACTCACCACCTTCAACTCAAAGTCGGCCCTGGTCCTCCTCCTCTGGCTTCTGCTCCCAATCCATCAACCAATCATCCAGGTAAGTCCCCCTCTTCTCCTCCTCCTACTCCCTCTCCTCAGCCTCCTCCTCATTTCAATCAATTGATCCATCAAATCCAGGTAGACCCCAAGTACCTTCAAAGCCATCCTTCCATCTGCTATTTGATCAATAGTGCTCCCTAGGTACGTCCTCCTCCTCCTTTTCAATTGATTGAATGACCTCCTCTTCCTTGTCAATTAATTGATTGAAGTACTCCTCAATTTAAATTGATAAATCTATTGAAAATAAATCAAACTCCTCCTTGGCAATCAATCGACCTCCTCCTCCTCCTCCTGGGCAATTGATCAAATGACCATCTCCTCCCCTTCCCCTTGTTAATTGATCTATTGATTTTCTGTCTCCCCCTCCTTGATTTATTGATTGATCATCCTGTTCCTCCTCCTCCTCCTCCTTTCCCTCCTTTTCAATCCATGATACTGATGATTAAAAAATTTGGCTGAACTTTTTTTTTATTTGGTTAGGATCCTTGAACATTATTTTTTTTCTATGTTTGTTGATAATCCACCTTGATCATAAAATGACTAATGATGGTTTTTTTGTTTCTTTTTTTTGATTATATGCCATGCAAAACACTCTTTAAACCCTAGTTCCTTCTACACCGGTCCTTTTTTGGACCACCAATTCTTCTCCCACAACCCTCAAAAGGTTACAAAATGATTTTAATCCCTTCTTGATCCTCAACCAAAAGTATGTGGATGGGAGGGGAAAAGATGCAGGGAGATGATTTGACAAAAAATATAGAGAGGCGGAAAGAATAGGTATTGTTGGCAAAAGAGGGCTCAAAAAAGGGATTCTGAAACCTCTTTAGAAGTAGCTAAGGATGGTATTGATGAATAGGTTGGGTGGTTGGGAAAAATTATAAAAAATTTGGATCTGTATCCCATAATTGTTTCCCAAAATAAAAAGAACAATGAAAAGCCCTCCCCAAAAGAGAAGATCAAAAAATTCAATTTCTTCTGCTCCGCAAAATTGATTTGTCTTGATGAATCAAATCACAACTCTTGTCAGCCACACAACAAATATACTTGTCAAAATGTCTGAACACCCCATTTGTCTTGTTAGTACAGTGGTTAAGACCGGACTAATCTTCCATAAACAGACACTAAGGTCACTAGTTCAACCCACCATTGATCCAGGAATGAATAATGGTAAAGATTTATGTAGTAAATTTTGATGATATTTTATAATAATTTGTAAGTGTGTTTTTATGAGTATTGATTATTGAATTAAAAAATTGATAATATATAGTATCAAGATGGAGATTCAATAAAAATTTAAATTGAGTTATGAGGAATCAGATGCTTCCCAAATATTGATATAGAAGTTTCCAATATATTCCATTCTTTTGGGAATGAGTTTAAGTAATTACATTAATCCATACTCCCTAATCTGTATAGATAAATTGCATAATTTTAATCTTATCCCTCTTTGGGGGTATTGATACTTTAATATACTCCACTGAGCCTTGAGAGCTTCCAATGAGAGGGCCCTGAGCTTTTTTGTAAATTATAAATGTTGTTATATAATTGCCAAGAGTTTACATACTCTACATGTATAATTTCTGCCAAGGTAATAGCAATTAAAAGGTAAGTACATGCCAAGGTTATCAATTTATATTCAAATTGAGATATTTAATCATTATGAGGTGCTCTTGCACTTATGAACCGTCCATCTGATTGATTTTTAATTCCCAAGACCAATTAATTAACCCTTTGGGTATGTAAATGGAAACTTTACATTGAAAATCCCCCCCAATGAGTACAAGTAATTTATTTCTCATTGTGTATGATATAATGGGGTCCTGAGCCCTTGAGAACAGAAGCAGGGAGAGCTTAGCACTCCTCTAATGATCCCTTGAGTCCCCTGAGTGCTCCTGTTACCTTGAAAGAGGAGGGTATTTACCCTATAGACCCTTCCTCAGTTATTTATTATTTATTATTGATCCAGTATACAGCAAGAGTTAACAAGTCCACTGACCTTACTCTAAAGGAGAAGATTGAATAGGGCCTTAAACTTAAGTATAAAAATCATCAAATAATCAACTCCTCAACTCAAAGTTGGTGTGGGAAGTCCTTTGGATTTGTAAAATTTATTTTTACTTTAAAGGGTGTGAGTTTATTGTTATAAAAGAAAGCTCCTTTAGGTTTTATTCAATTAGATCCAGGTCCCTTATCTCTTTATACAGATTAAGGTGTGGCCCTTTACCCATAATACTCTGTTATTATTTGAGGTGTGTTGTTTTGTAACATTTTTCCTGTTGTAATATTGATTTTGTCTTATTTTTTCAGGTTCAACCATGGCCAAGTGTATCATTAGAGGTTAAGTCCCTGACAAGTCTCTTGTTTCAGTAATTGAGTTTTTCCCTTTGAATAAAATCTCTGAGAAAGATAAGAAGAACATCAAATTTTTTGCAACTTTCCTTCACCAATCAAAAAGATTTGTCAACACTGTTGGTCCCTCAAGATCTTAGGGTGGAACAATGTGGGCAATTGGATGGAAAAAATTGATGCACCCTTTTGGATTATATGGAAGATATTTAAAGAAAGCAGCAATTCAATCTCCCCCTCAAGAATTTAATTTTCTGAACCTCAATTCTGACAAGGTATCTCAAAATTTTAGGCCAAATGTTCCAAAAATTATCCAGAAGTACCTTTGAATCAAATGGTGATTCAATGATGGACAACAATATCCCCTACTTCTCTTCTTTGGAATTGGGAACCTGCCTTACTCTTTTGGGATGTTCCCTGCACATCAACTTCACATACAATTCCTTTGACAACTCTACTCATATTGAACATGGCAATGCTTCTTTGTATACCTTTTTATTGTTGGTTCAAATGAAAAAAATTCAATGGACAAGTCATTAACAACAATGACAAATATCAAGTTTCCAATGGCTAATTTTTATTTCCTGACTTGGGTTTTGGTATTGATTTCAAAAAAAGGGTATTGTTAAAATAATTTGGGAAGCAAATAAGTACAAGCACTGTAATTTTTGTTTTATGGAAAATGCAAATCATACAAGAATGGCCAGGTCTATGAAAATCAACAAAAGAACTTGGAAAACTTGCAGGGACTCAAACAGTGGCAAAATATACTCTAGAAAAAAAAATATATAAAAAAAAAATATTTGTTTATTGGTGGGGTTAAAAATAGTCTCTAAATTTGTTTCAATCAAAAATATATTTTTTGTCTTTCTTTTTGAAAATTTTAGCCAAGTAAACTTATTTACAAGCCCAGAATTGAATAAAATGCTGTATTTCTTCAAATTTTCTACTGCTACCAATACATGCCAAGGCTATGGATAACCTATCTTTTTGTTCCATTGCCAGTAAATCCCTCTCCTTTTGTTTTTATTCCTGTTGATCCTTCTCCTCTTCCTCTTTTTGAAACTCCAAATCAGCTTGTTTCAATCTCCACTTGGCATCAAATTTTTTTTTGATAAGCCACACTCTCAGCTTTCTGCTTTTGACCATCAATGGTCAGTTGATGATCCCACCTCTGCTTTTTAAATTCAAGTTTTTCAAATTAAATTGGTAATTTAACTGGTTTTTGTAGGTTAATATCAATGAGATGGCTTTCAAAATCAAGGATATTCCATGTATTCACTTACTTGAATCTTGCTTCTCCATGATATCTTCAAAATCAGAAAAATTGAAATTGTTTCTCCTCTTTTGAAGCCTATGGGGTTGATTCCAATTGAATTGGAGGCCTTTTGCTTTCATTGCGCAGAGGAGGTTTGTGTTGTAACATCATCACTCCTATTTGAAGGTGATTTGGGAGTCCCCATTGGCTTAAGTGTTTGTATTTTCAGGAAAGCATGAGAATGTTTTTTTACACTCCAAAACAGTCAGGATTAACCATAAATGGCAAGAAATTTATTCCTCAATAAAACATATGTTGATTTTAATGGCAATAGTGAAATATCTTGCTCCCAATAGGCCAAGTTTTTGAGTTCTTCCAACCCGGGAAGGGAAAAATCTAAAGAAGTGAGGGATCCATGCAAGGGTTTGAATTGATGATTGAAGCTGATGTAGAAATGATTGGAGATGGTTGTGTGGTAATTTCCTCCTTGGAATCAGATTGGGTCAACTAAATGGTTTCATTAGGATCAAGATTTCTAGGCTGAGAATCCACAGCCAAGTCCTCAGCATCAACAGAATAAGATTTTTGGGCATAAAAGTCAGCTAAGGGGGTGATGTTGGCCTTATTTAAAAATATTTTATCAATTGGAATACAAGAAGGAAAATTGAGTCCAAATTATCAACCACCAAGTTGATTCCCTTGGCTTTATAAAATTTGGTGATACCAAAGCCAGTGGAGATTGAAATTGAGTGGGCCTTTTTGTACTTGGCTCAATAGTTCTTGAATTTCTCCCTTATATGTTTGGATGAAAGATCAAGCCTAACTTTGGTTTTATTCTTTAATTCATTAACAATCAGGAGATAAAAATAAACCTTAGGGAATGGAGTTTGGCCAACTTTTGTTTCACTGCTGGATGCAAATCAAGCATCATAGTTGGAGGGAATTTGAATCCAGCCAACCAGGATGATTCCATCAGCTCTCTTGAGCTGAATTGAGCATTTGGAAGCTGATGGAGAAGGATTGTTTTCTGTAGATTTCATGGGGGATGTTTGCTTTTGTGCATTGGATTTTTGTGTGGAATTGTGGGGGGAGGTTTGCTGAGGGGCCATTTGAAAATAGTAATAGGGATCAAGGGATGAAGCAATGAGAGCAATAAAGCAATGATAGTTAGGAATTGATGAGAGAAATAAGTGGTGAGAGGGTTAAAGTGATGAGAGTGAGGGAGCTATGAGAGAAATAAGTGACAATAGCAATAATTGATGAGAGGTTGAAAGTGATGAGAGTTGTTAAAATACGTATGCACTTACGCGTGTGCTATGTATAAGTGTAATCCAAATGGGATGCACATATGGGCCTCTCCGGCCCATTGGACACTCACACGGACCATACGGGCCTGTGTGGATGTCACGGATTTGGGGAAACTGGCCTCAAAACGTGTGAAACAGGCCTATTGGTACACGGGCCCTAACGGTTTAGGTGAGGTATATGGGAAAATACAGCCATATGGGCTTTTATGGGCATAATTGGGCCCAAGGTTTATTTTGGACATACTTGGCCAGAAGGGCTGGCCCGCCAAAGTATGGTTTACTTAGTTTTTGGGCTTGGGGCAGCCCATTGAGGCCGCCACCCGTGTTGCAGCCCGGTTGGGGCTGCTGCCCCTGTTGCCGCCCGCTTGGAGCCGCTGTTTTTGCTTACGGCCCATTTATGGGGCCCAACAGCCCACGCAGGGCCGTCGTAGGGGGCAGGGGGACTAAAAATGGAGCCCCCCCACCCCAGTCACGGCTGCCGTGCAGGGTGGCAGCCGCAGGGCTGGTGGCCCCGGCTCCTCCCCCTCCCCTTGCTTGCCATTGCAAGGAGGAGGGGGAGGGTTGGTTGGATGGAACCAGCCAGCAACCGGTCATGGTGGGGGGGGGGACTTGATCACCCCCCACCAAAAGTGGCGGCTAGGCCGGTTGCATCAATGCAACCGGCGGTGGGGGGGAATTCACCACCCCCCCACCATCAAAGGGGCGCTCTCCCCCCCCCTTTACCAAGGGGGAGGAGCGACGGGCTGGAGGGGACCTGCCCACCCCCCAGCCCACCTTACCTTGACAACGCCCTGGGGGTATCAACCCCCAGGGCCCCTGGTAGGGGGCTTTGAAGGCCCCCTCCAGGGATCTGTGAGAAGGAGGGGGGGAAAACATGTCTGCTGGTCACCCCCCCCCCCCATGTGTCTCTGAGACCGGACCCAGGTGTGTCCTGGGTCCCTCCTGGCCATTTGTATCGCCAGGGGCTGGTTGCATGAGGCAACCAGCCAGCATGTGAGGTAACAGGCCGGTTGTAATAGAAAACCGGCCAGGGTTTTGAACATTTAAGGGGCTGGTTCAGCCCCATTGAGGTGGAAACACCAGAAATAACCGGAATAGGCTGTTCGTAAGGGTACAGGGACTGATGCCATGCGGGCTGATGTAGCCCAAACCAAGTAACAAGGCCTGTGTAGCCTGCAGAGCTCTTTTGGAGCGGAAAATTTGCCTTTTGGCTTGTTGTATCATGGGCTCACAAGAGCCCAATCTTTTGTACTTAAGGAGCTCTTCTCCCTGCTGTTTTACATCATCCACTTCATCATCCAATCAAATTCATCACCAATATCATCCAATGTATTGCCCAATTGTGAGAGCCCATCAGCAATTATTGACACAAGGTGTCCAGCATTTCTTTTGGTTTAAATACTGCTCATTTTCCTAAGCTAATTGCTGGCCATAATTATAACACATTATCAGTACCAACATCATCATTACTTCCAAGCCATATAGACCCTTGTACCTTACACTGGAGAACCTCAAAGACCTCAAGTTTTCCAAGAAGATGTCCTATATCCCTGATGTTAGCTCCACCAGGATAGTTCTCAACAGTCAGAATTATAATGCTTGGGCTTTCCTTATGGATAGTGAGCTGGATATCATCTGTTGTGGGGAGATAATGGATGCAGATGACACTTTGATCAGTTCAGAAGTGGAGAAAAAGTCTTATCATCTCATCATTAGGCATCTTGATGAGAATCATGTCACATGGGTTGCCAATACTCTTAGAGAAGATGAGAGAAGGAGGGGCAGCATCCTTTGGAAGTTGCTTAAGTCCAAGTATGCTGGTGATTCTGTTCACCAGAAGGGTATGGCTTTCAATAAACTGTTCAAGTTACTATATTCAAATTGCAAACAGTTTGTTGCAGAGGCTAGGTCTAGCATAGCCAAGTTTAATTCATCAGGACTTAACATGGATCCTGAGTGTTTGTCACTCTTAATCCTTCAGAAGCTACCAAATGAGTTTGATTCTTTAGTCAGAATTATTTCTCAATTGGATTCTCTTCCTGGGGAGGAGGATGTGCTGAAAAGGATTGAAAAGGATGATCTGCAGTTCAAGATGAAGGGGGGTTCTGGAACAGCCCTTGTTGGAAAGACTGGAAAATCTTGCAAGAAGGCAAAAAAGGATTTTTCCAAGGTCTTATGCTATAATTGTCAGAATAAGGGGCATTATGCTAGGATTGTAAGTAGGCCAAGAAGAGGAAGAAGTCCAAATAGAATTACAAGGAGGTCAATCTCACTACTGAAAACGTTGCAATGGTGGCTTTTGATGGTCCAATGGAAATGGTTCTTGGAGAAGAAGGTCCCAACAAAAAGGCCAAAATTGATGAGGATCAAGAAATGGACTTGATTGATTATGAAGTGAGTAATCTTAACCTCAAAGATGAGAACTTATCAGTGACTGATAAAGCTTCATTCCTATTGAAAGGATTGAAGGAGGATGTTCTTGTTTTGATTGATTCTGGCTGCACAGATCACATTTTCTTTGAACCAAATTTATTTTCAAATCTTAGTGATTATGATGGAGTTGTAAATATTGGTCAGAAAGGCAGAAAAAGTCAGATCAAAGGAATTGGAAAAGTTATTCTTGAAAATCACTTGGTTTTCAAAAATTCTTTTGAGAAAGTGTTCTATAAACAAGAGTTGCCTTATAACCTTGTGTCCCTTGGAGTGTTGTGGAAAAAAGGTTTCCACATTTGTTATCTTAAAGAAGATAAGTTTGTTATTGATATGAATGGGAGAACTTTTCTTAGTGAACAGGTTTGGAACAAGCTTTTGTGTGAAAGCTTGTTCAAAATCTCAGATTTGAGCACTGTTGCTCACAATAGAAGTGTCCATAAGGTAAAGGACAGCAACTGTGAGAGTTGTACCTTAGGGGCTAAGACTAGAAATGTGTTTTCAAAGAGAAGAGACCGCAGTGATGTTCCTAGAGAGGAATTTTTCATTGATTTGGCGGGGCCATTCACACCGGAGTCCCTTGGTGGGGAAATATACTTCATCAATTTAGTTGATAATGCAACTAATTATGTTTGGGTTAAACCAATTCAATCTAAGGATCACACCACAGAGGAGGTTTCTGTAATCTTTGAATTCTGGAAACAGAATGGTCTAATGAAGGAGATCAAGAGGGTTATCACCAATGGAGGTGGTTAATTTGTGAGTAAAGAGTTTGAGAGGTTATTGAAAGATTATGGCATCATTCATATAGTCACTACCGCAAGTACTCCACAAAATAATGGAAAAGTTCAGAGAATGAATAGGACTTTACTGGACAAAGTCAGAACTATTATGTCTCAATCTGGTCTACCAAAGTTCTTATGGGCTGAGTTGATGTGTACAGTCTGTCTGTTGCACAACATTGTAAGTGTTAATGGGAAGAGTCCTCATTATCAGTTTTGGAAGTTGTATCCCAAAACATCACACCTAAGAAAAATTGGTTTCTTGGTGTATTATAGTGTCCACCATAACAAGATGGTTGGAAAATTAGACCCTAGAGCCAGAACAGGGGCACTTTTAGGCTATGATTTAATAAGCAAATTGTATAGGATCTATTGTCCAGGGACAACAAAGGTTATCCGTAGCAGGGATGTAAAATTTGATGAAAGTACCTTTCCACTCAAAAGGAGTGAAGATGCTGTTGTGAATAAGTCACAGAAAGAAATGGAATTAGCACCTATTTCACCAGCAAAGGCTGCGGGACATGTGGTTCCAGAAGATGAAGAGATGGAAGACATGCCACTAGAGGGTTTAGTGCCCGCTTCAGGGGAGTCCGTTAATTTGGAACCTGAAGAGCCTCCACCTCCAGTTAGAAGGAGTGAGGGGTTAGAGTACCAGTTGATAGGTACAGGGAATGGAAGTCCCATTATGCTGCCGCAGGATATGAGGAAGATCAATTTCAGTAACAGTGCATGCTCAATGAAGTCCTGGAGTTGAGTTCAGAAATGGGTAACAGGGTTAACCCAAATAGCTTTGGCCAAGCTATGAATTCTGATGAGAGAGCCAACTGGAAGAGTGCTATTTTTGAGGAATTTGATTCTCTAGAAAATAATATTGTATTTGAAGTGGTTAAGCGGGAATCTGTTCGAAAAGGAAAGACAATTGTGGATTCTAGATTGGTGTCAAACAAGAAGTTTGAAAAAAATGGAGTTTTAAAAAGATTCAAAGCTAGATGCGTTGCACAGGGCTTCAAGCAGAGAGAGGGTATCAATTACCAAGAAACTTTCTCACCAACTGGAAGGCTGCCCACCTTCAGGTCTGGCAGTGGAGTTGGGTGAAGAAATCAGAAAAGCTGATTTTTTAACAGCATACTTGAATGCAAAACTTGGAGAGGAGGAGACTGTTTATATGTCAATCCCTGATGGTTTTTGTGAATGGTTAGTAGAGACTAAACCAGAAAACATGAAGAGAATCTGTTTTAGAAGTTTTCATTCAGCAGATAAAGGGGAATATGTCCTCAAGCTGTGTAGATCCCTTTATGGATTGAAGCAAGCAGCTAGGTTGTGGTATAATACCATGAGTGAGAAACTGATACAGATTGGTTTCAAGACGTCTGAGGCCAACCCTTGTCTTTTGGTAAGAAAGGATGCAATATTGTTTGTATTGGTCAATGAAATTATCATCATTGGAAATGGTAAAGAGAGAGTCATGGAGACACTCAAAAAGTAATTCAAGATAAAAGATCTTGGTCTGGAACAGGTGCTAGGAATGAAAGTCAGTAAGAGCAAGAATGGTATTAAGTTAGACCAAAGCCACTAAGTAGCAGCTCTTCTTAAGCAATATTGCTTAGAAGATGCAAAGGAGTTTGGTACTCCCATGCAGTCAAACATTCATTTCAAGAAGTCTACAGATGAGGAGTATCTGGATTTTGTTCAATCTGGGAACAACTACAGGTCAGCTATTGGATTGCTTAATTATTTGGGGCAGTGTACAAGGCCCAATATTGCTTTTACAATTGGTGTCTTTTTGCAACACTTAGAGAAGCCAAGCATGAGGCGTTGGTCAGCGTTTAAGAGAGTTATGAGGTATCTTAAAGTGTTGTCTTTTTGATGTTCAAATTCTGTAACTAACAAATTTAGTTACCTTATTGATATCTTACTGTTTTCATTATCTCATTACCCATGTCTTAGGCCCCCTCTGGGGATCTCTAGTTGTCTTCAACCTGCTGCCTTAGGCCCACTTTGGGGTTCTCTAGTTGTCCATAAATACTGGTCCTTCCCTGGGACCATGAATGAAAATCATCTGATTACCAGACAACTAAACCAGAGTGTCCCTTCCTCCTCTTCAGATCAGTTCCACTTGACTATACAAGTACTTTCCATCTGTCCTTGGCTCTTTGTAGCCTTATCAATACATCTCATTTGGCTCTTCAGTATCCTACAATACTACTTCCTTCTCCAAATAACCTTGCTTCTCATACTAAACTATTCACAGTTAAAAGCCAAAACTCATCCCGCCAAGCCATCCGGTCAACTTCATTGTTCCAAGTGGTTGTGTCACCGCAAATCTCATCAATCCTACACTTCTCTTTATTTTCATCCCTCCGCTCCAATATCCCTTTTCCTTCCTCTCCCATTCATCTTGTCTCCTCTCTAAACCATCCCTACGTTTTACAAGAAGGCGGACGAGAATGGTAGAAAGGCTTATTTGCTTGGCTACTCTTCAGCCCTCCAAGATGTTCTTGCTCACCTACAGGCTTCACTCAATCAATCCCAATTGCATCATTCCGAGCAATTGATGGCCTCCACAATTGAACAAGTGATGGATTACATTCAAAAACATCAAAAAGTCCTTTGCGCTGAATCACAGGAACCAAAAAAAGACAAAAAATCCAATGCTCCAGTTGCCCCCCTTTGATTTCTCATTGTTGAGCAGTCACCCCCTCATCATCATCTCCTCATATGCTCTCAACCACCTACTCTTGAGCGCAAACAATCAAATGCTCTCAAATCTCTAAAGAACCATCCTTGACTGTGGCTCAAGCCAAACCTTTTCCTCCGACTACCACCTCAACTCCCAGACGCACCTCACCTCATTGTAAAACCCCCACACTGTTCCTCCACGCTTCCCAGCAATCATCACCTCCTCTACCATTGACCAAACCAAGCTCTGATGCCAGTCCTCAACCCATTGATCCTTGTCCATTGGCGGCCATCATCCCCAGTCCACCAATCAATCTAACCTTTAGCTCCTTTGCCACCAGTCCATTCCTTCAACACTATCCGCCACCATCAAGTGGTCCCCTGCTCACAAACAACAGCTTTACAACCCGTCGCCATCATCACTATCATTGTGGGACCGGCCCCAATGGTACTTGTAAGGGGGGGAAGATCAAGGAACGTGCCAGTGGAATTGACCAATCAATTGGCGTTGCGGCATTAGGGTCCAGTGGACTCTTACAGGGTTACTCTCATTACGCTTCCAGTAACACTTCTTCTTCATCAACCAAGTCAAAGTCACTTGGATTGTACAGAAACAAGCAGAGGTTCCTTGTCAATTCTACTCTGTCTATCCATGATTCCAAAACTTCATCAATCTCCTTGACCCCACCACCTTTGAGTATTACCCAACAAACAAACTCAAATATGTCTCTTCCCACTTTGTTGGATCCATCTGATCATCCAAATTTGACCCTGCCATCCCTGTCCTTCTTCCACATCTTCCACTTCTTTCCTCAGCTTGCTCTCCCTCTCTGTCCTACGCTCTCACTCCCCTATTATCTGCTCAATTGCTCAATCATCTCCTTCCCTAGAAATCTTGCACCTCTCTTGAGATCCACTTGAATGGCAATCAATTGCTTGGGGCTTTGCTGATACAGTCCTCAAACCCCAATTGCTCACCGCTTCCGTCGCTATCCGCTTGCCGTTGATTTGGTCTTTCAAACCTCATCAATCTCTGTCCATCATCTATTCCATCAACTCCCAATTGATTTCTCAGCCCATCTTCCTTCAGATCCTACCTTTACTTGTTGTTCAACAACCCAGTTGCTTCTTCAAAGCCTTGCAACCTTGGTCTCCATTCAATATCTCCACCTCACCCACAAAATTGTTTCTGCCTCTCAGCCTTCCCTCATCTCCAACGTCTTGCGCGCTCTCTCCTCTCTCCTCCTCCTCCTATCCTTGCTCACTTGACTGAATCTTCAACCTGTCAAGCTTGTGCAATCTTGCTTGCACCTTAACCGCAACCTTGCTCATTTCAAACTTCCCTCTCTTGCTGCCTCAATGGTGACCTCATTTCTCTCTTGCCCATTCATCAACTTCATCATCCCATCCGCAACCTTGCTCTTGATACCTCTTGCTGCCTTCTGCAACCTTGATTGCTGCTCAACTCAACCTTCGCGCGCTCACTCTCTCAAACTTGCCTGCAATCTCAATTGCTACTCATCTCTTGCTCTGCTCTTCATTCATCAATCAAATCTCCATCATTCAAAAGGGGTGGTCCATTCATTTGGTCTGTCCTGTCACCCTAACTATTCTTCCATTGCTCCACCTGCTACTTCTTTCCTCATTTCATCTCCTCCATCTTGTTCACTCCACCTGCTACTATATCACCCATTGCTAAATCTCCATCTCAACTGCTCCACCCGCTACCTCAACCACCACTTGCTCACTCCCATCCATCTCATCCGCTTCACCTGCTACTTCTTTACTTGCTCCATCTCCAACATCAATACACCCATCATCCATCCAATTCAATCATCATTCCATTCACCAAACATATAAACAACCAATCATCATCAGCCTAACCAATCAACCTCAACAACATATCAAACTCTCTTCCATCCAGTATTGAACAGGATGGTGTGTTGGGATCCTTTCCTCCTTTTGTTCAATACTGTCTCTATATCTCCAGCTCCCCACCCTCTATCTTTAATATATCCACATTCCTTATCATGCTATACTGTCATCCACCACCATTATCCTATAAGTGTCACCACTCCATTCCAACTTCATCTCTAAAACCATTACCATTACCATCACCATCACCATTATCATCACCATCACCATCACCATCACCATCACCATCATCATCATATCATTCTCACCCATTAAGATAGGAAACTATGCCTGAGGTCCTTGTTGCTCCTCTTAAAACAGGCTACCATTCCCCATATAATGCTAGGCAACTATGCCTAAGGTCCTTGTTGCTCCTCTTAAAATAGGCTATCATTTCCCCATCTCATATCCTGACAAGGTGGTGCCTTGTCATTTATTACTCAACTCTCATATCTCTCTCATTCTCATATTCTCCTCTCATTTCTCATGAATATCTGGAATGTTTGCGGGTCTTAAATTGGTTCCTAAATTTGTCAGTTAAGGTGGTGTGTTGTCTTTCTGATGTTCAAATTCTGTAAATAACAAATTTAGTTACCTTATTGCTATCTTAGGGTTTTCATTATCTCATTACACATGTCTTAGGCCCCCTCTGGGGCTCTCTAGTTGTCTTTAACCTGCTGCCTTAGGCCCCCTTTGGGGTTCTCTAGTTGTCCATAAATACTGGTCCTTCCCTTGGACCATGAATGAAAATCATCTGATTACCAGACAACTAAACCGGAGTGTCCCTTCCTCCTCTTCAGATCAGTTCCACTTGACTATACAAGTACTTTCCCTCTGTCCTTGGCTCTTTTTAGCCTTATAAATACATCTCATTTGGCTCTTCAGTAGCATACAATACTCCTTCCTTCTCCAAATAAACTTGCTTCTCATACTAAATTCTTCATAAAGGAATGCACAGTCTGGCACTGTTGTTTACAAAGTCAGCAAAATTTGATTTGGTTGGTTATTCCAATGCAAGTTGGGCAGATGGTAACACTAGGGAATCAAAAAGTGGTTTTTTATTCTTCTTAGGTAAGAATCTGGTGTCATGGATGTCCAAGAAGGTGTTGGCAATAAGTCTTTCATCAACAGAGGCTGAGTATAGAGCTTACTTAGCAGCTTCACAGGAAGAAAAATGGTTGAGAAAATTCTTAGATGATACACATAAGCCACAAGGGTTTGCGTTGTTGGATTCTGATAACCAGAGTGCAATTGCGTTGGCACAAAACCAAGTGTTCCATTCAAGAAAAAAACATATTGATGTTCACTATAACTATATTTGCAATTCAGTTAACTGCAAGGAGATTGTGTTGAGGTACATGCCCACTGGAGCGATGATTGCAGATATCTTGACTAAGGCTTTAGATAGGAACAAGCATCAAGGCTTTGTGACTAACATGCAGATGTCACCCCTTTTGGTTTAAGGGGTAGTGTTAAAATATGTATGCACTTACGCGTGTGCTACGTATAAGTGTAATCCAAATGGTATGCACATATGGGCCTCTCCGGCCCATGGGACACTCACACGGACCATAAGGGCCTGTGTGGATGTCATAGATTTGGGGGAACTGGCCTCAAAACGCGTGAAACAGGCCTATTGGTACATGGGCCCTAATGGGCCCGGTGAGGTATATGGGAAAATACAGCCAGATGGGCTTGTATGGGCATAATTGGGCGCAAGGTTTTTTTGGACATACTTGGCCAGACGGGCTGGCCTGCCAAAGTATGGTTTACTTAGTTTTTGGGCTTGGGGCGGCCCATTGGGGCCCCCGCCCAGTTGGGGCTGCCGCCCCTGTTGCAGCCCGCTTGGGGCCGCTGTTTTTGCTTACGGCCCATTTATGGGGCCCAAAGGCCTGCGCAGGGCCGTTGTAGGGGGAAGGGGGACTCAAAATGGAGCCCCCTCACCCCGGTTGCGGCTGCCGCGGGGCTGGTGGCCCTGGCTCCTCCCCCTCCCCTTGCTTGCCATTGCAAGGAGGAGGGGGAGGGCTGGCTGGATGGAACCAGCCAGCAACCAGTCATGGTGGGGGGGGGGGGGACTTGATCACCCCCCCACCAAAAGTGGCAGCTAGGCCAGTGGCATCAATGCAACCGGCGGTGGGGGGGGAATTGACCACCCCCCCACCATTGAAGGAGCGCTCTCCCCCCCCCCTTTACCAAGGGGGAGGAGTGACGGGCTGGAGGGGACCTGACCACCCCCCAGCCCACCTTACCTTGACAACGCCCTGGGGGTTGATACCCCCAGGGCCCCTGGTAGGGGGATGTTACCGCCCCCTCCAGGGATCTGTGAGAAGGAGGGGGGGGGGACAGCATGTCTGCTGGTCACACCCCCCCATGTGTGTCTGAGACCCGACCCAGGTGTGTCCTGGGTCACTCCTGGCCATTTGTATGGCCAGGGGCTGGTTGCATGAGGCAACTAGCCAGCATGTGAGGTAACAGGCTGGTTGTAATAAAAAACCAGCCAGGGTTTTGAACAGTTAAGGGGCTGGTTCAGCCCCATTGAGCTGGAAACACCAGAAATAACCGGGATAGGCTGGTTGTAAGGGTACAGGGACTGATGCCATGCGGGCTGATGTATCCCAAACCAAGTAACAAGGCCTGTAGAGCCTGTAGAGCTCTTTTGGAGCGGAAAATTTGCCTTTTGGCTTCTTGTATCATGGGCTCACAAGAGGCCAATCTTTTGTACTTAAAGAGCTCTTATCCCTGCTGTTTTCCATCATCCAATTAATCATCCAATCAAATTCATCACCAATATCATCCAATGTATTGCCCCATTGTGAGAGCCCATCAGCAATTATTTACAAAAGGTGTCCAGAATTTCTTTTGCTTTAAATACTGCTCATTTGCCTAAGCTAATTGCTGGCCATAATTATAACAAGAGTGAGGAAGTGATGAGGGCAATAAAGTGATGAGAGCAATAAATTCATTAGATTAATGAATCAGATATTTGCAATGAGTTTGGAGGTAGCCACTTATTACACATCAGATGTGTCAGATTCACCTGAAAATAAGTGTGTTTTTTCAAATAAAGTATTTAAAGGCTTTAACTGCCTAAACCATACATCTCCACCTAATCAACCCTGGTTTCACCCTCCAAACTCATTGGAAAAATTCTACCTCCAAACTCATTGGAAAAATTTTATTCATTGCTCTCATCTCTTGCTATCCTCTTTGATTCATCACTTCATCACTCTGAATTCTTCATTGCTCTCATCTCTTCCTATTCTCCTTGCTTCATCACTCTCATCCCCTCATCACTTCATTACTCTCACCACTTTAAAACTCTCATTGCTTCATCACTCTCATCACTTTATTGCTTTCATCACATCCTCAATCTCATTGCTTCATTTCTTCATTGCTTCATCACTTCATCACTTCATCACTTCATCCCTGCTTTCATCACATCATAACTCTCATTGCTTCATCACTTTGTTGATTCATTCATTCATCCCTGCTTTCATCACATTGCTTCATCACTTCATCCCTGTTAATCTTTTCAAATGGCCATCAGCAAAACTACCCCTGAAAGTCCACTCAAAAATCCAATGGAACAAAGAAAACATCCTAAAAGAACTCTACATCCTAAAATAATCCCCCATTAGCTTCCAAATGCTCAAGTCAGCTCAAGAGATCTGATCACATGATCATGGTAAACTGGCTCAAAATTGCATCCAACTATGACACTTGCTTTTGATCCAAAAATTAAAAACAGGTTTTCCAACCTCTGTACTCTAATTTTAATGGTTATCTCCTGATGGACAATGAACTAAAGAATCAAACAAAGTTAGGCTGGCTCTTTCATCCATACAGATGAGGAAGCAGTTGAAGAACTATCAAACCAAACATTCAGAATTTTTCCAATTATGAAAAGCCCTATTCTTTCCCTGTCTCTGTATGTTTCCCAAATCATCTCTTCCCATCCACATGCTAAAATTGAGGTGAGGATCAAGAAGGGATTAAATTCATTGTATGAAATTTTGAGGCTTGAAAGCCCTATTTTTTCCACATCTCTGTATGTTTGTCAAGTCATCTCCTACCATCTTGTTCCCTCACATGCAAGTACTATGCTTTGGGTGAGTATCAATATGGGATTTGATTATTTGTATAAAATTTGGAGGGAAAAGGCTGTTTTACAATTCAAAATTTGGCACAATATGAAATTTGAACCCATGGCCTCAACATTGATGAGTGATGCTTTAACCATGAACCTAAATGTCCTGTTGCCAGATGGGCCAATGTGCCTGTCCAAAAACTCAACCTCATCATCTAATTGCCCATGAATCACAATAATAATCCCAGCTAACCATCTGCTCATCACACACTTGAATCAATACCAAATGGCAATTGAAAATCAATCAAGCAATCCATTTCAAATCAATTGCTTAATCAATTCATGATCAATTGAGCAATTGATTGGAAATTGATTGCCCAATTGATTGTAAATCAATCCAGCAGTTTAATCTCCTCCCATATTGTTTTCTCCCATTCAATTACTTTTCTTGGGGCGAGGATCAAGACGGGATTTGATTGGTTGTATAAAGTTTGGAGGGCAGTGGCTGTTTTACTATCCAAAATTTTGCACATTACGGGATTTGAACCCATGACCTCAACATTGATGAGTGATGCTTTAACCACTAAGCTAAGTGTGCCATTTGTGGATGGGCAAATGTGCATTTCAAAAAGCTCAGCATCATCATCTAATCACCCCTGGCTCACAATGATCATCTCAGCTCACCATCTTCTCATCACACACTTGAATCAATACCCCATGGCAATCAATTGCTTGATTGATCATCAAGTAATCAATTTCTCAATCAATTTGCAATTGATTTGAGAGAAATTTCTTGATAAATTTGCAATTGATTGAGAAATCAATTTGCAATGAATTGGGAGGCAGGGAGGGGAAGGGTGAGGAGGAGGAGGAGGAGGAGGAGGAGGAAGGGGGAGAGCTTACCTGGCAGATTGAGCAAGGAGGTGGGGGATACCTAGAGGTTGAATGATCAAAGGATCAGAAAAAAATGAGGGGAAGGATGAGGAGGATGATGATGAGGAGGAGGGGGAGGGGGCTTACCAGGGGTGCTGACCAAAGGAGGAGGAGAGGTGGTGGGTGAGATGGAGGTGATGGGTGAGATGGTGGTGGTGGGTGAGGTAGAGGTGATGTGTGAGGTGATGGTGGTTGGTGAGGTGGAGGTGGTGGGTGAGGATGTTTGGTGAGGAGGAGGAACGAGTGGACCGGTGGTTAAAAGTTCAGTCAGCTTTTTTGTGTTTTCAACTTGCTGCTGAGAAGTTTGATTGGAAATTTTGAGAAAGATGGTGATGTGATGTGGGTTGATGGGATGATGATGGGATTTGTGTGAAGCAATGGAGATGTGAAGCAATAGAGATTTGAAGCAATGAAGATGTGATGTGTGTGATGAAATGGAGATGGGATTGGTATAGATTTGCTGAGCTGGAGGTGTGGATGGGTGTTTTGCATGGGATGGATGGTGGATGGATGATGGTGGATAAATGATGGGTTTTATTTTTGAAATCCACCATTTTCATGAAACCCGCCATTTTCAAATAGACCAGTTAGTGGGTATGTGTATTTCAGAAACCTGCCATGGAAAATGGTGGTTTTGGTAAACAAAATGGCAGGTTTCTAATGTCAGGGTTGCTAACTGTGATATTCCCTATTATTTTTTATTCAAAGAAATTCTATTCTATTTAATTTTAATTATCATTATTATTAGAGTGATTAATGAATTATTAGTTGAAATATTTGAATATATTAGAATTATACTCATACAAGAGTTATATGTAGCATTTTTTGTCTTTTAAATGGGGTGCAAGGTATTTAAATCCCACTGAAAATATCAATTATTGTTGAAAGAAATAATGTTCTAAAATTAATTTTTTATATTTTTTAATTTATGAAGATTTTATTGATATATTTCAACATTTTTGAATTCTGCTCATGAAATAGATATGTGTAGCATTTTTAAAATTCTTTTAATTTTGTTACAAAGGTTTCTAAATTTTATCATAAATATTTAATTTTCTTCAGAAAAATCCATTTTTAATACCTTTTATCATCATTTATGTAATCAATTATATCTTGGTTGAAATATTTTGAAATATTTGCATTTTTCTCATCAAAGATTTGTATTTAGAAATTTTACATGTGTTTTTATGTTTCAAACATAGGTATTTATATTCAACTGGAAATAATCCACTTAATGTCAATGAAATGAGTATTTAATATATTTCCAATTTTTCTCCTAGTTCAATTTTTTTTCAAACCCAACCTCAAAATTTATTCCCGTTCCAAAAAATGATATTTTTTTGAATTTTACCTGTCACATCAACTCAAGTGATGTCCATATTTTAATTATACAAGATATTCTTACCCAGACAGGTTCCACAGGGGATCTGGGGGCCCTACATTAGCCCTCAAAGGTTTTTGGGGCTTCAACAAATTTGCAAAAGGCATATTTTCACACCCTGTGTACTCTTTAAAAAATTAAAAGGGAATGAAAAACCTTTCTTGTCTCAAACCATTCTGTTATTGTATTTTCACATATTTTCAGGTTTTACATAGCTTCATGGGGTGGGAAAACATGCCAGAAGGTGTGGATTTGGCAAAAATTATTATAATCATGCATTTCTTCAAAAAACTGTATGAATTTGGAAAAAAATATAAAAACATGCCTTTTTTAGAAATGGTGTGGATTTAGTAATTTTGAGCGTATGAGTTTAGCCTGAGACATGATAAATTATAAACAAGAAAAATAAATAGTAAATAATAAATTAAAAAAAGGCAAATTTCAAATTGTCCATCTTGCTACCTCTGTTCACGACCCACAAAAGGTCAGGTGGCGCAACTTGCAACCCACTTTGGGTTTTGAACCGCTGCTTGCAACCTGGCCTAGTCCTGAACAGCCGCTTGAAACCTACTTCAGTTGTGAATGGCTGCTCACCACGCAATTTAGGGTTGTGAGTGGCTGTTCACAACTGGAATGAGTTGAAAGCAGCCGTTCACAACTGGAATGAGTTGTGAGCAGCCTTTAACAACCCATTTGCGGGACAAAAAAAAATTCAAAATAAAAATGAATAAATAAATAAAAATAAATAAAAGTAAAATCTATTTCAATTTATTAATTTATTTATTATTTTTTTAAAAAAAGAAAAAAAAATTGAAACAAAAATAAATTAAAACAAATAAAAATAAAAATAAATAAAAATAAAAAAATAATTCATAGGAGTAAAAGTACAAAATGAATCCAATGAAATGAAAAATATTGGTCTTCCATAAGTATCAGCTATCATTTGACCCATGTCCAACTTTGAAAGCCAATTTGAAGATGGAATATTTTCATTGATTTCATTAAAATCAAGTCTTTTTTCTATCTTTTCAAAATATTTATTGCCACCAAGGATCTTAGAATGGCATGTCTTATCTTTCCTCAATGTTTTAATCATTTATTTTTGTACTTGAAACCATCCCTGCTCATCATACCCAAGCAATTTAGAAATGACTCTAAATCCACAATTTCCATCACCAAATGGATCCCAAACCTTGCCCAAGAACTTATGTAAGTTCTTAGGTATTTGATTGAGGTAATTCACTTGCTAAAATAAAAAATTAGTTGGCCAAAATCCTAATCTCATTAAAGAAATTGATACTCACAAAAGATAAGCTTCTGTTTGACTCCTCCATTTCTTCTTCTTCCTGCTTCAAAAAGGATTCTAATTGCAATGGAAGGGACCCTAATGAAATTTCAGCCTCCTCCACTGAACTATGAAATTCAGATAAAGAGCCATCCTCTCTACACAAATCATTTTCCCATCAGCTCATTAAACCAAAGCAATGAAAATTTCTCACAATCAAAGACTTACTATCTTCAGACTTTTTGGTTCCCTTTTAACTATTTTTTCCCTCTTAATTGCTTTTTCAAAGTGTTCAAATTTTGAAAGGTCATGACAGGTTGCTTTTAATTTGGGTCAAACGTGGCTTGAACTTAAAACCTTTGGATCAAGCCTTGGCTTGGCAATAAAAGCAGCTGTATTCTTGAGCATTGAACTTAGAATCTATAACCTAAATTCTTCAAGTTGTTCAATATTCATAAAATTAAACTTGTTAAAAATTTGAGATTCATCATCAATCCCTGGATCTGCTTCAAAATTTCAAAAACAAAAAAAAAAAAAAAAAACAATTTTTCAATCCAATAATTAATCTTTGAATAAAATAATTAATCTTTCAATACAATAATTAATTTGTCAATCCAATAATTAATCTGTCAATAAAATAATTGGTACCCTTCAAAAAAAACCCACTTACCTCATTGGAAGGGTCATAGTCTAACTGCCAATGAGGATGAACATCCTCAGGAACAATGGATCCTCTTGATGCTAGTATTTCACCTAAAATGTGGGAACAAGGCAAGCCCATTTTTTTGAATATGACTTTGAGCACCCCTTGCCATCATGGTTGTGCTTTAACTTCTCAAATTGTTCCCCAATTATTCTAATTGCCTAAATTGACAATTTGTAAACTCAAGGTAATAATTCTGTTGGAAGAACTGTTCCCAACTTTATTCAAGAGTTTTTAAGTGCTGCATGAAATGATGGGCTCTCACTTTCAATAGTTCCTTCAAGGTGTTTCCAAAAATCCAAAATGTTCCACAAAGATACCACAAGTGATTGTTTGAAAGTAGCATGGGCCCCTTCTACCCAAGACATTGTTTTATTTCCAAAGTCTGGGTTGACACAAGTCCACGCTTTTACAAACTTCTCTTTGATAGGGAAAATTTCCTTTTTCATATACTCAATAACATCCTCATGGTCCTTCAAGAAACACTGTATACAAGTGTTAAAGTAGGATATCCAACCTGGGATCAATAGTAGAAGCCATATATTGGCATACTCCAAGTTCCGCATCATTGAATTCTGACTCCCCCTTGGTTTCAGAGGCCCCATACTTTTCCCAATGAGCCATAAAATTTTTCCATCCTTCATTGTCATTAATGAAGCGCACTTTAAAGTTCGCTTGAATTTTTTTAGAAAAGTGCCAGGAGAACTACTGTATGGATGACTCAGGGAAACTGTGTTTAATAGCAAAAATAAGAGCTTTTTCACCATTGGTCACAAAGACTTTGGGAAGCCTCTTAGGATCATAAGCCAACTCCTTTAATGAATTCAACACCCAAACATAGAACTTAAACTTTTCCTTTTTCATAAAAAAAAAGCCTTTTAAAAAGTTTTCTTGTTTGCAGTCATTCCTAAAACATGCAATAGATGGATGTTTTACCTATTTGTTTTATAAGTACAATCCAAAAAAGTAATATGATGGAATTTTTTTGCAAAGTTTTATAGACTCAGGATGATAAAAAAAAAGGGCCTCTAAGTGAACCTCCCTACCAAATTTTGACCTGGAAACCCACTGGTATTCCTGGAGCATTTCCAATAGAAAATGAATAACACCTTTCACCTCCAGTTCTTCTGGCTTTAACTTCCGCTCAGTGTTATAGATTTTTCTATTGTCAATGTATTCTCCACCATCAATATTTCTCAATTTCCTTTTGATTTGAATTTTATTGAGCCCATCTTTCATGCCTCCCCTAAGTTGATCAAAGGCTTGCACCTTGATTCTCCTGAGTTGAGGATGCACTGAGGGGCTTTCAGATGGTTGATGATTGTGTAGGCCACTTCGAATGGGCAGATGACACATGGGATCTGCTACTTTCCTACTTTCATGGATCATGAATTGAAATCCAACCTTCCTAGTGTGAGTTTGACTTTGATGTTTGGTGAGGCATGGCCCTTCATAAACCCTAAATTTGTCACATGCTAGATCAATGTATTTCTCTTTGCTTGATTTGAAATTTGTCAATGCGTTCCATGCATGGCTGCCCATTTCTAACAATAAATCTTGGATTGTTTACTGCTAGCAAAGGTTCTCGCAGGAGGAGGTTCAAGTGGGTCTGGAACCCCTTATTTTCATAGTTATACCCCATGTGGTTACGTCAGTGTATTGATAAAGCCAAATCTGTCTCAGTCAAATGAAAAATGAAATGTGACCCACCACCTTGAGTCAAATACAGTTGTGATGAAAAATATTGTTTCAGTTGTGAATAAATATCTTGTTCCTCCATTGTAACCCTAGATGAGGATGCAATTGGGGCTTGAAATGTTTTCTTTTCCAACTCCCTACCAAAATACCTAGATTCCACCAAAGCTTCATTAAGTAAAATTTTAATTAAGTCCTTTGATGTAGCCATGTTGAATCTGGGATGACTTGAGCTTGCCGCTGTTCCCATAAATCAACAAAATTTAATGATAATTTAGTATTCAATTAAATTTTCAATCCAACAAATCCAAAAGTTTGCTCACTTGTGGTTTGAGAAAAATTTATTTATCTGATGGGCATGTGTTGGGTGTGTACGTGGTTTGAGTCAAGAGTTCTTTTGAAAACAAGCAGAATTTTTGATTTCCAAGTTTCTTTTTGTAGTCCAATAGTCCCACATAGTATTCCAGATCCCAAAATTAGGGTTTAAAGCACTAAAATGTGGTCCAGGGGTGCTCATGTACCCCAGTTCCCTCCTCAAATGGCCCACTTGGGGATATTTTTCCCTAAACAGGCCTGGAAAACATGCAAAACCCCCAAAGACTACATTTGTGACCCCAAGGGTGTTGAAAACCCCCGGTTGCAAGCTAATTTAGGTTTCAGCTCCCTGACCGCAACCCCCGGGGGTTGTGCAAGTCAGATGCAACTTGGCTTGGGTTGAAAATTTAACATTGGCCATTAAAAAATTCAGTAATGAATGAAAAATGATGGGAACCAAATCTACTAAAGCGTGTAAAAACTCATTTAAAATTCTTCTTTCAATGGAAAACTATCTTTTCAAACACCAAAAAATCATACATAGATCTGCTTATGAGGAGCAATCCAAATATCAGGGCTCAAATAGGAAACCTCAAAGTATGCAAAAAAACATTAATTCAATTTATTTGAATGAAATTAATTAATTTTGATTTAAAAATCTCAAAAAAAAAATGATTAAGTTTTATTTAAATAAAATTCATTTGGAAATATACCAAAGTTTTCTCAGTTTAGAGGTTCCTTTTAAGCCTTTTAGGAGGAAATCCTTAGTAAAGAAATGAAAAATCTTGCGGATCCAGTTCAAAAATAAATTACCTGAAGTTCAAAATTGATTTTATACAGTTCAGACATTAATATTCCTACCAAAGTGTATGTGAAATGTTTCAAACAAATGAAAAAATAAATTTTAAAATTTTGAAAAAGAATTCAAACTAATTTTTTTAAAATAACAAGAAGAATATAATACATTTATAAATAAAATATCTGAAAATCTGGAACTATACTCAGAAAAGGAAAAAAAGAAAGTGAAAAAAAATTAAAAAAAGTATATATATATATAATTGAAAACAAATCAGGGGGGGCTGTGAACAATTCCCAGAGCTATATCCAACTTGGAGGCTTCCAAGACAGATCAAATATATTAATATATATAATTATACATGTTTATACATCAAGGTGCACCAGAGTTAACAAAAAATCCATCTCTTTTTTAAAAAAGCCACCATTTCAATGGCATGTGTCTTGAATACACATAACCTAAAATAAAAATTGCTTTGCGCATCAAATGAAAAATAATCATTACATTTTATCATAAAACCATCACTGAATACCACAAAAAATTCAACTCATCATCCAATTTCCCCTTACACTCATCACTAAAAATTACATCGCCATAAATCTCAACATTTCCAGAAAAAACAGGCCAACAGAAATTTTAAAATGGACTCAAGCTTACTGAACTTGATAATATTTGGCTCTGATTCAGAATCCAACCTGGAATACAATTCTGTCATACTGAAACCAAACTCAGTCTAACCTCAGTCTAACCCTCAGGCCTGATCTACTTTCTTAGGAACTTCAACCTCAGGGCTCAGGAGACTTACATCAATATGTCTCCAGTAACTATATACCTCAGGATCTTCATGCAGTACATATCTACATATAGTCTAACCTCATACTATACACAGATAGACTCCATAGGCTTGCACATACTCAATCTCCCAGGCTCTACTCTACCTCTCTGTCTAACCCATACCTCTTTGGGTTACCTCTCTGTCTAACCCATACCTCTTTGGGTTATCTCTCTGTCTAACCCATACCTCCTCTGTGTGGTTTATCCTTTGGGAATCTTTATGTAAATCCTCCTGCAGATTGTATTACATACTCTCTCTACTTAGTAAATAGTGTCATGACTCCCATGTACACTGTACATCCTTCAACTGTACTCTCCCAACTTAGACAGCTCAGACCTGGAACCTTGTCCCAATGTAGAAGCAGCCTAACCTAATGTAGTAGCATCCCTGATCAGCCTCTCTGTTACTTAGACTGTTCCCATGACATCATGTGTGTAGTCTGAGCCCCAATAACTTGTACCTCTGTTTTAGTTCCAACCTCTTGTCTATTTAATAAGCCTCCCCTTTCCTCTTCCTGATGCTTCCCCCAAGAAATCAGTTTACTACTTCTTACTAGGAGATCTTTCCCAGCAAGTCTCATTCAGCACCATTCAACCCAATCCTCCTCTGCTCCTGTTAGCCTCCTTCAGTAACCTTGCCCCAAAGCCTACTGTGGGTAGAGACCCCTCTGTGCCAAGCCCTGCTTTCATGTCAGCAGCCCTTGTGACAAATTCCTACCACCAACTTCTAACTCACCTCAAACCTCCCAGCTCCTCCTCCTTGCCAACACCACCCACCTCCACCTCACCACTCTCCACCTCAACACCCTTCACATCAACACCCTCCACCTAACCACCCTCCAACTCATTAACCTCCAACTCACCAACCTCCAACTCACCACCCTCCACCTCACCACAAAGAACCATCTCTTCACCAATCAACCTCACCACCAATATCCTCACCAAAAAAACCCACATCCTCACCACCCACCTCCTCAACAAAGCCACTCACCTTCTCCTCAATAACCTCCAACTGACCACCTCCACCCTCAAATAATTTTTGCTCAGTTTCTGAACATCCAGAAAACATCAGCCCCCCACCTTCCTTGGGCTCTCATGCTCTGATTCTTCTCCTCACACTGGCTGGACCCCCTCTATGAAAACCCCAAGGACCCCACAGCCCCCCCAAAATTCTGGAATTCACTCCAGGTATTTTCCCTTCCATCTGTTTCTAAAATATGTGACTTGTTTTGAAAATAATCTTTTGAATTTATTTGAAAAAAAATTACTGCTGATTTCCCATTGATTTTGAATCAATGGCAATGAAAATTCATTTCAAAGTCATTTGAAATCAGTTAGATAAATTCTTTGCAAGGAAGGAGTGGACCTGGACCACATTTGGGTCTCTGCCAGCTCAAATTACTGGTCCTTCCATACTTAAAAGTTGGACCACACATTGATTTGCCATTAATTTTCAATAATTTTTCCCTTTCTTTCTAACATATTTTTCTCCTAAATCCATCCCAAAAAAATTTTTTTTAAAAAAATTAAAACCCTTGTTCTTTGGAGCCAAGCAGAGTATTTGTAGGGTAAAAAAATGGTGCGCAATAATTATTTGAAAAAATAAGAAGAATTTGAATAATATGGCTTTTTGAAGGAAGAGGGATCAATAGAGCAATTTCAAAATACTATTAGGGTCCAATGAGAATGGTCTCAAGTGGAGGGAAAAATTTCCTTGTAGGAAAATGTGGCCAGCCAAACAGGCTGAAAATAAAATTACCAATTCAAAAACCACCCAAAATGAGTTCAAAAAATCAAAAAAAAAATCAGTAGCTTCTATTGTTTCATCTGTGGAGCCATAATTGTGGTGGATCAGTCTGATCATAACTCTGGGGCTAAAAATTAAAAGTATTTGAATTTTACTGCTGTTGAATCAATCACCCTGACTAGAATGGCTATTTCAAAAAAAATAAATCAAAGGACCATGAAAAAAGGTGGGACTTGATTAGTGAGAAGATATACTCAATGAAAAAAAATTTGAATAAAAATGAAAATATCTCTATATTTTAGGTTTTAAAAATAGTAAAAAACATTTTTTTAAACAGGGATATTTTTTTGTTGTATCAATAATAAAATGCAATTTATTAAAGATCCAGGTAATCTAGAATTATTTTCCATTTACTCCATGGGTAAACCAATAACAAAAAAATGAACAAATAAGGAAACCTTTTCCATTTTTTTGTATACAATTGGATCCTTCTTTTTCTATTATTTTCACCAATAAATTTTTCCTCATTATCACCATATTTTCAATGAGAATGGGCTACCATCTCCTTGGAATCAATGAAGTTGGATCTTTGGGAATAAAACTCAGCTATTGGGGTGATTTTAAAATCAAAAGGACAGATTGAGTCTAATTTATAAGCTACAAAGTTAGTACATTTGGGGAAAAGTGAAACCAAAGACCACCAAGATAGCAATTGTGAGGGCCTTTTTTAGAATTTTACCAATAGTTATTGAATCACTCCCTCATATTTTTTTATGATGGATCAAGAAAACTACCTTTTGTTTTCTTCTTCCAAAAAGTTACCATCTTGGGGTAACCATTGACAATGGAAGATGGAGGTTAACCAAACAAAGTTTCATTTTAAGAAGAAAAGCAAGCACCATATTTTGCAGCAATTTCAATCCAGTTGAAAAGGATCAGAGGATCTTCTTTCTTTAATTTACTAAAAAATTTGGAATCTGATGGGGGAGGAGCGTTGAGTGTTGTTGAAATGTTTGTTTTTGAGCTCCTTGGGGAGGTTTTCTTGGCATATATTCAAGTGAAGGTTTTCTGAAGGTTTAATTGAAAGGAGTAAGCTCAATGAAGTGACAAGAGGAATAACTTGATGAGTCAAATGAGGTTGGAGTGTGAATTAGAAAGTGAAAGATGAAAATAAAAGGGATGGTATATACAATGAGGTCAGAGATGCAAGGTAGTAGGAACCAAGGGGTGGTTGGAGTGGTCTGATGTGTGATAGAGGTTATGAATACCTTTATATAATTGATTTTAAAAACACCTTTTATTTTGCAGTAACTCTGAAATATCTTATGTGAAATATTTTATCTAAAGCTTTTTTGGGAACCCACCCAAATTAGCCAATTTTTTGCTAAAGCGCACTGGGAACCCCCTAAAGCCCACTTGGATCATACGCAAGCACAGCTTGTCACATAGCCAAGCAAAAATTGGCACATAGGCAAGCAAAAATTGGCACATAGCCAAGTGCAACTTGGCACATTGCCAAGTGCACATTGGAAAATAGCCAAGTTTGGGTAGGCCAGGCCAAATTTCAACTTGGAAAAACACCCAGGTCAATCAGCCACACATGCCAAAATCAATCATTTTGGGCAATTTTTTTTTCTTTTCCCTCAACAAACTGGTATGTTCAACTTGTTTAATTAGAGAAAAAAAATGAAAATCTTTTGGGTTGAAATGTTTGAAGTGAAGAGAAAAATAGCAAGGGAGGGGGGGGGGGGGTGCAAACAGCTTGGCCTTGGCCAATTAAAACTTGGCTTTGTGACAAGATTCACAGAGAAAACAGAGGTGAAAATAAATCCTGCTGGGAACACTCCAAAGCTGGCTGTGCACCGTGCCAAGCAGGACTTGGGAGTGTGCCCAGGCAAGTTTGAAATACCAAGTGTGTTTTCTAAATTTTTGATGGCATGTTTGAAATTGGGGTATTTTTTCAAAACATGGTATTTTGAATGGTAGTTTTTGTAACTATAATACACCCTATTAGTATCAAGAAAAAGAAGAAAAGGAAATAAAAGAAAAGAAAAGAAAAGAAAAGA